>CM061162.1:11821693-12464193 GCA_030710495.1 Labroides dimidiatus | reverse complement strand
AACCAGTGGATTTTCATCCAAATCCAGCATGACACTCTGAGGAGCCTTCCATCTGCACCGGCAGGGAGAGCTCAGCTACTGTAACCTCTGGAGTCTAACTAATCAGTGCCGAAAAGTGGGTTACAACCAAACAGCAACCTTCGTTTGTTAGTTTGGCCACAGACACAACAGAAATAAACGTTTACAGCCTGGTGCAAAAGATGACTTCAGCTTGAATAGCTGATCTCTCCAGTGACACACACTTTATAGGGGGTTAATTTAGTAGTTTAGAATTTACACTGCTGCCAACCATGCTAGGGATCATGAGTTTGCCCAGTCAGAGGCACAGCTGACCGTCTGACCGGCAGCCACCCTGCCTCATTTCCAATATGGCTCCTGCCGAAGATTTGCTTCAAAACTGCTGCTGTGTCCCAAATTGCCTACTTCTGCACAGACACTCACTATTCTGAGTGCATAAGTGTGTTCAATCTGACAGTTTGGAAAAACGCAGTGCACTTTGATTTCTCAGCTGGCACATTTAAGTCGGGCAGAAAGTTGAGTGTGGTTGAGTGGTTGCTATATTGGCTACGTTGACGAAGGGGCGGGAACAGATCAAACAATGGTTGATTGATGTAATGAATGAGTAACAGAAGAACAACTGTGAACAGTTGTGAAATGTGAATGTAGTTTCTGGTTATTGCGAAGCTGTAGTTGATTTGGGACACAGCATTTGTAACAGAAACAGAAGGGTGACCTCAGGGATACCATGTCCATACATTATACAGTCTGTAGTTACAGCAGCAGTTTCAGTTGGTTGTGAATGTTCCTGGAAAAACAGTTATGGTAATCAGTGTTTACAATTATGAATTTTTTCCTTTTCAGTGATTGCATCATCTGATTTCACTGTTTATTGATTAAAAGCTGTTGCAGGTTAAGAAACCTATTCCAACTTTCTCTTGACCCCTGCCACACAGAATTGGACAAGTTAATCAAAGCACAGCTGTTTTGGTCAAGTGTTGGACAAGCAGGCAGCTCAGCTATGCCAGAGTCAGTCATAGTGTGCCAGAAATGTAGCTTATTAAGACCTCCAGACCTGCTAAATGGGACCTATTAACACACTATAAACCTTTTCAAAACAGAGATTATGACTTTTCAAGCAGGAAGCCTCCAGTGTTACAAAGCTGACACCCCACTGAGCCAGCAGACACAATACCCTGAGACTGGGATAACCAAATGACACACAGCATTCATTTGGATAATTGATCACACCTGTGCTCCTCCTGCTGTGCTGCCTCATTATTCCCGCTGTGAACAAGACCTTTTATAAATGCTGCTTCAGTACAGGAGTGCCCTGATGGTATGTGTATTGATTGATTTTTTTTAAGCCATAACGGCACACATTTTCTTCCATACACTGTCTGATTTCTGTATGAGGTTTCAAGGTGTTTAATGGCTGTCACTTTAATGGAAAGGCTGAACTGACCTTAAGCCTTAAGCTCTACAGCCTGATGTCCTTTGATGATTACACATATGAGGTTAGTGATGTATGGAGAATAAAATGTTATTGCCCATTGCACCGGCAGCGAGTAAATGGCATGCAACAGAGATGACACAACCAAAGGCAACATGCAGACAGGCTGGTTAGATGTAGCTCTGCAGTTAGCCTGTTAGCATGGTGGAAATTTAACTCATGCTTTTTTTTGTTGTGCTTTGTTGTAATTATAAACAGATTAGTTGAATGGACACTTGGAAGTCTAGCAGATTCAAATGGCCAAAAGACGTGAATTAAAGCAGGAAAACAGACTTAAGCAGAGACTGACCAGTGTTTCAGTATGAAGAGCGACTTTTAGCTGGAGGCATCCTTCACAGATTGATTCAGATTATCATCTCGGCTGATGTGCGTGATGAAGTTAATCTGTGGATTGTTGTGGATTTAAATCATTAGAGCTTTAATAACAACAGTAAAGGAGTAACAAGTTATTTTTTGTGTGATTAACTGTAATTTTATTACTGGAAGTTTAAGAGTAATTTGTTACACTACTCGTCACTAGTAAAAGTGGTATTATTACTGTAACATGTTACTGCCCAGCACTGCTCTTCAAGTGCTGGGAGCTAACAGGGATGCACTTGCGTTATCAGGTTCAAAGGATTTAAGATGTCTTCTGATGAAAAGCACCTCATGAGGTTTCAAGAGCTTTTACAGCCACTTATAGATTATTTATCAATTTATAGCACTTCCATATTGGTTTCATTTCTCAAGACTGGAAGAGGAAAGACACCAGCGTGGCCTTGCTATTTAGGCACACAAGGCTACGCTGGTAGTCTTGTCAGACCAGCAGCTGCTGGTCTGACTCCAGGCCTCGTTATATTCAAAGAACTGGAAGTCATGAGTTACACATTCCTGGCTCATCAGGGTCATGTTTGGTCGCTTTGTCCTGTTTTTTAAATCTCACTGACTCTGAGTGTAATTCAGAACAGTTGGAGTAACTTAACTATAAAATGGATAATATGCTGATATGCAGTGTATATAAATAAACATATGCTCAACATATATACAAATAGACATTATGTAGAGTTAAAATAAACCAGTTCCTTATTGTAAATGTAGGGCTAAGCATGCGTTAGATGGGGTTGAACTGTTTAGGTGTTGCTGTTCTTTCCTGTCAGATGTACAATCATGCAGCTTCAAAGCACCACCGGGGCTTAAACTTAACCAGCAGTCATTTTTTTTTTTTTCTCCTTCCTTTAATATTTGATACATATTCAGCTATTTCTGCCAGCAGAGAGGCAAACGGAGCAGACAGCCCCCAAAAAGAGTCAAGCCCTACATTATTCAATTTAATAATCCTGCATGTTTGCTGCACAGCAGCGCACAGCACCTCTCTCATGGAGGGTGAAATTCATGCTGTGTGTGTGTATCTCTCTTTGTGTGTTTGAGAGTGTATGTTTGTGGGAGCCTAATTGGTGTAAGCGTGGGCAGGAGGAGAGAGACGGCACGTGTGTGTCTGTACGAACTTCTTAGAACATCAGCCTGGAAATCATCCGTACAGTGTGCACCCCCCTTCTTTCGTCTTCTCTGTCTGACTTTCTCCTCCCACTCCCATCCCCAACACTCCACCTTTTCTTTTATTGTCTCACCCATGTCTCTCCATCCCCTCCTCTTGCTTTTTTTTCTTCTCCAGCCTCCTCTTTGCACTGGTACCTTTGTGCTTCCTGCTGCTCTATCTCCCTTTGTCCTCCGTGCACTCTCCTCCTCGGCTGCCTCACTTATCTCACTCATCCCTTGACATTGACAGGTGGGCTGTAATGATTGTAGTGCTGCGGTAAAAGGAGCATCAGCAGGTGTAAATGGTTTCTGCCTTGACCACTTTAACAGCAGACTGATGGCTGAGCCCCTGTAGAGCACCAAGTTTCTTCTGAAAGTTTCCAAACATCTTAACACCCTTTACCATTTCTGTTTCTTTCTGAACGATATCTAGCCTGTGTTTTCTTTCTTTTATAGCAATCTTTTATAAATGTGGGAGTTTTTCCAGATTGGAATGGGTTAAGTCTCAGATGATTTCATGTTTTGCTACAAAACTTGTATTTTTTTGCCTGATATGATCTGCTCCTTTGAAAAATGTCTAAACCTTGAGATGCCGTCACAGAAATCAGATATAAACAGACGCTAATAATAATACAACACTTGACAACAACACACTGCAATCTTTAGCCGTCTTACCCCCGTGAAAAGTGAAACCCTGATGTGAAATGTAACCTACAGATTTAGCCGCTAAGTGTTTCTCGATGTCTGCCTGTGAGTGTGAGTGCATGCAAGTGATTTTATGGATTTAATGAAGACAGAAAGTGGAGCTCCAGGGGACTTCTATATTTTTGCTTTCTCCAACCTGTCAGCTACTTGTTGCCATGGTAGCATCATTTCAGAACTCTTTCTTTGCATTTTTTGCATGTGTGTGTTTTTTTCATGGTGGTGACTAAATCTGGGGTCAGATGTAGCTGTGGACACACTGACAAACACACCGTTACCCCTCACATGCACACACACATACACACTTCAAGTGCTCACACTTTTACACAAAATATAGGTCACCATGTAAATGTGCTAGCTCTCTCCCTCTGGTTCAGTTCCAGATGACTGAATGTATGCCTACATCTTAAATGTGCAGGCAGCACTAAACTGGCGTCTCTTGGCATGAAGGCAGACAAATGTATTCCCTAAAATGAAAAACTTGTAATTGGGTTGAATCTGTTTTTACATATTCTACAGAAAAATGTTAAATATTTACAAAGGAGCCTGAGTTCAGTCCGAGAGGTTTTCCCGGGTCTATTTTTAGCACATTTTTGGTCTGAGCAGTGATGACCGATCACGTCTCAGAAGGCTTTGGTGTCTGGTGTAGAAAACTGTGCAGAGACGCAGAGCAGACAAACACATCATAAAATACCAGCTCTTTTTGGAGTTCACACTGATGAAGTGAGCTGGAGCGGATCGTTTGTGTAGCATGATGTTTACAGTGAAACTGAGACTCACCAGGAACAGATGAATGGGCACTTGCAATGAACAACAATGTAGGGATAATGTAACTAGTGTTAAAACGTTGTCGTTTAAATTTTCACATCAAGCAACAAACTGCCTAGACTATACTCACACACACTTTAAATTTGACAATGGACCAAAGTTTTTTTTTCATATATATGATAAAATAAGGCCAGAATCTGCAGAAACAGTGATTTGACTATTATCACCTCAAGCCTCAGCCCATCCTCATGTTTTCAAACATCAATGCCACACCAGGCAACGATTTATGACGGATAATATTGATTTGATTTAACCCCTTTTCAACAAGGTCTCTCTCTCTCTCCCTCTCTCCCACAAACACACAACCCCACACATAAGCCCACACGCGCATGACACACACAAGGAATGTAAAGCCAATACCTGTTAAGTCATGTGTGACAAGTTACCGTTAAACCGCCTGCTCTGACCTCATTAGACCTATTGTCTTATCTGTATACAGTAAAACACACACACACACACACACACACACACACACACACACACACACACACACACACACACACACACACACACACACACACACACACAGTCCAGTGACAACACACTGAACAGAAGCGTCATAACGAAAATGCATTTTCTTTTTCACATCAGCCTTTGCTTTAGGTGTATAAATCAGATCTGGAAGATTTTAATAACATCTTTATGAAGAATGACTCTTTTTATTTTTCAAATTCCAGGTCATAAAAAGATTTTAACCTTTTTAAACTCTCAAGAGTTCTTCAGTGTTAGATGCTGCATTGGCAGAGATATTCCTGAACACTATCAGATTTACATACAACATAAAGTGACTAGTTAGTGTACTCATTTACAGGTTTAGTAGTTCATGTGACGCACGTAAAGCTTGCCATGCTTTCAAAACCGAAATGTTAAACTGTTCCTTTAAAATCTCTTCTTGGCTGACTGGAGATGAAAAAATGCTGTTTGAATAACTTTTTCTTCCATAATTTACTTTCTTAAGTGTTCACACTACAGTCCCAACTCATAAATATTAGTCAGAAATTGTAGTCCGGACAAGCTTCCTCTTTTACTGTTCCCTAAATAAAGTCAGAGGAAATGAGTCAATGTTAAGAGTGGTTGAATGGTTGCACAGTACATTGACACATCAACTCATGCAAACAATGTTTACCATCGCACACAGATACACTGAGCAGGTCTGTGGGAGAGGAACAATTTTTACCACATGCCAGCTCTGCATGTTGGAAGAAGCAGAGGGACTGTGAGTTTAAAAGCAAAAAATAAGAAAAAGAAATGAATAAATGAAGCATACACACATGCCAGTGGATGATAGTGTGACATTCAGTCATGAATAAATCCCCAGACATACGGATGCACGACTCGCTGCATGGCTTTAATTTGGTTGGGCCATGTGCTCATAAAAACATAAATCCACAGTAAATTTGAGGCAGAGCTTATTGTAGCTGAACAGTGTGTCTTATTTGAGGGTCTTATGAACCCTAAAATACGGTCATGTCACTTTAACCTGACCCCCATTGCCATTCTGTATTTAGTGTAGCATGTTTGGCTGAATTATATTCATGTCTTAATGCTCTCCTTTCTCTTTCAAATTATTCATGTGAAACGTGAATCTGTCAACACAAAAATACACACCCACAGCACATCAAAAGCTGCAACAGAATCCATGCTGTGCACCCCCCTAAAAATCAATCCATGGATACGTGCACAGAATTTAATAAGCATTCATGCACCAACAGTGTAAGTAACCATACTTCTATAGATTTCTCCTCAAAAACAACTCTCCAACCAGTCAAATTTAACCCACTTTGGCCAGCTGATTTCATTAGAGCTGTACTTATCAGACAGTTTCCTTTTTGTTTGCGTTGTATTGTGGTTTTTAATACATCGATGCAAGCAGAAGCCTCATGACCTGTAAAACATAACAGCACCCCCAGTCAATTTAAACAATCAATGCAAGTAGTCATTAAAATCAGTTTTATAGAACACCAAAAGTTATACCAAGACACTCTACAGAAAGATCAGGTGTAGACCTTACTCTCTTTTTTATCTTAAAGAAGATTTTTCAGAAAATATAATGTTTACTGTACTGATCTAGCAGCCATTTCACTCACATTTGTTCAGGTAAGGATGATCAAATGCAGCTGTGGAAAATATTCCACATGTTCCATATTTAAATAAAAATTACCTGATGAATCATAATAATTTACAATAAATTCTGGAAAATCAGCTCGTTTGACTTAAAATGCAATTGAAAATGAATTTTCTTCTCTCTATTTTTTCTTTTTTTTGTCTCTTGCTCTTGTTTCTTTCTTCCTTTTTTTTGTTTTTGCATTTTGAATTTCTGCTTATAACCTGCTTACTATCTACTAGTGACAATTGTGAATTCTTGTAATTTTTCCCCCCAAGTCTTAAGATTTTATTCAGAAGTGTATTAGTCACAAAATTGTTTCAGACAGGTTTAGATATCCTCCTCCTTGAAGACTACTTTTGCTTTTCAATGTGCAGTTTCTATGCAGGTGTGTAGCTCTTTCCGGTGCCACCCGACATCAACATATCACTGCTTTCTTTAAATGCACAAGTAAGCTGCTTTTCTAGTCAGCCCAGAACTCAACTAGCTCTTTACCTTTTGCAGCACCTTTTCCAAGCTGAAATGTACTTTACATCAGTAGAATAACTTTCTCTTTATTTTATGTTGGCCTTTTTGTTGCACCTGTGTAGAGGACAAAGCTGACTTTTTGGATGCTAGAAAGGAAATAACATACCAAATTTTACAGCACATGCTACTTTATTAATCTGCCACTGAAACAGCAATTAACAGTTAGAAATCTGCACACCTGAAACACAGCAGAACAACATTCAAGCAGCACTTGATCTTTCCAATGTGAACATGAGGTCAGAAATGAATTACAGCCACGTGAATACATATATGGAGGGAAATCTGTTGTCCCTGAATCCTCATTGGCTGAGTCTGTGGATTCATTTTTTATTCATTCAATAAGCAAATTTGACAATTTTAGATCAGTTGTCCTTTTTTTCTGAATTTTTCTCATCTTTCTCTCACATGCAGGTGCACTCAACCAGCGTAACTGGGGTAAGAAATACCCAGTCTGCAACAGCGCCAGACAGTCTCCTGTGGACATCGATGAGACGTTCACCCAAGTTAGGCTGCAGTACCAGAATCTGCTGCTGGAAGGCTGGGACAAACTCACAGCAGAGTCCAGCACCATTCACAACAACGGAAAGACTGGTATGTTGATTTTCTTGAATGTTCTGCTGCTCAGTGGTTGTTTCGGTTGTCTCTTACGATGACCTAACTATGATTCTAGCTCCTGCTGTGTTATCCAGGCAAGGGGTGTTAACAGAGACTGTATATAGATACAGTCAGCATCACGTCATAGTTGGAGGCAGGGCTTTTTGAAGGGTAAAACAATCCTTTCCCCCTCACCCGCAGTATTTTAAGTGCACAGATTTCAAAATCAGATATTTATGCTAACTGCTAACATTTCATACACCGATTCATTATAGGCAATTAAGGAGGATAAATACATTTTAAAAAATGCTCTAATAGGATCAGATTCTTTGCTGTATCTTATTAAAGAGTGGATAACCCATCCTACACTTGAGCCTCTAATAACTAATGAAAAAGAAACTTTTCAGACAAAAAAAAGAGGACTTGAACATTTCTACAAGGTGTATTAATATTTTAAAGTTTGACCACAACCCATCTGAAATGAATAGAGAAACAGAGTTTTTGAATCTATACTGCAGCCAGCCACCAGGGGGAGCAGTTTTTGTGGCCACTTCAGTTCAAGCCAAGCTAGATGAGATCTTTTTTTTTTTACAGTCTATGGATGTTTACAAAGCATCTTCTGTCATTACTTTCTGAATGTGCTGTAAGTTGTATTTAACTCTAGGAACTACAGTTCATGACTGTAGTTGAAACATTTTCCTGAGTGGATTTTCACTTAAATCTTGAGGAAGCAGTGTTTTTCAAAAATATAGCAACACGCAGGAAATCCAATCACCTGCTGTTGTAAATGTGTTAAAAACATCCTCTGCTGTCAAATTGCAGACAGGTGCATAATGAAGCAGCAGCTAGATGAGGAAGATAAACGGTCAATGGGAATGATTTTGACTTCCTCATGGGTAAAAAGCAGAAAGGAGGTGAATAGGAGAAAGAAAGGTAACAAAAAAAGGTGTGAGAAAGCAGGAAGTCAGAGGAAGAGCAGTGCTGAGACATCATATGGAGAGAGAAAGAAGCTCAAAGAGGCAGAAATGAAACTGAGCGACAGAAAAAAGCAAGAGGTATAAGTGTATAAATATATTTATATATATGGAGGGACAGAGAAAGCAGTGGAGAGGATGAGGACAATGTGAGGAGACAGTGAGAGAAGAAGCAGCAGGCTGACTGATGTCTGGACTGATAAACTCATGAAAGCTGTCTGAGCTATCGTCACCATCTCTCCAGTACAGCCCGGCCTGTGTGTGTGTGTGTGTTTTCATGTGTGTCTGTTCCCTCTATATGTTAATGGTCCACAATTTAATCCTCTTTTCTCTCTCCCTCTGAAGTCAGAGAGGAAATTACATTTTAAACACGCGCTGCATAGCTGTCATGATATGAAAGATTTATACAGCACAGTTTCACTACACTGAATGTTCTGTGCTGCTGTGAAGGGAGGTGACTGTAACCAAAGTAAAATGAAGAAACGGACTGAACACAAAGCGTGAAATGAGTGAGATAATGTATACATCATGACCATTCTATTATTTAAGCTGCTTTCGTTTAGATGTTTAGGTTATTAACAGATGCTATATTTTAAAAAAAAGCTGCTTCAAGAATCCTGCTGCCACCATTCCCCTCTCAACTTTACTGTTTGTTGCCTTTAATTTACTCTCAGGCTCACACCAGCTGCTAGATGCCTTCATAGATGCTCTATAAACCATCTACATTATGTGCCATGTTCTCAGTTCATGACAAGCAGACAATATTAACATGTAAGATGCGAAGTCAAGATAAAAAATATGTTGGAGTAAGTAGGCAGTGGGGACCAAAAGAGAGCTACAGTTTGGTTAGAACAGGGAACCCAAGACAGGATACAACCCAAATTCCAAATGAGTTGGGACAGTTTTGAATTTGAAGGCAAAAACACATCTCCAAAACAAACAAACAAAAAAAAGGGTTGGGACAGTTGTTTTCAGTTGGTGAAAGATCTGGACTGGTGGCTGGCCAGTTCAGCAAATGGACTCTTCTACTACGAAGCCATGCTGTTGTGATGGATGCAGTGTGTGGTTTACTATTGTCTATGTAAGGCCTTCCCTGAAAAACTTGGATATGTATCTTTCCAGATGTGTAAGCTGTGGCTCCATAGGCACTAACGCACCCTCATACCATCAGACTTTTGAACTGTGTGCGGGTAACAGGCTGGATTGTCCCTCTCATTTCGTTTGTCACTTTGCCTCAGTCCATTCTAGACCTTTGGCTCAGAGATGACAGCAGCATTTCTCGATTTGGTTCGACCATGGCTTCCTCTTTGCAAGGGATTGTTTGTATGGCATTTATAAGATAGCTAACAATGTCTAAATTCATTGCATGTCTGTTCTTCAGTGGCCATCGATGTTGAAGGGGACTTCTTTGTGAGTGGTGGAGGACTGATCTCCAGGTTCCGCATCGGTAGAATCACCTTCCACTGGGGGCGCTGCAATGCAACATCAGAGGGGTCTGAACACAGCCTGAACGGGATGAAGTATCCTCTGGAGGTAGAGAAACATTTACATCTGTCTGTCTACCTTAACACACTTATCCAAAAATTATTTCTGTTAACCAAAACTATTTTATATCTTTGATTCAGATGCAGATTTATGGTTATGATCCAAATGATTTTCAAAGTCTGGATGTTGCAGTCAAAGGAGGAGGGAGGATCGCTGCCCTGGCTGTGCTCTTTGAGGTTAGTCCGACCCGCTGAGGCGTGCTCCAGATCAGCCTGTTTCCCTGTAGATGAAGTTAAATGTTTAAAGCCAGTTCCCCCTTGTTGATGAATTCTGCTATGAGAGCTCATGTTGTTCCTCACAGATCAGCCCGGAGGACAACGAGGATTACACTCCAGTCATAGAGGCCCTCGACACTGTCAGCAGGTTTGGTAGGTCACTTCCGTATGCTACCAGGCTCAGCACTGACCATATGATCGTGACTGATTTAAAACCAGCCAGAACGGCAGGACAGGATTTGATTGGTTTAACCAATTGGATCCTTAACGCTAGGATTGGTTGGTGTTTTCCCAAGTGCACTCCTGCTGTAGACAGCAGATATTTTCCGCTCTATTTTAAGAACACGTCGTGCATTGATTTGGACATAAAGATCATTTTAACCAGGATAACAAAAAAATCTACCTAAATCTGATTGCCAACCCTGCCTTTAAGCTAAGAGCAGGATTGGCGTTCACTATTTTTTCAGTGTGTCGAGATTAGAATGTATTCAAAAAATGAAGTGAAATGATAGTAAGCAGAGTTTAATTCTATTCTAAAAGCAGGTAAAGTTGATCAACGGTGAAAGTTAATAAATGTAATTGGAAATGAATGCATTCCTTCAAGACTGTATTATTCTTAATACTTTTTTACAGGTTGTTCTTCGAGTTTGAGTCTACACATTTGTTGTGACATTTTCTCTCTGATAACCCTTGTTCTTGTTCTTAATTTTGATAAGGTAAGAGTGGATCAATGGAAGGTTTCACTCTGAGGTCCTTACTGCCCAACAACACAGATAAATACTACATCTACAATGGCTCACTAACCGCACCTCCCTGCTCTGAAACAGTGCAGTGGATCGTCTTCAAAAACACTGTGACCATATCAGAAATACAGGTAAGTAAACCCAACACACACACACACACCCTCCCCTAAAGGGATAAGTTGATTTTTTTTTTCTTAATCTCCTTTGAGAAGTTATCTAACAGACAGAATTACCCATGATGCTGTCAGTTAACATGCACCAGCTCCATAGCCTGTATAAAACATGGACGTAGTCTCTGCAGCGTCACCCGTCTGTTCCTGATACAGTCAAATGAAGCCAATCATTGGACGGGGCCATCTTGGATATGATGCAGACTTTGAGCTTCCTTTCTAATAGCTATAGGGCGCCCGTCAGTCACATGAGCTGAGCTGAGTCTCTGATTGGACACACTTGTAATCCTAATATCGTGTAAACCGCTGTGTTAGAAATAAATTCACCCCCGTACAGTGTGTGCCGATAGTGAAATTAGCAGCCTCTAGAGGATTCTCGATGAACAGCAACTTTTAGCACTTCCACACAGGCTTCATTTGCCGCTTGGCCAGCTCAGATATTTTTATATGCTGCATTTTATTTGAACTACATTTATATTTGAGAAACTGAAAGTATAGAATGCAATAATAATTAATTTAAAAAATATATTTTTATCAGTATTTTTTATCAATTACTAGACATTTCAGACGACCCCATTTGAATTCCAGGGGACCCCATGTGGGGTCACAACCCCAAGGTTGAAAAACACTACATTAGAGCCATACAGAAATAGTCGTTTTGCTTTGAAATAATGCTGTTTATGTTTTTCATAAATGCAAAGTCATGAAAAATCAATCTTCTGTTGACCTCTCTTCTCTAAAAGAAAACATAACGTCTGCCTAAAGGACCCCACATCTTGAGTAAATCTGACATGAACTTTGCATGTCTGGTTGTCGTCCCCTCAGATTTGAGGTCAGTTGTCTTTGACGTCTGACATAAGAACAAAACGTCTCACTGGAGTGATACAATGTGACAGCATTAGTCCACTTGTTAAATAACAGTCTGGTGTTTGTTGAAGCATTGTCTATTAAAAGAAATATGCCATGCTGTGACATCTCAGTCTGACACCGCAACTGTACTCCAGACTGCAGACGGTTATGGGCCTCTGAGGAACACAACCTTCGAGTGAAATCATCTGTGTAATAATCATCAATTATGTAGCCAAATAATGGAGAGAGAATGAGGTCATGAGAGTAGTTGTGTGTTTGTTCCATGTGCACATTTTGTGTGTGTTTGTGTTTGGCTATGTTACATGATTGAAACGGGGGTGGCAAGGCATGACATGGGCACATCGTCGCTGGCCAAAAATAGAGCAGTGGCATCTTTTTGCCTCTGCCTTGCAAAAGCACAATCCCTTCAGACAAACACAAACAAGCAGCAGCATTAAGTTTTATTTTGGCAAATGTGGAGAAACAGAGAAGATTCTACATTCTGTATTTCTTTTGCTTTACCTTTCCTCCTCCTTCCCTCCGTCTTTTCTTCTTTTGCACAGCTGGAAGCATTTTGTGAGGTGATGACGATGGAGCAGGCTGGGTACGTGATGCTGACAGACTACCTGCAGAATAACTTCAGGGAGCAGCAGCAGCAGTTCATGGGTCAGGTGTTTGCCTCATATACCGGCGTGGAGGACGTGCAAACACCCAGTATGTCATCAAACACTGAGTTCACTTCTTTTCTTATTGGCTTTCATTCCAACAGTCTATCCAGAAGATACTTATTGTGTAACCTCCAATGCTGCAAGGATATTGCATACATAGCTGACTCTATGATAATAACTTGGTTACAAAGCAAGTTACTGTCAAAAAGCAGTATTTTAGTAGAAAAGCCTTGAAGAAAAACTTGTTCCTTCCAGAAAAGTAGTGAGCACTAGTTGCCGATGGCTGTCCACCAACAACTTACACCCAATAAATGAGACGCCAATCAAATCTGAAACATTTAAAGAAACTTTTTCTGGGTATTGAACAATAAAGCACAGCCTTAAGGCCTCGAGATAATCTCTGTTTACATTTTCTACACAAAAGCAGTGAGTTCTTGGTATATGCATCAACAACAGACAATGTGGGGAGCAAAAGCACTCCTGCTACTCCTCATCATTTCTAACTCTTTAGTTCTTAATAGCTTTATTTTATTTCACCAAATTTTCCCCTGGGATAAATTAAGTATTTCTGATTCTCATTGTGATTCTGAACACACACTCCTGTCATGACATGTCTGTTCCCATCAGTGGTAATCTGATGGTTTATTCATTTCTGTGAACAAATCTAAATGCTGGTGCAGTTTAAATATTTCAGCTTGAGCAACAAATCTGCTTGATGCTAAGTCACCAAAGCCAATCATCCTATCAGCAATAAATTTCCCTAAATCAGTTATAAGTTCCTAACTTTCAGAATGCTTCAGAAATTTAAGACCTGTTAAATGTAGAGAATCACTAGAAAATCATTTAGTCTAAAGGGCTCATCCTGCTTAAGTAGGAGATTGGTTCTGAGAATAGCTTGTTATTTATCAGACTTAAAAAAAAGTCATGAAGCAATTGATTTTAGTCCCCTTAGTTTTCAGACTAGTTTTTTCTTTAATCGTTTTTTCCTTTGTGCTGAGCTTTTCTCACCATGGTGCGGGACGTTTGCCATTGGCTGTCTAGGAACTTACATAACAAGATAGATGACCAAGCTGAATTGCTGCAGCTTTGGTTGCATGAGTCCTTTTTTGTTTTTAAAATTCAAGATTTATATGATCCTTTTGCATATTTTTTTTCTTGTGCACATGCATCTGATTTTTATGGAAGAGGATAAGTGCTATTATTATTATTATTATTATTATTATTATTATTATTATTATTATTATTATTATTATTATTATTATTATTATTACTTTAATCTCTGATTACTGACTTCTTTTCTCATAATAATATTAATAATAATAAAATATTGGATGATTTTTTTTTTCAGTAGCCCTAATCCTCTTCTGTAAACTTTTAATTGGTGCTGTGTTTGAACATTTTTAATTAAAGGAACTATCAATGTTCTGCTCACACTGAATGTTTAAGCAGTTCAAAAGTAACTTGGACATGTAGAAAAAATCAGGTTTTAGGCAGCAGGGGAAAATCCTCCCTAAATGTTTTTCATCCATGACTCAAAATATATTCCATCCTCTGCGTCCTCTATCCCTCAAAGTCTGTCCTCTAAGGTCAGCCTGGCCATGATCATCAAAAGATAAAATTCACAACGCTCTCTTCATCTTCATGAAGTCAGCCCTTGAGAACACTGAGACTTAAGGGTTTCCAGGCAGCGCCGCTTTGTACTTCGTTGCCCCTGCTCCTTTCAGAACTGGCAATTTATTTTGCAGCTCTTTTTGAAATTGAAATAAAGTATTCAGAAATTCACAGAAGAGGCTTTTTGCCTGTAACAAAGTTCATGCAGCCGTACACACTCACACACACACACACACACACATGCACATCCCCTCTCACTGCCAACCTCACCTTCTCATCCTGGCTGTTAAAATGTTCTTTTGCTCTCTTCCATTTTCATTCCTGTCGCTTGATATCAGGTTACCTTTGGCAGCATGAAGCTAATATGCAGCGTACCTTTTCTGTGCCATTTTTATTTAGATCCATCACTGTCAGGAATTTTAATCTCTTTTTCTGGTTTTTCAGCCACACAGCTAGCTTCTTCTTTTCTACACACCCATCTCTTTGTCTCCCTTCTGTAGCTTGCAGCTCAGAGCCAGAGAACGTTCAGGCCGACGCCCAGAACGACACGACCATCGTGGTGACGTGGGAGCGTCCTCGCGTGGTTTACGACACAACCATTGACTGGTACACGGTCATGTACCAAAGGCTACAAGGCCAAGAACAGAACAAGCAGGAGTACAGGACGGATGGGGACCAGGACGTGGTATGAAAACATCTCAAACACAAACACAGAAAAGCATCAGCCGTTTGTGCTCTGACCTTTGACTGCATGTCATTTCCATTCTTGTTTTGGGACGTTGTCTTCAGTTCACACAGGTACATTTGACTTCAGCATACAGACTAGCTTAAAATGACCTGATTAGTTGTTCCCTTCTCCTCCTGCGGCGTATACTAGAGCAGTGTTTGTTCTGTCACTGTCACATTGCCCCTGTTGTTGGGATTCAAATTGATCAAAGTGATTGATTGATTGGTTGTGAAGATCAATCTTGGCCTCTTAACAGGTCACTGAGCATCCCCTAATGTGACCAGCAGTAGTTGGTGTGTGTCTTTATGTGCACTGTTTAGTATCTCTGTGTTAGTTTTAATCTCCATGTGCTCCAGCTTTTAAAAAAAATGGCTTAAATTGAGGATTATTTATAAGATGAAGACGGAGATGCTAAAAAATGGAACGCCAAACTTTTCTTGAGCGACCCTTGAATTTTTCTGTGCACGATTCATCAACTGTGTATCTGTTTTTCAGTAGAAAAATATTGAGTATCAAATCAAGTTTAAGTAGTCGTAACGGACACTGAGAACACATAAGTAACTGTTAACAGTTCTAAGATGACTGAACAGGGTGGTTTGTGCAAATGCAACAGCCTTGTGTCCTGTTAGACCTTTCGCATGTTTCATCACACTTCACACCTGCCCTCACCTGGTCAGAAGAGATGTCAGAGACACGTTGCTTACTGGTTTCCAGTGCTAAATGAATGACTTGTCCATTATAACCTCAATATAACCTCATATCATGGGAAGAAAGAAATGAGAAAAAGGGGATCAAAGTCTAACAAGAAAAAAAATGGCAGCAGTTGTTATCGCCGTACTGGCTCCTAAGCTAACTTGGTCATTGGATCATCTTGTAGTTGTTATGTTTAGCTAATGGTATGAGTTACAAGATTTGTCACAACTTCACAAGTGTAACTTCAGGTCTCATCTCAGATCTATTGCAGTAAAAAAAAAAAAGTTTAACTGAGCTGTAAACTGTAGTCCCTGATTAAAAAATAAAGTTAAATGCCCGAAGGTGTGTGTGAGCGTAAGAGGTTGTCTGTCTCTGTGTGTCAGCCCTTTGACTGACTGGAGACCAGTTCAGGGTGTACCCTGCCTCTCTCCCTAAGACAGCTGGGATAGGCTCCAGACACCCGCCACCCTGAACAGAATAAGAGGGATAGAGGATGAATGAAAAATACCTTAACCCCCGTTTGTGAGCCCCCTCCAGGAGACTCCCCTCGTTCAAGGTCTCTGTGTGTAAAGTGGGCTAACTCTGTTGTTTTACTTTTTGTTACTTTTCTGTCTCTAAATTATAATTAGACTCAATTACCAACCAAAATGCGTTGTAGGCTGATGCCAATATTGAAACATCCACCGCTCCGTGAGTGACTCCGTGATAAATGACGCGTGGCTACAAATGTTCAACACCATCGCTGAAAGTCATTCAGTTCTATAAGATAAAAATAGCACATCGTGTAACTTGGATTTATATTATTATAAAGCAAGTGTGCTGTTCAGGTCAGCTTCTCTGGGTTAGGAAGTTAATCTGAGTGCCATTGGTTGACAAAAAGAAAAAAAAAATCTCCTTCTCCAGCGTGAGACTACAGTCAGGAGTAGAGCTGTCCCCTTGGTGTCAGCCTCTTTCAACAAGCCTTTCTTTTATATAATTAATAGCTTTAAATAATTAGGGGCATAAGGACCAGTGTTGATGAATGAGTACTTAAGCTCATCTGACAGGATTGGGGCTTCGTGTCAGGCACAAACCGGTTGGGATCCAGACTGTACAGGAGCAGTGGCCATGGCCTCTTGATTCAAACTGAAGCCCATAATGTAGACGTGTTTTCAACCTGCTCCCTGTCTGATGAACAGAGACGAACAGCTTGGCAAGCTGATTTCAAAAAGTCAGGACGATAAGAACCCTTTTCTATTTCTCTGTTTGATTACACCAGTGCACAGTTATTGGATCATGATCTGTTACAGTTTTAATGTCTTCTTCAATACAGCATGAGTGCTATTCTGTAAATGATGCTCCAATACAGTCAAAAATTACCCACAAGGCAATATGAGCTGCACAATGAACTATTTAAGTAACTAACCCAAGTGTAATGACCAAACCATTTCAATGCAGTTAAATAAAGCTCAAGATAGCTATAAGCTACCCTTGGATTAAATGATGGTGATTGAATGCTGGAAAAAAAAAAAGTTTTAAATTAATTTTTATTTAAAACAGTCATTTTGTTTACACAGGTAAATTTATAAAAACAGAAAAAACAGTGAAAACCAGCAGATATGCAGCATAGCTAATATGAATTCTGTAATATTTGCTTTTTCGATCATGCTTCATATTGTTAACATTGTTTTATAAAATGTTGTTCCACCTTCCTTTTATCAAAGGGAAAAAGCCAAAATACCAAATCAGGGTATCCACTGGGTATTAAAAAGCTTAAAAGCATCTAAAACCCAATAATTTCAAATTAAGGCCTTAAAATTTCTAAAACTCTCTTAAAATCTCATAAAATGCCTTAAATATGATCTTGAAATTTCTTCAAAATGTATCAGCATGTATACGTTCCATGTAAATACATATATGTCGTTGCTATTAATAAAAAGACCTTGATAAAAAAATGTATAAACCTTACTTTTATTTAACTCAAATGCATGAACTTTTGTACGCTTTGATGCACAAAACAATCTAAATTATTTAAATTTAGATAGGTTGCAAGACATTCTGTGTCTTTGATTTTCCTCCATTTTTTACTTTTTTTTGCCAGTGTGGATGTGAAATGGGTCCTAAATTGTATTCATTATAGTATTGAAAAACTCAAATGCGACACTTTAAAACTAGTGCGTAAACATCTTGGTGATGACATGATGCCTAAATCTTCATCTCATCCTCATGGCTCTTTTCAGGGTGCCATCATCCCCAGCCTGCTGGCCAACAGCAGCTATGTGGTTCAGGTTGTTGCCATTTGCACCAATGGACTAAAAGGACGATGGAGTGACCAGATCATAGTGGACATGCCGTTAGAAGACCCTGGTACTGACGCATACACACAAAACTACGGAAGACGAAAACGGCCATGGATGGCCAAGTTACACTTTAGTTTGTTTACTTTTAGGGCTACAGGTTAGCAGCTGAGATGCTGGCTATTAAATGAATTAATAAATATTAAATTACGACTTATTGCAAAGAAAGGGTTTGCCTACATTGTAAAGTAACTCTCAAAGGAGTATGGTTTAACACCAGCATAGAGTTAATTACGTTGGAATCAACACCGAGAATTCAACTCTGTGCAGATACAACCAATGTTTTGGTGTTTTGCACGTTCGTAATTGTTTATTTGTTGTTAAGTAAACAGATGAGTGTATCTACTGGACAGTCAGTGAATGGGTACAAAAAGTATTAAACAGTAAGGATAATGTAATTTAAAATTAATATTGCAGATAAGAAAATCAAAAATAAATACATTAAAAATAAACAAGTTATCTGAACTTGAACATCAGTGGTAAAAACTCAATATAATTAAGGTTGTGTTATTACTGTGCATTCAAAATAAACAAGTTAATTGAGCTCAAAAGAATCAAGTTTCCTTGATATTTCTAAGGCAACAAGTTTCCATATTTTTTTTCAAGTAAACTCAACTTGTTTTATTTTACAGTGTACACTTATGTTACCTCAGCTTAGCTGAAGCAGCTGGATGGACAGGAGGTTGTCAGCCTCTCATCTGCTAACCTGTAGCCCCTAAAGTAAACACATTGTAACTTTACCGGTAGGCTACAGCTACACTCAGTGGCTGGGAGCCGTTCATGGCAACTCTTGTAGGTTGAAATCAAGATAAACAAAAAGATGACATCTGATCCATCTGATCCATAATCTTTTTCAGATCAGATGACAGTGCATTTTTAAAAAAAGTGAAATCCATGTCCGTTCTCGTCTTCCATACAAAACACCTTCACAGTGAGAGCATATTTTTCTGCTTTCTGAATAAGTTTTTTTTTTATAAATGTTTCTCTCTCTGTAGAAAGTGATCCAGATTCAGATGCTGTCACCAAAGATTTGGGGGGAAACAAGGAGGTAAGACAGACTGCAGATCTGCTGGTTGACTTGACGCCCCTCAGTTTGCTGGCTTTTGTTATTCACAGTGCTTGTTTTGCATGTATTCAGTCATATCAGTGAACATAATGAATATGCAGATGATTGCAATTATGTCGGCAGAGTCTTGTTCTGGTGTGTTTTGAGAGCAGCACAAAAGGTTATGAGGGACCTTCCAGCATGTTTAAGAGCAGTTAAAGAAGATTGTTATGCCCCCATGTTTCCCTCCCTGAGAGACTGAGAACAGCCTGTGCTCTTCTTCACTGAATTAATGAAGGCGACTGAACGGTTTATTATCGGAAGAAGATGCATCACCTCTGTGTGTATGGTTTTACAGCAAAAACAATGAAATGTTATGTCAGGAGAAAACTTGATCAAGATAAAGAGCAGACCAAGTCGGAAACAAAATCCCTCATTTCTTTTTGGTAGATATTTTAATAATAATAATAAATTTATTTATACAGCACTTTTCAAAAACTCAAAAATCCCCTCTTTTTGAGTCTTTCAAAGTTGATGACTGCTTACTCTGTGTGTTTCTTACATATTTTTGTTTCTTCTATGAGGCCTGTCCATTTTAATCCTCTACAGCGTCTGAACCTATTATGACACAGGAACTCAGCAATGCTTTATCCGCTGTGCTAGGTGTCATCTAGTGGCAGATGGGAGAAGCCAGAGAGTGAGAATCGGTTGAATTTTCCTCCAGAGGATGACAGCCCCGTGGAGGAGATCCCTGTGGAGCAGACCAAAGTTTACCAGAACCAACCTGTCGACAAAACCCAGTCCAACCCAAACCTCCCAGTCAGCTCACGATCAACCCCAAAGTCTCCTCCTGAGTCTGCTGTTCTTCAGAAAACGCGACTCAGACAGAATGTGAAAAAGAAACCAGGACTGAGGAAGTCTAAACCTGAGGAAGTGGATCAGAACTGGATTTATGAGGACCAGTTACTCACAACGCTGCGGCCGTTCACTAACTCGGGTTTTGATGGTAACAGTGCAATATGGGTAACCGAGGTAACTGAGCAGCCGGGCTTCTTGTTTCCAGTTGCTCAGACAGCCACAGCGCCGACAATCAGACGACAAATAACAGAAGAGGCCTCGCTGTCAGAATCACAGAACCAGGTATTAAATAGACAATCTGTTTCTCAGTGTTCATCAAACTTAAATCAGCAAAGCAGAGATGCACAACGATACCAAGACCTCTTCTACTTTTAGTCAACAGATCAGGATCTACCAGAACAAGTTGGTGAGAGCGACTTCCCTTCTCCTCAGTCAGACCTTTTCACCCCTCCTGTGGAGGACATCCAAGTCACAGATGTCTTCTATGAAGACACAGACAACAACGCCCCGGCAGAAACCATAACCTCAACTGGTAAGACTTGAGACCCTTATTTTCTCTGCGCTCCAGTTGATCAAAAACACCTCAGGTTGTAACAGCAGCAGCAGCTCTTCATGTGTGCCGGAGGGGAAATTTAAGCTCATTAATATTTAAAAAAGCACCAGCAGAAGATTCCTCTACTGCTGCTTGTTGTGAAATCATTTGAACAAATGGCTTTCTAATGGCTGTTCACTTTTCACATGTTTGTTTGATAATTATGTCCCCAAAGGCCAATGAAAATACAGGATTAACTGTTTAACTTGTAACTCTGTGAAGTTTTTCTGGCATTACTAAAAAATAAATAAAATTAAATTTAAAAAAAACTCAGCATCTTTCTTTTGTGTACGAATCTAAGAAAAAAAAGAAAAAAAAATCTCAATTTTTAATTTTTTAAATCATCACATTACATGACGACATGACCTGTGTAACGTTACCCTTCATCATGTTACTTGTTACTTGTCGTCTCCTCAGGTGAAAAACACATTTCTAGGCATGGTGTCAAATGTTAAACTGTATCATGTAATCACTTTGGATATCATGTCCCACAGGCGATAACGTGGACAAAGTCTCCCCTCCGTCCTCTGACGACAGGGATGCCCCTGTAAACAGACCTCTACCAGAAACCGCCACCTCCACTTCCTCCTCTGTCTGGATAACGGCGAGGGCGGGCACCGCAAGCAACACCCTCGCAGAATCAGTCTACAAATCCTTCACCACCTCGTCTCTGCTCAAGGTGCTGATGCACACAACCCAGCCCATGTTTAACGGTAAGCTCTCGCACTCAGTCATGAATTTAATGTGCTATGGAAGACTTCACTGTACTGCATATGAGGAGAGATTATGCTTCTTTAGTAGTCGAACCAAGCAGCAGTATGAGGCAAATAAACATGCTTTTATTTTGGTGGGTAGTCAGCTGTGTGATTGTCTTCCTGCCCAGATAGCCCTTATCTTTTCTGTGAAACCGCTTTCTCTGGCATGTTGCATGGGACCAGGATGTACTCCGTGCTGATTGTGGGGATGAGAATGTTGGAAAAGGAAAAAAATCTGCTGCCTCTGATTATATTTGAAGTGATGCTCTGCGGCTTCATCTCCTGCTGAACTGCTTGCGAAATTAAATGTGCTTCCTCAACTCTCGCAGCGTATTTCGACTCCACATGAGGTCATCTTTTTAAAGCTCTGCAAATTTATCTTGGATCCACTCAGTCTTGGTGCTTTGCATCTACTTTTGAGACTCCTCTTCTGGGTCGGCTTCCTCTCTGTGGCTCAGCACTGCCCTCTAATGGCTTTTCTCATTGAGCTGAATACAGTTTTCCCATAATCATGAGAATGCTTAATCTCTTTGATTCATCTGGGATTCAATCACTAACTCCCACTTCTTCTTAATATGCATCAGTCATGGCGTAATGAGGGAAAACTGTTATCTGACTCAAGACCTCTTCGTGAGCACCACCTCCTGGATGATCCACTCTTGTCTCTCTGTTCTTCCTTTAACATGAAAAACATTTTTCAGAAGGACGCAAAGTTCAAAGCATGAAAAAGTTTCCTTTCAGACTTTTTCTTTGGCTTTTCTTGCAGCAAACACACCTCGACTGGAGGTTGAGAACTCGCACATCGATCAGTCATCTGCCTTAACAGACTCTGTCGGTCGAGTGATCATCGACCCAGACGGACCTGAAGTCTCTTTCTCAGAAGAAGCACTCTCTGCTAATGGAGATTTATTCAGTGTCACACCTCAACCCCTCAAACCTTTTAATGAACACATCGGCAGTTTTCATCCCTCTGATAATGCCCTCGAAGCTACAAGGGGCAAAATTATCGTTAATGACGAATCTTCTGAAGAGTTCTCTGTCTTCACTCTGAGGACAGATTCAGATTACTCTCAAACCTCAGCAGCTTTGGGCTCTCAAGATCAATTAATCATTGGGAACTCTCTGTCTGTACTACTGCCTGATAATGACTCAAGTACCATCAACAGATCCAAATCAGACAGAGTCGAAGAGACCACTGTAAGCTCTTCTCACAGTCTGGACGGGAGGATTCAAGATGATTTGAACATCTTGCAAAGTCAGAATATTGAGGAAGCAAACAAAATAGACCGACAAAGCTTGACTTCATCTCGTTTTATCTCTGAAAATGTGACTTTATTCGTTCCTTCTTATTTAGAAAAACCCAACAGAGACATGGTAGCAGAGGGAAGCAGCTCAGGCTCTGGTCTGTATAGCAACAAGCTCAGGGAGAAGTTTGGGGTCATCACTGCAGTCGGAACGGAGTTTTCTTCGACTCTAAGTACAGCTGTCAGATTCACGGTGAATGATACTCGGAAAAGAGAAAGCTCAACAGAAATTGCAATGGATGGTGAAAAAGATTATGGAACAGATGGATCAGGATGCAAAACACAAGGCGAGAAAGAGACCGTGTTGGAAGTTAAAGTGTTCCAAGTGGTGAAGAAGAGGAAGAGACTGAAGATGAAGGAGCACACATCTCCAGCCAGAGAGTGTGGAAAGAGGAGAGAGCCAGAGAGTTCAATAGCACAGCAGGCTGGGCCACGCTGAGAGAGAAAGAGAGAGAGGCTGAAGATGAGATTGTCGCAGAGAACGAAACACACACTGAGACCAGCAGCGGGAGTGAGATTGAGTTCAATTTTACAGTTTTTCACCAGCCAGAGGAAGCAAGTGGTTCTGGAGAGGGCGATGAGAAAAGAGCAGAGGATGAAAAAGTAGAAAAAGTCAGAGGTGATAACAAAAGAAACAGATCTGATGCTGAGAGGAAAGAAGGACACAAAGTCCATGATCCCCATTTTTCGCTGTCGTGGTTTGAACATGATGACGAGGGTCAAAAAATACATCTTGATATTGAAGTTTTGTTGGGTGACTCTCCTCTGGAGAACGAAGATAGGAATGGTAACAGAACTGGAGGTGAAGGGGCTGATAGAGAGGGTAGTGACTCAGCTGGGAATGAAGAGAGTTTGGAGCAGGTCTTAACCAAGGATGGTATTTTGTTTGATGGCGCAAGAAGTCCTGTGTTGGGGCGTCTCTTTCCCCTTCTCACTCTGACTGATGGTGACAAATCCACTCAGGAGCCAGTGGAAGGTAATTCAATCTTAAAACTCTGAACACTTTTCCTGAATCCTGCTTAATTAAAACATGATGTGCAGTTCTTGTTTTCCCTTTTTATTGTGACTGATTTAAATAAAGGGCTCACCTGCAAACTTTTAACCACTTTGGCACTGAATTTAAACAGTCATGGATTTATAGATGTGATTGTCCAATTTTCCAGTCATGGAAAACATTTGGAAAATGAGAAAAAAGTTCAAATGTCCTGGAAACAGTGAAGTTTCAGTGAAGACATAGTGATTCTCTGCTCTAGCAGGCACGGTGTCTTTCTTTTTCAGGAGGCAGCAACAGCAGCCATGAGTCACGAGTGGGACTGGTTGGTGGTGTGGAGCGAGAGAAGAGGACAGTCATACCTCTGGCTGTGGTCTCCACTCTCACCATCCTCTGTCTGCTGGTACTGGTGGGAATACTCATTTACTGGAGGTACAAGCACACAGGCATTCACACACTCACACACACACACACACACACACACACATACACACAGTTTCACCTGTTTCAAAACGTTTTGTTTGTGTCGTAGAAATTGTTTCCAGGCAGCTAATTTTTACCCTGATGACACCGCATCACCGAAAGTCATTTCTGCTCCATCTACACCCCTTCTGCTGGCCACTGGTAACCCATACACACACACACACACAAATACACACACGCACACACTGACACATTGGAGTTTTTTTTATTTATTTTTGCTTGATTTAAAATAATCTTTTGAACTGAAATGCTTCACTCAAAGTTGGATGTTGTCTTCTTGGTTACAGATGGTCATGAGCCGCTGACGGTGAAACAGTTTGTGAAACATGTCATGGAGCTGCACACCACCAACACCTTCTCCAAAGAGTTTGAGGTGCGTGGAGTTGTGGAGCTGAACAAAGTGTCAGCAACATATAGTATCAGAAATAGTGTTGAATAAATGATATGTATGCTGACGGTAAGCAGGCAGTGCATCATTTGTCACAGCTCCTTAATGCGCTTTCATATCTCTATTAACATCATGAAAATCATTCAGCACAGTGTTTTGTGTAAACTCCATATTTTTCATTTGCACAACAGTAGACAGAAAGGGAGTTTCAAACTAACCACAGCAGACTCAGGTATGATCAACAGGCTTTGTTTAAAAATCTAATTCAAGCTGGTAAAAACTTTTAAAAAATCAAAAAGAAATGTGTCTATATGTTTGAAATCTTTATGCTTTCCTCTCCTTTGATTGAAGTTGTCAAACAGGTGGAGGAAGATGAATTTGGCAGAGCCTCTCCAAGTTCTTTATTTATTTTTAATATTTTGATTAAGTGGGTAAAAAAATGCAGGACTTAAAAATATTTTTTAGGCTCATTTTTGAGCAAGTGATTGTTGTTGTTTTGGCCACCAGAGGCTGAACTTCAGCACGAAACCAAGGAAATCTTCCTTTCCCTTTCCATATTCAACACAAAGTACTGTACGTTTAGTCTGTTGTGCTGATTTTACACACTTTTTTAACAATGCTGTGCTTCTTATTTATATAATCATATGTTCTGTGCATGTGTACACTGCAAAAACTGCTGACAGGTCCAGAAACATGTCTTATTTCAAGATATTAAAAGACAAAAATGAGGTTTGAATTGCCTGTAACACGTAAAAAAATCTGTAGTTGGGATAAGAAAAAATTACAGGAATAATGTCTTAACACTAGAAAGTTTCTCTTACTTCAATGGCAGATTTTTTTTTACTTGTTACAAACATTTAAGACCTTATTTTTGTCTTTGAATATCTTGAAATAAGATGTGTTTCTGGACTGGTCTATATGTAGCTCATATTAATTCCAAGAAGACCTTTTTTTAATAAAAAAAAAAGACAAAAAACATTTGCTTAGATTTTGTTTATTTGCAGTGTTGATAGTGTTTTATAACCAAAAGTCTCAGCTGGCTTAATTTTAACACTTAAATGTTACTTATCGACACACTTTGCCCTGGAAAATGTAACCAAAGTTGGTATAAAAAAAATAGTTATAAAGTGACATCCAAACTGAAAAGAATGTTTTTTTTTCAGTGTTTCTTTAATTCAAAGCGCTGAAAATGAGATGTGAAAAAATTATGATCTGGCAAAACCTTTTTATCACTTTTTTTTGTTCACTAATTTGGCAGAGAAAACAATATAGAGCTCTAAAAGATCATCCAGAAATCTGTCTCTTCTGTTTTTTGTCCCTCCGGGCTTCCATTCATATCTTGTGAATACAAATTTGTGTTAGCTTCAGCAATAGCTACATCTGCATGACTTGAGTCATCTGTGTTTCCTAGCATGAGCCTCCTGAGAAGCACACACAGATGGGATGAATAGAATTTGTATATATAATATACATACATATTATATATAAATTTAAGGAGTATTTGAGATCATCACAGTTGTGACTTTCAGATCGTCAAACTTTGTGTATTTTCTGTTCAGTATGATGCTTTGATATGTTAAGAGTGAATGTAAGGGTTGGCTAACATGGATTTAAGATTAAACTCCACAGCTCAGTGGGAAAAACAAGTTTCCCTCTCAGCGCCGCCTCTCTGTGTGTATCTGAATCCCATGTTCTGTACCTGCACTGACTCCCTGTCCGTCTGTCTACCTGTCCGTCTGTCTGTGTTTCATCCTGCCCCCCCCTCTGACTCTCCTTTCACCACCTCCACCACCATCGTCGTGCTTTCTGCATCTTCACCACCCTCCATTAGATTGTCAAAGAATCCTATGAGGTAAGACGCCGACATTCTCACCTCTCTACAGATGTTTCTGAGGTGGTTCTTCAGCCTTCTTTAAGATAATCATTTTTAACTTGGTCTCTGAAAATCTTGAGCAAATTTTTAAGAGTACTATCCCTCAGTGTAAACTGGAAAGTATGTGGGCCCTCAGTGATCATATAGATTTCATTAAAAATGAATGATCTGCTTAGACAAAGTGTAAATGAGTTTGTATATTATATATCCAAATGAATGGAAGGTAACTAATGGTGGAAATTACTGACCCCTTCATCCCGAATGCATTGTTTCAGGATGACATGCATTGTATTTTTTTCAAAGCTGCCTCAGAGCGCATTCATTTAACATAATGAATTAGAAAGCAAAATAAATGGCATTTATTTTAAATCCTGCTCTCACAATAAACCTCTCTTCTTAAATTCCTCTTCACCTCAAAGAGCTTTTCTTCTCTTAAGTTGTCTTTCCAGTAAAAATTGCAGTTGTTTACTTAAAAAGTGAAGAAAGCTACGTTCAGCGTCTTGAGCTTCACCACACAGCTAACCGAGGTCAGTTTGTGTCTGTGTATTTTTTCGCAGGAGGTGCAGGCATGTACTGTGGACATGGGCATTACTACAGACAGCTCCAATCACCCTGACAACAAAAGCAAGAACAGATACATCAACATACTGGCCTGTACGTCTCTGTTTTGTGTTCATGTTTAGCCGTAACGGCCCTTTAGGCTGAAACTGATGAGTCCTCTTTCTCTCAGATGACCACAGTCGAGTTAAGCTCTCCAACAGCTTGGACAGAGACGGGAAATGTGGGGATTACATCAATGCTAACTTTGTTGATGTAAGTATGTACCGGAAGCTAGATTAACGTTTACAGAAGAAGCTATCTACCAAACAATACCAAACATTACCAAACATTACACGTGGAGCTTTTTTTTTTTTTGTCTGATGAAATTGTGGTAATTGCTGCAGGGTTACGAGCGAACGAGGGCCTACATCGCAGCTCAGGGGCCCCTCAGAGCGGGCAGGGAGGACTTCTGGAGGATGATCTGGCAGCAGAATGTTGGAGTCATTGTCATGATCACAAATCTGAAGGAGAAAGGACGGGTAAGAGGCACCTCTGGTGCGGGGTGCAAACACATGCTTTAAGGTACAGATGAGGAACAACAGATCTGAGCTCATACTGAAGGCTGTCACACTGAAAAATCTCTCTTCTAGACTCTACCTAAACATGGGAAATTCTCAGGGGTCTGGACTGTCAGTATAGGAAGTGCTCTGGTTTTCTTTTGGGGTATGTTGTTGCCTGTGCCGTTTTGACCAATCACGTTTAAGCAGGCGGGAGAGCAAATGTAAGTAGCTGAAATGCTCTCCCAACTTTTATCGACGATAGTCTTAGAGCGACTTATTTAACTCTTCAAACAGATGTCAGAATGAATCTTTGAGCCAATCAGCATTTAGATTTCTTACCTCCTGGAATGCATCACAAACCTCCCCCTTTGAAAAAGTGACTGCTCCCCGAGAGTGAAGACCCGACAAAGCATTTATGCCACCTCCTATGAATCTGCATCATGATGTTGTCATTTGAGCAAACTTAAGACCTGTTAAGAGCAGGTAATTCATGCCACGTTTATTTCTTTTCTCAGGATTGTGCCAAAGTCGGTCAGAGATAAACGCTGTAATTTATTTATCGTGGGGATTTAATAAACCAAAGAAATGGATATTAAATTCTCTCAAATTGAATTGATTAAAAATCAGCCGTCTCACCCTCCTGCAGACAAAATGTGATCAGTACTGGCCGGATGAGAACCAGGAGGAGTACGGTCAATACCAGGTGACGCTGAAAAGCAGCAAGACTCTCGCTTACTACACTCTACGGACATTCACTGTCAGAAATACGTCAAATAAGGTACTCTCTAACAGTGTTTGCCTGTGTAGTTTGAAAAACGTGCTTCCTGGAGCTCACACATATATAAACACTTGCTCTTGTCCTCCAGGCGTCTCAGAAGAGAGCTGAACACACCGTCCTTCATTATCACTACACCCAGTGGCCAGACATGGGTGTCCCAGAATACACCCTGCCTGTCCTGTCCTTCATCAGAGCATCCTCCCAGGCGAGGACACAGGAGGTCGGACCTGTGCTGGTGCACTGCAGGTAAACTGTGTGTGTGTATGTTGACATATGATTCTTTGAGATTGCAGGGTGCAAGAGTTTAAACGTGTTAATTGTTTTGGGTTGTGATGTGTGTCACAGTGCGGGTGTAGGGAGAACAGGAGCCTACATCGTGATAGACAGCATGCTGCAGCAGATCCAGGACCAGGGTACGGTGAATGTTCTGGGTTTCCTCAAACATGTGCGAACACAGAGGAACTTCCTGGTGCAGACGGAGGTAAACAAGCTAACACAATTACCCAAACAAACAGCCTGTCAGAGGCACTCGCAGTGTCTTCAATGAGTGCTTCACTCTCCTGCAGGAGCAGTATGTATTCATCCATGATGCTCTGGTGGAGGCCATCCTGAGCCGAGACACCTTGGTGACCTCTGACCTCCTCCACACGTACGTGTCTGACCTCCTGACCCCTGGAGCATCAGGCAGAACCCGCATGGACAGACAGTTCAAAGTATGTTCCCCCAATTGTCCGAGTAATATACTCAGGTTTTAGATTGTGCTAACTTAACAAAGTGTCCTTGTTGTGTTTTAGTTGATCAGTCAGCGTCAGGCAAAGCATGCAGACTACAGCACAGCTCTGAAGGACGGCAATGCTGAGAGGAACAGGGCCAGAGCTCTGATGCCAGGTGAGCAGGAGAGGTTTTGTATCCAGACAAATAAAAAATCCTGCTCTGGACCCTTCAATAGCCTTGGTGTACTTTGTTTATTTGTTTTGGAATTTGTCATAGACTCTATATAGAATGGACAGCTTGGCTCCGCCTTTTACCATTGAACAGATTTAAAGCCAAGAAACCTCAGTCAAAGGAGCCACCATTGTGCAGCCAGAGTCTGCGCAGTAGAGACTATGAAGGACTCTGAGAAAATCTGAGTGGAAGCGGGTGACAAGAAAAATTATTTTTTTTCTTCCGACAGTCTAATCTCTTCTTAACTTTTCTTCCCTGTATGCAGCTCAATAATATCTAGACATCACCACAGTATATGGGTGAGAGAAACGTTTCTATGAGATGAAATAATTTTTTAAAGTTTGAACCCAGCCCATCTGGAATGAATAGAGAGACAGAGTTTTTGACCTATACTGCAGCCAGCCACCGAGTTAGATGCCGTCCAATTTTTTTTTTTTCTTTTTTTTTTTTTTTTTTTTTTTTTTTTTTTACAGTTGATAGAACTTGTCCATCTTTTCAACTGAAATATGATATGGACATATTTATTTATTCTCTGCATCTCCATTAGCTCATTTTAAACTTTTAATGGCTCTATAATTTAAATTGCCTAATTTACTGCCCTTATTTTCTATAATTAACTCATCTTGAACAATCAGTACTTAATGAAGGTCTGAGTACATTTATTTTGAAATAGAAACGTGTTGAATTACACAAAAATCAAAGAAGTAAAGTGCTTCATTTTTTATGACTCTTATAATTCTATAGTTTTGTGTTTACATCAGAAGCTCAGGTGTGTACATTATCTCTTTCTTGCACAGTGATGTTTTGCTGACTTGTTTTATGTCTCAATTTTTTCTGCAGTGGAGAGATCAAGAGTTTGTCTAACTGCTTCAGAATCAAACGCCACAGGGTTCATCAACGCCTCATACGTCATGGTAAGACCACCGGACAGTGTTTGCCTGTTCCTGCTGCAATAAAAACAGCAGAAGTTCCCTTTAATGAAACAACCAATCTGGCGCTCTCTCAGGGACATCACCACTGTAAGGAGTTCATAGTGAGCCAGACTCCACTGAGCAGCACGGTGGCAGATTTCTGGAGGATGATCTGGGAACACAACACACACACTGTTGTCTGCCTGTCAGACACACACTATCAGGTATGATGCGCAAACACAGGACATGGTCATGGTCCTTTGAAAGTGACTGTACATATACACACACTGTCATGTTGTCCTGTTCATTCCAGAGCACAGAGGCAGGTTGTTGTGTTTACTGGCCCAGAAGAGATCAGCCAATGAGCTTTGAGGGTTTCACTGTGTCATACCTGGGGGAGGAGCATGTGTGTCTGTCCAATGACGAGAGGCTGTTGGTGCAAGACTTCAGAGTAGAGTGTGCACAGGTAACACACACACACACACACACACACACACACACACACAGAGGATACTGTGTCTATTTTTATAGAAAGTAACTATTTTTGGTTTTCTTTATTTCATTTTTTGTTCTTAAAATGTTGAGAAAAGAAATCTTTACTGATTTATTTATTTATTTTTTCTTTGCCTCTTTCTAGAGCGAGTATGTATTGGAGGTACGGCAGTACAGCACCACCTGCTGGCCCAACCCTGACAGTCCCATCAGGAACAGTTTTGATGTGGTCAACACGGTCAAAGAGCACAGCAAACACTCTGACGGACCCACAATCGTACATGATCCGTAAGCACAGAACCATGAATGGACCGTTCCTTCAGTTGAACTCATACCCTTTCCATGTGAAGTCTCATCTGTATGTGTGTGTGTGTGTGGTTGTAGGTTGGGAGGGGCTACATCAGGGCTGTTCTGTGCCCTCACCACTTTGTCCAATCAGCTTGAGGAAGAGGGAGCAGTAGATGTGTACCAGGTGGCACGGATGACCAACCTGATGAGGCCTGGGGTTTTCAATGACATTGTAAGAACTAAAAAGCTCTATATTGATCCCATTCTAGAATTTTCTCTACATCATTCAGTAAAAAAAAATCTGAGCTGATACGGTTATATTTTAAACAAGCATTGAGGGTTTGGTTTTGTCCCCATAGGAGCAGTACCAGTATCTGTACCGAGCTGTGCTGAGTCTGGTGAGCAGCCAGGAGGATCAGAGAGCCCTGCAGAATCCCGAGACTAACGGATCTGTGCCGCTGGGACAGACCAACATCGCTGAGAGCCTGGAGTCACTCATGTAGACACACAAACATGTTGCATACAGGAAATGCTTCGTGCCACCCACACACACACACACACACACACACACACACACACACACACACACACACACACACACACACACACACACACACACACACACACACACACACAGAATGGAGGATATGCTGTCCTGTTGTGATTCATTTGGTACTTGCTTTAGCAGAAGGGCTGCTGAGCACGAGGACCAAAACCCATTCAGAGTTTTAATGATAACACAAGATGCTCTATAGCCGTGGGTTTCATGGGTCCAACTGTAGGATAAACAGTTTACACTGATATATATTTTTTTCTGACTTAACTTAACAGATTTCATTCAACGGTGACACAAGTCCAAAATGAGATAGTGGTAGCGAGTTCAAGTTCACTGTCATTCCAACAACAAACCAACTTTCAAACTCTGTGTGTGTGTGTGTGTGTGTATGTGTCAGTGCATATGTGTGTGTGTGCTCAGCATGTAGTCTAAAGCAGCAGAGCCACAGCACTGTCTGACAGACAGCAAAAAAAAAAAGAAACTCAAGAGGGCTTTCGTGAAAACTAGACTGAATATTACACAAGTTTAAAAATATGTGTTCATCAGAATCCTTTATGACTGAACTTCAGTATTTTCTCAACATTTTTTATTAATACAGGGATGAGTCCACTGTTTGTACGAAACATACCTTAAAGCTGCTGTGAGGGGTCTGGTTGTGTCCGTTTCAGTGCGCAAAGATACACGTTACCACTTTTGTCCTGTAGATGCCAAAACTGTAACTTTTCAACAAATGTCTCATCATCCTGTTTTTTTAACCGTCATTAATGTGGATGTTTGGTCTGACACCAGCTCCTCCCAGCAGTTTTCAAGCATGAGAAACAACAGTAGAAATGAGACACTGCTCATGTTATTCAACCTGTTCCACACCCAGTCAGAAACTCCTCACGGGGGCTTTAAATTTGTCATTTACTTTCATCCATTTTTAATTCGCCTTCTCTTTTATTTTACCCTGTCATGTTTTTTTTTTCTACTTTTTTTTTTAAATTTCATTTTCATTTTAGACCAATTATATAAACATACAAAAAGTGCCATTTGCATCAAATAATTATTGAAATGAGCGTTAACTGATACGACCTTAATGTTAAAAAAGGTGATGATGAGGTAAAACATTGTTAATCTGAAGGGAAACAAAAATGGATACTTAAATTCCTACATCTGTTTCTATTGAGAGATGTTTCATAAACCAAAATAACTCAAATCTCTTCAAACTTCATAAGTGACAGCGTCACACTTAAAACTCATTTTGAATCTCATCATTCCTGTTTTTAGTTTTTTTTTTTATTTTGCCGCTGGCTCCATGGTCTCTGGTTACCCTGTGCCTTTTGTCACTCATGCTCTTTTACTTAAACCTGTTTTGATACTACTGTACAACTGTGTAACTAATATGCCAAAATATTGATCTGTGACTCTTTTTATATTTTCTTATAGTCTTGTTGCTTTTGTTACCTTCATGTGTTTGTTACTGAGGAGAGAAGGGATCAGCCTCAAAAGGTGTTGACTTTTTTTGGATTTAGTGATATAACAAAAACTCAATGTTAAGTTGAAACCATAGCAGCCTCAGTAAGCCCGGGAAGTTGCTGTAAAAAGCTACAAATTCCAACATCAACTACACTGCAAAAACTGACATCTAAGCAAGTGTGTTTTTGTCTTATTTTAAGTAAGAATTGCCTTATTATACTTGATATGAGCCACATTCAACAGACAAGTCCAGGAACATGTATTTCAAGATATTAAAAGACAAAAATAAGGTCTGAATTACCTGCAACAGGTCAAAAAATCTGCCAGTGGGGTCAGAAAAATTTACTTGTCAAGTTTAAAATAATGTCTAAATACAAGAAACTTTCACTTACTCCACTGGCAGATTTTTTTTACTTATTTCAAACAATTCAGAGCTGATTTTTGTCTTTAAATATCTTTAAATGAGACATGTTTCTGGACTGGTCTGGTGAGTGAGGCTCATATTAAGTCTAAAAAGACATTTTTACTAAAAATACGACAAAAGCACTTCCTAAGATTTCAGTTTTTTGCAGTGTAGAATTCATAACGAGTGATAAACCAACAAGTATTATCAGCTATGACACCACAAACTTTCAGACAAATCACTGGATAGGAAAAAAGAGAGCTGAACTTTTTTTTTTTTTGGCTGAAATTTTGACTTCTAACGCTGTGAAACTCTTATTTTGTATCCCTGTTCTTCCACTGAGTCCTGAGGCATTTACTTTTGACTGTTTTCATTTTGAGTGGGTCCAAATGTTTCTGTTGCGTCACACACAAACAATCAACCTCTGAATCACTGTCACACAATCTTGCCGCTTCTCTTTGCGCCCGTTTTGCGACCCCTCTGTAGCATTTGTTTTGCTCCTCTGGCGATGCAAAAATGGCACAAATCACAGAAGCTGCTGCGACTTAACCAGACTGTGATTCATCCTGATCTTACTGTAATATGTATGAACTCTAATTTTGTAAATATCCCTGAATACACTATAAGGCCAAATTACTGGATGTTTATATTGTACTTCTATATATTTTCTATTTTACTATACAAAAGATTTTCTAGTCATTGACACATGTACGACTGTTCAGATTCTATTTGATAATTTTAGCCTGAAGATGTTGATCATGTTTATAGTTTTAATGGAATGTTATCTCTTTTTATCTTTACGAGTACAGTAGCAGCTTAATGTCTCTACCTTCATCTCCTGCCACACACAGGTGCAGTATGTATACAGTTAAAGTCAAAGCAAACTTTGTACATGATTAAAACTTTTTCTTTTGGGACGAATTAAAAAAAAGTTACTGTTCTGACCTTAAATTCTTTTCATGTTTCCTTTAGTTTTCAAACAAACAAAGAAAGCAAGGGTGATGGATTTTATCATGCTTTTATTTACACTTAAACATACTTTATTGCATTGCCTCCCCTGAGAGAGACGTGCATGAGAATAAAGACAAACGAAAGTTAAATAATCAAGCACAACCATAAAAGGTGAAGAAAAATTAAGTCACAACCAAAAATATATATTTCTGTATAATCTTATGAATAATTGCCATTACACATTAAACTGTAGCAGTCACATAGATAAAGTGTATATAGTGCGTTAAGAATAAATATTATGCATTGAGAAAACGAGTGCCCATCGTGGCAGGGTTTTATTTGTATTTCAGTTCAAAACTTATTTTAAGGCACTAAAACCCAGAATCAGCCTCCCACCTTCACACTCAGCATGGCTCCAATGTCACACAAAACACTAAACATGTATTTTAAAGCTTATTGCATCGCACGTCCAACTTTCTGTGGATAGCATCATCATCTTCTGGGCATGGTAATGGTTTGGGAATTAGCAAATCTGTGAGCTGATGTATGTTTAGCTTTAGCTCAGAAGGAGGCAACAAAATCTTTTTCATCAAATCAACAGTTCGAGGATGGCCGTGATGGTTAGGAACTTTAAGCAATATTGAACAATAATACTTGAAGCAAGGGTCCAAAAGTTTAAAGGAGGATGGTGTTTTCTGGTTTTCTAATTGACACCTCTGTCAGAGCAATGGGAGCTCTTTTTTTATGCACAAATATTCTTTAATAAAACGCAGCTGAAAACCTATGGCACGATTTAAAAATGATCATTCTATGAAGTTATTTCCCTGCAGCCACTAACCGCTGATAGGGTTCTCTGTAACATCTCATACCCCGCGACTCTACATCCTTTTTGACACTAAAAATGATTACCATAAATACTCTAAAAAACAGCCCCAAATTAGCACAGAGGGGGTTTCTACTTTAAACCTGCAACTGTCAAGAAATATTTTGCAGCAGTAATGCTGACAAAGCAAATTCTCACTTTATTTATTGTTTTTTTTTTTTTTTTAATTTTTTAATCAAAGCCTTCTGGAGCGTTTTTGGGGCTTATTCAGCACATTGCTAGAACAATTTTATGACCCTATTTTTTAATATCTGAGATACATTTGTTAGAAAACTAGATATAATATTGCAAAATGAATTACATTAAAGCAAAGTTAAATAATCATGTGTTATACACTGTGCAAATGAAAGAAATAGAGACAAAAAAAATGTATACATCTCTACTGGACATTTTGGGAAAATAGCTGTATCATCTACTTTAACTGAAAGTCTACAGCACCACACCTGCCACCTGATTCAAGCATAAGGTGAGAAACTGACAAACATCAGAATCTCTTTTAGTTAAAGTTGCATCATGTTAAATCACTCAAAGAGGTTTTTCTCCTGTCATGGATTAAATGCAGTTTGGTTTAAATCTCTTTCCTGGAGGGAGACACAGCTGTGGTCTGTCGAAATCTAAATATAACATTTGTATTTCCAACAGCAAATAATGATTTATACCTCTGTCAAAGCTAACATTTAGCACCTTTGGAAAGCTAAAGAAAGAAAGGTGACAGTTTTTACAAGAGGCTCATAAAGTCTTCAGAAAGGGATCACTGCTGCTGGTGAGGCATTTTGCAGATAAAGGCACGTCTGATGTTCACAGAGTCGAAGATGAACCGTAATGTACGGTTGTAAAATGGACTAATCACTGCTCACACACTGCTTTAGAGCGTGTCTGTGTGTGCTTGTGTATGTGCTCCTACTGGCTTTCTTCTTGTCTGCAGCCTTAATTTCCTTGACAGCCCTGTTAAACACAGAGGAAGAATTAGACCGCAGCAAAAACCACTGAGTGTCAGATGAAAGGGGGGGCACACACATAATGATTATCGGGCTGTTTTTTTCCCGACTTTCCTCCTTCCCAACCAAGGACGGACAACGCCTAATCTTATCAGATTATCCTATCAGATCATCCTGTGGTCTGAGATGTGTTAAGAGTGAATTTGTCCTGATAATTGGCTTCGAAACGGGTCTGGGACGACAATTGTAGATATTTAACTTGTTCAATATTTACGACCAAAAATCTTCATGTGTGTGACCGACGACTCCCGAGTCATGACTCCGTAAATTGTGACGTTAGTCAGCTTGCATCCTGATTGGCTGCAGTACATTGAGTAACGAGGAAGCAGACATAAACAAATCAAGCATGGCTGACCTGATACAGAAAGTTCATGAGGAAAGTCCGTGTTCCCTCCGTCTCCAGGATTTTTTTCCAGTCTTTTCTTTTTTTTTTTTTTTGGTTTGGGAATTTTCCGTTAAAAATAGTCCCAAGACCACCATCATTTCCTCTTCTATGTCCTCTTCCATGTTGCCTTTGGTGTTAGCCGGCTGTTGCTACGTGCTGCTATGTTTCTTCTTCTGCATTTTTGTTAGATCACGTTTGGTTACGCAAGATTTCTGTCTTGAAAGACGAGATTCCAGATTGGTTGTGGGACAGAATCGTTATGTGTGTGGTGAGCTGTGTTGAGATTATCTGAGCACACCACACACAGTACAATCAAACTGTTCAATGCCTGATTTTTGGTCTTCATGTGTGGGCTCTCTAACAGATAAAACATCTCTTCACATTTAGAAAATCCTTATGTGTGGGCCCCCTTAAGTAAAATCTAAGTGTGTTTGTGCGTGTGTGTGTGTGTGTGTGTGTGTGTGTGTGTGTGTGTGTGTGTGTGTGTCCTTACAGAGGTGGTTCGCTTGCGTTTCCAGCAGTCCGGGTTGAGTCTCTTCTGCTCGTCTGCGAGAGCCTTGGCCTGTAAGGTGAACGCTCTCCGCTCCTCGCTTCGCATTTTCTTCCACTGCTCACCAAGAAGGACACTGATTGCTCTGAAACACACACACACACACAAATACACACACACATAAAACAGCTGTATAGAAATACACCACTTAACCGCAACACTCATAGTGTGAAAATGCACAGGTACCTGTTGTCTTTTCCTGGATACATCTGTGTGTACTCCACCCTGAACTTCTTGGCAAAGAGCATGAAGGCATTCATTGGCCGCTTACACTTTGTGGGCGGGACACTTCCAGCGGAGCTGGTATGCTGGCTTTTGGTTGGCTTTTGACACATAGAGTTGGAGGGACCAGGAGATGATGAGTCTAGGTGTTAGAAAGATGGAAGGTTCACAGGGTTACTTTAAGAAACGCATTTTATACCTTGCTGACATGTTTTTTTTCTTTGTTTGTTCGTATAACAAACTAACTTACTACACACAACAAAAGAGGCAGTGTACAATTCTTGAGCGCAGTCTACACACTCATTAATAGTCAGTGAATTATTCTAGAGGATTTGATGTCTGGCACCTTGTGATGTCTCTCTGTCTGGAGAAACAGCTCCCCCACTTGACTGGGAGGTTCGCCTCCGCCTGGCCATACTGCTCAGCACGTAAACCGCAGAGGAGTCCAGAGGAGTAAAATCATAGCTGAGGAGGACACACCAAAGAAAAGTTCAAATGTGTCTGCAGTGGAGCTTGGTGCATTCAGCTGTGTTCTGTATGAGCTCTACCTCCTGAACGTGTCGAAGACCAGCGAGCTGTCAGTGTGTTTGGCATCTCTGTGGCCCGGTGGAAGGCACACACCTCCGACCTCCATCTCATAGCACGGTATACCATGGCGCACAACGGTCAAGCTCGGGTAAAATGAGGACCACCCTAACAGGAAGCAGCACATGAGTGAGAGAGTAGAGAAGCCAATTTGATGTTTTAAACAGTCACGGTTTTTCTTCCTCTTCCAACCTTTGTTTTTGACATAGAAAGGGTGTTCAAGATGGCAGCGGGCAGTCAACGGAGCATGTCCAAAAGCCCCAGGGTCAAAGGTCAGCTGCAGCATGGCCTGACCTGATATGACTGTCTCTGAATGCTCCACCAGCTGAAGGCCCTCAGAGCCGTAACTCTGCAAAGAGCAAAGAGATTTCACCCGGTCAATTTAGTGACATTCTGTTGACCAAGAAAAAGGACCAACTTTTTCAACTTTCACACCGACAAATTTGTTTGCAAAACTACAACGCTGAGCCTCACTAACAAAGGACCCTGACACACAGCTTTGATGACCACGGAGTTCTCCAGATGAAAACCAAATCAAAAGCGCACGGTGAACTCAGAAGTCTAAAAATGAACAGAGCAACCTGAAGCTTCCCGCTTAATGCACCTTCAGAGATCTGGTTTCCTCCTCGTCACCGAAGTCATCTTCCTCCACAGAGTCCAGGTCTTCGATGTCTTGCCACTCAACATTAGAGCCTCTGTGGAAACGCAGATGAGTGCCTGAAAACAGAAAAAAAAAGAAGCTGTTTTTCTTCCAAACAGATAAAAGAGGAAAGCCCAGTAACATTGGGACATCACATCTTTACAGAGGAGCTCTGGTGTGTGTGTGCCTACCTTTGAGAAAGCAGTGCCAGGCTGTGGGGGGCCAGGAGAAGCTCCAGCCCATGTCTTCATCTTCAGACAGGGAGGATCTGGTTGACACGGCAGAACCACATTCACTGCTTTTCTTTAAAAGAAAGAAGTGGCAGCACTGTTAGATACTGATGGAGAAAAACGGACCACACATCCTTACATCCCTACGTGACAACTGCTGTCGTATTGCTCTGGTGTCTGGGCTGTGAGGTGGGCTTCAGTTAGCTGGGCTGCAATTCTACCAAACCACATTTTCTGCTGTGTAAAAGCCTTTATAGATAAGGAATAAAAATTCTTCAGGAAGACAGCCCGCAACAGAATCACAGACTTTATCATAAAAGATGGACGACATGATAGCTGCTCAAAAGAAATACCAAAAGCGTCATAACTTTGGTTATAGAGTCTTCCTCCTGAATGTTAACAGATGAGACTTGTCTAACTATACGACATTGTACCCTTTTCTAAAGCATCAGGTATTAAAACGATCAAAAAATGCTGTGAAATATATCTGAATAAAAACTAACTATAATGACAAAAACAGCTTTAACATGTATTTTGATTTAGCTTAGCATTTATGCTACCGAATACGAGAAAACATGAGCTACCCTGCTGCGCCGACGCTCCCTGCCATGAGCTCTTGGGGGAGACCTGCTGCCGGGAGGAGAGAGAGGAGGCCGGGCATAGGAATGTAGATTTGTGCTGGTGCTAGTAAAGCAGACGGGTGACGAGCTGAAAATGATGAAGGATTTTAAGTGAGAATAGTTGACTTAAAAAAAAAAAAAAAAAAAAAAAAAAGGAAAATGGTTTCAAGGCCTAAAAAAGATTAAAGAAACTCCAAAACTTGCACTCCTTCTTATGACCAGCAGGGGGCAACATTTAGTTTCAAAAACAAACCAAACTGCAAGTTACAAGTCTTCTTCATTAAAGCATGGTTTTCGTTTCAAAATAACATCCCATTCAGAGTAATAAAAAAAAAAATTCTCACTGCTGACCAGTTAGGAGCACGTTGCCATCTACTCAGCCACAAATCTCTGAGTAAATCCTCAATTTCTGTTGACTGATGGTTTAAAATGGTGTGATCAGAATTCTGCACCAGATATAAAATGATGATTTTGTTGCTGTTTTTGTGATTTTTTGTTAAGTAATAAATCACCTTTCTACAGTAAATTTTTTTTTTTTTTTGGTTTATTATTTTTTTGTTTATTCTGAACTATGACATAGGCAGCAAGACACATTAGGGTCAGGATAAGGCAATGGTGCTGAGTGCACCCACCTGTTGTGCAGTGGGTCTTGAAGCAGTGGGCTCTGTGGCCCAGTGGCAATGTGAGCAAGCTGTGTCAGCCAGTGTGTGTCAGGAGGCTGGGCGTGTGTATTTTGTTCCAGGTGGGAGACACCCACGCCCACCTGGTACACAGGTGGTACTGCGTGCTCCACCTCCTCCTGGACTTCCTGAAGGTCTGGGAGGTCATCTAGAAAGAGAAACACAAATAGTGTCAGAAAAGCTTTGTGCCATTTATGATGCTCCTCTTATGTCTGCTGTGTTTAATCTGGAGCATCCTGATGTATCCTGCACCATATTCCATGTGACTGTCACTGGTGGGGAATACAGGTGAAGAGGGGAGGTGTTCCTCAAAGCAGATCAGGTTGTGTGATGTGTCTCCATCTGTATCCATCATCACCTCTGAAGGTAAGAGTGTAAAAAGAGTCATGTTACAGCAGACTTCTTAAGGAAAAAACAGTTTGCAGTTAAACAGTTTATAAGTTGATCTTAGTATCAAGCCCAGAATTATGTATTACACAAGCATCTTAACCTCCCAATTCATTAAATTGAACTCTTCTGAGTTTAGAAAGAGGCCAAGCTGTCTTCTCTTAAACTAGGTAGTGTTATCTAACCTTTTTAAATGTACTGCTTATGCTTCATGTGCCTTTTCTTTTTTCATTTATTTGCAGAAAACTCCAATGATCTCATTGGGATTATTACTGTATCTTGAAAACTACATGCATGGCATCCTGTGTAACAAACTTAAAAATACTTAGAGGGTAAAGGAGCTCTACTGTGGGCCAGGATCAAGACTTGTCTTCATATCATACTAAGAATTTCAATCTTTTGACTTTGACCCTTTTTGGTGTTTCCTTACCTGTGTGTTCCCCCTCAGGTTCTGAGTCCAGCATGTGCTGATGTTTGGGGGTCACCACCTCCCAAACCATAATGTCTGAAGTCACCCAAACAGACAGAGAGCAGAATAAGTGAAAACTGTAGATCCATCACATCAAATAAGCACAATATGTTAATACTGAAATTACAGGGCATTACACATATATAGTAAACAGTGGGTGAATTAAGAGTTGGCATTTGGAATTTTTCCATATGCAACCACCACTCATGCACAGTAACTTAATCCTTCTCTGAGCTGTAATGTATGGGCTATAAATAGTTGAGGTGACATAAGGAGACAAAGGATAACAAAGGTAACACTGTCGTGCCTGCCATTACCTCCTACAACTTATTTATGACACATCCTCAAAGCTCATCAGGAGGCATTTTCTACACTTTACTATTTGATTTATTGATGGTTGTTTAACTAAATGAATTACAATGAAAGATTCCGTTAGAAAGATCTGAACATGTTTGAGTATGGTCTATTTCACAATACGTGCGTCATGTGACTCGCTCTTGTTTATAAACTTTGGGATCCTGTACGCATGCGCATTAAAAACCCATTCATTCAATATGAGAAGGACGGCGATATTACATTCATATCAGCAGTTCAAAATTGTTTTCAAGCAAGAAAGTAACCTCACACTATTAATGCAGTCAAGTACTATCATAAAAACTATATGACAACGTCAAAACTTTATACAAGGAAGCGTTATTTCGTTGCCACGAAACAAAGCGTCGACGAAAACGAAAATATAGCGTCTGTATTTCCACATACAAAAGAACAGTAATGACGAGATTCGATTAGTTAAAGTGTCTTTAAGTCCTCACACAGTGATAGAAGAGGTGCTCTGTTCCGCAAAAGCGATTACAACGAAACAACTGTTCGCCAACGTCAACAATGAAGCTTAACTGAGGGCAGTAAAATTGCTTTAACGAAAAAAATAAACAATGTCAGTTACACATTGCTGCTCAAGTGCCAAGTCCAGATGATAATCATTGAAATCGTTGATTCAATTCTCAGATACAACGCTTGCAAATCCAGAAATTATTTCAATGAACTTTCCATAACTCACCAAAACAGTCGCCTTGTAGGGGTATGAGGGTTGGTCTAAACGGTTTCATCCTAGCGATCCTATTGGCTGAACTGGTTGCCAATCAAGGTTTTCTCTCGTGTTCATTGGTCAGTTCTATGTAGACTTGTTCTCTTTTAGTCCCTCGCCACAACAATAAACACTGGGTGGGTCAAAGTTAGAAAAGAGAGCTGTACCTAAACTATCCTTTTCAGCGATAAGAAAAGAAAATCAATAGCTCAATATTTTGTGTTTGTTAAGATCGTGTATTTTTAAGGTCATGACGTTAGTTTGGCTGCAGTTGTTACCTCACAGCAAGTAAAACATACTCACTATGTTGATTGGTCACTCTAAACTGGCCTTTAGAGTGTGAGTGAGTGAGTGAGTGAGTGAGTGAGTGAGTGAGTGAGTGAGTGAGTGAGTGAGTGAGTGAGTGAGTGAGTGAATGAGTGAGTGAGTGAGTGAGTGAGTGAGTGAGTGAGTGAGTGAGTGAGTGAGTGAGTGATGAATGGATGACGTAAGTTTGATCGGGGAAATAAGTACGTAATCACAATATATTACTGTATTGCAATATGATGAAAACGCAGGAATAACACAATAAATAAATATAAACTAAAATACTCAAATATTACAGTTCCAAGTCCTTAAAGTAGACCAAAAAGGTTAAGAGCTTGAAAAGCTTGTAATGTTAGTGTAATTTCAAAGTATTCTACCAACTGTTACCATACATTATAAAAATAAAAGTGGATCACAGTTTAAACATGTAATAATATGGAAATACTTCATACTAAAAGCATAGTGGACAAATTGCCTTCAGCATTATTTGCTGTCATCCAGTGGAACAAGTTAAACATGACTTTTCAGGCTACTAGTCCCAACTCAACTAGAAAAAGGAAAATATCCTTTCTACATGTTTCAGACATGGTTGAAGCCCTAGAAGCAACAAATCACTTGAAAATACCTTCACTGTGATGGTTAAAGCTCCCCTGTTTCAAGCGGGCTAAGGCCTTATTTCAAAACAGTGTTCTAATTACTAAAAATTAAGATATACATACAAACCAGAGAATTATAAGCTGATAAACTTCATCATTAAAAAAATGAGTAAAGATATTCCACATATCGGTGTCCACAATGTTAATTTAGTCTTGGTTCACGTGTAAGTTAACATTTTAGAATAGCATTTTTTTACTTTCCGCTGTATAGATAGATTGACTCGTGAGATGTTGTTGTTATTCGGGGTCTAACACCACCTAGCGGTTAAATTTGTGAACCGCAGCAGGACAGGATACATCAAGTTAAACATGATCAAATGATGTTTCCTTGAAAATAAATCGACGCAATGAAACGTTTAAAATGAGTTTTGAAAACCACCTCAGAATATTCGAGAGGCTCTAATAATCTGTTTTTATAATTACTCAGCTTGTTTACAGGGTTATCTCTGTTTCTTAGCTTGTTTTCTCATAAACGGAGACGAATAATCTCTCGATCTCAAGTCAATAATGTTTTTTTTTATTGGGACAAAAATTATCAACCAACATAAGCGGTGTTATTACACGATAGAGACAAAATATAAAAGGGAACAAAAATCAAAATACTCAGTTTTATGAAAATAAAGCATGTCATCAGCTTTATTTTGAAGGGAATAACCGGAAGCGTAATTTAAGTTTAGGCTAGCAAGCTGGTAGCCGGTTAACTTGACATCCTTCCTGAATACAACCGCAGCGTTTTCTTTATTCAGCCTTTACTTCAACTTAAAATAACTTCTCCCTGTTTTGTTGTCTTTTCGTGTAGCATAAATGCCGAAACTGTTGGATTTGGAGTACTCTTCTGTCTGCGTTCATTGGTGAGAAACATAAATTCATCTCCTATAACTTTTAAACTGACGCTTCTCCTTCTGCTTAGAATTGTAGCTGTACATGTACAGTATCTTTAACCCACTTAGTCGTGAAAAGTTTTGTTGTCTCCTCTCAGGGTCGCCTCCGCCTGTTGATAAAGTTAAAGCAGAACAAAGATCGTTTATGACAGTGATGTGAACAGTTGTCTTTGTGCTGTTATTTTTCCATCCATGCTGAGTCGAGTTTGGCTTCCTGTTCTGCAAACTTCCTCTGCTAATGTCAAAGAAGCAGAAGAGAAACCCAGACCTTCAGATTGAGTTTGCCAAGATGATACATTTGTTTTAGAAAAAAACTTCTTCTCTTTGAGGATTGTTTTAGAGCTTTGATTTAGCTTTAATTATAAAACACATTTAACACAAAGTGGCGTAGCACTGCAATAAAACTAGACAATTTCCACGGAAATCGTGAGAGGGGCTCGGGACGCATGCCGGCTGACTCTTCTTGATATACTTTGTAATGTGCTCCGCGCGCCATTTCAAAATGAAGAACCCCTCTGTGAGATGATTTGAATGGTGTAACATTGATTAACAAAAATACACACACAAACACAAAGAGTCATGCACGCTACACGTGCTTAAATGTGGTGGGTGTTTTGTGTAAACTGAGGTCCCTTAATCACAATCATAAACACACACACGTACACATAGGCGCTCTTCGCTTTCCTTTTCAGAGACAAGAATCCCCCTGTGAATGGCCTTCAATGATAAAACTTTGTTCAACGAAAAACAGACACACACCTACACACACACACACACACACATACACACACACACACACACATGCTCAGCCAAACACGCACACACACACACACACACACACACACACACACACACACACACACACTCACACACATACACACACACACTCTAACACACACACAAAGACATGAGCATTACGCGCTAGAATGTGAGGGTGTTTTGTGTGAACTGAGGTACTTTAAACATCATCAATACAGTCACACACACATACACGTTTGTGCGCTTTACATGCCCCTTCAAGGACAAGAAAACCTCTGTTTAAGCTTTCATTGATAATATATTGTTTGATATGAGTTATTTCATTCAAAAGGAATCCTCACTCTCTCCGTGTGTGTGTGTGTGTGTGTACTTGTTTTGATAATATAGCCAGGATCTCCCAGAATGCCCCAGAATGTCCTTATGAGTCATCATTCATGAAGAGCGACATGGTTTCCCTCTTCCGTCAGTCCTGCTGTGACTGACTGATGATGTCACGCACTCTGAGAGCTGAGTTTTAGTGAAAAAACTCAAAACTTTGTGTTGCTTTACCTTTGTTTTCTCAAAAACTGTTGAAGATAGCAGAATGCCCCTAGCAACTTAAGCTATGGACAGATGTGTCAACATTTTGAAGCAAGAATGACGTCTCTAGCTGAAAGTATGGCGAGGCAGGAGCAGTGTGAAAAAGTGTGTTTTTTTGGTGTTCTCGGGAAGCGTCCCTATTCATTGTCTATAGGACTTTTTCGTTGGTTTTTCGGGGGTTTTTTCGACCAAAAAACACTGAAATTCTTAGAATAGTCATAGCACACCATTCTGGACCGAGCCGCACGTTTGGATATATAATTTGTTGGGGTTTTCTCAAAGCTCTGGGAGGAGAAGCGGTCCAAAGTTTTGTCCTTATGAGTCATCTTTCATGTAGAGCTGCGTGGTTTCCATGACGATTTAACTGAGAGCAGCTGTGGAGATCAAGGGACACCTCTTTGTGACAGCTGTTCTCTGCTGTTTTTTGGGATGAGGCATGTGTCCGAACAAATGCTCGCTGTGGCCAAACCGTTATAGCTATCAGAGAAACGAGCACACCGTGAGACTCCAGACGTTCGGAGGTATCCGTCAATGTAAAGTTTATATATGTAGGGTCAAGAATTTGCCCTCATGGCCGAGTTGAAAATGAGTGACCCTTTTCTGCCAAACCCGAAAGATTCATAAAGCAAGTAAATACAGAGAGGTGGTCAGGTTTGGCTGACAGTTGGCCCTTTCCTGACTAAGAGCTCCATCCTTTGACTTCAAAGGCTGCTTTGACAGAAGCGCAACGGAAATACCTACGTTTTGATGTAATTTTTATGACCGTGGAGTGAAATTTGTGGTCCCACGAGACATTTGTTTGGGAAATTCCTTGTGTGTCATGAGCTGCTGCTCCCACTCTAACTGATGATGTCACGCACTGTGAGAGCTGAGTTTTAGTGAAAAAACTCAAAACTTTGTGTTGCTTTACCTTTGTTTTCTCAAAAACTGTTGAAGATAGCAGAATGCCCCTTGAAACTTAAGCTGTGGACAGATGTGTCAACATTTTGAAGCAAGAATGACGCCTCTAGCTGAAAGTATGGCGAGGCAGGAGCCGTGTGAAAAAGTGTGTTTTTTTGGCGTTCTCGGGGAGCCTTCCCATTCATTCTTAATGGGACTGTTTCGTCGGTTTTTCGGGGTTTTTTCGGCCAAAAATTGCCGAAATTCTTAGAAAAGTCATAGCACACCATTCTGGACCGAGCCGCACGTTTTGATATATAATTTGTTGGGGTTTTCTCAAAGCCCTAGGAGGAGTAGCGAACCGAAATTTTGTCCGGAAGATGAAGAAAAAGAAAAAAAAAGAAACGAACGGAAGAACAATAGTGGCTCGTGGCTTCGCCAAGAGCCACTCTCCCCATAGCTTTGCTATGGGGAGAGTGGCTCATGCGAAGCCCGAGCCCCTAATAAGCATCAACAGCGCTCAACACAGAGTACAGTTAATGAGACAGAGCAGAAGAACTTGTAGCAGGGCATAATGAAGTGCATTAAAAGTTTTAAATCACTCCAACTAAAGCAGAGGGAACAAAAGTGCTGAAGAGGGCAAATTATGAAGACAGCAAAGTGTCAAAAAGTGTCTCTTTCATGCCTACAAAAATCTTCAAGAGCATCTCATCGGGTGTCAGGCTTGATTGCTCCATCTCATCGGGGCTTCACTCAGCAAATATCCCATCTGTTGGTTTTGTGGATGCTGCATGGAGAAGATCTTTGCCATAGAGGCTTGTTTTGTGCCATGACTTTTATAATACACCCAGAAGACCTCTTTATATGCAAGTGCTATTGAGTTCAGATGATGCCTGGATACAGGCAAGCCCAAATGATCAAAAGCAATGACCCAGACACAGCACAGACTGTTGAGGACAGAAATAAGACAACAGTCTCCCCTACAAAAACAGAATCCTGATACCCAAGAGCCCGAGGAAGAACACCAGCTCTTTTCTCCAGTGGCCAAGCAACAATTGCAACATCTTTTTCTGCCAAGATTTTCATCATTTTGTCTTCAGCTTTTGGAGGACCAGGATACTTTATGAAGATCTATATAGTTTCTCCTTATGGAAGAATACCTAACTCAAGTTGTCTGACATGCTGCTGGGTAATTATCCTCAAAACCACAAGAAGGTTTAAGAACGTCTTCAAGAAAATGTCAGCAGATAGCCCCGGAACATTGTCTGATATGCTGTATGATGTTTAAATTATCTGCATTATCAGAGTTTGACTTATGGGAATGAAATATTTTGTGTGGGATACCCACAATCCCTCATTTCATAGACTGAACAAATGTAAAAATGTATCATTACCTTCTACTGATTTCCTCCTGACCCTCTGAGAATGAACCCAGAAGCTGCACAGAGACTCAGAGTGAAAAAAGTGAATTGATTAGATGCTGTTTCATACTGGATCATGGCATCAGAGTATTCCTTCTGTATGTCTCTCGTTCCTTTTAAGCTAGGCAATGGATGGGGAGCAGATCCAGGTGAGCGACGAAGAGCCCAAAGTGGTGCGAGAAGAGACCCGGAGGAGGAGAAGAAAGAAAGCCATCAGCTCATCCTCTGGCTGCTCCATGGATCAGATCAGCGTGGAGTTTGTTTTACCCACTGTGGTGCGAGGAGGGAGCAGCCACGACACTCTGCTGCTGGAGGTGGCCGGAAACTGGACAGTGGAACAGGTGTCTGGGTTTGATGTTACCTTTGGGGGTTTATTTCTTTAAGGTAATTCAGTGTCTTTATAGATGTTGTTTTGTTATGTTTCCCTGACCGGGTTATTTGTCTGACAGGTGAAAGCTCAGGTGTGGTTGAAGGCGGTGACTCTGAACCTCTGTCCTGACTTCTACCAGCGCTTATCTCCTGACCACTGCATCCTGCTCTACCAGAAGAAAGGCAATGTGTGTGAGATCTATGACAAGCATCAGGTCTTCCAGACACTGGACTGCATCCGCTACTGGAGGGGTACGAACCAGTGACAATGTGAAGGCAAGCTCTTTTCTTGCTATTCCATAATGACAATTTATACCTGACTATTGTGTTTTTAAAGCGCTGAAGAAAGACGTCGGTCGCATCCAGCTTGTTTCCCGGCCACAGCCCTCAGACGAGTCTCTGCATTACCAGCGCTACCTGAACTACCTGATTGGCTATGACGTGACCGATGTCAGCAACGTGCATGATGATGAGCTAGAGTTCACCCGCAGGAAGCTGCTTACGCCCCGACGCATCGAGCTGTCCGACCGAGACCCCAAACTCTACTCTATGGACCCCTGGGTGACCTGCAAACCACTGCCTGAGCATCTCCTCAGCAAGGTCGTTAAATTTGTGTCTCACGAACAGTTGAGGTTTTAGTTTTTAGGGACTGCCTTGATCATTTATTGACCCCAGTTTGTACATTTGTTTCTCTGTTCAGGTGAGTAACTGTCACATCCTGCTGGTGATCCACATCAGCGCAGTCAGCCAGACCATCAAAGTCTCCATCGATGACACCCCAGCTCAGGTAAACTACGTAGCGATGAGCATTAGTCACTGTGTTCACATCTTTCTGTGAGGCTGATTTTCAGTTTCTGACAATTTTTCCATATTTTTCAGGTGTTAGCAAGCTTTTTCACCAAAATAGCAAACAAGAGAGTTTTGCTTGGTATACCTGAAGACATGAGTGAGACTGACTTTGTGCTACGTGTGTGTGGAAGGTACAAACTTTAATCACTGTACTTCACTGAAACATGTCTGTCACAGAGGATGGTTTCATTTCCATCTGCAGGTGATTTCTCTGAAAGTGATTTTTCAGTGTGTCTGCACACAGGGAGGAGTATCTGTACGGGGATAAACCACTACAGAACTTCAACTGGATCCGTCAGTGTCTGAAGAACGGGGAGGAGATTCATCTGGTTCTGAAGAAGCCACCAGATCCCAACTTGGATCTTGTCCAGAAGGAGGACTGGGCCCAGGTGGATGATTGCACTGGAGTGGCAGGTGCGCTGTTAAAAGAGAAGCAGCAAAATGCAATTCATGCTGGAAAAATAATGTCATTCAAGGGCAGGAACACAACAACCAAATAAACTAAAAAAGTATTTAGAATGTCTTTGGGTTTAAAATTAAGTCAGCCATGATATGGACACCAAAACTCTGCAGCAATTCTTGTTTGGTAAAATAAAAATGAGGATTTTTTTTTTTTTATGATTATAAATAAATAAATAAATAAATGGAATGAATGAATGAAAAAACAAAAAATAAATAAATGGAATGAATGAATGAATAAATAAATAATGAAACAAATAATGAAACAAATAATTAAATTAAATTAAATTAAATTAAATTAAATTAAATTAAATTAAATTAAATTAAATTAAATTAAATTATGTGATTCATTGTTAAAATTACAAGCTAATGAAGTGAGGGAACAAAAGGTGACACCGGTGAGTTCAGAGAAAATAAATTAATTTTTTTGGGATGAATTATAATTTGTTGTTTTCAGCAATATAAAAAGATGTTACAGATTGATCTAAAACTTCTTTAAAGAGGAGATATTGTTGGGATTTTAGGCTGTATTCTGCTCCTCTGGTATCCCTGTCATTGTTTTTACATGATTAACAGCTCAAAATAGACCTTATTTTTCCCACACTGTTGTTTTAGAAAACTCTTATTTCAGCCTCTGTCTGAAACATTTAGTTTTAGCTGGTGTCTCCATAAGGCTCCTTGTCTTTACTCTGTCAGGAACTCACGAGCAGTTGACCATCAACGAGAAGGACCACGAGCGAGTGTTTACCATCTCAATGTGGGACTGTAACAGGAAGTTCAGAGTGAAGGTGCTGGGGATCGACATCCCATCTCTCCCCAAAATCCCAGAGTTCATCGTCTTCATAGAGGCCAGCATCTTCCACGGCCAGCAACTTCTAGCTCAGGTAAGATCAGCGACTGTGAACTGACAAGCTCTCTTGTTCTATAACTCCGTGCATTATGTTTACAACGAAATCCGGAAATGTTGTTATTTTAAGGAACATTTTTAATGAATAATTTAACCAAAATACCTCAGGTATTTTTTTGACTACTCCAAAATAAAAGCTTCCTAGCATTTTGTTTGTTGAATGCTTTTATTTCGAAGCAGCAGCAAAAATTCTTTGAAACTAAAAGTTTAGCAACTATAAAATCTGAAAAAGAAAAAAATGAGTTCCTCAGTTGTTTTTGTGCCTCACAAATGTCAGTTTGGCTGGATCGAACCAGTTATTTTCTGAACACACTGTTAGCACGTCTCAGATTTAGGAGGCATTTTCTCTCTCAGGAAAGAACATCTTCTAAAACCTTCACTGAAGAGGTGCTGTGGAACTGCTGGTTGGAGTTTAACATTAAGATCAAGGACCTGCCAAAAGGAGCACGTCTCAACCTGCAGGTAAACATTTCAGTCCACACTGAAATAACATATTAGCTGTTTTGCCAGTGACAGAAATAACACGTGTCCTGTTCTTCTCAACCAGGTTGTTTGTGGGAAGCAGGCTCAGACGCCAAACTCTAAGGGAGGCTCAGCTTACCAAGACAACACGGCAGGGACTGGCAGCCATGATGGTGAGGTCTTCTGGCATTCAGTGGCCTACAGTCGACTTGATTCACTGCAGCTTTATCGCCCACTTAACATGAGCAAAAAAAGCCTTAAAGGCATCGTTTATTTCACAAGGGGCTAAATGTTCAGTTAACTGCACTGCAAAGCAAAGAGTGTCACTGTGAGCCGTTATGGTTTGCATACATGGAAATGAGCCGTTCCACGTTTAGTCATAGCAAAAAAGGCCCGCTGTGTGCAAATAGGCCTTATTACAAATAGCACCCAATTCATGAGCACCAATGCATTAAAAAACATAGTTTCTTAATGTGAGAACGTTGATTTTCGCTAGCTCAATACCAGAAAAAGGCTAAATATAAAGTGTGCATTACAGCTGTTTCAGAAAAGTCTAAACATGTCTGCCTTCACACGTTTCAGGAAAGACAAAGAATCGCCTCCTCTACTATGTCAATCTCCTCCTGATCGACCACCGCTCTCTGCTCCGCCAAGGCGAGTTTATCCTCCACATGTGGAAAATGCCGGAGAAAGGCGAGGAAAGCAGCAGCAGTATCAACGCAGACAAGCTCACCTCGGCCACCAACCCGGACAAAGCCTCCAGCATGGCCATCGCCATCTTACTGGATAAGTACTGCTACCCAGTGGTGCTACCAAAGAGTCGGGACGTGGGCCGGGAAGTGGGGGGTGAGGAAGCTGAGGGTGGAGAGCGGGGTCAAAGAGAGATGCCCAACCACCTGAAGAAACAGTTTGCAGCTATTGTGGCTACTGACCCTCTTCACCCACTGAGCCCTGAGGACAAAGAGCTGCTGTGGCACTTCAGACATGAGTGTATGCGTGACCCCAGGTACTCAGTTTATTACATTATTATAACACAGACTATCCCCAACAGATATTTAATAAAAGCTTTAAATGTTGAATATTTGATTCAGAATTATAATCCTGTCGTCAGGGCCTATCCAAAGCTCCTGGGCTCGGTCAGGTGGGGAAAACAGGAAGATGTTTTGTCAGCACACCGTCTGTTGGAGCGCAGCAGTGCATGGGACAGCAGGTAAAAGGCTGTCACACTACCACTTAACGTATCATGTGGAAGGTGTCAGCATCCTCTTACCTGTTGTCACTGTGTTTCTGTTCAGTGGTCTGGATGTGGGTCTGGCCATGCAGCTGCTGGACTGTCATTACTCAGACGCTCAGGTTCGCTCCATGGCTGTCAGGAAGCTGGAGACTCTGGAGGATGATGATGTCCTTCGATACCTTCTGCAGCTTGTTCAGGTGCTTCTCTCTCTCCTATCCGTGTCTAATTATATTTTCTTGTAAGAGGCTGAAACATAGACTGAAGTGACTGAAACTTACAAGGTAATTCATCTACTTGTAGAATATGACAAACTTTTAGCGTAAAACTATATTTTGATTTTCTTTAACAGAAACACGAGTTCAAATCAGCTTCATTTCAACTATCTATGGCATTACAGCTCAGTTTACAAATCAATTCATCAGGAAGCTCGAACCACTTTATTAGCAGGATCAATGCTGCTCTCACATCTATGAGCTAGCGTAGCTTCGTCTTAGTTTAACACAATGAACCTCTTTCCTCAAATTTTTGATTCTCTTGAATTACATTTTACAGCTTTTATAACTTTTAATACTTCTTCTTTAGTGCTATCACGGCTGGCATAATTAAAATACTGGCTGCAATTTGAAACCAAAATAATAAAACACACAACAGGCAAAGTACCAAACCAAGAAACCAAAATAAAACTGTCCTAAATCAGATGATATCATCAGTAAAATAATCAAGATTCAAAATCCTGAAACTAAAAAACTTTAACATCAAAGTTATTATTAATATTAATATTTTTTTTACTGATAATCTTTTTATGATTATCATCTGTTGAATGAAAGTCTAGAGGATCTAATTTATTATATACTTAATGACATTTTACACATTAAGATATCAATAACTCCTCTGTCAAGTTCCTCTTTCTCATGACTGATGTTCACAGAGAGACACCAGGAAAGACATTCAGAGCTTCATCACATCATGGAAAGAGAGACTCTCTGTATGTTTTTTTCCTGGTGTGTTTCCATGGTTGACTCTGTGGCGATTTTTGCATAAACATGAAGAGATAATAGCCGTGACTAACAGAGAGCCTTTTGGTGCGATAGCAAAATAATTCATAGCTTTTCAGGGCTTTGTTGTCTCTTTATCTTGTGGACTTAAGGGATATGTGGAGGGTCACTTCTAAGATGTATTCTACAGTTTGATGCCGAACAGTAATGTTTGTTCAAAGCAACTTCAGCTGTAAACTTTGTATCAGATATCTGCATGCAGTGTTTATAAAAATGCAACATGTCAGGAATGACAACTGGTCACTACAGTGGATATAAGAAGTCTACACAACCTGTTATAATACAAGGGGTTTTTTGTTTTTGTTTTTTTTTTTTTTCTCTTTTTTCCTTTTTTTCTTTCTTTTTCTTTTTTCTTTTTTTCTTTTTTTCTTCTTTTTTTCTTCTTTTTTTCTTTCTTTTTTCTTTTTTTTCCTTTTTTCCTTTTTTTTTCTTTCTTTTTCTTTTTTCTTTTTTGAAAGAAAAAAAAAATACAAGGTTTTCGTGATGAAAAAAAACTGAGACCAGTATAAATAATGTCAGAACTTTTTTCACCTTTAATGTGACCTATAGCCAAAAAACTCAGTTAGCATTAGAGATCTTATAAGGGGACTAAAATAGTAGATGAAACAGTATTTACAAGTGCATATTTCATCCATTATTATAAAAGTATTGACAAAAACATGGACATCATTTTATATAAAACCATGCAAACAGAAAATGTTTGATCTGTTTTCCACATTTCTTTGTTGCCACAAGACACCCAGCCAGTGAACTGCTGGTATCAGGGCAGGCAGCAGATTAATTTACGAAACAGCAATATTTGCACAGAGTTAGTCTCATTTTTTGTCCTTTTTGCCTGTTTCTATTTATTTTATTACTTTTATTCTCTTATTTGATTGGAACAGTGCACATCAATCAACATTTACGCAGTCACGTCAATGTAAATATGCCGGAATTAGAACAAAAGCTAAATTTCATTGGTTGTCCTAAGGCAGGTAATTACAAGAGGAAGAAAAACAGAATAAATGACGGCTAAATTCACAAGACATGATGCTAAACACACACAGTTTTAACAAACAAAACGGACACAATTGGTACACAACATATAGCTGAAAAATAAAGCTATCGAAAAGTAAAATACAACAAAACTCTCAGCAGCAAGCAACAGAAGAAGAAACTACATTACCCATGATTCCATGACGGGTTTTTCAACCAATGTTTAACTTTCTTTTTTAAAGTTTAAGTGGAGTATGTATTCCCACAGCAGGGGGCTCCACAGCCACTGCATGACCTTAATCAAACACTTTTATTTTTAAATCTTAAATCAAAAAAGAAAAGAACGAACTGTCTTGACCTAAAACAGGTGTATTTTCAAGCTGAAACATATGGTTTGGATTGCATCCAGAAGGGATTCAATGGAAACTCAAATGTTTATCCATATGTTTGCATGTCTGTGCGCTTGTTATTTTGGATGCTTCCTTCAGAGATAGTCTAAGTTGCTGGTCTTTGTGTGTTGCTTTGCTCTGCAGGCGGTGAAGTTTGAGCCATACCATGACAGTGCACTGGTCAGGTTCCTGCTGAAGAGAGCTCTGAAGGTGAGCAGGACCAAATGTTTCTAAATGTTTCCAGCATCTTCTAGCCCTGCAGTGATTAATCACTCACAATGCTGGAGTCTAATTATTGTTTCTGGTGTTCACCTGCTCCTTCCCACATAAGAAAAACGGTTCTTGTAGATTAATCTCCCTGTTTTATTTGTTTGGGGTTTTTGTTTCCTCTCCACAGAGTAAGCGCATCGGTCATTTTCTCTTCTGGTTCCTGCGCAGTGAGATTGCTCAGTCCATGCATTACCAGCAGAGGTATGCTGTCCTGCTGGAGGCCTACCTCAGGGGCTGTGGTGAGGACATGCTGCAGGACTTCAAGAAACAGGTGAAAGATAATTATTCGTTTCGTTTTATTTGTTCTTTACATGTCATAAACTTCTCCACACAAATAGAGGAAAACAAAACCCAAATGATTCACACTTTTTTTGCCTGCCTCTTACTCAAAAACAACAAATTTTGATTGGATTTTAGGGGTCTGACACTAAAAAAGAGGGAGCCCTGTAGCTTGTACTCACCTTAAAGTTCAGGTTTCCAGTCTGTGCTCTTCCACTCTTTCACTAAATGCTTCATGAATTGATGCTCTCCAGGTGGAGATGACTGAAGCGCTGCAGAAAGTCACCCGGGAGATGAAGGCAACATCTGCTGAGAAGTACGACGTCACTGCACAAGGTGAGACAGAAAGTTTAACACCAGCCTGTCTGCAGCTCTTTAAGGAGGCGTGCTTGAATATTTTATTTCTTCTCCTTGTTTGCGTCTGTATGACGCCATTTGGGCTGCATGTATAAAAGAGGCTTTGAAAATAGAAATATGAGTCAGGAATTTAAGGACATACAGAAATGAAACAGAAATTCAGTGGGCGTGTGCTACTAATTATATCTGCTGCTGCTGCTGCTGACACATATTACTCAACACTTTGGTCAGTGAGCTCATTGTTTTGGTCTGTTTATGTCTGCATTGTGCTTCAGGCCTGGCTTTTAGTGAATGGAATTATTTAATCCATCACAAAGCTAGATTTTAAAAATACATTTCCAAAACTGAAGAGGTGTAATTTTTGTTTTTTTATCAGTTGTATTTCAGCTGCGTCAGAAGCTGGAGACTCTGCAGTCATCAGGTCTGCCGGAGAGTTTCAGAGTCCCTTATGATCCTGGACTCAGAGCTGGAGCCCTGCTGGTGAGGACAAGCCAGAGACATCTGTACCTATGATTAGAAATCCCATAAAACCAAAACATTATCCAAGTATTTTAGAAGCATGTTGAAGATAAACAAAAAGGTGATGTGAGCATAAGTGAATCTTAAAGGCCGGTCTTATTTTGTGCTCTCAGATCGAGCAGTGCAAAGTTATGGCGTCTAAGAAGAAGCCGCTTTGGCTACAGTTTAAAAGGGCCGACCCCACCACTCTGTCCAAAGACCCGATCGGCATCATCTTCAAAGACGGAGACGACCTGAGGCAGGATATGCTCATCCTGCAGGTAACACGGTGTCTAACAGAGATCGTCAGATGACTGACAGAAGACTTTCTGAACTGAGTGTCCTCTTGCATCCCTTCAGATTCTGCTTATAATGGAGTCAATCTGGGAGACTGAGTCTCTGGATCTCTGTTTGCTACCCTACGGCTGCATCTCCACTGGAAACAGAATAGGTCTGACGCTGATGAATGAGCAGAATATTACAGTCACTGTGTGAGATTTAACCCCCCCCTGCTTTGTTTTTGTGTAACTTAAGGCATGATTGAGATCGTGAAGGATGCGACCACCATCGCTAACATCCAGCAGAGCGTAGTTGGGAGCACAGGAGCTTTTAAGGATGAAATCCTCTATCAGTGGCTGAGAGAGAAGTGTGTCAGCGAGGACAAGGTAAACAACATGGGCGGACTGGCCTCATGAGCTCATGCAAATCAGATAACACGGAAATAATTTAAATGCAGACCTTGTCAACACTGCAAAAATCTGAAATCTTAGGAAGTGCTTTTGTCTAATTTTTAGTAAAAATGTCTTTTTAGACTTAATATGAGTCTCATGCACCAGACCAGTCCAGAAACATGTCTCATTTAAAGATATTTAAAGACGAAAATAAGCTCTGAATTTTTTATAACAAGTAAAAAAATTCTGCCAGTGGAGTAAGTGAAAGTTTCTTGTATTTAGACATTATTCTAAACTTAACAAGTAAATTTTTCTTTTCCCACTGGCAGATTTTTTGACTTGTTGCATGTAATTCAGAGCTTATTTTTGTCTTTTAATATCTTGAAATAAGACACGTTCCTGGACTTGTCTGTTGAATGTGGCTCATGTCAAGTATAATAAGGCAATTCTTACTTTAAATAAGACAAAAACACACTTGCTTAGATGTCAGTTTTTGCAGTGAAGAGTTTTTCCCATAAGGACAAAAACACCAAAAACAAAACTATTTGTTAGTAAACAGATATATGAATGTAAACTGTGGTAGAGAGATGCAGCTAGATTGTGTATTTCTCAGTGTTGAAAAACCTTTTCTGTCTATAGTTCCAGCAGGCTGTTGAGAAGTTTCTCTACTCCTGTGGTGGCTACTGTGTGGCTACCTACGTCCTTGGTATTGGGGATCGACACAATGACAACATCATGATCACTGAATCTGGTAAAGATGTCCAAAGTGTGCTTTTACGTCTTTCTATCAGACCACATGTGGCCTTACTGTGTGTAGAGATACAGAGCGCCCATCTGCTTTGTGTTCTTGTAGGAAACCTCTTCCACATCGACTTTGGCCACATCCTGGGGAATTATAAGAGTTTCATGGGAATCAGTAAGGAGTGGGTTCCTTTCGTGCTCACACCAGACTTCCTGTATGTCATGGGAACATCAGGAAAGAAAAGTAGCCCTCACTTCCAGAAATTTCAGGTGCTCAAAGGGGCAACAGACAACCCACTGTTGTCTTTATGCTTCACATGTTCAACATTCTTTTGAATTCTTGCACTGTAAGTTTGTGTGAAACATCCTGTATCTGTCTCAGGATGTGTGTGTGAAGGCTTACCTGGCTCTGAGGCACCACACCAACTTGCTCATCATCCTCTTCTCCATGATGCTGATGACCGGTGAGACTTTTGTCTTTGTTTTTGGTCATTTGAAAGCAGAAAATAAGAAATAGTTTGTTGTTGCCTTCTCCACCAGACGCTTGAAGTTTAAAAGTCACAAAGACTTTTTAAACACTGATAAGCTGTCCGACTTAAATCTGAAAATTGAGGTTCTTATGTCCTGACCATTCAGGCATGCCCCAGCTGACCAGCAAGGAGGACATCGAGTATATACGTGAGGCGCTGACTGTCGGCCGCACCGAGGACGAGGCGCAGCGTCACCTGCTGGACCAGATTGAGATCTGCAGGGAAAAAGGCTGGATGGTTCAGATCAACTGGTTTGTTCACTTGGTGCTGGGGATCAAACAGGGTGTGGAGAAAAGGTCCACTTAGGACCCCGTTAGAAATCAGAAAAGATGAACTGTGCAGCTCCATCCTTCAAATTTTCCTTTTTTGATATGATGTCTGCTTTTTAGATATAAACAAAAGTCTTTCAAGAGGGTAAATTTCAAGAAAGAAATGTCTCAGAAAAAAAAAAAAGTTGATTTTTTGTTATTTAAGAATGGAGTTGAAAAGTAAACTTTGTGGGACACCAATCATTTAAGTGATGTGGGGAGAGATTTGTCCACAATTCATGTGTTTTTTTTTATTTTGTGTGTGCATTAATCATGACATCATTTGTAAATCTTCAATTCTTGCTTGTGAATTGTTGAAAGTGCGTTTGCGAATCAACTGGCATGTGCATTTATTTTTGAGACAAACGTCAAACAGTTTTGAAAACATTCACACACACAAGTTAAGCCCATCCATCTGCTGGGCGGCAGTGTTGCTGTCTCCGTTGAGAGCGTAGACTGTAAACAAAAATGATTGGGAGCTGTCAGGAATTTATAAACGTAGACATTAAAGCTTAATAAAAGCTCAAACAACATCCCTGAAAATGATGATTTAATGAAAATAACTCACAAGTCTGGCAAAAGCAATCAAACATAGAAAGAACATGCTTCGGCAACTTGTGGCGAGTGTCTTGGATAGTTTACGCTGTTAACTTAAGTTTCCTTCTTCTCCTCTTGAAGAATTGGAGATTTAAAAATGATAGTTCATGATAAATGCATACACAAAATAAAAAGAAACAAAAAACAGAATGTGTAAATTGTGGATTTATTTAAAAACACGTGTAAATCATTCTGAGACAAACCTCTCCCCATGAAGTTCCTGAAGAGGAGCACACACACTGAACTGTTTCTGTTTTCATCAGATTGCTGAGACCAAGTCAAACATATCACATCATACCAAGCTCAAAATGTTCCCAGTTTAACTCCTATTTTTATACCTTTTAAATGTTTCTGTAACAGGTGCAGTCATTTCTATCATCATTATCATCTGCAGTCATTGAAAATAGTTAATGATGAGGAAAAGTGCTCTTTAAAAACAGCCCAGAATTCTAAAGATAAATCAACACATACATTTTTCAAACTCAAGATGATCATTTCTTTCTTTTTTTAACCTGCCTTTTTACGTCATTTCCTGCTGAGGACGCACATTCCCCACACTTCCTGCTCATTGTTTGAGCTTTGAATAGGGTACATAAAGTACTGGTTGTTGATCATTGCTATGATTATTATGATTATTTTATTAAAGGCATCTCAGCCTTTATTGGACAGGAGAGCTGAAAAGATTTAAAAAGAAGACACGCAGCCAATAGTTGTGTCTGGGAGTTGAAAAAGCAAACACTGTGATGAAAACCAGCCTCTGTGTTTGAGGCAGTGCTGGTTCAATCCACTCTGAAACTCAAACCATCAGTTTGTTAAACGAAAAATATAAAACGATTAAGATATTTATTTTAACTTGAGTTAGATTTAGTTAGATTCTCCTCAGAGTTTAATTGCTGAAGTGTTGTTGTATTTTACATGAGAGTTTTATCCCTTTTTTAACATCTTGTGATGTGCACTGTTTTCTATATCACCAAAAACATGTTGCTTTGAAAGTTTCAGTTTCAGAACAATATGATTGAGAGCCAAAGATAAAGTTTCTTTATCGTTCGATGAAGGCCTGTCAGTGGCACATGCTGGTCGGTGCTGCAGTTATTTGTCAATAATGTTTGAGCATAAATATTAAATACTGTATCCTGGTTGACAGACCCTCTACAGCAACTCTCTTTTATTTCTCTTTGAAAAAAAGAAACACAACTCACAAACAATGTTCTGTTATTTTCTGCTTTCAGACTTTTTTTTTGTTACATTACAAATAATATCAATTTTGAAGTCACGAAGTAAATATGCACAAACTGATCAGTTTTTTTTTTGTTGTTGTTTTATTGTTTTTTAAAAATGTAGCAGCAAGCTGTTAGCATTGCTCTTTTGCAGCAAGTCCTATTTTGATTTTTAAAAAAATTAATAAACAATCATGAAAATCATGATGTAACCTGAACAAGTTGGCTTTCCCATGTAATGATATCAGACAGTCAGAATTATGCAATATAAATACAAGTCAAATCCAGCTTTGTTTTCTGCATTTGGTTCAATTTTTGAATATCGTACTCTCTTCTCTTACTTCTCCACCTTGAATACTGGTCTCTTGAAGTCCTGGGTCAGCTTGATCAAGTCCCACTTTGTTCGAGGTGACTGTCTTCAGCCACAAGATGGGGCAACGCCACAAGCCTTTAAAAGAGTCTCAAAATGTGCTACATGTATGCAGTCCTATCCTCCACCACCTTCTTCCATAACATCCCGTTCATTTCTTCATCCTGCTGCTCTTCCTATTCCATATTCCAGTTATATTTTCACAGAAGAGAGTAGGTGGGAGTAAACAGCAGGATGAAGAATGAGTCTCTTACATGTTTCTGTGTTTGTGTCAGTAAACTGCTGTTTGTTTTGATGTTTGGGATCTAGAGGTCTAACTGGATTAGTAAGATAAACCTCCTCATTTCCCTAAAGCCTCGGGCCCTTTTCTCTACTCTGCTGGATGGAAGCTTTTCAGTGTTTCAATGCAGGCTTTGTATGCCGGCTTCTCCAGGAAATGATCAAAGAGAATATATCAAAATCATGAATGGATTACAAAACCTTTCTTCTTGTCTTATTGTTCTTTTTGTAAAAAGATTTTTTTGTATGTAGCTCACTAACAGAACAAGAAAAATACAAACAGTATCTGATGGTGCAGAAAGCCGGCATTATTTTCAGTTCATATATTTCATGCCTGGATTCGAGTTTGCTCCACTGAGTACTAATTCAAAATAGACCACAGCAAGAGGCAAGTCCCTAAATTTAATAATGGAAAAATGGACTTCCTAAATTTAAACCCACTGCACAAACCTTCTGCATTACAATTTCATATGTTCACCAAATATTTTCAGCCACTTTTCTTTGAGACTTTAACAGGATTCTTAAAAGCATTAATGAAAAAAATAATGAACCACAATTACAGAAAAAGAAAATCAAATTAATGTCTGGTCCTTGTTTCTTTACAAAGAGACAGTGGGAAAGGGGGATTGCAGCACCCCCTGCTGGAATAGAGTTCCTCTAGGCCTCAGAAAAAAGGATTTAATAAATACATAAACAGAAAATCCTACAATCATGATTAAGATAAATGTGAAACTTAATAAGATTAAAATGATTATATTTTCTTAACTGTTTCATGAACTCAAAGTGTCATTCGATTACTAGACATCTGTAACTGGAGCTGAACATTGACCTTCCAGGGTCAGTAAGTGTTTGATCAAATCAGTCCTGAGGATTTAGTGTCATGATTGGATGACAAATAGAGAAGGGTATAAGCTTTATGATACTCAGTAAGGCTATATAAGCATCAGATACATTGCTCATAACTTAATTACAAGCATGATAGGTTAGTTCTTTCAGCTTAATTAAAAGAAAAATACAAAAAAGAATTCATTGAAAATTGCATTTAAACTCAAAAAGGCTATCATATCATATCATATCATATCATATCATATCATATCATATCATATCATATATATCATATCATATATATCATATCATATTTCATATATATCATATCATATATCATGTATATCATATCATATCATATCATATCATATCATATCATACATCATACATCATACATCATACGTCATGTCATGTCATATCATATCCCATATATCATATCATATTTCATATATATCATATCATATATCATATATATCATATCATATCATATCATTCATCATACATCATATATCACATATCATTCCATGTCATGTCATATCATATCATACCATATCATATCATATCATTCATCATACGTCATGTCACGTCACGTCACGTCACGTCACGTCACGTCACGTCACGTCACGTCACGTCACGTCACGTCACATCACATCAGACCAGACCAGACCAGACCAGACCAGACCAGACCAGACCAGACCAGAAATCATAGAGGGTTCATCACTGTTAACAAAGATGGTGATCACACCATGTTTTGCTTGTTGGGGGCTGATATGCTGAATCATTAATAGAATAGAATGTAGTTTATTAATCCCCAAAAGGAAATTTAGGTGTCTGGCAGAAGAAACTATAAATAGTTCATACAAAACAGGAATTTCAGATATGTAATGGAAGAAAGTCGAACATCTTCCTTTTTAATTGGACTTTAATTGTATTAGATCTTTCAATGAGAGAAAATAAGAGCTCAATTAGAAATAAGAGGTCAATAAGAAACATGCTAAGCACTTCTTGATGTACAGCTCTAATGTCTCATTTCTCTGACTGACTGACCGCTGGAAGCAGATTTATCCAAAAAGAACAATTGAAGCATTGCATCCTGAGTACAGAATAGTATCACAAAGTAGCACCAAAAGTGGAATTATTCAGCTTTTAAAATATTGTAAAACCAAATGTCTGAAGGTTTTAGTCGTAAATACTGAATCATTACTAAACAAAAACACATTACTGTACCTTTATGCTTTGCTGAAAAATAAGGCTTTATGGGCATGCCTGCATCCATGCTTTTTAATGTTTACTTTTTTTTTGTTGAGTTCACAAGATTACATAATGCATTTTGCAATATTGACCCCTGGATTTTATTTCTGTCAACACAGAAAAGCTTCTTAGAAAACATTTAGGCTACAATGGGATGATGTGGCTCAACAAATTCATTTATGTTTGATGCCTGCTGTTAAAGTTGGGACTGACTACCTGGTGTTTTTTCTCCATGCACTGCCACTTTAATGAAACAGCGTCCTCAGCTCTGACAGGTGTGAGAGGTTGGTGTGGGAGGAAACTGGAAGGAACAGGAAAAAACTGGAGCATCGAGAATCGATTCGCTCTCTTTCTCTATTAACTCTGATTTCTCTGCAGGAAGACATGAACCAGATCAGACGACGGGGGAAATCACTCTGTGTATGTGTGTGTGTGTGTGTAACGTCCTGAATCTATGTGTTCCTGTTCTTCTGTCAAAGTTTGATGACATCAAACCTGCCCTCACTTTTTCAGAGGGTAATTTTAGGCTCAGGACTCAGGTTGAGGTCAGTTACTGTAAATTAGCTCTGATTAGGCTCTGGGTTCAGGTGATTTGTGGATGTTAGTGAAGACATGTTGTCAGTGAGGTCCTCACAAGTACCTAAGTACTTGTACATTTGTCAGATATGTACTGGCATGTGTGCACACAACTATTTATGGGTTTCTATGTAAATGTAGGTCTACATAAACATGTATATGATTATAATATGTGGGTGTTTTGCTTTTCTAAATATGGCTGCTGCCTCTAAGTGGCTTGAAGAACATAAATAGAGATTGAATGCTTCCCTTTGATTTCACTGTGTTTGTGTGACCCGTAGCTGATGAAGCTGCCTCCATTCATCTTCATGTCAGTTACGATTTCATTTCTTTTTTTCATGGTGGCTCAGGAATGAAATCTGTGTATTGCATGAGATGTTAGTTGGTAGATAGATGGCTCCCAAACCCCTCTGAGTATCACCAGGGATCTTTGCTCACTTATTTGCCATAAAAGTATAAGATCTGTGGGTCGGGCCTGGGTTTAAGAACAGGAAGTGTTCTGGTCTTTATGAGAAATGTTGATCAATAATGGTTTGGTGTTTTAGTGTATGCAGGAAAGCCATCTAACATGAAGAGCAAAAGCATGCAGAATGTAAATCTACCATCACACATCCCAGCTCTCACTGACAGTAATTTCACTTTATTTAGGATTGCCTCTTGAGATGCAGAATCTTGTTTTTTTAGGGGGTCCCAACAAATGCCTGTTAATTTATCACTGGTATCAGAGCGTAAACCAATCAGTGTTTAGATTTCTTTGCTTCCAGGAATGTACCAGAAAGGACTATCAAATGTATCATGTGTAATGTAAATGTAAACAAATGCATGGGTTACTCTAGGAAGTGGTGAATCATCAAGAGAGATCACAGTATTTTTACAGAAGTATTTGGAGGGGTGAGTTTTGTTTCACTTTGGACTCACAGTCACCTGTGCGGTTTCTTAATTGGACTGTAAACAATGCAACACACACACACACACACACACACACACACACACACACACACACACACACACATACACACACACACACACACACACACACACACAAAACAGAAACCTAAGTTCAGACGATCAGATGATAGCCTGTAGATTCTGGGATTGGCAGCAGGACAAACTTAATCCTGGGTTCAGACTAAAGGATATTTTAGACTATTACAGATGGTCACTGTGTTTGACAAGGCAATTATAGAGTCTTACTCACTTACAGTGACTAAACCAACCAACTGTTGCTTTCCATGTGGGATGTCGTAGAGAAGTTATGGGCCAACTTTTGAGAATATAAACAATCTGTAGCTTTTTTTCAAGTCTGTATGAAAGAGGTTGGAGTGATGAAGCAGCTTAACAAAACCGCTCTCCTTCACAATTCCAAAATTATTTCTCATTTTTCTTCGCAGATGTCTGTTAGTGGCGCCATCAAGGGAGTAATATTTTATGTACATCAGATAATCAGTATAAGTGATTGTGAAATAAGAAACCAGAGTATATCAGCAGGTGGTTCTTGTATTCCCATAGTTATAGACTAGTTTGTACACCACAATAGCACAACAGAACCCCTGAAATTCAGTTAGGGCTTTTGGTTTTGGTTTCCCACCCCAAGGTTTTCAGGGGCCCAGTCTGGCCACCCCTATTATGGTTAAGATAAGTTAAGTGCTTCATACTCACATCAGCCAAACTCACAGATCTGACTGAATATGTTGAGGATAGTTGAAAAAAATCTGCTGAAGGCATAGTTTCTTAGTCCAGTATTATTTCATACCTGATTCCCTTTTAAGAAACAACAGGAATCAAGGAACCTTCACCTGCACTGTCCAGTATCCAGATATTTATTTCACATTCTCACTTGTTGAGTAAAAACTTACCGAATTGATTTCAAGTTACTGAATTGTTTCAGATTGTATCGCTCTAAATGAACCAATATCGTACTTGAATCATTGACAACCATGAATCGCGATACGAATCAAATTGATGTTAGAACGAATCGTTACTCTCCTAATATGCGAGATTGAATGATCCACTGCTGTACAGAAGAGTTAAACCATGGGCATACTTATGCTAGTCAAACATATTGGCACACTGGAACACAGCCCATGCTAAACATATGAGTGAATCAGAGTTAGTTTTGTTGTCAGTAATTAACAGTTAATGGTTTTAGGCACTTACTCATCAATACATTTCCTCATCTATTTGCATCCTACTAAAACGTAATATTTTTTCAATAGGTTACCAGATACAACACAACTTGAAATCTTATTACAGTGCCTTCAATGAATGAAGACATCACAAATCTCTGTCACACAATCGTGGTCTTAAATTTAGAAGCTTGTGTTGAATTTGTATCTTCCTCTACCCTCCTGTGTCTGCACTGACCTTTATTTTAATCTTGCCATCTGAAATTGTGGCTCCCAGTAAAATCAGGGAACCTTTGTACCATTTCCATCCAAGCTGCAGTCAGCCCAATTTTGACCCTGAGTTTGTTCTTTGATTTATTTTGAAATCAGCCAAAATGTAGGATTGCTTTGATGTTGTTTCACACAAAGTTTTAGAGGAAGCTAGATTTGTTTTTTTTTTTGCAGTTTGAGCAGTTCTGCTGCCCTTGATTTTTTCCTCACAGCTCCCTCACAATTTGTCAGAAGCTGTCTAGAATAATTATTCAGCAACTTATTTGTTTTGACATGAGTCTTAATTTTATGCCACAGCTGTCATACAGAATTTGACTCACCGTCTTATATCTCCAGCCATAACTTCCCCAATATTTTTGGTCGTGTTGTTTTATTATACTAATAACAACATGTGCCATTAATAAAACAGGGATTTTAAATTTGCACAAATCATCTGATCTGTACAGTGCATTAGGTTCAAGACCAAAATGATGAAAGATGGAGTGTGAATAGAAATGACTTTCAGGATTAAAAAGAAACGTACATGTACTGCACATCTTGATGGGATGTTATGTGCTAGGCTATTTCCTGACTCTGAGGAGTTGCCAGGCAACCAGCATTGAATTCAGGAAATTACTGCTCCCAGCCAACCCCATAAAACAGCGGTTTGTCATTTTTACACTTTGGTTTTTGTACAGATTAAATTTACATGACATTTCATTTATATTTTGTAAGTGAGCCAGAGCTCCTTGTTCAAAGTCCAGTCTTTGTGCTAAGCTAACGCTCTGCTGGCTGTATGAGAAAATCAGATCATCTTACTCTGCCAAAAAATCAAACATGTTTATTTCCCCAATACTGCATTCTGTAACAGTAAAACAAGTGAAACAAAACATCATCTTTGAGTTTTGGGTTAAATTTCCTGTGGTCAGAACCCTTACAACTACAATTTTCAAAGTACGGAGCCAAAATTTGGTTGTGATGATTGACTGTGTTAACATTGACAGCGCTCCTCCATCTTCACCCACTGAGGTATATGAAGCCAAAATACCATCTTGATGAGCACTAACGTAATGTGCTAATGGAGTCAAGGCATGTGCAAAAGCAATCTGGCTGTGGACCTGTGACAACGATGTCACATTCTTTCCACTGACTAAAACACACATTTACCCACAAATAACAGTGAACAGATGAGTAGGAGTTCAATCACTGATTCTGGTGTTGGTTAAGTATTTGTTTACTGTTCTTTTTCTCCACCCTTCTATCTTGGTAAAGACTGCTGTAGGAACTCCCATTTGTCAATAGAGTTGTTGTCTTTTTAACATCAAATGACTAATTAAAAAATAAGCTTCTTGGAAAATGAACACTCACATATAAAATCAATGTGGTAAGAGCCATATATATCCAAGAAATCAGGTTTTTGCTGTAATATTCTAGTCACCAGAGGGTGCTTAAAAAGTTCTGGATTGACCCAGGACAGCAATTTTTCGGTCAGTGTTTTATACATTCTGTGCTTTTGAGCAAAATGATGTAAGTATGGTCTAAGAAGACACGAAAGAAGACTGCAAATTAGCACCAAGGGGCAACTTCTGGTCAGGAAGTATGTAGAGATCAAATAAAGTTGCATTAGTATTTTCAATTTGGTAACCTCTGTCGATAGGTTTCAAAACTACTATGTACCAGGACTTAAGTCTTGGTTGCAGCAGTCGCTTTTTCAACTTCCAGCCTCAACCATTTTCTGCGTACCTTCCCCCACTCTCCACTCCCCACACTTCTTGACTCACCTCAGCTGTTAAAGTTGAAAATTCCTCAAAATACAACTTACCGCACTGAAATTATGTCTGTGTTTTGTGTGTTTTGTTTAGCTTGTATACAGTGCTACTTACTAAAACACAGATCCACACATCCCCTTTTTTTATCACCTTTGAAGAAATTATTTGAATGAATTGATTTTTTTAACATCTCCATTGTAATTCGATTGGTTTGAAGCTATGACAGAGTTTTCAGGAAGAAGCCAAGGTACCCATGTGTGTATTCATGTTTTGACAGTTCTGCTTGCTAAAGGCATAAACACACAGTACTTAACAGAACCATTAATTTAAACACTGATTGACACTTAAAACATGGCTCATGTCAAATTAATGTCAGATGTGTGTAAGACGTTCATGGGTCAAATGGCTTTGAAGCAGACATTAAATTTCCACCTTAAACTCTCTGACTCATCTGAACCAACCCTGAACTTGAGTGACTCCTGCACGTCAATATTTGAGAAGTGCAAGCTACAACTATATGCTGAAGCAGAGTAGCCTCCATGTCGAACTTGACCTTTTAGCAGTTTCCTCGATTACAACACCTAGCCGTTAATATTACAGCCTTTAATATTTAACACTGTGTGCAGATCTGTACCCACTGTAACTGGAGACTGAATGTGGAGGCATGTTTGGGAGTGTGTGTGTGTATGTGTGTGTGTGTGTGGGCACTGGTGGTCAGTGTGCCACATCAAATACCCTTACTGACAGAATACGAGTGTGTGTTGGTGTGTGTGCAACCTGATGCCGCCTCTCACACTCTATCTGTATTTAGCATCAGTTACTGCCAGGTAGGACAATTAGTCACTGAGGAGGTTGGCCAAGCACTTAGACAGGAGGAAGTAGGATGTGCATCACACGACCCTGCCGCACATTTGATCATTTATTTCATTAATTAAGTTCCTTACAGGAAATCAAGACGCTGTCAAGACCTGGTATCTTTACCTGTCAGACTGGAAGATGGGAACACTGATTGATATCTGAACTTTAGCCTGAAGAAAATACTCATGTTTAATGCTAACAGATAAACGTTATAGTGAGGCATTCATGTGAATAGTTTGTATGTTAAGTGAACTTTATATGAAAAAACACGTCAAGGAGGACATTTGAAATGGATACTTATAACAAAACAGGTTGAAAATAACATTATGTTGAAGCCACATTCCCTCTGTCTAAAATGTCTACGATAAGTAAAGCTGCAAGAAAGCAGGATTATCAGAAAGGGTGAAACACGATTAACTGCAACCCTTCAACTCCATAAGCTAACCAGCAGTCTTCCTCTTCTTTCAGGTCTGTTTTCTTCCCACAGTTGGGCAACCAAATCCCAGTCTCCTGTGAAGCTCCTGACACTACAGAGCCGTGTACTTTCTCCCTCAAAGGGAATCAAGATCCAAGAGTTTAGAGGGTGAGAGGAGAGGCCCAGAATTCAAAGTATTTGAAGTTTAGTCTAAAGTTTCTGTGCCATGTCATCTGCTGGTGTTGGTCCATTTTGTTTAAGTCAAAAGTAAACAGGTTAATATCGTTATAAGGTGTCTTTTGGACTTTTGAATCCCCCCCCCCAAAAAGTTTAAATTTTCCACTGAACTTCATATCCGTTGTATTGAGTAGATGTTATGATGGTAGAAATGAATACTGGTCAAGCTCCCACACTTTTTTGTAAAGTACAAGCAGACAGCGTACATCCATACAGAAGAATCTGTTCACCCTGTCATGGAAGATTCTAAAGTATACTAAATACATTGTAATCACACAGGCGTACTGACAGGGTGGACATTTTTGGCTAACATGATGATTTAATGAGCACATGGTGGACCTTCACTTAGCAACATGATTCAGTTAGCGAGCTGACTGTGTGCTGTTTTCATATCAACTGATAATTTACAATGACAGAGTCAACACGCTACACACATAAGCTACAAACATAAGCTACACACATAATATGATGAAAAATAACAAAACATGAGTGTAAATACAGACTCTGCAACTAGCCGCTGTTTCAGCCTCTATTAAAGAAAGACAAACTGCAGGTAGTGATGTCACTGATAACATCTTAAAGGTGCAGTGACCCCATAATGACAGGACGGACAGCAATGTCAGGGACACATGCAAAATGTTCAATAAGAAAACAGAATATACAGGATCAAAATGACTAGTTTTATCAAATAACTTGTTGTGGATGATAAAATCACATCATTTCTTTAAAAAATTAGTATCATTTAAGCACTTATTACAAACAGTGTAGTTCACAGAGCAGTGTCTGGGACATGCCAAAATCACAAACATCCAATGAAAAAAATGATATAAAATGAACATTTTAAGAGACTTATCATCGTACTAATATGTTTACAAATGTTTGGCCATTTTTAATAAGACCTCAAAGTTTAATTTTTCTTCATGATAACTGAGTGATTCTGATGATGGCACTTTATACTGATATTGACCCAAACACAGCTATCTACTTGGAAATTTTAGAGCACTTCATGATTCTATCTGCTTGAAAAGCTTTATGAATTCCCTAATTTTAGAACCTGCCCACGGCGCCAAAACTACTACTGAGTGGTTTGTTGATCATAAAACTGGTTGGCCAGACGACCAGCCCGACCCAAACCCCATAGAGAATCAGTGGTGTATTGTCAAGAGGTGATTGATGATGATTTTTAACTGAATCTTTGATTTAAATAATTTATTTCAAGTCTCATTTGAAATGCAGGGCGTTTATTAACTTATGGTCCAATTTATGGAAGGAAAATGCTGGGTAGTCTTCTCAGCGTGGCTACCTTTGGAATGAAAAGCTGCGACCTTGTCAAGCAATATTGCGTGTCCTTTAGATTAAGTCACTTTTAGCTCCAAAGAACACGATGACACATGGCATCACAGTGACCACATCCATTTATCATATGCACTGAGTGATTCTGACCTTTGACATGTGGATCTATAATCTGCTCATGTACATAACCAAACAGGTGTTGCAAACAGTGATGCTTTCAGTCTCTACAATATCAGAGTATTTATAGTACAGAGTATCAGAGCTTTCATCCCAAGCAAGAAGAACCAATTGTTAAGTCAGTGATTATAAATATTTGAACTGAGCACAACAATTCAGATCAGTTATGTCATGCAGATTGAGATAAAGATGGGGATTAGTTTTTCTTTAATCCTCTGCTTCTCTGTAAGGGTTTCATCTGGTTTAGTCCGACTTGTTTTAGTGGTTCGTGAAGTCTGTAGGTCACTTGTGTCTCTTGTTTATCTTCATTAGCTCTCTTTCGTGTGTGAACCACCTCATTGTGTAACTTGAATTTGAACCAGGATGTCTCTGCCCTGCTCTTAAGACCCTTAAGGCTGCATACGTTTGCAGCTAAAGCCCCAACAGAAGGTGCCGTAATTAATGCACATTAGAGGGCTGAATAATCTCTGCTAGTCTCAGTGAGGCTCTAATACCTCAGAGAAACACCCAACCAGTCCAGTTGCTGTGTTACCCATGAACTCCGGTGTGCAGTGCAATAAGCAAGTGTACATTATAAGCTCAGTTGTAGAGTTTCCACTATACCCAGCCAGCCATTTGGAGGAGAGTATAATCCCGGCAGAGCTAAGCCTCCACTGAGCTGAGGATTGTACTACTGAGTCACAGTGTTGCTGTTGTCTCCCTCACCTGCTGACAGCGAAGCAGCATGGCCAACTGACTGGGAATGCTAAGGAAACTCAGGCTGGAGTGACTCATTTTAGAAGTGAAATGGCTTTCCGCAGATCTCCCTCCACCTGTGCAGGTGAGTACCACAGTAACCCATAGGAAACCCAGCAGAATCCTCCTTTGTGTGGCCTGTCTTGCCTGTCCATCCTGTATTCTCAGCCAACAAAAAGAGATACAATAGACAGGACCACCGTAGAGTAAGCAGCCTATTGTCCCATCACGTTTCCCCCAGTGTGTGTGTGTGTGTGTGTGTGTGTTTCTGTGTGACAGCAGGCCGTGTGGGGCAGCCGTCAACAAGCTTTACGGCAGACAGGGTATATGGTTGCATGTGGGGCGGCTGCAGTTTAAATTAGAGTCTTTAGTCTGACCTCTCTCTTCCACTGCAGTCTGTTACTCTTCTCTTGGTTTGTGGAGGAACTTTTTATTGCACAGAATCATTTTTATCACAGCTTTATCTGAGACATGTGCCGCCTCGCAGTAAACCCCAGGCAGGGCAGTAATCCGGGTTAGTGTGCATGTCTGGCTGCTGCACTGCAAGTGAGGTGAAAGAGCCGGAAAAGCTAAATTCAAATCATGCTTTTGATTTTCGTGAAGTAGCAGGATCGTGTTAAGATAGCATGCTCGAAAACCCTGAAAGGCAGAGGCCTAAAACGAAGCATCCCCTGCTGTTCAGCTGAAACCGCCTGGAGCTCAAAAGCTGACTTCAGAAGAAGAAACTTGAAGTGTATGAACATCTAATGTTTTCTGCTTCAGGGAGGCGTTGATGACAGTGTCGGGGGAGTTATTTTGCAGCTTTGGGACGCCAGTTTTTACAATCTGCAGGGTTTTATGTTTAATAGTCTTTATAATGCTGCAGACTTGATGGGAGGTGGCTGATTGATGGCCAATAATGATCAACCAGCTGTTGCACACATCCATCCTCCAACATCCAGGACAGACCCCTGCGTTTTTTTTTTTTTTTTTTTAATTCCCAGCTCCAGATTTTCCGCATAAACATCAGTCACCCTGTTAAAGATGTTCAAATACCATCTATTCCTCAGTGATACAGTGATTTTTTTCATATTCCAGGTTCAGCTACTCAGCAAAAAGTCTCCATCAGTACTCAAAGGTCTCTTCTCAGTTAATGTGAACTTGAGACTTCAGGTTGCTGGACCACAATCCACTTATCATTTTGCCGTGATGTTAAAAAGTCTTCAGGCATGCGTAATCCTGCCTTGTGTGCAACGAAATTCATAGGTTGAATTGCAGTATTATTTATTATACATGATGTGGCGTGTCACCAAAGAGTCATTTTAAATTGTACAGGAGAATCAGCTTTGGTTTAAGTTGTTTTTCTAAGCTCACTGTAAAATTTAGCTTTTTATTCTCCCAAAAGAAACTATAACTCCATCCTTGAATTTCAACTTGTGGCAACATTCATTTCGTAGATATACTATGCCGCTTTTTTGCATTTAACATATTGATCGACAAAACTGGCTGAATATTGTTTAATTAATGTGTTAAATTAAGATGCTAAGAACATGAATGCAAAAAGGACACATTTTTGAATATATTCAGCTGCTTCCCAGCAAAGGCGTTTGTACACTTAATGATAAAAGCATCAACACAGTCTTTTTTTTTTCCTGCCGCTGCCCATTAGTCGTTTGTCTGCACAATTAGAAACTTGTGAGAGATTGCACAATACACTTGATGATCAGAGTTTTTGTTCCTAATTTTTAAAGGTTTTTAATGACAGCAACATTGAGGAAGCTTTTTCACAACTTTTTCCTCTCAAAAAGGCTCAAAGGTCATGGGTAAACAAAGATAATGTTGTGCTCCAAAAAAAAAAAGAATGCATGATTTGATGTGACATAACAGCAACATAATGTTAAAAATAAACAAAAATGTGTTTAAGTTTCCCATAAATTACACCAGTTTAACCTCTATGACTGATATTTTCTGCATAGTCCAAAGATGCAAAGGTATTAGGACATGCTCTCCCTCCCCCTTGGAATGGATGACTCCAGCTTTAGAAAAAAAAAGGCTTTTAGTTAATCTTCATATTTATATATTAAAATCTTTCAAAATCCAAAAACATTCCAAAGAGCATCGTGTTGGCTCCCGGTGGTGCCCCGCTTTATGATTGTACAAGAGGGATTTTCTCATTCATTTTCCCTCCAACCAAATTCAAACTGGCGACCTTCCAGTTCCCGGCCTGCCTCTCTCTAACCTAAGGGCTACTGCACTGCTGTCGAGTGAGCTGGAAGGAACAGAAACACAACTGTTGCCATCAAATCTCTCCACTCATAGGTCAAAAATGCTTTAACAGAGATATTCCAGAAATGTTTCCATCCTCTTGACCTGGCTGACTGATTTCATGGTTGTGCTGTATATTTGAGTGTGTGAAGCGCAACTGTGTGAGTGAAGGGGAGGGAGAAAGATAAAGTGTAATAAAGCGAAAGAGGGAGCTGTCCGCGGTGCTGAAATGAGAGCACAGCACGTGGCCTAGTGCGTTACTATGGCTACAGCTGTCTGTATCCCTAAAATAACCATACACACACATAGTAACCTTATTGCAAAAAAAGATGTCAATCCTGACAACACAGCAGTCAGATTGTGTTAGATTACAATTGCATTCAAACTGTGCAACAACACAAGGCACTGGCTGAGCAACAAGTAATTAGCTTCTTTTTTCTCTCTCTCTCTCTCTTGAAACATGAAAGCTTGAACACCATTTACAATCGATTTCAGCTTACTCTCCTTGATTTATTTTGTGTTCCCTGGGTTTTCAGGCCGTTGACTGAAAGAAGCCGACTCCATGTAAGATTTCCCTTTGTAAAGTTTCTGAAGACAGGTTTTGTGATTGACTGACACACAAATCAATTTACGCAGTGTGGCACAAAGCCTTTGTCGGCTATTTTGCATATGTGTGCTCTAACAACACAATAAGTGCCTGTGAATGTAAAGTGAGAAATGGTATAACTCCAACATCACAAATTATAAACTTTTAATACCAATGAAATGAATAAAATATCTACAAAGTCATTGGTATGCTCTATAAACCGTAGAACAGAGCCATCATGAGCAGATTCCCCTACACAAACAAGCTAAGCCTGCTTCACTGTCAATGTCACAAAAACAGCTTCCTTTACAAAAAAAGCCAAATTACTTGTGTAATCATTGTCAGGTGGTTAAATAGAGGGCAATAAGTCCTTGAACACAGCTGTGTGACTCTTATGAATGTACAAGGTCTTTCCTGCCCATTCAATGATTGGTAACATCAGGGATTTGTCCCTGAGGTCACACCACCAGTTGATATAAATTGAAAGCCTCGAGAAGTGGTCCCGAAGCACATGTTGCTCTTTGGACATGGCTAAGATGAAGAAGAAGCTCAGTTCTCAGTCATAAGGACAGAAGACACCTCTTGAGATGCGCATGACGAGATCAACACCACAATGACCAACTATGCAACAGTGTCTTCAAGAACTGTGTGTTTGAAACTGGAAGAAGAAGGACTTGTTGGCAGAAGAAAGAAACTATTACTGAGAGAGAAAAACAGAGTCAAACACCTGCAATTTGCAAAAGAACAGAAGGAATGGCCTAAGGAAGATTGGTATAACATGTTGAGAAGTGATAAATCCAAGCTTGAACAGTTTGGAAACAAAAAAAAGTGTATGGTAGGTGGTGGGAGAGGAAGAGATCCAAAAATGAGTATCTCTTGCCAACAGTTTAACACTTAGAGGGTAGTATTGGTGCGGGATGCCATTTCAGCCTCCGAAACAGATGACTTAGTGAATATTGATGACATGGATAAGACAATATACCATGACATTCTGGTGAGGCATGGAGTACCATCTGGGAGTCCTCTTATTCGGCCTGGATTTATTTTCCTATAGGACAATGACCCTTAACATTCTTCTAACTATGATCAGATCTACCTGCGACAGAAAGAATCTGCTAGAACATTGAAAATGATAGACTGGTCCCCTTAAAGTCCCCCTAAACCCCATCGAGCAAGTTTTGGATGAGTTGTAAAATAAGCTACTGTACATTCAAAGGAAAATCTTCGACTTGAGTTGTAGTTGGCATGGGACAACATTAGTTTTGAAGTTATCAGGAAATAAATTGATACAATGCCAGAGTGGTGTGCTGCTAACTGCTGCAAAAGGCTGACGGAACAGATATTGAAATTAAAAGTGAATAAAACAGTCGGACTCATTTCATCTGATGTTTGTTATGCTCAGAGTAACCATCTGTTTGTTTCATGAACATGATGAAACGAAATCATGTTTCAGAGATAAAAGAAGGTCAAGATTTTCAGATCGTCAGGTGTTCCAACAATTTTTGCCACCACTGTGTAGTTTGACATTTTGACATAGCCCGCTTCAAACACATTTCTCCAATGAAGTTTTGCCTCCAAAATCTTAAAATGACTCAAATCCTGCCAGCAAGACAATCTTGTCACCCAAAAATGTGTGAAAATTAACATTTACTGTCATTTAGTTGCCTTGGTAGGAACCGTTTCATGTGCAGAAATGTAAGGCAAGCTCTCTGAGTTTAGTGCATGTTGACTTTCCTCGGTTACATACAAGAGAGCTGCACAAGAGGAAAAAGTGCATCTGAATCAATACAGCTAAATCCTCCAGGCAGCCTCAGTATCACTCTGATTCGGTTCCCAGGTGGGAGATATTTCACCCAGAGTAAACCTACACATGGCCTATGTAGGTTGCCTATTCACCACCTCCATGTCTAAAATGTTGGGTTTGAGCAGCCAAAATCAAACAGGTTTTTTTTTTTTTTTGTATGTGTCAAGAAGTTCCTTCAGACCTTCAGAATCATATCCCAATGTGAATGGAGAAGCTAACTATGACTCCTGAGGCTGTGAAGAAAGTGAGTGAAAATTATGATCATTTGATTTTTTAAATGTATGTCTTCTAGAGTCATGGACCAATGGTGCAGGCTTCATCAGAGTGGCTACAGCCCTCAGTGAGTCCTCCTCCATCCACAGCGACGCTCTGTACCACCTGACCAGAGACATGTCCGGAATGGGACTGGACCCCATGTCCTACAGCATCCTGGAGCCTGAACCTTTTAAAGAAGAACCCTGGGCGGAGGAGTCACAAAGTTTACTCGAGGTGATAACAGAAAAAGAAAAAGTGTGTGTATGTGTGTGTGTGAGACCCATTCCTCTTTTGAAACCAGCTGGAGTTTAAAACTTTCAGTCAGGATGCCTCCTGAAAAACACAGAGAGGCGTTTCCAAAATGAGCTAATAATGAAATATTTCCAGCATGGGCAATGTATTTCCTCGCATTGCATCACTGTATGAGTTAGCTCAAAATAAAAAAGCCTCATTAAAATGACTGCGGATATTATAATCTCCAATAATAAAGGCTCTTTTATTTCATTGTGATAGAAGATAATGTACTCTGAAGTTTGTTTTTAAGATGTTTTTTCTATTTAGAAAGAAAAAATAAATAAAGTTCAAGGTATTCAGGTGAATATCCTAAGTTTGGCTCGGCAAGAGCATGAACACATTTCTTCAAGGTTAATGTTAGTTTAGGGAGAGTACTGCATTCGAGGATTGAAGCTGATATTAGAAGTGGGTTAATGGTAACACCTGGATGAGTTCTTCCATGACACACATAGGAAATCATCCTGGGACAAAAACTGTGCCTCAAAAGAAAATTTAACACCAATCGTCTTTTATTAGTGTTGAGTTTATGAAAAACACAAATCTCTTTCTCCAAGCTGCATCATTAAGATCTCTTAGCAAACAATGCTGCTTACTCTTTCTGTGCTGTAAAAAAAGAAGGCATTCACTGAACTACAAAAGAAATATTTTATTGAAAGGAAAACAAAATATAATACAGAATAAACTTCTAGGGAGAGGAATAGCACTTCACGATCAGTTGCATTTCATTATCTGAAAGAATTTGTTAATCGTGTCATCAGAGATTTGAGCAATGGTTTATTTTGGAAAAGATAAAAATAAAGTCAGAACTACAAAGTAGGACAAATCATTTGAATTTTCACCAATCTGGCAGGAACTGGTGGCTTTCAAACCAAAAAAAGATATTTATAGACTCAACATTTGTGTTATTTACTTCTTTTCCCCCCTTTTTCTGTTTCACTATTATTTGGCTTCCTTAAATTTTCATTTATATATTATGTTATGAAAAAATTTTAGTAGTAATTAGGACGTCATGTATTGTTTGCACATTTGAAATAAACTAATTAATAAAAAAAAGAAAAAAAAATAGATGGATGGACATTTTTTACAGTGTGGCACACTCTGTGCCAAAAGCGCCGGCGGTGTGCAGGCAGCCTCCAGATCTCACAGTTGGAGAGATGGGTATCACCAGCATGTGATCACGCTGCTCAGTCTCTCTGCGCAGCCTCTTCAATCTGACAGATCTGTCTACATACAAACTATGAAACCCGCAGCAGAAGAGCCGTCGCTCCTCTCTGACTTTGGACTAACTGGGCTGACCTCGGGAATCGTTTTTGGATGATTGAGGTGTGGGTGGTGATGGTAAATCAAGCTGTTTTCATCTGCAAACTTTCACCCTCCCTCTCTCTCTGCTACTTCTCGCTGTCTCTGTGAAGCGCAACAACATGCAGATCCCTGCGAGTGAAGACAAGATTCCAGTGAGTAGAGCATCTCCGTTCACCACCTCACTGTTGCATGTCACGAGTTTGCTTTGAGTGTAGTCTAATACACCTGTTCGTAGTTAGCGTTACATCGTTTCGACGAATTATAGCTCATATCGTGCTTCTTTGACACACTGGTGCGAAGTTCACAGAGTAATGTTCGAAGAAAACTTCTTCACTGAAAGTAATTTGACTTTTTATAGAAGATATTTGACAAAAGATAACTTTATGTGGTACAAAGTAGAAGACAACACAGCGTACGTTTGGACACTGAAGCTTTCCAATCGTATCAAAGTGAACTATATTAAATGAGTAGCTTAGCGTCACCAAGTCTCGTTCCACTACAAGTATAAACACAATTTAGTAGCATTAAAATAAGCTTATCAGATGCTCTGTTAGTGGAAAGTAGAAATGCTTAAAAGGACTTGAATTATTTTGGGAATTTAGCAATTTTAACCAGAATGTGAATAGTTTCAGTGAGTTTCTCTCACACAAAAAGTATCAGCAAAGAAAAACAGAATAAAAGTTTCACACTGTTATTTTTAAGTAGAAGCCCCCGGATGTCCCATATGTGTATGTCTCAATGGGTGAAAACTTCCAAACTCCAGAACTCTATAACTGCTACTGGCTATAAGTTCCCAAGTGTTGATACAGTGCAATACAGTTTAGTTCAATAGATTTAAGGTACAAAGAACTTAAAAATCCCCAGTTTCATTCAAAATCTAAAAATTAAATAATAAATAAAAAAAATCCCCAGGTTTTTTTTTTTTTTTTTTTTTTTGTATACTTTAACTTTCCTTTTCAGAGGCTGGCCTGATGTTAAAATTAGCTTTTCTGACTGTGTTGAGTATTTTCGAAGCTGTATTTTCATCAAATTGTCGTCCTTTTTCTAGGATTTTAGAAGAAAAATACTTTACTCATGTGAACTCAAACCCCTGCACGCTGTCAGATTCTGTTGATTTGAAGCCAAAATGCTTATGGAAAGTTCAGTGACTCCAATGTAAGTGTTTGCTACATTGTTTCCGACTGTTCCTCCTCTGCTAATCTAGTACAGAAGGCTACAGGAGCCCGTTAGTCAACAGAGGTGTCAATCAGTCATGTTTTAAAATCAAATAATGGAAAACAGGCTCCAGCCACCCGTGACCCTGAACAGGAGAAGCGGTATAGAAAATGGATGGATGGATGGATAATGGAAAACAACCTAAAGTAGAAGCAGAACCTGGTAGGAAATGGAATCATAAATTTAAACCACTTCCCCTGTACAACAATTTTTACAGATAGGTTTTTTAAAATTATTTTTTGGCTTTTATGTCTTCATTCAAAGGACAAGGGGGTGATAGAGCAGGAACCAGTCAGGGAGAAAGAGACTACAGGCTGAATGTGAACCTGGCAGACTCACTTGAGGGCTAGCCTCACCTGGCGTGCAACATGAACCACAAGACTGGGGCTCCACTGATAGATGTTAATGGTAAAAACTTGACAAATGGAGGATAAAACTTACCGTGCATCACCTAACCCCATGTCATCAAAAGGCCCCATCACTTCACAGGTGGGAGAGGTGAGCTGTGGAGCATTTCGGTCTTAAACTGACCATTAAATACTTCATCCACCCCATTTCTGCACGTTGTACTTTAACATAAAAGAGGCAAGGTCTATGACCTATAGCAGAGGCAGTCAGCTGATTGAACTTGTTATATTTTGGCTTTTAATTTTGGTTTTAAAGTTGCTTCTCAGTTGTGATACCTTTTAAAACATAAATAGGAATAATTATGTATAAAACTTAAATGTAGGTGGTCAAATCAGATGTTTGTTGGAACAGAAAGGGTGAATAAATGCTTTTGGTTCTTGCATGTGCACACACTTAGTGCCGTCCAAACCACAGTGAAAGCAACCCTTTTAACAGTTGCCCTGTCAAACTCATATTGTAGCAAATATGGAAGGAGTTTGGATAAGTCCATTTTAAAAACATGATAAAATGTAAAACTATTTGACCAACAGCTGTAGGGAATGTGCCAATCAAGCACAGCGTGCCACAAGATCATAAAGAGTCCAATCAGTCTGTTAAATGGAAAACACCTGTCAGGCAATCATTGATGTTAAAGGCTTTTAAAACGTTAGCTACTGAAGAATTAAAATGTAAAATTAAACCCAACAGAACAAGCTGCCACAGTTCGAGATGAACTTTAACTGAACTCACAGCAAAGACCAGAAAGTGAGCATAAGCTACATATTTCGATGTTTCTGACAGAGGCCGCAGCAAGCCATTGATAGATTACAGGACAATGAAAATGTAAAAAATACTGTCTGGCCGAATCTTTATAAGTTTATAATGTAGTTTTTGAAGGGGAGCTAGAAGGTATTTGTTGTTGTTTTTTTTAAAAAAAAAAAAAACAGTGACACGGTTAGCATGCCTTTTTGATCACAGCAGCTTAGCTAACTGCAGCTAACATTATTAATGCCGACTATTCAAGCCCTGTTTACATGTTTCACAGGGTTTCACTCGAAAACACAAAAAACGCAGAGAAAAAAATTTGCGTTTACACAGAAAAGCCATGTTGAATAAGTTGTGAAAAACTTTAATGGTTTTCTGAGAGTTTTCTGACTATTGGTCAGTTAGTCAGACTTTGAATTTCCCTTTTGGTGACAAGAAAATTTGTTCTTTCTACATGACCCTGGTTTTATTCAAGTTTTTCAAACATATAGATGATATTTCACGATTCTCACCAATTTAGTTACCAGAAGTCATTTTTGGGGGATGGTTAAGGTCTTTGGACACTACTTTATTCTTATTTCAGTCTTGGCTGTTAATATCACATATTCAGGTTTGTAAACCAGGATTCTGAACGCATTATGAGGAAGTTTAAGGAGCCTGATCAGAACTAGTGAACTTGCGTTACATATGTATAAAAAAATGTTATGTTGACAAACTTATCAGTGATTGAAATAGACACTTTCAGTCAGTCAGTCTGTTTTAACAAATGCACACCAGTTGTGAAAAGAACCGAGTCATATTTAACTTGCAGTATTATAGAAGCACACTCATATTTTAAAAACCTGCCCTGCTGATATGAAAAACCCTGCTCTAAAGAAGAAATGAAAAAAAAAAAAAACTCCCATCATGCCCACTGCCTATAGAGCTTCCCTCTTGTGCCCTCCATGTTTAGTCTCCCTCTCTACTTTCCCTCTGTCTAAATAAAGACTGAATGTGCCAAAGGTGAGCTGACTGCCCACTCTGCTGCTGAAGGTTCTCACTTCAGTGTTTTTGAGAACCTGCCAAAAGCCACTTCTGTTTGCGTGAGCTGACAGTGCAGTAGATGTTCAAGTTCATTCAAACGTTTGTTACATAACTCCCCAACTGCTCTAGAGATATGTGTAAGTGTCTTTAAAATGTTTGTGTTTATAACGTTGACATTACACTCGTCTATTGTGATAAATGTCATTAAATGAGTAAATAGCTGAAATGCTTTTTCTCACAATAGCAAAGTTCTGTGTGAAGATGCTGATAAACTCCTCTATCAACAGGTGGTGGATTCAGCTTCAAGTCCTCAAGGCAGCGCAGAAGGCCTCTGCTTCTCTGATGGCCGAAGGAAAGTTGACTACGTTCTGGTCTTCCATCCTCGAAGGCACGGCTCTGTACGTTCTCCTACCAGCACATCAATATCACAGGACAGGTTATCCATTGTTTCCAATGGCAACTTTCCCCCTGCGGTTGACCCAGACGCAGCGGCAGAAAGGGGAGCAGGCGTACAGGCAGGGGAGGCTGCAAATATTGGAGAGGTGTTTATGGAGCTTGGAGTTGAAGGATTGAAAGAGCCAACTGAGCCGGCTGACCACGAGATGCATCTGATCAGACAGGAATTTGAGGCCAACTTGCTGGAGGCCGGACTAGAGATAGAGAGAGACAAAGAGGTGAGTGTGAAGAACACATTACACTACATACATATCTCCTCTGTCTGTCATTAATGCACTGAGGCCCAAATGAACCACACTGAGTCTGTTTCTCTTTCTGATGTCATATCTCTGGTACGGTAGTTCAGACTGATGATTTCAGGAAACAGCAGTAGGTGTATATGGATTTAATGCCTTATGAAAAATTCCCTAACCTATACACACAGGAAACCAAAAAATTCACACAAGACTGTCACACTGGTGTACTGCATTGAACTTTACCATGTCACATCCTCACTGCCTGTTTTTTTTTTAATGCTGAAAAACTATAAACAACTGTGACTGTGCACAGCCTATAAACAAATGGGCTCTGAACTAGAACTGCAACAATTAATTGACTAATTGACTAACTAACTGATTGTTAATCAGTTGCTGAATTAATCGTCAACTGTTTTGATAATCGATTAATCCGTTTAAGTAATTATTTAAGAAAAATAAGTCCATATTCTCTAATTTCAGCTTCATAAATGTGAATATTTTCTGGTTTCTTGCTTCTCCATAACAGTCCTGAATATCTTTGGTCTGCAAACAAGACATTTGATGATGTCCTCATAGACCCCAAGAAACACTAACATTTTTCACCATTTTCTGAAATTATATGGACCAAACAACTACTCGATTAATCGAGAGAATAATCAATACATTAATCGATTATGAAAATAATCATTGGTTGCAGCCCTACTCACTCAGCATCCAAGACTTAAACCAGGAAGCAAGAAGCAACATTCATGCCCTGCAGTCCAACCCCTGCATTTACCAGCTACCCTCCCCTCAGTTCGAGTGAATCAGGGGGAATTAGAAAGTTAAGTATGTGGTGACATGCAGTTTAAATAGCAAAAAAAAGCTTGAAGTAGGACTGGCCTATATGGTCAAAAAATAAAATCCCAGATTTTTTCAAACAGTACTCGATTCAGGATTTTATTTCATGAACCAAGTTTGTCCTCTATGTTGTCAAAATATTTTCCCAAACCAAACAGAATTTCCCTCTTAAAGTTAAAGTGTGTGCCATAAAATGTTGATTCTGTTGTTCACACAGGCAGGTTTGACGTAAACACTCCAGGCTGAGTATTTTCACAGTATATTAACGTGAAACTCACTAATCAATATTTAATTTTATTTAAAAAACAAATACAAGCCTTTGAAAGTCCTTTTGCAAAACCTGACCAGGCCTACCATCATGAAAACTGTACATTTTTTCAAACATTGCTACAACTAACAGTTGGACTAAGGCAAGAAACAACATCTCAATTTTTAATTTTTATAAATCTCCTGCAGATAATAATTCAATTAATCGATTTAATCGATATATTGCCCTGTCCTAGCTTGAAGCATCCAATCTGGAGTGCTCTTGCAGACTTACACAAATTGTCACCACAGCCTAACAGAAACCAAATAAACAATTCAAATTTCAACAACAGACCACAGTGGGAATCTTTGAGTTGTTCCTTGCAATATTTGTTTTCTTTAGTTCTTCTTTGTGCTCCACTGTGGAGATTATCTTGGTCTTTGGCTCCTAAATGAATCGTTGTTGCTAGCTTTGCTTTCTGGCTGCTTAGTGCCTGATAGCTCACAATCGGTCTTTAATCAGCTGGTCTGTCAGCTGCAGGAAACAGCTGTGTGTGACTGCTGAGAACACCACTGATGACATTAATGAGAGTGAATGAGAATAGTGAGACTGGAGACCATAACACCAAAACATGGTGCTAAAGGACACTTAAATGTTTGGGAGAGCTGTGAAGATTGCTGATCTGGGTCAATATTCTCTTTAGATTAGTGTGTATATTTTTACCTTAGCGTGTACGTAAATAAAGATTTTGGATGGTCTGGATTGTGTTTTGAATTAGATAAAAAAATAAGTGGAAATATTTGGATCCAAAATGGGAAAAAAATGTTATGAGGATTTTGCTTTTCAGACACAGAAATTCTGAAGGCAGACTGTTGCAACAGAACTTTAAAGTGAAATCTGGACAAAGACTCTGATGTAACTTTGTCTTGGTCTATTTAAGGTGAGCGGCTGCATAGGAACCAGGCTTAGTTTGTCGAAAGCCGTGGGTGAGACTTGATGTGTTGCTAAGGGTATAGGTGGCTGTTACACCAGCATGAGGGTGATTCTCATGAAGCCAACCAAAGCCATGTCTATGAAGTTTTTTGGGACAAATTTTGAAAAAACCCTCAATAATTTAACTTCATATGAAAGCACACAATGTATTTTATGAGGCCAAGTGCATTGTTAGGTACCAAAATAATATTTAAAATGTTTTTTAACTGATTTTTGCTTCATAAATTCATTACCGTAACGCGTCCAGAAAAAAATACTATAGATTTTTCTACCATAAGCATTGTAAATTCTCAAGCAATTAAATAAAAAATCCTCCAGATTTGTTCAAAATTTTATAATCTATCAGGTTATAATCAAATAAAATGGATTCAATCAATTTGTAAAAAAATATTTAAGAAAAACTGAGTGTCCAAGCATGAAGTTTTCATTACCGTTGCAGGATGTTATCATTCCTGTTTAAATCACAGTGTTTTTTTAAATAAAGTTTTGTTCACTTATAATGAACCACAAGGAAAGAAGACAAAGAATGGCAACAAAGTTTGCTTCTTTGTTACATTTTGAGTTGTTTAATGGTTGATTTTGTCTTTACAAACCCCTAGAGCCCCACCACTAGTTTTCATTACCGTAATGTCTGATATATCATGTTCTCGAAAAGTTATAAATCTGATAGTCAGATGTGAGGAAGGTGTTAATGGCCCCAAACTGTTGTGTTATTATTTTTAGCCGAGTCATCCTGGCTTCTGCCATAATAAGCCAGTTTATCTAAATGTCTTTCATTACCGCAATGCATAGCTTTCATTACCGCGTGGTGTTAATGGCTGTTGCGGTAATGAAAGGTAATATTACGGAGGTGAAAATAGCATACAAACTTCAATGTTACACTAAAAATAAAAAAATAAAATTGTTTAATAATGGCCAATTTGACATGTTTACAGGTGCTTTTTATGTATTATCTAATGCCAACTAATTTTCAGTGGAATTCAACCTGGACATTAACCTCAGGACTGAAGGATAGAGGGATACTGCAACCTCCGGTCTGAAAATTTGAGACAATGCGGAAGTGCTAAAATCTGTAGTTCGTTGAGTATCCCCTTGAGGCTGGCTCTGGAAGTACCGGAATTCACACACCAAGCCAAAAAAAGAAGTTTTCATTGCCAAAATAAGCACATTTACAGCCTGGTACAAAGAATGTCTCCTGTCTGAATCGCTGATTTCACTAACGCACGCACTGCATGGGGGGTGAATTCTTTTCTAACTCAGCAGTTCAGACAATATTAATATCACCAGTTCGTCCAATCAGAGGCACAGCTCAGCTCACATGACTGCTGGGCGCCCTATGGCTGTTAGTGTGGAGACTCAAAGCATGCCTCATTTCCAATATGGCTGTGCCGGCCATTTTGCTTTAAAAATCTGTTTCAGAAAAAGACGGGTGACATCACGGAGACTATGTCCATTAATTATAGTCTTTGGTTTTCTCCCCTTTAGACTGCTTGGTCATGTATGGATTTCAAAAATTGAAGTTTGAAAACGGTAAGAAATTAGTTAGGAAGCTGTGTTAGCTGTGCTTAATTTGGACAGCTGTCTAAGAATTTGCTTACTTTTTGGCTGGTCCTCAGCCGGCATAGACATACTGTAATATGTTTCAATGACTAGAATATAAGGTGGGGACATTCCTACTAATATGGCTTTTTTTTTTTGCATATGATCTTAGTGTCATAGATTGGAGAATCTACTTTAGATTGGCCTACTTTAGACTGGCTACAATCCTATCTGTCTGAATAATCTTTGTTTGCGTATGATAACAATAAAGCCCCTGTTTACACCAGGGTTAGTTATGGAGTTCCACAAGTTTCAGTGCTTGGACCAATTATTTCATATTATATATGCTTCCTCTTGGCTCTGTTATGAGGAAACACCCGATGAATTTTTAATGTTATGCAGACGACACTCAGTTGTATCTATCCAGATTAAACCAATCGGTTAACTGAACTGCAAGCATGCCTGAAAGATATGAAAACCTGGATGACCAGATACTTTTTATTACTAATCAACATGCTGGTCGTTAGATGGCATCAGCCTAGCATCCAACACCCTGAGAGTTCTTTTCAATCAGGACCTGTCCTTAAACGCTCACATTCAACAGGTTTCCAGGACAGCGTTCTTTCATCTTTGTAATTTCAGGAAAAATCAGACACATCTCATCGCAGAGAAACTAGCCAATGCTTTCGTTTCCTTAAGGTTGGATTACTGCATCTCTCTTTTATCTGGCTGTCCTATCAGTCTACTAGGACTCTTCAGCTAGTTCAGAACGCTGCAGCCTGGGTTCTGACTGGGACCAAGAGAAGACAGCACATCTTAGTGTCTCTACACTGGCTGCCTATAAAATCTAGAACGGAATTTAAAATACTTATTCTAAATTAAAAGGCTCTTAATGGTATATTTAACCATTCTATCCTGAAGCGCTCACTGCATTCCCAGTATGCAGGCCTGCTCGTTGTACCTAGGGTCTCTAAAAGTAGTCTGGGAGGTCGAGCCTTTAGTTATCAGGCTCCTCTTCTCTGGAATCATTTACTGGTTGAGGTTCGGGGGGCAGACACCCTCTCTACTTTTAGGAGTAGACTTCAAACTTTCCTTTTTGATAAAGCTTATAGTTAGAGCTGGATCAGGTCTGAACCAGCTCTAAGTTAGTCTGCTATAGGTTTAAACTGATGAGGGGGAACTGACATTTTTGGTCAACAGAGCTAAAACAGCATGAAGGAAGATAACTATAGCAGCTCAACATTATAGAGGCATGTTAAACTTGTTTTAGCCACAACTCTGATGACAACTTTCAATATGTACAGGTTTAATTCCTCAATTATGCACTGGTGACGGATACAGTTAACTTGTAATTCCTGTTAGAAAATGTGTAATGAGTAAATTTCCAATACTAAGCCCAGAGAACATTAATACAATCAGTTTCATTATATTCCGATTTAATTTTCTTTTTACTAAGTCTGAAGTTACCTGAGCATAATTCTTAGTCTTGTTCCCACATTATGGAATAACAAATGTCTAATTAATACTGATACTGAATCAGATCATTATCAGTATCAGGACTTATCAGATTCAGATTTGAACACAAATCTTTGCATTGTTCTGCTGAAAAATGCAAACCTTTTTTTAAGGAAAACCTGTATCTGTATGTGAGCAGTTATTGAAGAGTTCATTACCGAAACATTGAAAATCATTACCGATATGCTGTTTTCATTACCGCAATTTACAATAAATGACCATTTACTAAAGGAACACACCCAAATTACTCATGATGTTTTAGTCTCTTGATACAGTTTTTCAGATAATTTATACTGTTTCAAAAGTTTTTTTCCAGAAAAAAGCTTTAAAAAAAAATTATGATGAAAATGACATACAAAAACTGTTATAGTATTACGGTAATGAAGTAATTGTTTGTTTTTAAAAAAGTGTAAAAATTATTAAAACAATTTTTTGGTGATTACCACAACCCTTGAGCATACTGAATGGTTTGCTGTTGAGTTTAAAAAAAAAATAAAAAAATTGTGTTCAATATTTGTAATCAAAAATGTGTTATGGTAATGAATTTATTTCCTCCAAGTGGCACTAAAAATGTCTTTAAATACCTGAAAAAATGTATAAATATATAAAATTTTAAATTGAGAGGTGACATAAGATCCTTTTTCTTACAACTGACAATTAAATTTGTAAATGCAATAATCTTTAATTTTGGCTATGAGTTGGACCATGTTCGTGAGAATCACCCATAAGCCAAGTGTCATGAGGAGGTTTCCATTAAAACTCTGAAAGGTGTCTTTTTAATTCACCTTAAAGGTTATGTACTGCTTTTTCTGCATCCTCTAATTATGTGTGCACAGTCAGATAAAATAAAAAACCTGTATTGCAATGCTGTTAACAAAGTGTTGAGTGACATTGATGGTAAACAATCAGATGTCTACCTGTGTTACACAGGTACATTCACTGTAGGGCTGAACGATATGGGAAAATAATCTAATTGTGATTTTTTTTTTTATGGTATGACCAACAAAGAATGCTGTCAACATGTAAACAGTTCTTTCCTTGGTGGTCGGGGTTTTAGCCATGCAGTTGTCATACATGGCCTTGTGTTGCTTTCTTAAATGCTAGAACAGGTTTGTAGTGTTGCCCCTTGTTGTAGCTATGGTAACCAGGCATGTTTTGCACTACACTTTACGCTGTGCCGCATCTTCTTTCCTAAATCAAGAATAGGTCCAGACAGCCGACGTGCTATTCCTCTTTGACACCAAAATCGCCTCCTCTGCGTCCTCTCTCGGTTCTTCTGCTGAGGCCATTTTTAAAGATGTCAACAACAACACACCAAATCAAAACTTAGCATGGCTTATGTTGATTTCTTCATCCCTCACTCGCGCATGTCTCGTTCTTCTTCTTCAGAGATTTTTGGCTGTCGGCAAACCAGCTGAAAGGTGAATTACCGCCACCTACTGCATGCATGTCACGTAAAGTTACGTCTGTGTACACTAAACTTTTTTTCTTTTAAATCACAGTCTTTACGATTTTGAAAGTTGCATTCTGTCACATTGCAATGTCAGTTTAAATTCCATTAATTGTTTAGCCCTAATTCATTGAAATAGAAAAATAAATCAAACTTCAGTACGATTCATGACACATTTACATGATGATAATAAAGTTAACATGCTAGCTGCACCTCATCTGTTACAGTCTGTACAAAAGATTATAGCCATGCTGTTGTAGTGATCAAGAATTACCAAACATATCCTGCTTCAGTAACTTTAATTGCTTGTTTGACTTTACATTATTGCACTTGAGTGACAGACCACAACATTGCTAACAGGTGGTCAGGGATTTCACAACAAGTTTAAACTTTTGCACTTAGACTACTTGATATTAAAAGCATAATAGCTAGCATGATCGTTTACAAATGCCCTTCTGCTGGTGTGTTACTGTTTTGCCCTAATTTCCTTAATATTCTCCCAAAAGTTATGTGAGTTCTGGTATTTGTGTGAATATTGATATGCAGGGGACCCTAACCCAGGGTCCCAGGGATCACCTGTGTATATTTATTGATGCAAAAATACAACAAAATGCCAACACAGTGTAAAGCATACAAAGCGAATGGTCCCAGCTGAGATTATTTCATATGGCCTGAGCTGCAGTAATTGAAAACACCAGGTTAAGTTCACTAAAAGACAGACACGACAAGGATGAAAAACCACTGAAACAAACAAGAACAAATAAAAAATTGTTCTGTAAGTGGCACAGTTCTGTGTCAGAAACATCTTGTATCCAGGGCAACCCATGAAGATGGAACTTTGTCCAAGCTACACCAAACCTGCAAAACCTGAGCGGTAGAAAAGAAAAAAAAATGAAGTCTGATGAGTCATTCAGCCTTGTTCCATCTTCTAGAAACACTTGGCAGAAGACAAAAAAAAAATTTAAACCCACAACATTTTCACTGCCAATAGTGTGGATTTGTATCGATCTTATAGACAGTAAATACTGGTGACTTTGAGCATGGTCAACAAGTTACCTTACATGACCAGGATGGAAAAAAGTCAACAGAGGACATTCGTGACTAATAAGCATTTAAATTTAAATTTTTACAACAAACACATGCTTACACCTTAATGTAAAAAGAGTACGCTGTGGTCTCAGAACTAAAGAGCTGTAATTATGCTCTACCGAAACTTCATTATCACAGTTTGATTCTTTCACTTCTACCAAACATCATGAGTTTGAGTCACGTTTTATTCAGCTGCTTAGCGACTATGAATCTGTGGTTTAGTAACTTAAAATCTTATATTTTTAATAATGTGTCTTTATTGTTAGTGTCTGAGGTCGTGTTTACAGACTTTAATGGTAGTTACTGTAGCCAGCACAGAGCTGCTGTGCCCACATCCTTAAGCCCAGAACGGGTAATTTTATTTTGACAAGTACAAAATGCTATGACATGATCTAGTATTATGGAGCAACAAGTATTCATGTTACCCTAGCAGAGGGTTAACGGTTCAAGTCTTGGCATGCACAAAAAAATGGAATTTGGGCTGATAGTTGGAGAAGTATCAGCTGTTCCCCTTGAGCAAGGCACCACACCCCCAACTGCTCAGGATGCGCACTCAGATATATATTTATATATATATATATATATATATATATATATATATATATATATATATATATATATATATATATATATATATATATATATATACATACACATATATACGGCAATTGATGTATATATTTACGCACACATTATTAATTCAAAGTGAAAAGGAGATGGGGCTGTGGCACAGCCACCTGCCACTAGCCAAAGATGTAGGTCTGTTAACTGAGGACTGCCATAATGCTTTAATGCTCAACTGGTTGTTATTAAGCACAGATGGCAGATGGTAGCTTGTAGCATGGTGGAGTTCAGGGGTGTGATGTAGAAAATGAAGATAGTTGTGAATGAAAGTTATGTGTTGGTTGTGTCTGGTTAATTCACACTGCGTACTCAGGCGTGTGGACTTTAACCTTCAGGGAGGACTCAAGGCTGGTGATACAAACTCTGCTAATCCGCTAATGTTAGCCACACTTAGCAAACCTGAAGACATTTTTCTGGACCCGTTTGTTACCTGCAGAGTTGTGTAGAGTTGGAATTCACTTCTGTGCTTAAAAGACAAGGAAACTGGAGCATCCTTGCATGCTGAAAATTGGAAGGACTGTTGGATTCTACAGACTGTGCTAAAAGCGAGACACATTGTTCAAATTACATCACAAAGCAAACCTTTTTTCCTTGGCTTTATGCTCATGATGAAATGCATTTTTCACTGTAATACTTCTACTAAAACTAGGTGAAAACGACCATGATATGTTGCCTTGCCCAAAGTATTCTGATGTCAAAAACATAAAGCCTTTAATGTGGATATTAAATAAATGTTGTATTGAACTTTCTTGGTAAAACAGACTGTCTTCAAACAGTGTGGTACATTTATTACAGTGATGCTTCAATGCACAGTATTAGGGTGAGCTATATGTGCATGTTTGATGTCAGTTTTGTTTATGCATGTTACTGTGTGCACATGTGTGTGTCATTTGGCCTGTAGCCAGTTGGCTGTGTGTGCGGTCTGCAGGCTAGTATTAATCAGATTGTTGACAATGTGGCCATGGAGCCTAAGCCAGGATGAGATTAACTGACTGACTGATAGCTCCTTATCTCATCTCATTGATGGCGGGGAAGATCGAATCTGCACCTGAGAGCAGCATTTCAATTTCCCTCATTTGAATGTAGTCACAGGCGGTCTTACCAAATGACTCACAAACATAATTACATTCATTCAGTCTGATTGCAGGTAGATGTGGCTGTCTGAGGTGATGACAAGGACAAAGCACACTGATAATCACTGTAATCTACAACAGATTACAGATGTTTTGTTCTACAGGTCAGTTGGAAGATTAGTGTTTGAATCTACTGCTCCAGCAGTCTTTGCGTTGAATTGCTTCCTATGGAGTCAATGACCAGTAGTCTGTTTACCTCAACCTGAGCCATTTAGTTGCTATCATTGATGTATTGGCCTGGCTAAGATCAATAATGAAACCTTCATCTGAAAAAAGGGGAACTGAATATGGCAGCAGCTCAGCTATGAATTCAGAGAAACAAAGAGTTAAAACATGAAGAAATTTTAGTTTGGGCTTCACTGGCAGGGCAAGGTCAATCATGAATCACATTTCAGCATCAGGGTGATAGAGTGTTTCACATAAGACATGATTTTTATCAATCATAATTCTAAATAAACTAAGTTATTTATAATTTTTTTTGGCTTTTTTATGCTTTTATTTTGAGAGGACAGGACGGTGGATAGAGGTGGAAACAGGTTGAGAGTGGGGAGTGACATGCGTTAAAGTTGGACCCAAACCCAGGCTGCCCATTCAAGGGCTTCTTGCCCATATGGAGCGTGACCTTAACCACTGGGCCATCTGTGCTCCAATCAACTAAAACTTTGTGATGAGGAGTGATTGCTCACGTTTAGTCAGCTCTGACTCACATTACAATCTCAGCTAACTCTGTTCCTCTGTGCTGCTTCTAAAGGGGAAATATGTCAAACCAGACCTTTTTGGCATTGAAGCAATGCTTGCGTTAAGATAGAAGTAATAGTCGCAGTGCACAAATTTATTACTAAGGCACTGTGCAGATCACATGAGACCTTAAATTATTTTTCCTAATCAAAATTGTTTAATAAAAATGTGTTTTATATTAAAAAGTTGATGTAGCACAACCATCATTGGAAAATGTCAACATGAGAATGATGGAATAAATAAGCTTACATCACAAACACAGAGAATTAACTTTTAACCTTTTGGTTCACAGGGGCTTGAAATGTTTGTGTTTGTGGTTTTATTGCATAACCTGATTACTGAAGATAATACCTTCATAAAAAAAATCCAGACCATGAAAATCAAATTAAATACATTTTTAAATATTATATAATTCATAATAATCTTCTCTGTTTTGGCTTTGCTCTTGTTTCTTTCTGATGTGGTGAGCACTGAGCTGACCTTAATTCTCAGTCTTGTGTCCAACCTGCTTGGCCTCAGATTAATTAGGTGCTACAGAAAAAAAGGTGGCTCAAATGTCAAACTTGTTGACTGTGTCTAAGGATTATTGAGCTGACCTTTTGATCTTTGAGGGACATCCTCTTACTGAACGCTTTTAATTAAATCAGAACAAGATGTTAATTTGAGGAGGTGCAGTCGAGGCCTTTGAAGTGTTCAGCCTGTGGGGATTTGAGGAACAGAATGAGCTGGATTAACTGTTTGGTAAGACACACGGTGCTCATCAGGTGTCAGGACAGCACATTCTTTTTTTTACAACACGTTTTTGCTTGGAGCCTGCAGCGTAACTTTTTACCAGAGACAATTAAATCACAATATGAGTGCTGACGAAATTTGCTCACTTTATTGGAAGCAAAGTATCTCATGCATCACATTGGTTGTTATGCTGTGAAGAATCCCAAATGCAATCATGAGAAAGTGGTCCAATGAGTGGTGTGTCACCCTGCAGGGATTCACATTGTCATAACCACCTGTTCACTATACATTATCCCACTTATAACCAGGTTTTAAATGTAAATAAGTTTATACAAAATATTGATGGTACAATTATGCATTTGATTTTAAATTGATCTATTTAACCCTACCATGTCAACACCACAATGTCAATAAGCGACAGGTGGTGAATTTTTATGTACAAGCTAAATTTAGGGTGCTTGTGCTTTAAGAAAGGGTGAGCACTCAGTGAGGAAACCCAACCCACTGCTGCATCTACTGATAGCTTTTGAAGCCCGCATAGCTCCTCAAGTCCCAAAAACCCAGAGTCTGAAGACAAAACGGCAGTGAGAGCCGGCGAGGAACTGGGGTTGGCAAGCGTCTTAAGTATTTTTTCTATTAAGTTAGGAGAGGTTTAAAATGGTAAGTGGACCATGTAGGATTTAGCGCTTTTCTAGTCTTACCGACCACTCAAAGTGCTTTACACTGCTAGCCTCATTCACCCAATCACACCACTCTCTAATACATTCACACCACATTTATACACCACTGGACAACAGTGGGATCAACTTGGGGTTCACTGTCTTGCTCAAGGACACATCAGCATGTGACTGCAGGAGCTGGAATCGAACCCACTACCTTCTGATTGTGGAGCGACAACTCTACCACTGACCCACAGCCTCCCAGCTAACACTTAGTTCCATCATTCCCCTCCACGCCAGTGAATATGCCAGACACCACAGGTTGATTTGATTTGACGTGATTTCTGGTTTCTTGGTTCGCCATTGGGAATTAATTTCTGTTTTCATGAAGTTTTTTAAAACATATTCCATTTTGTAATGGCCCTGTTACATAACAATATGTGGAAAACATGAAGTGCTGTGATTACTTTCTGGACACACCGTATGTTAGGATGATGATTGTACTGATCAATCACATAGTAAGTTGTTGGGTTTTTACCCTTCTCTGGCCAACATATGAAAGTGATGCTCGCATTGGCTGCAACAGGTGGAGTGGGCTGACCCAGTGAAACCACCTCACTCATGAGCAACAAACAGGCAGACCATTTGGATCGAAATGTAAGCACCAGATGGATTCCAAGTGGGTTATATTCTTCCCACATTGTCAGTGTTTGGGACCCATCGAGGACCCTTCAGCAACATAACTGGGTGAACCCATGCAGGGAATCCATGGAAACTGAGGACAAAACTGGCAAGACACCAATTGGGTATCCCGCTCCATGTGCCTGTGCTCAATAAGCCCAAAGGACTGTTTTCATGCATTTTACCAAAGAAGGCTGGACCAGGATTGGTCAATACTTTCTGGAAATATGAATAATTATAGCTTATAGCACTTTGCTGTTTGTGTAGTGTACTGTTTGTTTTTAAGAGAGGCTTTGTTTCTTTCTCCTGCCTCAGGGCCACAGATGAAAATAGCTCATAGCTAACAGCTAAATGGCTGTACACTGCCTCAGGACAAATAAATAAAACAATTCTACATCATGTGCAGATCTGTGTTAACAGAGATGATTTTCTTTGTGATTTGGGTGCATGGATGTGGGATAATACACAGCAGAACTGAGAAAACACAGAAGTGATTTTCCCGCTTACCTGGATGTTTGCAGGTACTCTGGGGTGGTCTTTGACATTTGTCTCACTATTTCTCTGCATTGTTTGTGGAGACTGATGATACAGCTCTACAACAGAGAGTGGGTCTGCTCAGTGTGCAATGAAAGAACAGACAAATATAGGCCAAACTTTAAAATCTGCATGTGCAGCTGTGTAGGTGCAATTCTCTGTTAGGACTAGGGTTGCAAAGGGTTGGAAAGTTTCCAGTTAATTTCAGGAATGTTTCCTTAAAATTTCCACGGGAATTTAAGCTCAGGAATAATGGACATTTTCAGGGTTTTGTTGCTGTCAACAAGAAAATAAATTTGGAAGTTACTATGGTGCAATAAACAGCAGCAGCAGGTTTTAGTGACTAAAGGGAATTATAGCTTGTGACACAGATGACCTGCTGAAGTGTGTGTTTACAGCAGGCAGTCTGTAAAGCATATTAGCATGCAGGATATCCAGGGTAATCCTGACATCAGACCACCTGCAAGTATGATGGAGAACCTGTAATGTCAGCCCTCTTTGTTCCTAGTTCAATGACTGATAACCACCTTTCACGCTATGATTCTCTTTATGTGACTTACAATTATCAACATTTTGTTTCTGTTACTCTGTCTTTTTCTTTCTCACCATCCACACTCCTCATGACTCTATTTCTCCTCGCTCACCACTTCACTCCCCATCGAGCAATCCTATCGCCCTACCGATCACCCTCTCATACTCAATGCCACCCTCTGCATCTAAAGACGCCCCCGGCTGCGTCCTAGTTACCCCCCCTACTGAGATAAAGAGCTAATTGGAAATCCCTCCACTAATTAACCTTCTCCAGGCTGAAAGGTATTTATATCCTCTGCTTTTTGATGGAGCGATAGAAAGGAAAAGATGGGAGGGGAAGAAGGGTGAGAGGCAGGGAAGGAGGAAGAGGAGGAGGGAAAGGGGGCGAGAGAGCTGAGAAATAAATGTGAGCAAGTGGGTGGAATATAATGGATGTTGGTGGAAGGTGGGTACAAGTAAGTGGAGAGCCAGGAAGAGATGCCAATGTAAAAGAATAAAGCAGCTGTAGAATTTTAACATCACATCATGAATTCTTCTTCAATTCTTTATGCTGTGACAGTACAGATATCACAATGAGTAACCAAGACCATCACTGTCAGGACTGTCGGTTTCTACTCCACACATGTTCATCTCTGAGTCACCAAGTGGAATTTCAGAGGGGGTTATTAAGCCCTTGCAAAGTAAACTGTCACCCATCACAGTTAGAGAGAGTAAAACCTAAAAACAATAACATGACATAAAGACAGTAAGACTGGGTTGTCATCTCCTTCCTTTGAACCCTAGTACATCCATTTTTAATCTGTTCTAATTTTATCAAGGCTAAGATGCATATATTTGCCTAATTAAGGATTTGATGAAGTTCATGGATAGGTTGGCATGATGTAGCTGCATGCTAGGACGCTAACAACTAGCCTCAACTCTGTGTATGAAAAAATGGGTGTAATGTTAAAGTTTAAGTTTATAGAAAACCTTACCACACCTATTATCACAGCTGGATGTGGTTTATTTTACATACTAATGTTATACCACACTACTAATAATTTATCATTATTATTGTTATTGAAATGTTTTTGTGGCTTTATGGTATGTGATATCGCTTTGCATTCAAGAGAACAGTGCGGATGTTGATGAGGGAGAACATAATGAAACAGTAGAGGAGTAAGAGTGACAGTTAGTGAGTCGGCCAGTCAGTCAATCAGTCAGTGAAACAGTGTCTAGCAAGCAGCAGAAGGTACAGTAATATATATGCGAGGAGGAAGAGGAGGGGGTGGGAGGATGGAGGAGTGAAAGATCTCAGGAGAGTAGGAGTCGAGAGGGGAGAAAGGGAACCGTTTCAAGTTTCCATCATTTGCCATGCCACCTTTCTCTTGTCACTCCCCCTGCTCTCACAGAAGCTGGTGGGGGTCGGAGGAGGGTAAGGTTACCTGGCTGTCGTCCCCTGCTGTCTCCACTTGCTTTCATTTCTGGTTACACTCTCACTCCAGTTCAAGACCAGTTCCATCATAGCTCGCTATGTGAGGCACACTTTTAAAATGCTGCCTTATGTTAACTTTTCTCCATTTAAATCAATTAATCTTTTCAGCATTCCATTAAAATGTGTTTTTATTTATTAATGTGGAATTGTTGCTACTTAGCCAACTAAAACGACTGGAAGGGGGCTGTCAGTGCACTGATGTTCAATCAATTAATCATGTACTCTTAGATGCTACTGGAAGTGCAAATTATCACACTTTGCTAATGCATCTTAATATTAAATAATAATAACAACGTGGGCGCTGTACCATGATTCATTAGCAGACCCTGCTAGATGAGCAAGGATTTCAGTTATCATTAAAGTAAATACATTACATGTGATTGGTGGAAAGGATGACAGGGACAGAAATGCGTCTAATGTGTCAAGAACAGCAGAGAGAAGAAAACAGCTCCAGGCTGTGCTGTAGGCACACAGGCTACATCAATCTTTCATAAATACCAGTAAGCTGCTGGCAAAGCTGGTTAGCCAAAGTGTTTGAGTGGGTCAGGCCAATGGCAGCCTGGTTCTCCACTGTGAAGTATAACTCTGTATTGTTGAGGGCTGCGCAGCCTGCTGTGAGACCCAGACACCGATATCAAGGTCTGAGACAAAAGCAGCTGAGAAGCTTCTGACTGCAGACAAGTGCAGCACACTGAGATCTCTGTGGCTAAAACACAGTCTGTCGACTTTATTGGATTGCAAAGCAGTCCTGACAGATGGTCTGGTAAGAAGGTAGTTCCAGCCAAGCAATCTGGTGATATATTTTGAAAACATAAAAGTGTGGGTCATGAATTATTGCTTTTAGTGAAACACTCTGGTCTTGACACTCTAAACTTAGATGTCCTCAAGAAACAGGAAAACAAAAAGCAATCAAAGCACTCCTCTCTCTGTTAACACCAGCCCCTGAGCTTGACCCAGAAATGAATGTGACTGAGTGTTCTGTATCCTGTTTGGGGATCAATTTAAAGAGGCAGCGGCTGCAGATTTGCAGGTCTTGGGTACCTACTTTTGTATATAACATTGTTTTCTTTTTTTGGTTGTGTTCTAGTTTAAGACCCATGGCCCAAGCTTCACTCGTCTTCATGCACCCTGGCCTGTACTGTGTCGGGAGGCTGAGTTTCTCAAGATTAAAGTGCCCACAAAGACGGTGAGATCTCAACAATATGTAATATGTCAATGTGTTCCTGTTAATTCTCTGATTAGAGAGAGACAGTATGGGGAGAATATACGTTTCAGATCAGAAATATTTCAGCTATCTTAAAACATTCTGTCAAATGTAAGGTTTTACTCTAGCAAAAATAGTACTGGCATATCCAGTTACCATTTGTATAGAAATAAAGTTAGCAACAAAGAGACAGCAAGTCTGGGGTCCTTTTGTTTATCTTTGAGTATATTTTTTTTCTAGAACTGTTTCAAAAGTCAAAATCATATTTTGTTGTATGTTCCTTCAGAGTTATGAACTTAAAGAAGAAAAGGGTTTTGGGTCCAGTATGATCAAAGTTTGGAAGAAACTGAAGCATCCTTTCCAGCCCAAAGTACCTCATCAGGAACATGATCGTAACAAAGTCCTCTCACACTGTTTCTCCAGGGACAAACTCCATCTGTGAGACCCAAAACACACACACACACACACACACACACACACACACACACACACACACACACACACACACACAAATAGAGAAAAAAACTTTAGCTATAAGAAACCAGTGGACTGTTATAGACAGTCAGTTTATTATTACTACAACTCTATATAACTAACTACTGTAATGGAACGGAATATAATGGACTATAATGTTATTGAACACAACCAGAATTCAACCCAAAACATAAATCATTTTCTAAATTTTCTACATAATCGTCTACATTGATACCCAAGACACACATTGAATTATGTGGAAATAGGGAAGAGTTAAACAAACTAGAATATGTTTTATGTTTTAGATCCTTCAAAGTAGCCACCTTTTGCTTTAATGACTGCTCGCACACTATTTGCAATCTTTCATCAGCTTCATGATTTGGTCATTTCCAACAGTTGTGAAAGAGTCCCCAGAGGTGCTTAGCACTTGTTAACTGCTTTTCCTTCACTCGTCAGTCCAACTCATTCCAAACCATCTTAATTTGGTCATCGGTGAGATGTTTGTGGAGGTCAGGTCATCTGATGAAGCACTCCATCGATCTTCTTGGTCAAATAGCCCATTAATAGCCTGTAAGTGTGTTTGGGATCTTTGTCCTGTTGAAAAGCAAATGATGGTCCCACTTAGAACCAACCAGGTGTGATAGCACATTGCTGCAGAATGCTGCTTAATTTTTCCTCATATTTTGAATAAATTACCAGAAAAGTCACCATCAAAGCACCTCCACGCCCTCACACCTCCTCCTCCATGCTTCACAGTGGGAACCACTCATACAGAAACCATTCTCATGAAGACATGGGCTCTAAGTTCCATTTTCTGTGTTTCTGGTCTGTTTGGCTGTTTTCGTGGCTTCACTTGAGGATACATTCAAAGTTTATGAAATTTTACAGACTGACTGACCTTCATGTCTTTAAATAATGATAAACTGTCTTTACTAAAATGAGTAGTTCTTACCATAATATGGGTAAGAAAAGTAGCTGAACAAAGTTATCCCCTGTATCCAACTGTGTACTATCCTACATTAGGAAGACAAGAAATTCCTCAAATTAACCCTTGAATTCACACCTGTTGATAGAAAACCATTTGAGGTGACAACCTCTTGATGCCAACAGTGTGTAAAGCCGTCATCAAAGCCAAAGGTGGCTACTTTGAAATGTCTGAAATACAAAAGTTTTCAAATCTGCAATTTAAAAAAGCATCGTTTTGAAGCTGGCTGCATAATCAGCAGAAACCACACACACAGCCGTTCACACACTGATCTGTACAGCAAACATGAACATGTTTATTGAACTGCTCATTTTCTTAAAGACATACGCTGTACTGGGGATGAATTTTTGAAGATATTAGAGTTATTTAAGGGCATGGCTGACTTGTTTGACAGGCTCACTGTAGCTGTTAGCGACGAGGTTAAATGCCTGCCTTGACTGAACCTCTTTGCCCCATTCAAATTCAAATGAAGTCAGCTTTCCAATATGGCAGCTGCCAAAAATTGACTTCAGAGCGTTGCTTAAGAGACAAATAGGTGACTATGGAGACTATGTTGTATTATTATACAGTGTATGTTGATGAATGTTTGGAGAGTGATGTGACATATTATTACTAAGATGCTTTCTTGTTTTTTATCGAGGTACAACATCACGTCAAAAGACACTTTCTTTGACAACGCCACACGGGGAAGAATAGTAAGTTTTCATTTAGATTTCAAACCATGTTTGCTCTTTGTCCCAGGCTCTACATATGTCTCCTGTTGAACATCGTTTACGTCTTTCTTAGGTATACGAGATCCTGAGAAGGACGGTGTGTGTACGAACCTGCCAAACCATAGGTGAGGAAACCAAACAGTCCATTGGGGGAGCACTGTGGGCCTGTTCTAGTCCTGGACATCCTTTATGTTTATATATTTACTTTAACCAAGACATGCATTGAATGGATGACAGTTGGAAACATATTTGCTGTGGGCATTATTATTTGACAGATGAGGGTTTTTCCATTTTGTTGTACTTTATCAAAAATGGTGAAACCTTAACTACTTAAAGTTCTTCTGTTCATCAGCAGCAGGAACTAAACCAACAATGTTTATAATACTCTAACTTTGTGTAATAAAAAATCTTCAGAACATTTCTATCACCAAAAACCACACTCCTTCATATTAAAAGCAGTTGTCAGTAAAATGAATTTGTTGAGTGCTTTTCAAGTAAAACCTTGAAAATTCAAATCCTATCTGGAGTTTAAGTAATGAGAACTGCTGGTGCAGTGAAAACATTGTGTAACGTTTTTGGATGAACCCCACAGGGTGAAGTCAGCTGTCAGGTGAACTCAAAGATTGTGCTGAAGCTCTCAAATCTGACTTGACTGTTTGGTAGGCTCCAGGGGAAATGGTGGGTATAATTGATATGTCTCAGGGGTGATGTCGCAAAAGCCAAGATTTGGTGATGGTTGAGTGATGTGACGTCAGAATCTTATTTCTCCTGATATTGCTTTAAGTGGCTCGCTCAAGCACTGAATACATGTTTGAAGTAGATAACCAAGGGGCGTTCAAGACACAACACAGCCAATAAGATGTTTCGCAGAATGGGAAGACTAATAAAGCCAATGAGTTAACATTATACCATAACTCAGGTTAGCTCATTGGCTAATCACAGTTGCCCTACTCTGCCAAACCCCGCTGATGTCTTTCCTCAGCTGATGTTGCAATGGGATGTGAAAGGAAAATAACCTCTCTGAAGTAAAACTGGTAACTGGATAAATCGAGCGTTAACTGCAAATTTTTGTACCGCCAGGGTGTTAAAGTGGCTGGGCTCATTAACAATCACACTGTGACTGTTAAAAACAACTTTATAAGACTGACTGTATAAGAAACATTAAAAAAGTCCATCAAGACGACTAAAAAAGCAACTCCACTGAGGTCTGTTTGCCATTGAATTACCTCAGCTGGACTACACGTCACCCAGCACATCCTGCATTTAGGTTACTTGTTCCTACCTCAGTGGTTATGCAGTATATGGGCGGAGTTTAATGACATGCAGATAACAGTGACACTTGTTTCATTTCCAGTGTCCTCCATATGTCACATTGGCGTCCCAATCACAGCAGAAGGTCTCAGCCAGCGGGAAGTTATGGAGCTGTAGGGGACGAGGGGGACAGAAAATAGACTTGCATCTATTTAACCTCTATTTCTCTTTCTCTTCATATTGATGTTCAGAAACACACACACACATACACACACTTCCACAGCCCACTCCCTGCCGCCCTCCTCCATCCCCTCTACAAGTGGGTCATACTTCCTGGGTCAGGCTGAGATTGAAGCAGGGGCCTTTGGGAGCTGTGGTTATCTCTTGCTGGTGGAGGGAGCATTTATGAATTTGAATAAATGATATGTGAGCTAAGATGTTGGTTTCATGGCACAAGTGGTCACTGGACGGCTATCAGTGACCCCATTACATTAGTGTAGCATCACAGTAGAGGATGATGTTGTGTAGAGCCTGTTACATCCTTTCCACATTTTGAATGTGAAAAATTATGTTTGAACCCCAAACTAAACATGACGTTCTGTCATTATGTGATCAACAGTTAAGTCTTCTTAAAGCTTGAATCTTGACACCATTCGGTGTTAAATCTTTCCGATATCACACAATTTTTTTTCTATTTTATTCTTTGATGAGAAATGATTCTCTCAAAAGTTTAAAACTAATAAAGCTCAAGTGTCATGACTTCTGTACCGTAGATACAGGCGTTCTCTGAGTTTCTCTTGTGACGTCTCTCTCTTTGTCTCTTCCAGGCATCAGCTCATTGATAGCTAATGGCGTGTATGACTCTGCCTTCCCTCTTCATGATGTAAGTTTGAAAGCTCCCATTGATTTGACTTTTTTTTTAAACACACAATATTAAATACACAGTATTCAGTCAATGGAAAATGAAGTAACAGTGTCATCCATGCAGCTGTGTGACCAAAAACATGGTGGGTGGTCCTTTACTATCTGCAGCTGACATCGATATGCTCTCTAATTCTAAGTACACTGGAAGCATATGCAGGATCTTCTTTTTGAACAACAACAACTTCCTGACTTGGTTCACATGTTAACAGTGTGATATTCCAAAATAAATGTAAGCACAAAGGATATACAGCAATGCAATGAACTGTACTTTCTGACAGCTTGTGTCTGAATATACTGAGTGCATTTTGCAGTCTAGGTATTTAATGTTATTCTAATTGATTTTTGTGGCAGGGAGTCTGTCCTTTAAAGTTCATGTGATTTTGTGCCCGGCTCAGCTCCCTCTTCTCTCTCCTCAGGGTGACTATAAGGTCATTGGACACATTGAGGAGAAGAGCGACAGACAGGTAAGTCTCTCTCTCATCTTAATCCTTTGTTTTTTCTCCTCTTGTCATAGCCTATCTACAAAGTGTCCTCTAACGTAGACACAGTGCTGTGGTACTCTAGAGTGACCTTTGGAGATTGTCCTCTCACTGTGAAGATACTTATGCACTGATAATGATCAGTGTGTGGCTGAATAAAGTACAGTGTGTTTTTAACAGAGACATTGTGTCTGTTTTCTGCCCAATGACTACAGATTAAGAGCGAAAAGCTGACTCTAATACAGCTCTTAGCTACACTTTTCCTGTAATAATAATAATAATAATAATGTGTAATAAAGCATTTATTCTTATTCTTCATGATTGATTTTACATACAGCACCAAGACTGGGAAATTTTTTTCTACAATCCTCAGTGTTGTTTGTTGCTGCTCTGTTTTTTTGCAAGAACAATTAAACTAAATGTGTTAAAAGAGTCGATCCTTCAAATCAAAATTAAACACACTTAGTGAGATTTGCTAAAATAAGAGAACGACAGGATCCTTGCTTGGGTCATCTACAAATACAAACCATAAAAGTGTTAAATATTTAATCAAGAGATGGATTAAAACATCTTTCTAAAGAAACAAACAGTGGTATTTTCTGAAACTTACTGTAGATATCATTTACTTCATTAGTTTGCTTCCGTGGAAGATTCAGGAAGAAACAACTAGTTATACACTTTTTTACAAGCAGTAATCAAAATTCAAAACAGGACTCTAATGCAGGATCAGATCCACATTTAGTGTACTGCTGTGACTCAGCAGGGTCATAACATAATTCAGACAGAGACTCTAGACTCCTTAACCTCCCATAGCTTGAAAGTAAGGAAACCTTCGCTTGTCCAAACAATGGTTTCTTGTCTGTCCTTTCTGAGAGTGTTCCTCCTTCCCATCTGTCTAACACTATCACAGCTTGGAGCGTAAGTTAAACAAATATTTCTCAGAGCTGCACAAAAAAAATCACGGACTGACTTGAAATGTAAAGAATGCAGCGAAAGAAAATCTGCATACAAAGAGTCAAAATGTTTTTGGTTTTTTTTGTTTAAGCATGATCATTTAGTCTGCTCTGTCATATAAAACTGCACAGAGATGACAGTCTTTGGAAATTAGAGCACCAGGCTTTAAAATGCAGATTTCATCCCTTTTCTCTCGGCTTCAGAGTGATATTACTCAAACCGCAGTCTTTCGGCTTCATCCTCTGAGGTTTCACTCAACAAATCAGATTATTCTGCCCTCAGGTCAGCTCTGCCTCTCAGGATTGTTGTTGTTTGCTACAACAGGCTAAACACACAACACACACAGCACCACACAACAACAGACACCCACAGTGACTTGTAGTCTCTTTTGTGCTTGTTTTCAGGTTCTGCATGAAGAGTGGGCCAGATACTCTGCTTTTTACAAGTACCAGCCCATCGATCTCGTCAGGTAGTGTTACATCACCGAGTCTATTTATTCCAGAATAAATGTATGTCATTGGTAATCAGGTCACATGTGCACACGTTTGTATGTTTGTAAACACCTGGCATCAAAACACATCTCCAGAGGTCTGCACTACGAAGCTGGAGTAACACATCCGGAATCTCTCTCCGTTACCTGGGTTGACTTAACGAGACATTCGCAATCCTGATAAGCGGTACTACAAAGCTGGATATCATCTCGCTCAGTGAATCCAGGGTCTTCCAGCCTTGATCAGTGCGCGCACACATTAAAGGGGTGGAGTCTGCAGCATCTGACCAATCACAAACATGGAGAAACAGGAGAAACACTGCAGAGCAGCCGGCTTTACCGTGGAGGAGCAGAAAGTTATTCTTTAGAAATACGAAGAATTTAAGCATGCCATCCAGACTAAAAACAACACTGTTGCTTCAGCAAAAGCCAGGAAGGAATGCTGGCAGAAAACTGTCGACTCTGTTAATGTGTTTTTCATGAGATATAATATAAACAGACGGCAAATCTGATTACTCAGTTTGGCGTAATTATGGCACAGACGTTTGGAGCAGAGCTCTTCTTCTGTGTCCTTTCTTTGGTTTATATTAAAGTTAGTTTTGAGGCTCAGTAACACGTCTGAGTGTGTTTTGTGTTGGAATATTATTAAAAAAATGTAATATTAATTCCTCAACTCCCCGAGGTTGTGCGTTCCATACATTCCTGTTTCTACCGTTCTGCCATGTGTGACCATCATTATTTAAGATGCAAACAGTGGAGCTAAACGGACTTGGGGAACAAGTACATAAAACATCAAAGCAGTCAGTGACAAGGCTTTATTTCTTCACACTGTCTCTGATATTTTGAATATTTTGGATTTGGAAATCAACTGAATTTATTTATGTATGGATCAATCAGTTGACAGTATTGCATTACTCCCTAAAAACTCTCTCTCCTAAGCGCTCGGCACATCAACATCGACAGGATCTTTTAAGAATGGGCAGGGTATTTTCCAAGAAAGCTGATTGGTCAGGAGATGTTTTTCTACTCGTTGATCTCTTATCAAGATCTTAACCTGCTCCGGAGCAGGTTGGCCGTTCAGCATACGTTTCCACGGTGATTCATCCTGTTTAAAAGTGAACCAGCTACGTAGGACAGAAAATCCAGGGTTAACCCAGAAGTTACCTCGCTAAGAGAAAATTCAGCTTCGTAGTACAGGCCTCTGGTTTTTGTCAAGTGGTCACTTCTAATCTGATCATCCCAGCTCAAACCTCTTTAGAGATGCTGCTCTGCTATAAGAAAGTGCACTTCATTCTGTGTATTATGCAGCTATTTTCAAAATAAATGACAAAATCTCTTTGATATACTCATGAGCAGCTAAACTTATTACTTTCTTTTAGAAATCATGGACTTCATGTCCCTGGCTTCAAAGAGGAGAGGGACTTGTAATTGTAATTTGTATTTCAATTCAGAAGCTTGCATCTGCGATGAAATGGGGATGCACAAGTTCCCATGGCATGGGCAGCTTACATACCAGGGATGGCACCACTAGTTCTGAACAATATAGACAGGTTTTGGAGTAACACATTCTGCCATCCAGACAATACATAATCAGGAGAGACCTTGCATAATTCAGCAAGACAATGCCAACCACATTCTGCACATACTGTGACAGCATGGCTCTGTTGCAGAAGAGTCTGTGAGCAGCACTGGCCTGCATCCAGTCCTGACTTGTCAACTGTTGGAAACATTAGCTGCATCATGTAACAGAAAATAAGACAAAGGCTCCACCAAACCATTGAGCAGCTGAAATCCTGTATAAGGCAAGAACACGACAATGAAATTTGGAGCATTTTGTTGGTATGCTATTCTGAAATGAGTATATATTGATGAATTAAACAACAGAGTCAGATTCAGTTTTAATATTTTATATACTCTCTTTTCACTGTTTATTGTCAGACAGAGGCTAAAATGATTTGCAATCCAACAAATTCTGGCGTACACGTTTCTTTGGAACTAGAGTTATAAATTATCCCGTAGAAGCCTCTGGTAAAATCTGAAAAATAATGTTTGAAATTAATAAGTGTAAAGGCTCCTGTTTGTGTTCAGAGTTAGTGTAGTATTCGTGGCTCAGGTCTGTAAATCTAACCAACAGGCTTATCGTGAACTCAGTGATTTCTAAACTTATTCTGGTGAATGAGAGCCATAAAATAAAACACTGAACAGCTCTGATTCTATTTAAGACTTGTATTTATAACCCAGCACCAGGGCTTTCACACCTGTGATGCAAGCTGTTTAATTCTCAGCAGTCTGCTCTGCCAGGACCATGAACTTCACCCTCACTTTTGTCACCTAATCCCTGACCTCTGACCCCACAGGAAGTACTTCGGGGAAAAGATCGGCCTTTACTTTGCATGGCTTGGTGTTTACACACAGCTGCTGATACCAGCCTCCATAGTGGGGATCATTGTGTTTGGATATGGGGTGGCGACAGTGGATACCAATATACCCAGGTACTGGAAACAGCATCTGTCCTCTGTAAAAACTCAAATAAAATCTGATGTTGCATGTATTAAAGGTGTTTCTAGTTGACATTAAGAGCTGACATTCCTGTTGTTGTAGTGGTATGAGATGGTGGTGTATTAACCGGATTACAGTTTATAGATGAGCAACAGTGATGTTAGTCTACTCAATCAATCAATCATTTATAAATTCATTTATTTAAAGAGCAATTTTCATACGCAAAGTGGTAACACAAAGTGCTAAACAAACAGGAAAATCATAAAACTAGATTCCCCTCACCCCCAAACCCACAGATCAACACAAAACCCTTTACCCTCGTTCCCCTAAACACACAAACCCACACACCCCGGGTGCATTAAAAGTACACAACCTAATTAAACTATGTGCTGATGAACTGAGGAAATTCTATCCAAAGATCTTAATGAGGAAACACTGAAGGTAGAATTAGGTGTTAAAAGAAAATAAATTAAACAAATTAAAAGACCTAAATAGGACAATGAAATTTGAATTTCAGTTTAAATTTGGAAAAAATTATTTTGAGCATGCATAATGTAAAAGATAGAAAGGAAAACACAACAGAATACACATCATAGGCAGCACATGCCTCCACATAAGACAGAACAAAAACAAAACAAAACAAAACAAAAAAAGGCAAACTGCCCACCATAAGCTGCATGTGTTGCATGATACATGCCTCGAAAAGTAGTGGGAAGAAGTCTTAGACTTATATAATCATGTCTCCCCATATGTAATTCTTGAAAGCTTTCAGTACAGTCCTTTGAAGTCCATGTATACCTTTCCATATATACATATACACATCTTACATTTACATTTATATTTACATACATACACCTCGGTCCATATATACACATGTGCACCATATTCACTTTATTCCCTTTTTTTTCTAATTCAGTCTTCTATCATTACAATCAGGGGTTAAACTGCTTTTACTCATTTCTGTATTCATCCAAAATTCGAGTTTTATATGCTTTCTTAAACTTACCGAGGCTGTTACATTTCTTTAAATTGTCTGCTATCTTATTCCATAATTTCAGCCCTGAGATAGAGACACACATGCTTTTTAGCGTTGTTTACCTCATAAATAATGGTCTCCTTCTCTTTCTGATAACAGTTTATTTATATTGTCTGCAGCTATGTTATGCTTTGCTTTGAATACTATATGTTCTGTCTTAAACTGAATCAGGTCTTTGAATTTCAGAGCTTGTAGCTTTATGAAGAGTCTATTTGTGTGGTCTCTACAGAGATATTAAATAATGAAAAATAATAATGTATAGATAAGAAGATAAATAAGTAGATATGTAGGCCTATGTATAACAAACAACTGTAAAGACTTTAAATAAATTAAGATAAATAAATAAATAAAACTCAGTTACAAGATAGACTAAAGTGGAAAAGGTAGGTTTTTAATTTGTTTTTATACTGGAGTGTAAAACAAGAGGGATACATTTCATTCCAGTACACCACTACAACCCACTATGACTTTAATAATAAATAATAAACCCAGTTCAAAGTAAATAAAGAGTCCAATTTCCATTTCCTGACCATATCCACCAAACTGAAGATGCCAAGTTTCCACATACTGGTAGAGCTGTTGCACCGGTTTGGATTGGACTGCACAAGTGGGCATAGTTTTAATCAGTGTGTGCTTTTTTTTGCCCCTCTTTGTTTACCATGAATAACCATGTCTGCTGTCTCCAAACCGTAATCATTAATTATAAAACCTGTGCTTTGACGTGGTAGAAAACAGGAGAAAGACAGCTTGTCCTAGCAGTCAGTTAAAGTGATCTATTGAGCAATCTCAAAGAATTTTGCACTCATTTGCCATTAAGACATGCTCTCCCATGTCGGTGTCCAATCAGTAACATTATCCAGAGTTTAACTTAGAAGCAACACAGAAACCCTAATGTAACATGAAATACTCACAATTAGCTCCAAACTGAATGTAGGCCCACAGCTCTGCACACACAGTAGACGGGGATTGCCCAGATACCTGCTGCATTCTGCTTTAGTCAGGAGTGTGTGGGAGGAACACAGAAGGTTTGGCTGGCGGTGTGTGTGCGTGTGTGTGTGAGTGCGTGTGTGTGTGTGAGTGTCATGAGGCAAAAGGTGGATAATTCAGCCTACACTGGCTAAGAATAAGGTCAGAGAAGAGTAGCTTTGAGTGTGGGTATGTGTTAAATCTTCCATTCATTTCGAAACTTTTGCCAGGACTGAATTCAGAAACAGAAGGCAGGAGTCTTTTGTTTTCTACATTAGAGTCACGTGTGCAGTTTGAAAGCATCTTCTACAGTGTTACTGCGTGAAAGCACTTTGTGACTAAGGCCTCTATTTTCTCCCCCTCAGTCAGGAGATGTGTGATGAAAGTCTTAATTTCACCATGTGTCCTCTCTGTGACGGAGCCTGCGACTTCTGGCACCTCAGCACTGCCTGCGGCACCGCTAGAGCATCACACCTGTTCGACAACCCTGCTACTGTCTTCTTTGCCATCTTCATGTCTCTGTGGGGTGAGGTGACGCATGTGTACGAGTGCATGTGTGTGTGACCTTGTAAATGCAGTGGCCTAATTGAGTTAAGATGTGTAGTATGTTACAGCACAATTTAAACATGCACCTGTCCGTCAGTACATCAGTGAATGAAGAAGTGATGCTGATTGATAGAATTTCTAACCAAACGACACCTTTGTGGGCTTATTTATCTATGTTTTTGTAGCTGTGCTGTTCCTGGAACACTGGAAGCGACGTCAGATCAGTTTGAGCTTCAGTTGGGATCTCACAGGCATTGAGGACGACGAGGTAAACACACTGTAAACCGGTACACACACATGAAAGCTCTCATACACACATACACACAACACAGTGCTTGTAGAACATCTGTACTGAAAACAGAGATGTGGAAATGACTTACACACAGAGATGCAGATTTGTACAAGACAAGTCTGACTTCTTTTCCCCTCCTCAGGAGCATCCCAGGCCGAGATATGAGACAATCCTCCTGCAGAAGAGACAGAGGAAACAGAAACAGATGAAGAAGAAGAAGAAGAAGAAAAAGAACGAGGTGAGAAAGTGAGAAAAATAATAGTACGAAAAAAATCTGTCTCCCAACTCAGGAGATTAATAAAATATGAATTTTATTCTCTTAGTTGGACTTGACTGGCAGGAAAACTAAATGAAAACGTAGTTAAAAGCAAAAAAAAAAAAAAAAAGCAGACAGTTTAATGTCTTGTGATTGAGAATGCTCTCAGTCCCCTTCGTAAATTGGGTCAACCTCATCGAGTCCTGTTGGCCCATATACTCTTTTTTTTTTTCTGCAGTGACAGATGGCTTCCTGCCTCAGCCCAAATGAAGTTGATACAAAATCCCATGATACAGGATCACCCAAAACCAGATCTGAGTACAAATGCAGAGAAGCTAATTGTTTCAAGTGGTGAAAATGTCAGGACGTGCCATCTGCTGGTTGTGTTTCAAGGTGTTAAGGCGCCCCTAAAAAAAAACATTTAGCCAAGCATGCATCAAAGGGGAACCGTTCAGTCTTTTTTGTGTTCCATATATATATATCTATGCTGCTTTACCAAAGTTATCTTCAGCCCAACAAAACAAAACAACCAAACTGAAAAACTAAACTTTTTTAAGAAAACAGTAAGAGGTTGACCGGCAGAACCCTAACCGGTAGATTCTGTGAGGTCTTTCGAAACTCAATACTACACCATCAACATTGTAGTGCAGGCTCTCCTGTTGACTGACACCTCATTGGACCAACTGGGTCAATCTGTGGTCTCTCCAGAGCCAATGATATCCACAGAGTGGTGTGAGCGTGTTGCAGTGTCTGTTTTCTTCTGTATTAAATCGTTGTCTTGTTAAACATATGTTATCAAAGTGGAGAGCCTGGCTCTGTATTCAAATCGGAGTCTAAACCTCTTGCAGGACACCCCCGGTCAACAGGTTAAGGATGTGAGTTATCAGATGGAGAGAAATCTGTAGATCCTGACTTGCTTTTTTTTATCAGATGTTAACATTTAGAACTTTGTTGCATTTCGATTGGTCTGCTGCTTTATCTTTTAAAGGCAGGGTTGTTAGTCACGGAAAACTAGCATGAATTTGAATGTAGCATCTCCTCAGGACTCCATCTAGCCCTCGTCCTCCCACACTCGGAGCTCCGCCAAAACGACGCCCCCCACTCACATACATGAGCGCCACTGATTTCTGATCATATGATGGTGACTGATTTAAAACCACAGACTCAAACCGGTCCTCAGCAGATTGTTTTTGTTTGCACTGTGTTACTAGCAATCAGCTATAGGTAGTTTTTCTCTCAGTAGCCCTGACCCATCTGGGTCGAAGACAACGGCTTACAAATTCAGGAGAGGATGGGAAGGTTGTCGGTTCTGTATCACTCTGTGTTGTGACTCCTTCATTATGTTCTGATGAAAAAAGATTTGCCTTTTTATGTAAAGGTGCCGGTGCTGTACTGACTGTGGTCATTAATACCTACTGTATGTTGTCAGTTACATAATCCATAAGCAGGGTGTAAGTATTAGGATGAGGGTGCAAGAGGATGGCCAAGCATCCCGTGTCTGGAAATATTTATGCTTGCTTTTTGGATGACTTTGGGCTGTTAGCTGTGCATCACATGGAAAAAGACGTCTTAGTCAGAAGTCAATCATGCTAACAACTTCCAGCTTAGGCATAAGACATAGAACATAATCAGAAGATGGAGTTGATTAGTTTGTAATCTCTGATAGATCACTGATGCTGGGAGAAAGCCAGGTTACAGTGTGTCATTTTTTAAATAATAAATATGGTCATCGTAATTTATAAAACCAAAGTGAGAGAACAAGATCTTAAATAACCATTCAACATATTTGGGACCGTGGATGTGTGTATGTGTGTGTGTATATGTGTGTGTGTGTGTGTGTGTGTGTTTGTCCTGTCTCCTCTGTGTTGCAGCCAGAGAAGCAGGAGGACGGGACAGTGACAGGGAAGGACAGATGGAGACAGAAACTACTGTCTACTATGGCTGCAGGAATACCGGTAACCCCTCCTCCCCTTGCCCCCCTCCCTCTTACTTTTCCTCCTGCTCTTAACATCTTTTTCCTTTTTCACTTCCTCTTCCTCCTTCCTTTTGTTCTTCCTTTTCTTTCTCCTCTTCCCCTCCTTCTTCTCTCCTGCCCTCGCTCTTGTTTTCCTGCAGGCTACAGTCTATCTGTTCTTCTCTTCCTGTCCACTCCTCTGGCTTCTACAGTCTCACCCCCTCAGGTATTTATTTCTGCATCCTTCTCTGCTTATTTTTTAACTTTAACCAAACTATCTGCTGCTTATGTCAAAAGGTTTCGTTCCTTTTTTTCTTTCCTTGCCAAAACAAATGCATGATTGAACTTTCTTTCACGATTGTTGCCTAAGTGGGAGCTTGTCAAAGGAAAGAGTTAGTTAATCCTGGAATGAAATATTTCTAGAAAGTGTTTACGAAGTTTTTGGATGATTATGTAACAAGAAACAACACCAGCTGATGTTGGAACAAGTGGCATTATATCAATGATCGGCATCTCACTTTTGGAAAGATTCCTCGTTTGTTCTAGCCAACTTTAAGTTTGCCATAGAAAGCTGTTTTGAGATATTTATTTGTGCATAAAAAAAAAATCTTTGTCAGCGTTGAGGGAACAGAACGTTCCAGCCTTCAGTAGAAAAGGAGACAAACCTGTTATTATGGACAAATACTGTCAGCGATAATGAAAACAGAGGCTGTGTTTCTGTAAACTCCAGCAGGCAGATTATTTTACTTCCAAAACAGATCAAATTTAAGTCCAAAAAGCCAGAACTTACTGAAATGTTACACCAAAACAAATCATGTCACTTCTTCTGAAGCAAGGAGGGATTTAGTGTCTGTTTTGTGGATAGTGTGTGAGACAGTCTGGGAAGGCTCGTTGAGAAAACACTTCACATACGGGGCTAAAGGAATAAATCGATTTCACTGATTCATTCGTTGTTGTAGTTTAGGATGATTTTAAAAAAAAAGAATCTCAAGTTTAGGGCTGCACGGTAGTGCAGCTGTTAGTGCTGCACTACCAGTGTTCAGAGGAGGCTGTATGAAGCAGGACTTCATGGTCCAACAGCTGCAAAGAAGCTCCAAGTGAGGAAGACTAACAACAAAACAAATGGACTTAAGACCAGTGGAACTCTGTACTGTGGTCTAGTGGTTTAAGTCGTGCTCCATATGCCCTTAAAGCCCTTGAGCAGGCAGCTCAGGTTCAAGTCCGACCTGTGGGGACTTTCTTGCATGTCTCCCCACTCTCACCCAGTTTCCTGCTCTAAACACTGTCCTGTCATCTCACATTAAAGGCATAAAAAGCCCCAAAAAATGTACGTGTGATTTTACTTCCAACCAACTGTTGGAAAACTACTCCAAGTGACCGCATCATGAAGCTGATAGAGAGAATACCAAGAGTGTGCAAAACTTTCATCAAAGCAAAAGGAGACTACATTGTAAAATTTCTAAATCTAAATCCTGTTCTGTTTTGCTGAACACTTTTTTAGTATCTACATACTTCAACATGTGTCCTTTAGCTGTTGGGATGTATTCTTATTAATTTATTATGAAGAAAATAATAATAAACAAACAAAAACCATTGAATGGGGGGGCGCATCCTAAAACTTTTATCGTCCAGGTGCTAAAATCTTGGTTCTTTTCATTTCTTGATTTTTTTTTTTTTCACAGACAGAAAAATGGACATGATACAATTTTAGAGTTTATTTTTTCAGGCCACATTGCCAACAAAACTTGAAAGTAAAAAACTCACTTATTGCTTTTTGTCTCTATTTTGTCAAGAATACATACATTTTTTTATCTTCAGTACAAAAAATCAAGCAAGTGAGCCTTTAAAAAAACTAAAGGTGACCGGGCCTTTGTAGCGGCTGCTCCCTGGCTTTGGAATAGCCTGCCCGAGCATATCCGCTCTGCCTGCTCGGTGGAGGTTTTCAAGTCATTCTTAAAGTCTCACTTCTTTTCCCTGGCTTTAATCAAAGCTGAGTGGACATTTGGAGAAAGTTTTATTAAGTTTCAATTTAGTTTTATATATATGCATATGTTTTTTTTTAATGTATTTTAGTGCATTTTAATGAATATACAGATATATGTTTATGAATATTGACATTTTAGCCTGATGTGTTGCTTCTTGTTTGTACAGCCCTTTGGTCAACTCCACAAAGTGCATATAAATCCAACAAATCCAATGAAAACTGGCAAAGCATGTACACAACTTGATTGCTCCTGTGTGAGTAACATTTAACATTTATGTCTGCGATACAAAAGAACGACTTCAGAGCTGAATACAAAGATATTTAACAGCTGTCATTTCATTTTAGTGAGCATAAGACCGTAATTATTTACGATAATTGCAGAATCTCAGAAACAGGAACAGGTGCTTCTAATAGCAGACAATTTATGTCTTAATATGCAGCCTGATGGATGAAATATTTCACTGTGACACCTAAATGGATCTGAGCCGTCATTTTATAGTAATGTCATAAGTCACAGCCATGATTTCCTGTGACAACTGGTTTATATGTCGCCTGTGAAATAGGGTTTGAATAGTTAAACCACACTCCTGCACCTGCTGCTTTGGAAACAAGAACTTTCTGATCTGTGAAACCAAACAAAGAAAGACAAAGATCGAGAGATGAACAAATAAACAGAGGGAGACTTGGGGGAGTGGAGGGATGGAGAGAAACAGAGGGAGGCTTGAGTGGGAGTCAGGCATGCTGGGCAGGAAGCCAGGGGTAAGATTAGTGGATGTCGCTATGGCGACACAGAACTCTCTCTCTCTCTCTCTCTCTCTCTCTCTCTCTCTCTCTCTCTCTCTCTCTCTCTCTCTCTCTCTCTCTCTTTCATGTAAAATGAACTTTGATGATTTGATTTGTAAGCTGGGGCAGTGTAATGTGCTTAAGGATCACACCAAAACCCTACAGAGTCGAGGTATTCAGTTAAATCTCAGAGAGGTCCACCCATTTACCTCCTACCAACTAAAGAAACAAATAACTTGACACTAAGATACTGATTAAACAATGTGAAATTCACCGTTCAAAATAACCCTGAGACGTGTCATCTGTAAATTACTGTTAAAAATATTTTAGACATGAAATATAGACAAGTGCAGATTACTCGCCAACAGGAAGATGATGTAAATCTACAAGAGGAGTTTAATAATCTGAGAGCGCTTTGAAAAAAAAAAAAAAACTTTATTAAAATACCTTAATGTTGTTTGAAAATGCTACGTGGAACTTGTGTTTTGGCACATTTTCAACAGAACAAAGTGAAATTATTAACCTATAAATGTTCCAGACTCATTTTTTAGCAGATAGATTTCAGGATGTGCAGTGTGTAAATTGGAGATTACTTTGAGTGTGCCAAATTTCAATAAGACAAAGTTCATTTTTGACTTTGTCTAATTTATGACTGGACACTTGTGACTGAGACCATCCCTGGCTGGTTCTTACAGAGCGGGGATCCTGGAGTTAGACAGAGTTTGGGGTGCTAAGAGAAAACCAGTTTATAAAATGTTGCAGCTTCCTGTCAGACAGAGTGGTGGATGGAGTTGGACTCAGATAGCTGGATGATGCCACCTGTCTGTTTGTGTTTGTGTGTGTAGATAAACATTGACGTTGATAAGTTGCATGGTGGTGCAGTGGCAGCAGCGCTCTTGTCTCTCAGAAAGATATCTTTCCGAGTGAAGTTTGCGTGTTCTCCCTGGGTTCCTCACATGGTCCTAAAACATGCTTGTCAGATTTATTGGTTTAATCTAAATTGCCCCCAGTAACCTGCCTCTGACACAGTCACAGCCCCCCCCTCCCCATATGAAAAGCAGTAAAACATGTGGATGAGTAGTTGAATATACTTGTGGAGGGTTAAAGGTTGGACAAGAAGGTGAGATGGTGAAGAATCACCGTAGGGAGCTGAGGAATAGAAGTAAAGAGTGTGTGTCACTCTGTCACTTTGTGTGTCTGTGTTTAGCTTTTCTCACTAGATGTAGCAAACCAAATATAACACCTGACCCATTTACTACAAGCCTTTTTTCTGAAGGGTGTCCCCATCAACCACATACACACACACACACACACACACACTAAGGAACTTGAATGAATGACTTATTGAAGGACAAATTGACCTTCAGAAAGGAGATGTGTTCGCACATTTTTTTTTTTTTTTTTTTTGTGAATGTGTGTGTACATGTGTGTGTAGGAAAAGAAGGAAATAGCCTGAAACAAAATTTGTGGGTATCTTGCTGAAGCTTTGCCCCAAAAAATATCTTTTAAAGGTTATAACTAATACACTCCCGACAGACAGGGTGTGGCTACGAGAGACTTTCCACCCTCCATTTTTTAGCGCCGGCTCCCTCTGTTGTGTCTGAAAACTGAGAAAAATTATCCAGTTTCTGACAAAACATATCAAACTAGAAAATGCACCCTGTACCCTGGATTTGGACCACATTTTTCACATATACCGCTGATTTCCTGGAGCTGGAGGGGGAGTGGACGGAGATCCATGTGGTGGAGTGGAGCAGCTTTGCAGTCTAATCAAGAAGCTCATTAGCTCCGTAGCTGATAATCACACTTTTAGCCAGAGAAAGTAATTTCCTCTAGCTCACAATGACACATGGTCTCCGGTGCAGTTTATCATGTAGAGGTTTTATTGTAGGTCTGCATGTGTGGGACAGTTCTTTAAGGAAATAGTCTGAGGAGTTTGTATTGTTTAAAAGATATTTGACCTGAAAAATGTCTGAATAAATATATGAAAAAAGGATCTCCAGCATGTGTAACAAACACTGTGCAAACAGGAAGTTAATTACAACAAATGAAAAATAACTGAGTCATAAATCTCACGCAGTAATGATTTGTAGTCTTTACTGCAGGAACAGAGCACTGTTTGTGAGTGTGTCTCGGCCCTGACCTCATCTGTCCTCACAGATTTATTTTACATGCAGATGTTTGAGACGTGATGGCAGGAGAGATGCAGGGCAGGTGATGTGTGTGACATCAGTGAAGCTTGAGTCACCTGCCCAGGAGAGTTTGTAGTGCTGAGCAACATTTCAGTAATATTCATCGATCTACATATGTCATAAGCAGTCATTTGAAACAGCACACCAAGATACTCAAGAGAAGTGCTGTGAACAGAATTGTGGACACAAATATAAGTAGGAACATAACAGATTTTTTCCGGGTGCATTTTCAGGTGAAAAAGAAGACTGATACTGTAAGAATTTACATATTTTTAGTTTTGTATTTGCTAAAAATAAAAATAAAATAAAAAATCCCAATGACTGTTTAAGTTCAAAAAAACGTAGCAGTTAGAAAATATTTTGGGACAGATATCTGATGAATTTGATTTAATGTTAGATCAGGGCTTCCTGAATCTTTCAGCCGGTGACCCCCATAATAGTGAATCTGGAGATTGGAGACCAGTGACCCCTTGACATGGGAAAACACCAAAAAAAAAAACCAACAACAACAAAAAAAAAAACAAGCCTGGTTTTATATGAATTTAACAACCCCTCCCCTTTTTTTAATTTCCTCTCTATCAGTGTTGGCCCACAAGGTGGTCTCTACTTTGGGTACCACCGTGTTAGATGAATATAATACAGGAAAGTATTGTTCTGCACACTGAGGTCTGTTGAGGGTGATCAAACTGTATGAGTGTGACCTGTAGGTTGCAGTGTTCCCCCCGTATTCACTAGATGGTGCTGTTGTATAATTCAAAGCCTACCCCCGAGCCAGGTGTTCCTTTCTAGCCATACAGACTGTAGTCTATTTGAGTGTGTATGTGTGAGTGTGTGTGTGTGTTCTGGTGTGTGAAATTCCTCCTGTCCATGTATGTATGAGAGTGTATACCAGTGAATGGGGTCACATATCTCAGGAGGAAGAGGCAACATTTGTTTTTACAGAGATCAGGCCTTATTTAACTCCAGACAGGTCAGTCAAGTGCCATTTCTTTTTGATGCAAGTAGGTCAACATTTTCCGCTGGGAACTTCAGAAACATGCCACACACAAACACACACGCACACACACACTTGTGAGGAGATGTGTGTGTGAGGAGAGCGTCAAAAATATGCCTTTGAGTTTTCGTCCTTTCTGGATTTTAGCCTCATTTTAGTAACAAACTATCTAGCTCTTAAATAACCAAGACATTTTTCAGTAAACTGTTTGATGTGTGGATAAGTTTGCCATGCAACTTAAAAAAGTTATCAGGGAACAGACTGGCATTCTTGGATTATATACTGACTTGTCTTTACAGGAATTTAAAAGAAGCATATAAGTTAATGTGAAGGCAAGCTAAGAGATGGTTAGCTTAGCATATGGTGGCATAAATAGAGGAAGGAGAAAACAGTTTCTAAGGTTTAATAATTTGAATGTCACACCTTGCTTGTTGTTTTATCTGTATAAAATATAAAGAGTGTTCCAAGCGTAGCATTTTTTTACGGTGTTTATATTAACTGAGGCTTGTCTTGGAGTTTCACTGTCCATGGAATGAAAACATTTGTTCCGCACTGGTCTCTAAATGTAGGCTTCAGACTGTAAAACGGGCCATTGTGCTTCTTTATGTCTCTCTTCTGAGATGTAGTAACACTTCCTGTGGAGGCGTTGAAGCACAGATGCTGCTGCCTTGTCTTCCCATTCCACTTTATACAAACCATGTGAATGCAGTAACAGGAACTCAAACAGTCTGATTCACATCAGGACATGGCAGAGAGATTTGTTCTATATGCACGACTGAAGCCTTTCAGGACTGTTATCTTTTTTCAGACATCTCAAGAGATGCTTTTGTGTTCTGCATCACAAATTTTCTCCACGTAATTTGACAGACCACTGGCTGTATTATGACTGGCTGACAACTTTCCCTCTCTTTTCCCTCCTTTCTTCCTGTCAGGCTGTAATAGAAAAGTTGACCTGGAAAGATCGTCTACCTGGTTACTTCATCAATGTTTCCTCCATCCTTTTTATGGTAAGTAGAGAAGAATCAGGTTAATGCTGCTATGGGATCATACATTTTTTAAGGCTGTATGTATAAAAGCACTTAAAGTTGAAAAACACATTAACATCTCACAGCTAATGTACAGAAATCATCATGTAAGTGACCTACATTGATGTTTTCGTTAAAATATTAACTCCAGCCTCAACATTTAGAATATCAATCCAATTTAACAGAGTCATGACTCATTTATCTTCTCTGTTTTTTATCTGCTCCTAGTTTGGCTTGACGTTTTCAGCTGTTTTCGGCGTCATTATCTACCGAATCACCGTGTCAGCTCTGATGGCGATGAGTCCTGACCCTGAGACAAAGTCAAACGTCCGGGTAACAGTGACAGCCACTGCAGTCATCATCAACCTTGTCGTCATTCTGATCCTTGACGAAATCTATGGCGCTGTGGCACTTTGGCTGACTGAGCTCGGTATGGAAATACACTAACTTTTACTATTTTATTATGGGTACAGGGACAGTTACTGTAGTGCAGCTTTAAAAAACAGAGAAAGAACAAAAATGAGCAAAAAAATGTTATAACATATCAGCTGTAAACGGCTTCTTTCCTCTCTGCTGAATTATCAAAGGCCCTGTTGATGACTGAATCAGTCATTTGCAACCTGTTAGGAAAGGATTGTTGTTTGCTTCTTCAGTTGAGTTTCATAAAAAGATCTCAGGTGATTAGGGCCCTCTTTAAAGAGGGTGTAATATGCATTTCAATATTTTAAACATGAATGTAAAATAACATTTTTGGATGTTGATGCTTAACTGCACATTTTTTAACCTCTTCATATAGGTACATATGTTGTAGAAATTTCCGAGTTGGCCTGTAAATTGCTCAAAATTGTCCATACCAAAAATTGTACAAGATCATCACAAGATCTTCATGAGATCTGCTGAAATGATGGGATCATTGAATCTGGATATCCTCCGATAGAACTCTAGAGGGCTGGCCAATCAGAGGGGGGGGGGGGGGTTGGGGAGCCTGGAGCCTTAAAGAGACAGCAGCTAAAACAAAGAGTGGCAGGCTGAGGCTGAATAAAGTCTGTAAAATGTGAAGCTTCTAAAACAGTACCAGTGGGAAAGTTTAAAGCCTAAAACAGCACAATTCCCCATCTTTCAGCCAAAACCTGGAAGGTGTTTTCTCAAATTTGTTCTGTTTGACGCAACATATATAATACTTCTGAGTTATCAACTGAGCTTTCTGGGAGTTTTCAAGCAGCTGCATGAAAACTCTTTGATGGCTTGAATAAGGCGCAGAAAGGAATAAAACAGCGTACGATTTGAAACAATTGCTCATATTTTGTCCCTTAAACACATCCTGGTTAATGCATCCATCCATCCATCCATCCATCCATCCATCCATCCATCCATCCATCCATCCATCCATCCATCCAACCATCCAACCATCCAACCATCCAGTTGTTAAGCTCCAAATCAGAGCAAATGTTACCTGAGGACACTTCAGACCTGCTAATGTTTTGTAATTAACAGAGATCAGGATCAGGAGTCTTATCTCATCTGAACCCACTATGACTAGAGCAGCACTAAGCAAGTTACAATGGTAATGAAAAGAGTATGTCTGCCTCTTTAAGGACTACTTAATGAAACTTTGATGCTTTTACGCTCCAGTCACCCCATCAGTCATCCCAGGAGGTTTCTACCACATTAACATTCAAAACCTCAGAAATAGAGGAACAGAATAAAAAAAGGAAGAATGTGAAATAAAGGAAGGGGAGAGTGAGGGTTTTCCACGTTAGACGCACATTTCACCTACGTCCAGCACAGGAGTTATGCTAAGGTTCAGTCCAGCAGTCAACAGACCCAGACTGCTCTGATTGTTTCCACTTTAAAAAGAATGAAAACAACTCGGTCTATTAAAAAAAATAAATCTTGTATCATTTCATTTCATATTTAACTCAATTTCTTGTCTCCATTTTGTCTGGAAGACACCGTGCTGAGTTGTTTCTGAGTTTCTGTTTTTTTTTTTTTCTTTGTTTTAGAAATTCCTAAAACTGAAACCAACTTCGAGGAGCGCCTCATCCTGAAAGCCTTCCTGCTCAAGTTTATGAATGCGTACGCGCCTATATTTTACGTGGCTTTCTTTAAAGGACGGTAAGTTCACCGTCTCTTCTGCATTGTAACAACACATTTTACGTCACGCATTCGTAAACTTCTGCCAATAAAGGAGATTTTTCCTTCTTTCTTTTCACCTGGAGTTAACTTGATGCTTTAAAAGTACTGTTTTTGATTTTATTTAAGAGACAAGAAACAAAAAAAGAAAAGAAATCAAGGTCAGATGTTTCAACGTAAGATCCTACAATCCTGACTCAGGAATCGTCTGTTTTTTGCAGGTTTGCTGGTCGACCTGGAAATTATGTGTATGTTTTCAATGGCTACCGGATGGAAGAGGTTTGTTTTCCTAATTTAACTTTTCTTTCCTTTACTTATCTGAAAAAGACGGTGATTAAAGGCCCTGGGAGGAGTTTATAAGCGATATTGAAGTAATCTCAAAAGAAAACAGGAGAGTGATAGAACGCAGGTTAAAGGCTAAAACACGGGTTAATCTGTTTGTGATAATGTTCATTCCAGCCCACATGCAGCAGTTAAACTGCAGTGATCTGATCAAATTCGAGAGTCTGTCAATAAAATGAAGAGTGAGGTTGCGTGAGCTCTGCTTGGTGAGGTTGGAGTTGGTAGATGAACACTGGTAGGACATAACCAGGATTCACTAAAGTTACATGTTACAGGCACATCTCAAAGCACCGGGCCACAATAAACTAGGGTACAAACTGAGTTTACAAAGTTTGCTTTTTGTCCTGATAAATAATCATAAATAAATTAATTAGTTGTCTTGAACAAAGAAAAGTAGTGTTAAAAAGACGATCCGCTCCGAGGTTTGATGATTATAGTTCATATTTACTGTTCTGAGTGTGGTTAGCAAGCGTTTTATTGTCGGCTGAGTCATAAAGTAAAAGTGGTGGCCTGCAGTCTTTGAGCAGATTTTCAGCTGGTGGTTTCAGCAGTTAGGACAGAGTCATGTACGAGTTCTCTGGGACACTCAGTCACAAAGATAAAAACAAAGACCTGAACAGGATTAAAGTAAGAGATAAGCCATGTTAACTTCATTCAGTAATAAGGTGTGTATCTTCCTCAGTGTGCACCAGGAGGCTGTCTCATCGAGCTCTGCATTCAGCTCAGCATCATCATGCTGGGGAAGCAGCTGATCCAGAACAACATCTTCGAGATTGGCATCCCGTAAGTGGACCTTTAAGCTTTTTCTGCACATGCTCACTTTGAGATCGGAAGGGAATTCTGAGATTTGGGCTGCAGAGGATTAAGGGAAATAGCAGTCCAGCAGAAAGAGTGGTATTACATCTAATGTCCAATGAGCCAGCAACCTGGAAAGCAAAAATTAAGTTTAAAAATGACAAAAATAATACCCAGAGCCTGCCAACACTGAAGTCTTCATCAGCCTCTCTTTTCTTTCTCCTTTAATTAAAAGGATCTGATCTAAAGTCTTCTCCCTGACTTAACTGGTCCCATTTCATACTGTGCAGTCACTGCTTTATGCTGCAGTGTGCATGTTTCCTTTTTACCTGTTCTTACAGGTTTCCTAAATGAAGACAATCCCTCTATCCACATATGCTGACTCACAGGCACTCAACCCCCCCACCCACCCCCATCCGTCTTTAGTTGTTGTACCTCATCTTGTGCAAACCCTGCAGGTTGAGTCCAGCTCTGATACACATCAGCCTCACAGCTGCTGTAAGCACGGCTTGACATTTGAACCTTTGGGTGATTTTAATCAAAGATGCAGTTTTTTTTTCAGGATGTCCTTAGGTCATACAATCACATCATCTGCATACCTCCAGCTCATCTGCCTCTCGTCGGTCCACTGAAAGTCGTTCAGACCTTGGAGCTAACTATTAGAACCACGGTCCTTTACTGAGGGTCAGATATGTTTGTTAGGAATTTCTGGAGCTGCCGAGGGAGGGTGGTACATTCGAGGTTTGCACAGATTTACTGGACACTGCTTGGTCTTTAAAGATGCCCAGGATGTAAAAGACTGACGAATCCATTAAAAAAAGAATCAAAAGTAAAACCTGAGAATGAGCCTCCTGGAAGAGGAAACAAGGCTCCCAAGGCACGTCTGTATCCTTAAGAGGACTGAGGCTTAATGTGCATTTCCTCTCTAAAAGAATCCACTTCTTTGGAGACTTCACAGCAGCATCCTGAGCGAGTGACTGGCGCTCACCATCACTGCTTGTTGAATTATAAAAGAAGGGTGTGTTTTAGCTCAGATTTGGAGGAGCCCTCAGGACAGGAGAGTCTTGTCAGTTCATAGTGACGTATTGAGGTTTGAAATGGGGACTTTGAAGCGTGCAGCTCCAGAACTGGGTCACAGTTTGTGTGTATAGGAATTGTAAATGCCTCCCCAGGGTGCAAAGAGGGGGAGCTGTTACTGCGTAAGGTGAAAAGGACAGGTGCATACTCCTGATTTACTAAACAACATGAGATAATTTATTTTTGTTTGGCCCAGAATTTAGAGCTACTAGAGCTGTGAAAATTCATCTACACTCGTATCTTTAACCCAAATCTACTGGAAGCAAAAGAAGGAGGAAGGGCAAACAGCAGTGGTAGACGTCCAAGTGAGATAGCTCTAATACAGGAAATGTAGCTGTGACACTGATAAAAATAAGTTCATTTCCTGATTTTTCACAGGACCGAGAACTTCATGTGACTAAGCACCGACTGACACCTGTTGAATGACATGGCTGCTGGAAAATTAATACAAATCTGACTCAGAGCCTGATTCACTAAAGAATCGTGCAGCTTTTGACCCATTGTGTGAACACAAGTCGACAAGTCCTTAAAGTCAGTGTTGGTAATCAGACTTCAGGTAGATAGACTTTTTTATACTGGTTAAAATGATCTTTATGTCTCTACATTAGGAGTAAACCTGGGAAAAACCAGCCAATCCTAGCGTTTGGCATCCAATTTGTGAAATCAATCAAATCCCATCCTGCCGTTCTGCCCGCCTCCTGTGCGTGCATTTTGCTGGCGTGCTCTAGCCCTGATTCAATTTGCATAACCAAGAGGGATCCAAGTGCACTGGAGAATGTCAGAAAAACTACCTGTGAAGCAAACAAAAACGATGTTGCAAGGACCGGTTTGAGTCTGTGGTTTTGAATCAGTCACGATTACTTGGTCATTAATGAGTGTTGCTTGTGATTGTGAGCGGGGGCATCATTTTGAAGGGGCTCAAAGTGTGGGAGGGTCGGGGCTAAACTATCGGAGTCCTGAGGAGATGCTACATTAAAAGTCATGCTAGTTTTCCATGACTACCAACCCTGCCTTTAAAGAAAAGTGTATTTTCAAAACGTTCTCACAGAAATATCTTCAATGGGCCATTTCATTATCGCTGCATTAAATGTTTATACCTCTAGGGGGCACTAAAGTACAAAAAACACTTCCATAAAAGCGCATCCAAGAAATGCTGTTAAACAAGAAGAGTTTATGTTTACCTTATTTACATCTGACTTTTGAGAAAGCAGATGATTCATGTTGTTTTCATCCATCGCCTTTTTAAAAACACCAGCTTTAAAAACCACATCCAGGTCTTGTCAGATACTCAGCTTAAGACCAAGAGCAAACTGCTGTCTGATGATAGTTATGAAGCGCAGCTTGAAGAAACAAACTTAATAACTGGAGAATTTTTATTAACGGCGAGTTGCCCAAGTAAAAGCCTTTTCTTTTCTTTTTTACATGTTTCAAAGGATACAAACCTCAGTTAAAAAAAAACGCTGTAGCCAAAACAGCAGGTAGAAATGAAAGTTGACAGACACAAGAGAGTCCCAAGTGACATCTGGGAATTTTAACCTTTTTTAGTTATTTTTCAGGCTTTTAATGTCTTTAATAAGAGGAGAGGACAGTGGATAGAGCAGGAAAATGAGGTGAGAGAGGTGAGTGACAATTAGAAGTAAAGCCTCAGAGCTTCATGAGGCTTCACTTTACCTTCACTAGTGATAACCTTGAAAGTGACACAGTCAAGCCTCCAGCTGCCTTTAAGAGAGTTTTACAAGCTGTGAACCTTCAGTCACATGCGCACAATGATTATGCACGTTTTTACATTTTCATATAAATACAGTATATATTTGTCACTCAAACAATCATGCATTATTTGACGTGCAAACGTGCACCATGCATGAGAACACAGGGCGGGGATGACGTAACATGGTGCACACTGGGAGAAAACTGTTAAAAAAAGTACACATAAAGCACTTTGTACCAACCTGTGCTCCCCTGCTGTTTTTTCTCAGCAGCACAGATTACATTTAATACCAATTTGCTTTCTTTGTGGGCCTCATTTTCTTGTTTAATGTTATGCATCACTGTACCTCTGTGCATTATGGTTCACAAGCAGAGAGTGCATTTACCTTGAATGTTCCAGGGAAAGTTTTTAAATGCATGTTTCATACCACCCATCAAACTTAATAGCACAAGTTTTCAGCTCCATGGTTTGTCAGTTTGGGAAACATCTTTTCTTTTTCACTGAAATTCAGCCCTTGAGCTGCAGCGAAGGAACCAGGAGCAGATGTCATCTTCAAATAATGATCCATAAAAATGTCATCTAGATTTTAATGGACATGCACAAATATGACCAGATGTGGCCTGTGTGGAAGCTTTATAAGACGTCTTAATGGGATGTTGGTAAACTTTATAATGCCTTGTTGCTAAATCATAATGAACTCATCCTGTCTGGCCTTTATTTCTTTTCATTAGTTTATCCTGGAAAGTTTTCAAATCCACATCCCACAGTACAATGAAGCCTGACTTAAATCTCCATCACCCTCTCCTCCACCTCCCCCTCCATCCCGACAGGAAGCTGAAGAAGTTGGTACGTGCGATAAAGGATAAAGGATCAGCAGAGACGGAGATTGAGGACGAGAGGCCTCCGAAGCAGTGGAACCTGGACTACGCCCTGGCCCCCTTTGAAGGCCTCACGCCTGAGTACATGGAGATGAGTGAGTCTGAACACACACACACACACACACACACACACACACACACACACACACAAAGAAATACTTTTAGCTAGCAGCCATGTAGGCACCAGGTCAAATAGTACTGAGCGTTGTTATGTAATCAGAATGAAGTGAGCCGGCTGATCTGTTCCTGTTTACTCCTCACACTTTTAGTTGATTTCTTGTTGCCATGATACCAGTTTTTTTTCCTCCTTTCTGTTTCCCTTTCCTGAAGCTCAGAGTAAAAAAAATACTGAACACTCTGGCTCCATGATTAATTTTCTTTCTCTTGATGATGTTTTGGCCCTCTGGCTTCTCTTTAAGATCATTGCATTTTGAGATTCAGGCTCAGATCAGATCTGCAGGTGATCAGGAAATCATCCTTAACAAGACAAGCCTCCCCACTAAAAACAAAACACATGGTTTGATACAGCCAATCAAACAAGAAACAGCCAATGTGGATTGCGTTTGTTTTTTTTTTTTTTGACATTTTCAACCAAAGAAAAAGAGGGAGAGGAAGTGATACCTTTTCACTGCTGGTTGCCTGGAAGTGGAAATGGGAATAAGTCTGAAAACTTGCCCACGCTCTGCTTCATCAGTGTCAGCCATTTACCATTACCAAAGCAGCGGGCGTTCACCAACACGTCATTAAAAAAAACTTTCTGTCAGAGGATTTACATTCGTGTCCATCACAACCTAAAACACATAAACAGAGAATTCACTCCTTGATTAAAGCCTCGCTGATCTTTCATGCATAGTTTGACTCAGATAAGAATCAGCATGTTTCACATTTATCCATAAAAGGCCATAAAGAAGTTAAGAAGTTACATTTTATTCTAATGATCATCATTTTTTTTCTCTGCTTTTATGGTGGAGGAGAACTCACAGAGCTGGAACACATTTTTTTCACAACCTAATATTATCTCGTTTATTTAGACTGATTATCTTTTTACTTGACTTGATTAAATTTGATGACTATATTTCTGAATGTTAAACCCTTTCTCAAACGAACCTGTTAAATTAAACATCATCTGATGTCAAACATATCAGACTTTACATCTTTTTGATGATTGCTCAACCTGAAAAAAAAAAAAAAATGTTGCGGCAAACCTCTAAATGTTTATTGCTATATGTTAAGTCAAACCATGTGTGGAAACCAGACGGTGCTACAAACTGGAACCAGAAATCTTTAAGAGCAGTCTTTGAGTTGGCACACACAAAAAATAAAATAAGATGCAAAACGTGTGTTTAAAGTGCCATCAGGAGACCTGTTCAGCTTTCTCCTGACCAGGACTGGCAGGTTAAGATGCCAAGGAGAAGGATGTATGTGAGGGAGGATTCCAAAACAGTTCCCCTCATTGTTTGAAGGCAAATTGTAGATCAAGAGGAAGAGATAAAGTCTCTATAGTACAGAAATGTAATAATTTCTTTATTCATTTGTGACATCATGGCAGTGTGTGAAGTTTTCCGCTACAAGAAGAAAACAAATCACAATTTAATGTCTTATTCCAAGAAATAAAAGACAAAAATGACACTTGAATTACCTGTAAAGAGAAAAAAAAAATCCATCAGTGGAGTAAATAAAATGTTTAAGTTTCTTGAAAGAAATCTTAAAATATGTCTTTGTACAAGAAACTAAAGTGTGAAGTGTTCCCCTGACACAAAACATAACTGAAGAATAGAAACAGTTAGTTTGTCATATTAGATTCCAACCAATATCATAGCAACATAAACGACAAACAAGGTAAATTCAGATTAACTGAGATTAAGACGTAAACTCTACCTGCCATTTTCAATAAGTTAAATAATTCTTTCCTTGTACATCTTCTGTATATTTACAGAACCACTCTTAGTGTTCCATCAGTTATTCCACAGTTTGACTCCAATCACAGAAAGACATCTGAAGTTGTCAGTGTATGCTAGCGCTAAGTTACATTTTTCTGGTGTTTGCCCATCATTGTTTTTTCAGACAGAAAAATGCCGAATGAATTCCACAAGGAAAAAAACAGTTCAACTCCCAGTGTATTTTTTTTTAATGTGTTGCAAAGCAAATACTCATCATGGAGGTCAATTTCGGGGTTAAGTGATTTGAAAGGTGGAGAGACAGTCCTGTTCTGAGGCTGTAAAGTCAATTTTAATCACTGGCTGCGAGGTGAAAGTTACTGCGAGTAGCTGGTTAAGAGCTGCAGCTGCTGGGTGTCGTGGCTGAGAGTCCGCACACACACACACACACACACAAACACACACACACTTAGAAAGAGAAAAAGGGAGACTGCTTCAGGCTGTGTCTTCTGCACTATTACAAAATTACAACCCAGCCAGCGCAGACACAACAAACCAGCACCTGCTCAGCCATACATTTCCTTAAGCTAAAAAAAAACAGTCTTGAGGTTGAATAAAGAAAAAACCCAGAAAACCCAGAAAATCTAACTGTTTTTGAGGTTCTTACCGAAAATTTCTCTCAGGCAAACATTTGAAGCTAACACTGAAATATTTTTCCTCACAGACATCAAAGTAGAAGTTTACATCATATATATATATATAATTTATTTATTTATGTATAATTTTTTTTTCTAGTATTGCTTTTGTGAAAGCTCACCAACATATTGCAGTTCCCTAAACTGAAATTTATTGACATGAAACTTGTTTTTTTATGTAACAACACGACAACACTGAGACTTTCTTTTATGTAAATTGAAATGTCTCCAATCGCTGCAGCAGGGTAGAACAAACAGCCTTTCTTATCACTTTTACAGTTAGGACAGAGCTGAAAGTTTTTTTTTTCCTTTTGGTGTGCAGGATGAGATCCCTAAAGCTGCAGAGTGTATTTATTTGTCTGTAGATGGCACCAAAAGCAATACGAACCAGAGGCTCCTCATAGCATCTTCAGGAAGAAAAAAAAGAGAGAGAGACAACAAATGTGATTTCAGACACTGTAGGCATCTGATGTTGTGAATTGTGAAACTTATAATTATTTGTATTATTTTTATATTTATTTATTTTTGATGTTGGTTGTATTATTTCAGTGGAACTTAAAGATTTTAGTGAAATTTTAACAACAAAACTTTATTTCAAGCATGTTTGAAATACAAGGTGACATCATAGGAAGTAACTTAACAAGACCTGATCTGTGTCCTCCAAGTTGTATTTCCATTTTGTAGCCTCTGCTCGTATTGCGGTGTGGTAATATGGTTGTGATATAAAGAGTTGTTTAGTGGAGGTAGCACGGAGGATGAGAAAAAGAAGAAAGCAGTCTGAGCTTGTTTTGCTGCAGGGCACAGCAAGGAATGCCAGAAATGTCTGAACTCTGCTTGAAACAAACACTCTCACATAGAGGTCATATGTGTAAACGTGTTAACTTTTGTGTCTTTATATGGATGCGATGTATTTGTGAGACCTGGTGTTCAAGTTAAGGTGTGTGTGTCCTCTTTGTGTGTGCCTGGACCACCTCTCGAACCCATCAACCTCGGCTCGGGTGGAGAGAGCGGTTATTCTAAGCTTGCCCTCTAGCGCTTACTGCTCTGCTGCCGTATTTTCTTCCTTGCTGGTTTTTGTCTCAGTGTAGCGTCCCGAGGTGAAGCCATCAGTCTCAGGCTCGCTGGAAATCCCCGTTCCCACACTGCTTAAGTTCCTCCGCTCATATCCAAAGTCGGGTGTCAGCTGAAGTCAGGCCAACCAACTCATCTTTCTCATGTGTCCTTTCACTTTCTTTGAAAGCAGGTGGATGATGTTTTGATCATTTATTGATCAATCCGACAAAAAAGGTTTGAGAATTGATACTTTAGCCATGATGATGTCTGTTAACCTTGACGACTGATCTGAGATCAACAGTGTTTCTATTTTGTCCGACAGGTCAGGCTTAAAAGCTTTCAGAGAATATAATAATATTTAAGAAACACTTTCTTTTTCTACCTTTGAATCTATCTTCAGTAATAAAATCCTTTTAAGTTACAGACTCAACCACATATAATTTCATAAAGTTGATGAGCTTGAATTTTGACAGGTTATTATGGAATTTGTAATACGAACACAGGTTTAGCAGATACAAAGGGATATTTGGTTAAATTAGGTCCTTTTATCAGTTACAAAGTTTTTGCCTCATTTGCTTGAATATCTGACTGAGAAGAGTCAGAGAACCATTTACTTCAGAGGTGATTTTTGCACATACAACTATTTGTCATGAAAGTGGGTTTTGAATTGGCCCGACCAATATATCGCCCTGCCGATTATAACCGGCTGATTATCACCTTTTATAATGCTTTTCTACATGTTTTTATACTTGACAATTTCTGCCTATTGTAAAGTTAAACAAATATTTCAAAGACAAAGTAGTGTAAAGCAGTAAAATGTTCTGCCTGAATGAATTGGCCGATAAATCAGTTATCAGATTATTTTCTGCCAAATATCGCCATCGGTCTCAAAAAATCCAAATCGGTCAGGCCCTAGTTTTGAATTTCACCCTCAATAGAAGAAAAACGTGATTATGTAAGTCAGCTCAGCATCAAGACTCATTTATCATCCTAACAATCCAGTCGCTCTGCGTTTAGGTCTCGAATGTTTGGAGTCAAAGAATTGAAGAAGCAAAAGCAGCCTAGAGAGTGTAGAGAGACTCTTTTTTTATGAGACGGTTAAAAAAAAAAAAAAAAAAAAAAAAAAAAAACGACCTGTGAAGATTATCCCCTGACAAATACCTTTATTTTACACAAGCCCCAACACTGCCTCTCAGCAGCTGACCTCTGACCTCTGCCTCCAGATGGAAGCTGCTGTGACGGCTGTCCAAGCTTGGACAAGTCTTTCATGGCACCTGGTGTTGGATTAAAGGAACTCTTATTAAAGTGAACTGTAGCCAGTAGCTTCACCAAACCACTAAGTCCAGTGGTTTTCACCGTACCTGACAACACTCCTGATTCTGCAGGAGTCTACCGCTTTTTAACCTGTTGTCCTGCTGTCCTCCTGATTTGTAATTACTCTTGATGTAATACGTTGATCCCAATTAAAGGCTAATTCAAATATACTATGCAGGATATGTGACGGTGACAAGCATGTGAAAATCAATACCTGGTGCAAGCGTACCCGTCCTCGCTGAAGAGGCTCTCTACTCAGCATTACTCGGCATCACTCTATCAAAGTTGCTGTCAAAGATTTCCGAATCGGGTCCAAAGAAGAAGAGATGTGTCTCCAAATTCAAATGTTGTCTCTCTTTTCTCTCTGTGTATCTGCTTAGTGTTTGTCTCTCTCCGCTTGTTTTGCATGTCAGACTCATAACTCATAGCGCAGCACGCTGCATAATCTTTAAAAAAAAAAAAAAAGTCAGGTTTAGCTGGTGCGGTGGAGAGTTTGACCTTAAAAGGCATCGTCTGACTCACAGAGCGAGCCCAAACAGACAGAGTGACTCCTGTCCAGAGAGATGACCGTCCGCAGCTTTAACATGATTTAAATACGTCTCTTATCACCAACAAGAATGACTCGCCTGTCAGAATCTTCAATAAAGAAAATGTCCAGACTGTTTTTAGAGCCATCTCACCAATACAGTGTTCACATGGGTGTCACTTTACATTACTCCCGTCATCACACTCGGATGGTTTGTTTATGTAGAGGTAAATGTAGCCCATGCCTCCAACTAATAACTAATATAAAATAAGCTAATAAAATACACCAGAAGCCAACCCAAGATGTATTTTTATGGAAACACAACGTAAAAGATCCTGTTGTTTCTTTCTATCTAAAAGCTCCAGAGGCTGTGAAATTTCAGTCCCTATAATGAAGACTGTAGTTTATTGTTACAAGGCCACCATAGATCCTAATCGTAGTTTCCATCATATATAATGTTTCGGTTAGTAAACAATCCTCTCTCACTGATATAGTTGTCATTATTATTTCAAGATATGCAAAAGTTCTAAGGTCTCTTTAACTAAAGCATTGAAACAAACTGAGTTTGACAGTATGGATGGATATTTTATTGCACTGACACCTCAGCAAAGTTTTCTTTTCTCTTTTCTTTTTTTTCAGTCATCCAGTTCGGTTTCGTTTCTCTGTTCGTGGCTTCATTCCCTCTCGCTCCACTCTTCGCTCTGCTCAACAACGTCATCGAGATCAGGCTGGATGCCAAAAAGTTTGTGACAGAGCTGCGCAGGCCAGTGGCGGTACGGGCCAAAGACATCGGTAAGCTAACACAGTTTTCTCAAAAACATCATCACATCACAAAAATCATTACATAGCACAGACGTTAATATACAGTCAGTGAAGACAATGAATTCCACCAGACAGAGAGTCTGAGGACCATACCAGGTCACAGCTGAACATGTCAGTAATACTGACATTACTTCCACTGAGAGAAAGCTTTGCTACTTTGCCATGAATCTCACTTAGCTGTGTAGCTAGCTTTAATGTTAGCTTTTCATTATTTTCATCGATATGGATATTTTGGGCGATATCGACCAGTTTTACTCATTCAGCTGATACTAATGCTGATATATCATGCATCCCTACTTTTCATTCTTAGACACGTCCTTACCACCAAGAAATCAGAGTTATCAGGCCAACAGGTAGTCATGTTGTACAATGTTAGCCAAAGGATTTCCAGAAACTCTGTCCTGGAGTCTGAAAATAGAGATGAAGAATACACTTGGATGGGAGAGAAGTCAGACGAGTCAGACGATCTAAACTCTCAGAAAGAGAGAGAGTTGTGATCATGAGAAAAGGCAAGGGAGATCATGGAGGGGATCAAAGGATGGAGCTTCAGGGACGAATACGGTCTAAAAAAGTGTGTTTTTACTATTTTTTGTTGTTGTTGAAAAAACGTTAAAACAAATGGAAGAAGAGAGTCTACTCTTTTTTTTTGTTTGTTTACATGAGTTTACATGAAAGATCCTGAAAGATCGGTTGTGACGAAAAAGAAAATCGGTCTAAAAATGCGTTTAAGAGCAAAGCCATGGAAAAAACTACTAATTCCATGGGAGCATGACGAGACAGATGATACAGATGAGACAAACTGAGGGAGAAGTGAAGAAACAGAAGAATAGAAACAGGATAAGATCTGAGACAAGGCACAGGTGAAGCTAGTGATTGCAATCAAAAAGGAGGGAAACACAAGGATGGGAGGCAAAACCAAACTAGACACATGAGGAACAAGAAGTACAAAATAAACCAGGAATCATTTCAGACTTAACCCAGCTATCACTATCTTATCCCAGCTGTCTTTGGAAGCAAGGCAGCATACACCCTGGATAGGTCGCCAGCTTATCTCAGGCCTCAGACATCCCTGGGTAATTTAGAGTGACTAATCAACTCGATGAACATTTTTTGGACTGTTGAAGGAAGCCAGAGAACCCAGAGAGGACCCACACATGCAGACTCCTTCACTGAAACCAGACTGGTTGAATTCTTTCAGGGTTAGCAGTGCCTCCGAGCAATAAGGCCAGTTTCACATCTAAGTTTACAAGCTGACTCTCTGCAGCAGGTCATGATCGCCCTCACTGTCCATCTCTGCAATTTCATCTACTTTATCTTCTGAAGCTTTTTACATTTTCACTTTACCCACTGGCTTTAGAGGGCTTTATCAATCTCAAATGATGTACTGTGAGTCTGGTAAAGGATAGCGTGTTTGTGGGCTGGAACACACTGATCGTCTTTGTAAAACTCATTGGAGTAATGTCAAAAATACTCTTTCAGTAAGCTGAAATAAGCCCCTTTGTGCCAGCTGAAGAGATGTGCACACCACCTGTCTTCCTCTTTGTTTGAGACTAGAGTTACTCAGTACATATTGGATGGATTTTCATTAATGTTTTGCAGGAATCACTGCTGCCTGGGAAAATGTTTGCCAATGATATGAATGATCATCAGGCTTTTAGGTTTTGAGTAAAAACTGTGGTGACAGTGTTAGAAAGCAAAAACTCCTCTTTCTATCTTAAAGGGGGTCCACACATGAGGATTTTCTAAATGGAGAGAGATATTTTATCTGTTAGAGACCCCACACATGAAGATTAAAAATCAGAGATTGTACAGTTTTGATCATACTGTGTGTGGTGTGCTCAGATAATCTCAACACAGCTCACCACACACATCATGATTCTGTCCCACCACCGATCTTCAGTCTAGTCCTCCAAGATAGAAATCTTGAGTGGCCAATCGTAAGCTAACAAAAACATAGAAGAAGATACATAGCAACACGTAGCAACAGCTGGCTAACACCAAATGCAACATGGAAGAGGACATAGAAGAGGGAATGATGGTGGTCTTTGGACTATTTTTAATGGAAAATTCCTGAACCAAAAAGAAAAAAAGACTTTGGAAAAATCCTGGAGATGATTTATTTACGTCTGCTTCCTCGTTCCTCAGTCAGCTCGCCTCCTGATTGGCTACATTTCATTCTATGTCACAACTCACGGAGTCACGACTCGGGAGAGTCGGCTGTCTTGAACAAGTTTAATGTTAACGATTGTCAGCCCTGACCTGTTTGGAGGCTGATTATAAAGACAAATTCACTCTTAACACACCTCAGACCACAGGATAATCTGATAGGATCATTTGATAAGACAGAAGATAATTGGGCGTTGTCCTTTCTTGGTCAGGAAGGAGGAAAGTCGGGACAAAAACAGCCCAATAATCGTAATGTGTGTACCCCCCCTTAAGTTTCTAAAATGACCACAAAGAATGTCATGGTTTGAAGACTTCATCCTGACCATAAAATTCAGGTCCCAAAGAAATCCTGACTGGTTTACTTTCTTGAAATATCAGTTGGAAGGGTTAAATTAATAGTTTTGGTATTTCTGTTGAAAAAGCCTTTGTTTTGCAGTAATTAGATCAGATCAGAAACTTACTCCATCATAACCTCATTCTCTCTCCTTTTTTTTCTCCATATTTTGTAGGTATATGGTACAACATACTGAGTGGAATGGGGAAATTCTCAGTTATTATAAATGTAAGTATCACTGCAATGTCCTGCTTCTTAATGTCCGTTGAAGTTGAATTGGTGAAGTCAGATTGATCCACATAAAATGCATGAAGACATGAAGATACAGGATTAAAGATCTCATAGAGATCACTTAAAGACTTTAATCAGTCATTACTGTTTATGTAATTTGGACAAAAACTAGCAAAGTACTGATACAGAGATTAAAGGACTATTCCAGGATTTTTTAATAGAAATTTTGATTGTTATGAGGAGCACAGTTTGACTCAACCTGTGGAAACACATGGGTGATATTTTCTGGAGATCTTGAAGATCAGTTTTATAAAAAATAAAATTCCTACGAACCATTCCATATAACATAGTTTCTAGTAGTCAAGTTGAAGAGGCTCTTGTCATTATGTCTTGTAGAGCTGCAACTTACGATTATTTTCATGATCGATTAATCTATCACTTATTCTCTTGATTAATCTAGTAGTTGTTTGGTCCATAAAATGTCAGAAAATGGTGAAAAATGTCAGTGTTTCTTGGAGTACAAGATGACATCATCACGTCTAGTTTGCAAACCAAAGATATCCAGGACTGTCAGAGAGAAGCAAAGAAACCAGAAAATATGCACATTTATGAAGCTGAAATTTGTATTGAATTTGTACTTCTTTTTCTTAAATGGTCACTTAAACCAATTAATCGATTATCAAAATAGTTGACAATTCATTTAGTAGTCAATTAATAATCCATTATTCAATTAATTGTTGCAGCTCTAATGTAATGATAACAGTAATTTGAAGAGGCAAGCACCCAGTCTTCATTGTTTCCTCCTATGCATTTGAGAGTTGAAACACTTGAACAGTTGCTTCTGAATTACTAAATTTAACATGTTTTAAATACATTGAAAGACCAGTATTTCACTCCATGCTATTGACACTTAATCCAAATTTACATGCCAGCGCAGCACACGTTTTAATTGTGATGTAGACAAGTTTGGTTCATTGCCCTTAAAAGCTTCCTCTACAGAAGGTCAGGTGTGACCAGCTTCTCCACCAACGCTGACATCAACGTTTCTGCTGGAACGTTTAAACACATAATTCATCTTTAATAATCTCTGTCCTGTATATGAGTATCAGATAGTGCTCCATCCTCTTTTTTCTGCTCTGAGATATCATCCGCAATGTCCCTGACAGATCCTAAATCAGGTCTGAAATACCTTAACATCCTGACCCGTTGGGGTCAAGTTGTACTTGTGAAGACAGGAAAGCTTTCTTCAGGATTTGTCTGAGCCAGCTAACAAAATCTTCTTCCGTTTACTTTTAATACTAAACAGATTTGCAAAGGATTCTGTAAACCTGCAGCAGCAGTTTTTATTTATTCTGGATCTGACACACATAAACTCACTTAAGCTGCTCCAGGAGCTTCAAGGCAATGGAAAACTGGGAGCAGACTTTCCCCTTTGGTGCTTGTGTCTTGCAATCGTGAATCAATCCTGAAGGAAATGTCAAAACTCTAGATCAAAGTGTTTAAAAATGTTGCTCCAATACTAAAAATAATGTGTGTTTTTTTTTTCTTTTTTTTCGCATTTGAAAACTGCTTAGACCCCCCCCCTCCATGACACTTGAAGAAATTTGAGAAATAACAATGATATGAAATAAAACTTGCCTTGTCATGCCTATTTTCCCCATTAACGTGAATGGCAGAGATGAATGTTTTCCTCTCACTGCCTTTCTCTTCTCTCCAAAGGCCTTTGTGATCTCCTTCACGTCAGACTTCATCCCTCGGCTCGTCTACCAGTACATGTTCAGTCAGACCGGCACGATGCATGGCTTCATCGACCACACACTTTCCTACTTCAACGTTTCCAATTTCAAACCTGGTGCAGCACCACACAACTCTCAGCACGGAGACATCACATTCTGCAGGTAGACACGCAAACATTCACAAGTGTGAGACCAAACAGAAAGAACACAGTGGTTCTGTGTAAACTAAATGAAACGGTCGAGCTGACTGTCTGCAGCAGATGATAGCTTAGCTTCCATTCTGGCTCTTCACCTGTTTGGCCCCTGTGGCTAAAAGACTTAAAACCTTCAGCTATCCCTTTACTTTCCTGTGATGCAGTGATTGTTGATTGCAAATAATACTCCATGGACAATATATATGGCTGGGAGTGCTTTATGGTTTAAATCGAAGTCTTAAGCAAATTCAAATTGTCAACAGATGTTAGTTTTAAAGACAGACACTTCACTCTTCAAAAAATGTACATAAACAAAATATTCATATAATATGATATGAAATAATATGATATGAAATAATATGATATAATATAATATGAAATAATATGATATAATATAATATAATATAATATAATATGAAATAATATGATATAATATAATCATATCATATCATACCATACCATACCATCAAAGAAGTATGGGTGATTCATGTTCTGCCCAAAGGATGATATGTGAAAAACATCCAAAGAATTCTAATAGCATCACAATGGTCACATTGTGTTTTGGCATTCACCCTACTTACTAAAGCTAAAATAAGAAAAATATATGAATAAATGTCTGTCATTTTTGTTTCAGGTGCAAATTCTCTAATACAAATACAAATTAATTAATTAAACTAATACAAACTCTCTGAAATTTCTTCTTTTAATTTGGTGTCCCAACTCTATTTTTGAAGGGTTTTCAAACAAATGCTGGCGAAATGTGCCAAGACGGAGAACTGTAAAGACTTAAAAAAATAATAATAATAAAAAAAATGTGTGCCTTTATAAAGTGGCCATTGAGTCGCCTCATATATACTAAAAATACTCTGGTCTGTCTATTTGAATCATTTAAGCTCTATTATTGTGTGTGTTATTGTACCAATACTAAAAACACAATATATCAACAATACAATGTTTTCTACTCCATGATGCAGTGTTGTTGTACTTGACTTGGACTCAAGCACTGAGGACTCTGGCTGTCACTTGAACCCCGAGCAGTGACTCAGAATCCTCTTTGGTGACTCTGACTGAACACTTGTAGATTCAGATGTGGCTCAAGATCTGGTGACAACACTCATATGATGTGAGCACACTGCATGATTTATGTGTTGTGTAAAAGATGCTGAGTTGCTTGATTTAGGGCTTCCACACTTGACCGAAGTAGAAAGTAGCGGTCTCACTGGAAGGTTTATTTGCTCCATGTAGCAAACGAACTGAATCTGTTTTGACAGTTGAAGCGAACTATGAAAAATGATTTCAAATCCTGACACAAAAATTAAGCTTAACACTGATAAAGCCTGATGTTCTTCCCCTTGAAAACAGGGCACCATTGTATCGTCTATGCATTTTCAGCCATGCCAGTGGCAAGCATTAGTTTCATAATAGCAATATGAAGCCCTGTAGAAGAAAAGGTCATGGATGCCAACGCCCACAGAGGCCAACCTGCTGTTACATAACACAGCAAAGAATTACGATGCAAGAATGCAGCCTTTGTGTGAAAGTAGTGTGGTACGTCACATCGGAAACAGGACGAGATACTGTGCGCTTTTAGCACTTATAGGCGTGAAAATCGGCTAAAATATTTTCCAAGAATGGTGTCTAAATCTTCACTGTGAGAGACACTGTATGGTTCATGTACAGACTCAACCCAGGCAATGTATTAGCTGTATTCTCTGCAGACACTGCCTCTAGGCTCATGGCTAATGATTTGACTCTTTATGTAATTCAAAGTATGTCAGATTTTCTGGACAAGTCATTTCTTTTTTTTTTCTTTTCTTTTCATTTCTTTCTTTCTTTCTTTCTTTCATTCTCATTTTCGTGACACAGACGATTTACTATCAATGAATATGTGCCAGAGAGCCAAGCGAAGGAGTGAAGGGAGATCAAAAAACATAAAATTGGTCAAACGATAAGATGAAGGAATAGAGAAGCATGAAAAGCTGACGGACGTATTTAAGGATGGAAAATATAGGTCAGCTATTCCAGTGCTCCCGTTTAACTCATTTCGTAAAACGTCATTTTATCGTATTTTTATCGTAAATGTTGTGATTTTATATTCCCCTCTTTGCTTATTTGTGGAGCACTTTATTGATTTTAAAAAGTGCCAGTGGGCTCAGCCTCACTGTACGTCTCTTGAGTCATGTGCTCTCTGCTGTCTCCCAAGAGTTGAATGAGTCAGGAAAACTCTGTTTCACAACTCTTCTGAAGAAGAATTGAGCTTTTAATGTTGGAAGACATCAAGAAAATAAAGATTGGATAAAATTATCACATCCTGTGAAACAAAATAGGATTTTTTTTTATTTATTTATTTTTGGCAAAAGGAAAACTCTTACAGTCAAAAATGCTTTAGATGTTATAAATGAAGGCTTTAACATCACTTTGAATAGAAAGAGACGCTCTTTGTACCCTTATGTCATCGGTGAATACACTATGAATAGTCTCATCTATGAACATAAATATGTTTGACTGAAGCAGGATGTGTCAGTCTTCTTCTACCAGATTGTACGGCTGGCTGTGAGGTGCTGCCGCTCACACACGGTGGGTCTGTGCAGCGATTTCATTCAGAGACATGAGAAACACCAAGTTATTTACAGGCTTTGCTTATCCCGTGTGAATGTGCCATGCCAAAAACCGGGGGGTGAGTCTAAAATTACCAGAGGTCCCCACGTAATGCTAATCCCATGCGAATCGTACTTTAGAATACACTTACATCTTTTGCTGAATGGCTCAGATATTGAGACACAAACTACATGACAAAATGTCATCAATGAAATTCTCCTTGCAGTACAGCATTATCTCCCAACGACTGTTTGTGAGAGATTCCTGGTGGTATTTTGTGGAAACTGGTTATATAAGACCAGAATCTAATTTTCAAAAAGGATTCTGCTTTGAATGCTCTTCAGGGCGCTGCCCATGCTGAGTTATTAATGAGAAAACACGAACCCCTACCAGCAACAACTGTCGTTTGGCTGACCTCGGACATCCAGCAGAGGCAGGACAAGGGAGGAGTCTGAAGTCTGACATGTACTGGCATTATAAACCTGGTCATATGCTGCCATGTTGTACAGTGATGCACAGGAGAGGGGGAATGAATACACAAGAGGAGCAGGTAGATGTGAATCATTATCTCTTCCTGGACATGTTTTTGGACTGTTAGTCCTCATGTCAATGACGACACTTGTTCCTCTAAGCTGACAGGAAGCTGGCTGTTGCTACAGTCTTATCACTGCAAGGTCAAGTGAGGGCCAAGAAGTAATGTGAAGGATTATAATATAATTTCCGTCATTGTGTTTCCTCCCGGTGCACGTGGAGACAAAGCTGTTGCTGATGCTTGTTTTGTGCTGCAGTAAATGTAAAATCAGGGCGATCAGAATAGAAACAATAATGATTCTTCACAGAAAATAGCACATTAAAGAAAATAAGGCGGCATAATTGCACTTGAATAGCATTTGTCTCTAACCAGGTGTGTCCACAGCAGCTTGTTAGAAACAGCAAAAGGACCAATGCCAGCTTTTAATTAAGCTTCCGATTTTTATGACTTATAAACCTCACAGATCACACTGTAATGATGGATCAGTAGGGTTTATGTTGCTCTCGTGTACCTGAAGGAATACCCTTCCTCACACTGCTCTGTGCTGTTGAGAAGAAAAAGGTTTGTGACTCAGAAACATTCTGCAAAGAGGAAGAGATGGAGAGCAAAGAAGGGCGAAGTATGAAACTGTGTGCAGAGATTTGGCTCAATCCCAGTTATCAGTGGCACCTCATCAAGTTGAATCATCTAACCTAACGTACTAAAACACCATTTACTGACATTGCATGACAATAAAAAGCAGATGCAAAGACATGAAGACACACTTCCTGCAGAGTTTCAGATTATAATTTGAGTCTCACCTGACAGCAACTATGGTTTGTGATTGAGAGCCAGTGTGTGTTTTTGTGTGTATTTTAAGGATGGGAATGGTCTGACCCTTGTTTTTCTGTAAATTTATTACTGGTTCCCAGGATACAGTGTTGGCAGCAGGAGCTTTCAGGAACACACACACACACACACACACACACACACACACATTCTCAAGTCTTTCACATACTTACCATAATCTTGTTGAGTGGTCTTATAAAAGAATATTAAGTTAGATGCTCCAGTCGCTGCCGACGATTATAACCAAAGATGGAGTGAAAACACACACACACACACACAAAGAAAAAAAGTCTCTATGATATTTCTTATATTAGATTCCTCCTGCTATGTGAAGTTAAATGGACCAAACTTTACAGGACAGGAGAACTTATTCAAAAGCTTGGTTCACATCGAAGCTGACACTTAAAAAAGGAGATAAAAATAAATTATTGATGAATGAGTGAAACGAAGATGAATAGATCAAAGAAAAAGAGAAAGGAAGAGAGGAGTTAACTCCAGGCAGCATTCCTCCCTCATGACTGTATAAGGAGAAGGAATCAGTCACCATAAGAGCCTGCTAACTCTCAGATACACACACACACACACAATGCACGAACACGTATCTCACCCTTCTTCATCTTTCCTATACACTGCTAGTCAAGCACTTAGTGAGACAGCTCAATCAGTCCGTTTAATTTATTTCAGCTTTAGAGGATTTTTTGCTGACAGCCTGTATGTTTGGATGTCAGTCTCTAAATGAAACTCTTTGATCGTTGTTTTGGGATTAATCTGACAAGTTTGACTCCTGTGTTTACGAGACAGTTTCCAGCGTAACAGCAATTTCCCTCATGACCTCCTCTGTTTTCATTTTAAACTCCGTAGGAAACGGGTCTTGTTATGGTTTGTCTAATGACGGACATTTTTCTTTGTTCAAAGTGCAGGAGAAACATGTTTTCAAGTCACGTCTTAAAGGTGTGAGACGTTTTCATGATGTGTTGATTGGGGTTAGCCCTTTATGGTCAATGTTTTTCAGAGGGGGCTGTATTTTCCAATGAACGCCAAAACACACTGTTGTAAAGACGCGGCTCTCAACTTTTGCAGGATGCAAAACAATAAGCTTGAGTATTGAGGTTATATAAGTTCATGTAAACTGTCAGTTACAGTTACACTTTAAAGTATCCAACTGCCAATTTCAGTTTCAGTTCGTTTGTTTATCAGCCACATTAACATGAAGTCCTGTTCATAGCCATTAAAATCTTATATCTAGCAAAGCTCTGGTTGTACATTTTCTCTCTGTAAAAATACTTACCCGTTATTTCAGTATCAGCCATAAATATCAAAACATAAAAAAATAACTTTGTTAACTGGGTTCTTCGAACAGAGTTCTACACAAAGAAACTTCAATGTGAACGTATCCATGGAGATTCTCATTCATCCAGGTCATGGTTATTCTGACGACTCGCACAAGGCAACTGGACTGTGTAGAGTTGGGAAGACGTTTCACCTCTCATCCAAGAAGCTTCTTCAGTTCCAAGGTATATATATGTATATATGTATATACGTATATATGTATATACTTGCTTCCCTCACTAGCTTCTTGTAACTGAAGAAGCTTCTTGGATGAGAGGTGAAACGTCTTCCCAACTCTACGCAGTCCAGTTGCCTTGTTCGAGTCGTCAGAATTCAGTGTGAACGACAAATGTTGACTTAAGTCTGACTGAAATACAGGTCAGTTTAAAGAATAATCAAGCTTGTGTACAACACCTTGAAGAGGCATCAGGACCAAGATCTCTCCTGCTTAAAGTACAGACTCTAGGCTCTTCTTTTTTCAAGGGACGATTCAGATCTAACCATATTTCACTGGCCCAACCTGCATGGATTCCAAAGATAACAGCTTATATCTTATAAAAACACACGCCTGAGGATTTTTAAAACAGAAGACTTAGAAATCAAGATTGGCCCTGTGAACATCTCGACCATCGGTCTGTATTGCAGAAAAAAACCTTTGACGCATTTGCAGCAGACTAACTAGAGATCGCTCAGCAGCGGTGGCTGATTCTGGATTCAGGTTTGGGATTGTGTGTCTGTGTATCACGCACTGAGGCTGGGATCGACAGAGGGCGGAAAACAATCTGACAATGTAAAAGTGAAGCTGAACTGAATGTATTTACATGCAAAAGAAAAAGCATTCTTCACTAAATTGTTTACTTTTTATGATTTTACTTTCTTGGGGTGAAGGACAAAAGGTTGTGTTTTATTTGCCTTGAACACAGCAGGAAGAAAACAGGTCTGGCATAACAGATTTTATTGAGAGGAAATGGAATTTTAATGTTGAAATTATGTTTTGTTGGTGAGCTCAATTTATTATAACAAGTAGAGCCGTCTTAATGATATATTTGGGGTCGGGGGTATTTTCTGAAGCAATCCTGCAAGAAACCCTTCAAAAGTTTTGTTTTGAGATTTCTAAGCAACAACCTAAAAGTTCAGTAAGTCCCTGCTCCTGGCCAAGAAACAGTCTGGCACTCAGCTCTCTTATACAGATGCCAGTGTGTGTGGCATCAACGTGTTCTGACAAAAACAAGAGAGAGGAGATTCAGATTACCTCAACCTCTACCATCCCTGTGCTGATGATTCACAGTTACAGTATTTATTCTTCATTTGCTATAAGGTGCTAAGAAAGTAGCAAGAAGCAGGAGTGATGTCAGCTATATTAATCATTAAAGTTGAAAAAGATGTTGCAGCTGAGCGCAAAACTTGTCATGCACAAGTTTCCCGTGGTGGCACAGAATGGGGGAAGTGTAATACATTTCAGCTTTACACATTTCCCCCAAGACTTATTCAAGCTCTGAAGACTTACAAATAGAGCTGAACGTCACACCATTCGTGTTGATATTGTATCGGATCAGTATCGGTATTGGCCATTACTCAATGCTGCAATATCAACAGCGTGCCATGACATAATGAACTCTTCTTATGTTTTTGTCTCAGAACCATGCTGCACGATATGTGGGATCAGTGACTCAGTCTGACATCTATTTGGTGTCCTAAGGCTTTAAACACTGACTGAAAGACCACTCTATCTATAGATAAGGCTCTACATAACGAAGATCTTTGTCCATAAATCTCAATCTCTTCCATCTTTTCTGAACATTCAGTGGTTTGGGAGGATACATTTTTGCTTAAAGATGTTCTCAAGATTAACAATGAGATGGACTGTCCGTCTTCCATGCTCTCCACTTGAAAAGCATGTCCTATGTTGCGCTGTGCTTCCCACAGGCTAAGGCTGACTCATTTACTATAGCTTTCATGAAAATTAGGACCATGACAGAAAAGCCAACCGGTCGACCTCATCCTTTCCTGCACTCCCCCCATCTTCAGGGGTTGATAGATGGTCAGATAGTGGCCTGCTCTCTGTTTGGTGTACAGCTCAAAGCCTGAGTAAGAATAGTTCTTTCCCATGGAGGGCTAAGGTTTCACTGCATCATAACCACTGAAAACAATGTAATTTTTTTATATAGTGCCTTGTGCACATGAAACTAGTGTCATAGTAATGTCAAAGTACTGATTGTGAACACCTCAGTATCCACTCGAGACTGGCTGCAGGAATACCCATTAAGTTCTCTCACAAAACGCCTTTACCTTCAGCAGAAATTAACATTTTTCGCTTTGCTCAAAGAAACAGTTTTTCAGTTTGTAGTAGGGCTGCAACTTTTTATTTTCATGATCAATTAATCCATCAATTATTCTCTTGATTCATCGAGTAATTAATTGGTCCATAAAAGGTCAGGAAGTGGTGAAAAATGTCAGTGTTTCTTGGAGCCCAAGATGACATCATCAAATGTCTTGTTTTGTCCAGAAACCAAAGATTTTCAGGACTGTCATAGAACAGCGAAAGAATCCAGAAAATATTTACATTTATGAAGCTAAAATGGACTTTTCTTAAATGATTACTTAAACTGGTTAATTAATTGATATGATAATTAATTAATTCAGTAATCCATTAATAGTTGATCATTGGATTAAGTGTGTATGTTGCACATTTCTTTACTTGTACACACTTTATACTGTGTGTGTGTGTGTGTGTGTGTGTGTTTGTGTGTGTGTTTGTGTGTTGAAAAAGTGTTTGGGTGAGTTTAATCACACATTAGTTAAATAGTTACATTTCATAAATTTGAATTTTCAAAGAAAAAACTTTTTTTTTCTGTAGACATAATTATATATTTTTATCTATTTATTGTTAAGTGAATGAATTTTAGACCTTTGTTGGTTTGAATTGTTTGATTGTGATTGCGATTATCCACGATTGCGATGAACACAAGAATCCAGTATCTCAAAACCAATACTTCCTAATATCAGTCTTCCTAATATCTTTCCTAATATCAATCCAACAAAGGAAGTAAAACACAGAAAAGTGTTTCTTCAGGTATTTCTTTCCTTTACCAAAAATGGCTCTCTTAAAGGTAGAGTCTGCAGGATTTAACTGAGGGGGAAAAAAAGTATTGTCTCATGTTTGTGTTCTGATGTTTTTGTAGACCTGGATCAGTTCTGGACAGAGGGTAGGTTTGGTCCCCACAGCCAATCACAGCTCTGTATTTCTAACATGGCATCTGCCAACTTTAGACTTCTCAGTCTCTCCAGAAACTGATCTGTGATGCCACTGAGCCTATAAACATGTTTCATACAGTCTGTTGTGTGATTAGAACAGTGGACTGTGTTTTGAGTTATTTCATAGTAAAGGCTTACTTTCACTTTAATTTTTGAGGGTGATGGCAAACTCAGCAATTACATTTCATGCCACATTTCCAGAGGCGTATAAAAGTCTCCACTAGATATTTATGTTTAGTCTCTGCCCTGATTTTATCATTTCAGTACAAAGCAATCTAACAATCTAACTGCATGTGTCAACATCGGGTCAAGCATCAGGGCATAGTTCAGTGTTTTTTATCCTATCATTCATGTACACAAGGGATTGTAGCTGGCAGTGAAGACAGTTAATTAGAAAAAGCGTGACAATGACAGTTTTCCGCTTTATTTCAGCTGATGGATGCAATAATGTGCAGCAGGTTTTAAGCACTTACAGACCCACGATATCTCAATATCTGCCCAGCATTCTGCTTCACAGAGACAACAACATTCACAAAAAAACTGCTGTGTTCTTTTTATCTCCATGTGACAAATAGTAAAACACAGATTATTCATAAAACGAGAATCCAGAGTGTGAGACGCTCTGTCTTAAAGAAACAGTAAACCAACTGATCTTTGTTTTGAACGTTGACCTCTTCACACATGTACGCCATCAGTCGACTCCCTGCATGGCTGCAGATGCTTGAAGCAGATGTTTTTCCAGATTATATAGACTGATGTAACCTCTCTTTTCAAATGATGATTGTTCTGATCTTTTTTTAGACTTTGGTCAGTGTATATAACATCCAACACTCAAAATTTTTCTCCTTCATACTTCAGATTTCTTGGTTCAGTTACACTCGTTTTTGCAGTCGAGCATCTCAAGCAGCACATGTGCAACCTGACATCATTCAGTTTTAATTTGGCATCTTTTCTCATAACTCTCCAGCCAGTTGTGCCACAGGTGATGTTGCTACAACTAGTAGCAACTTAGAGCAAAATGTGATGATAACTGTGCCTTACTGAAAAAAAAAAATCACACAGCTAGTAATTGTGCACGGTCTCTGAGCATCAGACAGTGATTTTGTGCTCTCTCTCAAAGGTAAAATGAGCATGAATGAGTCGCTCCACTTTCCTTTTCTTAGACATCATAATTTGTGGATGTTATTCTCTCTAACTCTTGCTCACTCATCTAAACCATACATTGGTGTTATTGGATGAACAAACAGTGACTGTCACATCCTCCTTTGCCTCGAGACAAGAAGAGCAGCCAGACCTCACATTTTTCTTATCTGTCATTGATCTGTTTGAATCTTTGTGAGTTTCTTATTTCAGATGGCACCTGTCTAAACTTATTCAGTGAAATGAATGTTTACACCGCTGCCATAAATCTGACAGGCTGCATCTAAACAGGAGACAGAATTGTTCTCTCCATTTGTTTTTCACTCTTAGGTCGTCTCTCTGGTCATCAATCACTCACATTTGTCTGTTTCTCCTTTCTCACCTTTTATCTACCATCCTGTTCCTCTACCCTCTTTTTTCCCCCCGTATCTTTCCGTTACTCTGCTCGCCTCCTCTCACCCTTTGATTCCTCGCCCTTTGCTTTAAACTACCTTCCGTCAGCTCAACATGTGGTTCCAGTTTTCTGCCGTTTGTTTTGCCAGCACAATAAAGAGTGTTTACTACAATGAAAACAAAGGAAAGGAATCCTAATAAAGTTTATGGCACTTTGAGTCGAGTCCCAGGCTGGGTGAAGAGAGTGGTATGTTTTCATGGGGGCCATGTTTCGGCAATGTGAAGATGGATCAGTTTGGGTTTCACAGGATGAAACGGAAGAGGAGTCCGACCACATGCACCATCACCAATCAATCAGATCATGTGGGCAGTGTCTTGTTCAGAAGTTTGCGTTGTCTAGATGCTGTTCTTCTTCTTTAACCGTGCTGCTGCTCACACCAACTGCAAACCTGAAACCAAACTTAGCTCAGTGAGATCTAATCAGACATGAAACACTAAAACAAACAAAGGTTTAGTTCTTCCACTTAAAGCATCCACATTGTTTTCTTTATGGTTTTCTTTCAGGTATAAGGACTACAGGGAGCCTCCTTGGTCTCAGGATGCCTACACATTTTCCAAACAGTACTGGTGTGTCCTGGCTGCCAGGCTGGCTTTTGTCATACTGTTTCAGGTATGAGCTCAAATGAAGGACAAAAAGACACAATATGACAGTAAATGCAAAGTTTCCTTCCTTTTATGGGTGGAAACGGTTTTCTAAATTGAGTTTCAGATATTTCTTCATGATTGTTTTACAATCTTCTGCTTTTTTGTTCATCCGTCTTTTTCCCCCCGTGCAGAATCTGGTGATGTCCCTCAGCCTTGTGGTCGCCTGGGTGATTCCAGACGTTCCCAAAACCATCGTGGAGCAGCTGAAACGAGAGAAGAAGCTCCTGGTGGACCTTTTCTTGAAGGAAGAGAAGGAAAAGTTCCAGCTCATTCAGAGCCTCTTCACCAAGGAGGCCACCAAACACCCAGGCAGTCAGGCAGTTCACCCAAGCCAGGCCGCCCCTCTCCCGGGCCGTTACAGCACGCTCCCCCCAGGTGCAACGCAGACTGGAGACAGCGGAGGGCCAAGAGTGAGGTGTAGAGCTGCCAGTTTCAGCCAGTTCAGCAGGAAGTTTCCTCCATCACCCAGGAATGAGAATGAAAATTCAAGACACACAGCTGTGTGATGTGTAACACACACACACACACACACACACACACACACACACACACACACACACACACACACACATTAAACACTCACACACACTTACACACACACACGCACACGTTTCCAGACTTGAGAACATGTTTCTTATGTGATTCAGTCCATGAATGTCTCTGACTGTGACATTTTTTGGCTGGTGTGTGACGCAGTAGTACTTAAAATTCAGCTAACAGCATCATTTTGAGTACATTTGAATTTTTATGTTTCAGTGTGTTTGAATGTTCAAATGGTTGTTGTTCCTTCCCGCATCGACTGTTCGCCTGATAAAGTGTTATGATTTTTACTTTTTGGTAAAAATAAACTGTTTAGTGGGGCACACTTGCTTCATAGCGTAGACAAGCAATAAACACAGCAGTAGGCTGATCAGTTAAACGTTACATGAACGTGGACGAGATGAGGACAAACGGACAGATTCACTGATGGACTCTTAATAAACACAAACCGTGTGATGGACATTGTGGCTTACAAATAGGGCTTCATGGATGTGATGAATTTTTCTTCTTTCTGTGCTTGTGCTCTTTATTTCTTGTGTTTTTTTTAACAAAACTTGTAGCAGCTTTGACATTCCACACTGTACTTTGAATATGTGAACTCTACCGATCGCACCCATGAGCCTGGAAGAGCAGATCGTTTCCTCTCCTACACCACTGAAGGTGGTAAAAGTGGATTTTTTTTTTTCCAACAGAATTCAGGAACAATGTTGAATCATTTTATTGTCTTGTTTTCTGCCAATGGGGCACACTGTTAAATGCCACTCATGGATTTAATTGAAGTCGAAGCTGTAGTTGTAAAAAATAGAGGATCTGTGAAGCATTTTTGGTGTGAGATGTACACTTTTACAGCTCTCCTTCTAACAGAGTATCTGAATTCAGAACGAAAGCCAACACTTACACAAACTGTGGATGGAAGTAAAGAAAGAAATGATCTGGCTGTTTTTAGAGTGAAGGGGTCTTCATCTGCGTTCCTTTATTGAAAGTTCATTCTGTACACTCTGACATTCCTGCAGGTAATAAATCTGGTTCCTGCTACCCAAAGAGAGAAGCTGTGTGTCTCATATCAGAAGTTTTTGGTGTCATGTAACCGTTGGCGAACATCTGAGAAGTCTTCACCCTGAGGTGCAATCAGCAGATGTTAATTGGTATTACTTTACCATCTTTTTTCCCTTTTTTTGTCCTGTGGATAGTGCTAGGAGTAGCAAAGCATCTTATCCAAGACTTTAGTAAACAGATGCACCACCCTTGTCTCCATCCTTGTACCCCCCCAATTCTTTCCCCTTTTTTTCTTTTCCTAGCCTAGTTTCCAGAGAGGGCTGGTGATGGTCACTGAAATGCACTGAAAAACAACATTCAGCTGCAAGATGAAAAACCACATTAGCTCAGAAAGAGTTGACACCCCATGTGGTGTTACACTATGAGAGTAATTCAGACAAGGTTAAAAAAAATGCTAACCATCTTTCATTAATGTAAATTCATTCTTGATGTTTCTGACTATCATCTCAGGAAATGTCATTCATACTTTTTCTAACTATCACAACTTTAACATACAGTTTAAAGGTATGTGGTGCAGAAATGGAAGTATTGAACGAAAATAGGTGGTTAGATTCTAGACTGAAACTTCTTCCTTGGTTAGAAGTTCTTAGTTTAATTTATAAGACGGATATGGAAAACTTTTATGTGTGCTTTTGTCCCAAGTGTTTTTTTCCAATAGTCTAAGTGACAACTCTGATAGTAAGAGATAGTGCTGAATTCCAGAATTATAACACAATGAAGTTCCTGTCGAATACATCATACAGACCTGGTCCTGTATGCCTGTTTCTTCTTGCCTCTTAGGTTTAAGATGCTTATTCACTTTTGGCACCATGTAAGGAAAAAAAATACAGAAAACTGTCAGAGCTTGTATTCATTGCTTCAAGGTTTTTTTTTTTTGGCAATGATTGGTTGAGGTGAATAATGTCATCTGGTGGCTCTAAAAGTAGTGCGGGAGGATGATCCTTCAGTTATCAGGCTCCTCTCATTTGGAATTATGTCCCAGCTTTTTAGGAATGTGTTGCAGCCATAGAATTGAAAATTAATACTGAATATTTGAAAAAAAAATGAGAAAGTTTAAACAATAAATATCTTGTCTTTGTTGTGTATTTAACTAAACAAAGGTTAAACAGGATTTGCAAGTCATTGTATTCTGTTTTTATGTATGTTTTACACAATTCAGCTTCATTGCAGTTGGGGTTGTAAAATGCTATTTTTATTTTACACAGACCTTTTTATATAAGTTTAATTGCCAAAATACCTGAACAACTGTGTCTACACATGAGTTGCCTACAGGCCAGTAAGATCCTGATCAATCACAGCTGTTGGGTTGTGGGTGGTGGTGGTGGAAACACTTATGCCAATCAGCATCCTGAATGTAACATTATAGGATTCACATTCCTGACATTTAACTGCCATGCCAATCTCACTGGTCCAACCACAGCTTTTGTTCAAGTTTGTTGTAGCTGAAAAGTGGAGCCACAAAAGCCGTCAGGAACAGTGCAGTTAGCAGCTCCAGAAGAAGAAACTGCTGTGCCCGGATGATGATGTAATAACCCAGTGTTTAGTCACAACCGGATGTGCAGCAGATTTTTGATATTCATCAATCTGATCCGAGCGTGCGTTGCTTCTTCAAAGAGGATTATAGAAGGACAACCGTTGTCTATACTCTCATTAAATAAACCGGTTCTGAGGCATGTTGGTTGGTCAGATGTAGAAGGCAAACAACACACAAGGCAGACAGACAGTAAAACATATGAGGAGTAAGCATATTTAAGAGTCATCTATTAAAGATGAGGCTTGAGAAGACAGAGCAAAAACAATACATCAGATTGCTATGAGAAAAACACTTTGACAGCCTTAATCATCAAACAATAAACCAAATTGCAACAAAACTCAGTGACTAATAATCTAATAGCTTATTTTCTTTGTGGATTTTGAATTAAAATAACCCAAGGACGAAAAACCAATTTATCTTGATCTCCCCACAAAATATCATTACGTTCATATTTTTATAGTTAGTAAAAAATACAAGACAAGAAATAATTGTTATCAAGTCTGTTAAAAATATACACAAACAAAAACTTTAATTACTTTAGTTGGAGTAAAAATAAATAAATAAATAAAAAGACCACATCCTGTGGGGAAGTGATTGTTGAGCTGTCATCAGCTGAGTCATTGAAAGCAAGGCTACCTCACCAGTGATGTCAGCTTTAAGTCACTTCAGGCTTTTCATGTTTAATTCATACCCCGTCCTGATCTAAGATCACTGCATATGTGCCTGTTCATGCTCACCCACTCTTTTTAGTATGAGTAGATGCTCAATGAGGCTCGGATTTAAAATCTGAACTCCAGCCTACAGTCAAAGTCTTTTAAGGAAGGTGGCCGACGTGGTGCTCTTGCACTAAAAAATTAAATTCAATCTAAACTTTAACCATGAATTATTGAAAAAAAAGAGCTAATTCCACTGAACACATCAATAAAGTGCAAGTCTCAGTGATGCCAAATCTCATTAAAATTATGCATAGGTTTGCTTTTAAATAACCACTAAATATATGGGTAGCTCATCTTTCTGAGTTTTTTTCATGTCTCTAACATAATTTTGACCCTAGGGACTTCTTGTACACGTTTTTTTTTTTTTTTTGTCCTTCTAATCTGTTATCATTTGTACTTTTTCCAGAACTTCACTCTCTACAGTTTTCTGTTATCTGTAAATGGATTTATTTTAATCTGGTGCATTTCTAGCATTTATCATACATGTCTGTACGTTTTTTCCATCTATGTCTAATTCCTGGTCTGGCCAGATTTGTCTCAAATCTACTATTTGCTTCCACTTATTGCAGTCATTCAGAAGGGTCAGATTTTAAAGAGAGTAAAAACATGTAACTTTTATAAAAGGAGCAGAAACATAAATATACCCTGGTGACAACTGGTCACTGAAGTTACAGCTGTGTCCCTGTCATCTTTTTAAGGTATTGAAGGAAGACTTATTGTTATCATTTGTTTTTACAGTTAACTTTAGCTTCACCCAACAGTAGCAGCAGTTAGCTGTAGCAGCAGTTAGCTGTAGCTGCACTCAACTGTCACAACATTTAGCTGTAGCAACATTTAGCTGTAGCAACATTTAGCTCCACACAACAGTAACAGCAGTTAGCTGTGGCTCCACTCAGCTGTAGCAATAGTTAGCTGTAGCTAAATAGCATTATTTCCCCTTTCACAGCAGTTTTGGGCTCAATATATCAAACTTCACAATGAAATCAGTTTCTATGATGTGTTTTATTGCTGACACTTTACATATTCAAACAGTTAGTGGTCAAAACAGAACCAGCACAGTGTGCTTTATGCTAGTCGAAGGCCCATGAATCTCCACAGGTGTTGACACACAGGCTGATTAGCACTTTGCTCCGTTCACCAGTCAGAGCACAACCAGGAGTCTGGACAGCTTCTCATTCATGGTCTGGAGCCTTTTTTGGAATCTCTGGCTTCTACTTTCTCCCAAACGAATTTGCTGTTTTTGTTCACACATTGGATGAAACTCAAGGACTTTTTTTGTCAAAAAGCTCACCAGGTCAGTTGACATTTTATTGCTTCATATTTGTTTGTTTTTATCGTCTGGTGTTTCAGAAAGGCATCACATACAGTTATACTGAGGTCACATGTCCCAGATAAAGAAATAAGCAAAGCAGAAAAGTGGCTGACATAGACTGGGGGGAAAAGTAGGGATAATTCTTAAGATTCACAAAATTTAAATCTTGGAGTAGAATGTGTAGGGATGACCTGCAGCAAAGGGCCAAGGCCTGCATCTAAAACTTTAACCTCTGTATGTTGGATATATGCTTTAGCCACTGTGCTAAATCAGTTTTCCTGTGGATCCAATTTCCACAGGCCTGCAAACACAAATGATCTGCAACCAAACATTGCACAAATCCAATCCAGGACCAGAACAGAATTAGTTTGACTTATCTGCTTCAACCACATACTGTATACTTATTTTGGTGGTTCAAAAGAGTGTTCAGTTTGGGAAAAGTAAAAGATCTTAACTGTTAAGCATGTATCAGTTGCTTTCCATAATGATTCGTTTTCTTAAATTCTGTGAAGTTTAGAGCCCTCAAGGCTGCCGTACCAATGGGTGGTCTAATAAGGCAAAGTGAAAACATCTGTGTGATGAACAGTAACTGCTTACGGGAGCTTGAACTGATTAATGAAAGCCATCTGACCCACTTAATGAACAAGGACATTGGAAAAAAAGGGAATTAATTCACCTTGGGAAACTCCTGCTTTTTAGTCACTGACCTTAAAAAAAGAGAGAGAGGGGAAAAAAAGAAAATTGTCTCTGATGGATTGGCCTTAGTTGTCTTGTTTCTCTTGATAGAATTCATTTAAATGATTTGTATAAATGTTAAGGTGACTGAACTTTGATAATAATTTTCTATGTCGTGGTTTATGTAGATCTTCGTTGCCACTCAACGTCAGGACCTCCTGAATGTTAATGCAGAGGAAGTTGAGGGGAACAATATCATCAGGAGGAAGGGAGGAGTACACTGAGGAGGAGAGACGCTTCATGTTCCACATGTCTGTGACCTCAGGCCATGCTATACCTTACACTGTAAGTTACATTACTCTTTTTTTCCCCCCTGTTTTTCTCCATCTGACACACTGGAAACTCCTCTTCCTCCTCACTTCATCTCCTACCTTCCCTGTCAGTCTTTTTCCCCCTCCCTCTTCCCGTCTCACTCCCATTCTCTTTCTGTCAGCAGCTTTTGTCTTTTGTTCTGCATTTAAAACACAGATAAAAGACTTGCATGGATTTCTGATGTGAATGCTTTTATGTGTTACTCTGAAAAATGCCGCAGGCCACGCCTTGTAAATGGACGCATACATACAATCAGCGTACATGCATTTCACACACTGTATAATCCTACAGACACGTTTCGTCGTTCACTTGTAGGTCTGCAGGCCCATACCCTCACAGGAATAACAAGGTATAATGTACACACAATTTAACTAAAATGTCTTCACACATGAACAAAAAATACAAATCACAGTCAGGTGATACCCTGTGCTGTCTTTCTGTGTTGGTACATTGCATTGACTGAGAAGTGGGAGAAGGGTGACGACTTATCTTTTGCATGCGTGTTTCTTGCGTGTAAGGAATTTCTCAATGAAAGGCTTTTTTTTGTTTGTTTGTTTCATAAACAGCAACTGCATTGAATAGATTCAGCACCAGAGAAAGCAGAACTTTAACTGGCTGTCATCCTCTCTCTCTCTCTCTCTCTCTCTCTCTCTCTCTCTCTCTCTCTCTCTCTCTCTCTCTCTCTCTCTCTCTCTCTCTCTCTCTCTCTCTCTCTCTCTCGATGGACTCTTCAGTTTCCACCATGTTGACCTCGCAGCTACATGCATCAGATTTATTTGTGTCACTATTTTCTACCATCTTCCTCTGCCCTAACATTTGCCATAAAAGGCCACAGTGAGCCAAACTCTCAGGAGGTCTTGAAACTTTAGTAGACACCGAAATTCTGTCAGGAGTATACACGGCTACATGGATTCACACACAAATAAACAAATCATAATAGAAAAACAGACACAAACATACATTTTTCCAAACATAGGGACTCATTATTGAAGCACACATTCCAGATTAAAGTGAATCCGAACACGTTTACCATAACTCAGTGGGTAAACCACATTATATCTGAAAAATGCTTCTCAAATGATGTTTTATTGTCAGAAAGTCCTGCAGCCGATTTCTAATATCACAAAATAAAACCCCACAGATGTGTGATTTTACAACAAATAAAAAGTATTTATGGAGTTCATGGATCATGGCCATGATCTGAATCTTTTTGTTTTAAGACACCACTTCAGACTGAAGGAATTGAGAAAAGCTCCATAATATTATAACCAGATCCAAATTAAAGCAGCAGACTCTAACGCTGTTAACATGAAACTATTTTTCTTTTTACAGCTCCTCAAAGGTCAAACTGAAACTCAATTCTTTTTCAGTCTACACCACAGTTTGACATTTTATTCACTTTATTGCAGAAGAAAAACAAACCCAGATACTAATCTTTTGTTTTAAAGGGACAGTTTGGGCTTTTTTGAGAATGGGTTGTAAATGCTATTCCAGTGTTCACATAAGACCCACTGCTTAGCCTCTTTGTTGAGGAAGAGAACTGATACTGAAGCAAGGCAAAGACAGTCATTTTTACCACTGAATTTAACTCAATTAAGATTCTGATTTAAACACTAAATCTGGGGAATGGCCAGCACTCATGCTATTTCTTACAACATTCTTTTTTTTCCATAGAAAAACCCAGAAAGTAAATAAAATACCACAGAGCTGTGATTTACTGAAAGTTATGTGGTGGAGGTTTTTCTTCTCTGCCCTGTGTGACCTTTTCGATCTTTGGAAGTTAGTTTGTGGACTTTGCAAATGCCGTTTCACGCAAGTGTGTTTTTAGGTGCAAGGTGTGCTTGCATAGTAGAATATCACAGTTTTCCTCAGATGTATTATTAGTGCCTAAAGGGGGAGAAAAGCAGTAAATTAGAGATTCTTCCTTCCTTCCTTCCTTCCTTCCTTCCTTCCTTCCTTCCTTCCTTCCTTCCTTCCTTCCTTCCTTCCTTCCTTCCTTCCTTCCAGTGTGCTTTTCTCAGCTTTACAATTGCTTTTTGGACCATAGACTGTGTATGGAATGGACAGCATGGCTCCACCTTTTACTATTGTACGTTTTTGAAGCCAAAAAAACTCCATCACAGGAGCCATTGTACAGCCTGAAACTGTGCAGTAGAGTCTATGAGGGACTGATAAAATCTGAGTGGAAGCAGGCAACATGTATGTATATATATATTTTTCTTTGGACAGTCTAGTCTCCTTTTAACTCTACTTCCTGACGTATTTTACTATTCCTGAAAAAACTTCACAAGAAGGGCAGCTGTCAACCATCATTAAATGAGACATAAAACCCAGTTTTTAACCTATAATCACTAGTGGAAAAATAAGTTTTGAAGAGACAGAGTTTTTGACCTTTACTGCAACCAGAACTAGGGGGAGCAGTTTATGTGGTGACTTCAGTTTGAACTGATTGAGATGATGTCCATTTTTTTTTTTTACAGTCTATGGTTTGGACATTGAATGGAGGCATGTTTTCAATAACATCAGATCTCATGTAGTGAATGGTGGTGGCAGCTGCTCTCATTATATCATTATAGCACCATTACCCTATGATTGTATCTCTGCACTTTAAATGAATGTACTGGTCACACTGGCTATTAAATTGTGGTGATATAACCAACACCATGGCTCTAAAGGACCACTGTCATGGAATCTAGAGGTGCTGTTTGATGACAGTGGGCCACTACTTAAGTTAGTTATAATAATGCAAAGCTATCAGCTGAGTGCTGCAGGGGACCTGTGGGATTGGTTGGGTTATTTGAGGTCTAAATAAATGTATCTTATGTCTTAAATGCTAAATGCTGGAGCCTGTCTGTTCTTTTGCCAAATCTGAAATGGGTTTCTATCAACATCCGGCTCCTTAGCTCCAGACCTGACATCTTAAATTCTCACAACTCCAAAGCTGGTCAGGAAGACACTTCCGAGTCCAGTTAATGCTCCCCCTGGCTGCAACTGCTGGCTCAGAAAAAATCCTTGTCAGATCAACTTATTCAGCTTCATCAGTGTCTCAGGTGATAAAAATATCATTTATTGATATTTAAACACAATTTCTAGCATGTTTTGAGGAGTCATTTTCTTGGGTCATGCACTACATCCTGGTGAGGAGCTGGTTGGCCGTAAGGATGGCGGTGCTCGCCTCCATTCCTGACTCTTCAACAAGCACCTTCCTCTGGAACTCCTGCAGGGAGGAACAAAGAGTTGAGAAAATAAACTATGCTTAAGGTCAGGGGCATTTTTATGTTTGGGTGTGTACAGCAGAGAAGGCAAAGACGAGATGAGATACTGCTGTGGTGCTGATCCGCTGAAAATGGACAAATAAAAATACTCAAAGGAACAGGGAGCTAGTGGAGGGAACCCAAGACAAAGAAAACGTCTTCTCTCTATCGAGGTCCATTAATGATCTGTGTGATGATGAGGATGTTCAGCGTCAGTGCTGTCAATTGTATGCACAAAAGCTAATATGCTAGCATGCAAAATTCGGATATGTACAGACAACGTTAAAATTGAGCTATTTAGAGTCTGCTGTAGTCCGCTGTTCACTGCTCATTTATGGTGCAACTACAGTAAAGCAAAATGAAAAGGTTGCACCTGAGTTGATAGCTTATATTGATGTGTTTAGAATATCACTGAAATTGCCGAAATGGACGAGTGGCAGTCACATGTATGTTTTTTTAACAATGTGTCCACATTTCAAGCTGTAATTAATTGACTTAATTAAACGATTAAAAAAAATGAAATAATGTCACTAACTCAGCTCACAGTGAGTGAAACAAGGGACTGGTCTTGTTAGTGGAAACATTGGTACAAACATCTCTTTGTGTTTTAATTACTGACAATTAATTGCCATTTTATTCTCGTTTGTTGTTTATTGATGCTGATGGGATCTGCTATGGGTCCAGTATAAAGTCTGGAATAAAGTATAAAGTAAGTAAAGTAAAAGGCAAACTGCATAGAGATGGTAAAAACCCTCCACCATGTTTTAAAAATCAAACCCAGGGGGAGCTGGTACAGGCTTCTTACAGCCATTTATGGTTTACTGTTCCACTCATATTACTGCACCAGAAGGAATACCGACAGAGTAGCATCATGCTAATCACAGATACATGGCTAACAAAGCTAACACTGGACACGAACACCACCTTGAAAGATTTCACCTGCTGTGAGTGGACAGGATACAGGAGAACGAGGCTGAACGGACTGGTGAAGAAGGCCAGACCAGTTGTGGACCCTGTGGACCCTGTGGAGGTGGTGGCGGCTGACATCTATTATATCATACTTTTTATATGTGAAGCACTTTGAATTACCTTGTTGCCAAAATTTGCTATATAAATAAACTTGCCTTGCCTTTCCACATATATTTTCATAAAATTTTGTACTTTACACTTTGTTTGCTGCTGTGACTCCTGAATTTCCCTTTGGGGATCAAAAAAGTATGTTCCGTTCTGTGTGCACGCATTACAACGCATCACACTCAGCTGAAACCGTTTGTAACTCCCAGCAGTGGATAAAGAGTTCTCTCTTCTCTTTTTATCTTTATGGGGTGTTTCTGCTCTGCGCTTGCAGCTCTGAAACATTCAAAGCCTCATGAAAACGGAAGCCTGACAAATTATTGTGTCTAGTCCCAGGCTGTAATATCTGGTCACACATGTCAGACAGACACAGAGGGATGCTTACAGCTGAACTGCAGCTACATTTAAGATGATGATGTCTATATTTGTGAGTGTGTGACTGTGTCTCACCCTGAATCTCTTCAGTCTGGCCAGTCGGTCTTGCAGAGTCTTCTCCTGACTGGAGGTCAGGTTTGCCACATGAGTCCTCCACTCCTGCTCCTTCTCCTGAAAATCAGTAACATGGACCAAAAAAGGCACACTGAAAGTTTCTTCAGCTTCAGGATCTATTTTGTTCTGAAAACTTGATTAATAATCTTTTGGAAAATGTTAACAGAGCTAAATATGGCTTAGGAGTACGGTCATTTCTTTTTCATTTTTTCCCTTATACTTGAAATCTGGACATAATGATTAATTCAGATGTTTGCTTGATATTTTTATTTATTTCCTGTAACCTTTATTTAGCCAGGAATGTCCCACTGAGATTAGGTTCTTACACAAACTATTGGCAGAGATATTAAGAAGGCTATTTATCAAACCTGTAACTCAAGACAACTTAATCAAGAAGACACTCTCATTTCATCCTCTTTGAGTAGGCAGATGTCTGTCTGTCTGTCTGTCTGTCTGTCTGTCTGTCTGTCTGTCTGTCTGTCTGTCTGTCTGTCTGTCTGTCGCTCTGTCTGTCGCTCTGTCGCTCTGTCGCTCTGTCGCTCTGTCGCTCTGTCGCTCTGTCGCTCTGTCTCTCTATCTCTCTATCTCTCTATCTCTCTATCGCTCATTTTGTTATCCTATTCCATTTTACTTTGTGAAGAGCAACGGTAATACCAAATTTCCCCTTGGGATTACTAAAGTATTTCTGATTTTATACAGGAGAGAACTTTATTTTTGACTAAAAAACATGCCTTCACAGTTGGAGCTTTTTGAAAACTCTACTTTGTTTGTATTTGTGGCAACAGAAATACAAGTTTTAGATAATGTTTACTCATTTTCATGCACAAGTTAAGGTAATGATGTAAATATTTTATGCGCATGCTAAGTAGGCAGACTTCCTCATTAATGTAAAAAATGTTTACAGGAAAATGTCTGTTCTTTGACATGTATTGCAGTGTAGGTAAATAAATCAAGTTGGATAAATTGTAATTCACAGTCCACACCAAGGAAAGTGCTCGATACGTATGCACAGAATGTTCTTGTATTGTAATTGAAATGACAGAATGATTACACATTATCCCTGCCCTCTTGACTGCTATTCTGCTCTGTGTAAACCTTTTCTACAATTTTGTGGGGACAGGAATTATTTTTTTTTTCCCCAAAAAAGATTCGGAAATCCTCAGTTGTCAAAACTGCCCCCTACATGGTGGTAACTGGTGGTAACTGTGGCTGTTATGTCTCAATAAAAAACATGTTCCAACCCAGGCCCTGGTACCTTCTATTCACAAGATGGGCATTTAGAGAGCACCATTTAACATTTTATCCACTGGGAGGACATAGAGAGGGCACTTTATTATATATTATCCTCTAACTTTTTGTTTTCCACTGATGGGGAAGCTGAGAAGTTATTTATTAATGTTTTATCTGACAGGGAATCCAAAAAAGCTCTTCAGGCTATTATCTGATATGAGGGCACCAGGGGGGCAATCCCCGGGCCCTTATGAGTACACCACTGCCAAGACTGAAATTTTCAGCTGAAAACCAGTCATGTGTAGATTAAAAAAGTCTGTTGACAAAGAAAACACCCACAATCCCTCACTCCAAATTCTCTGCAATAACTTAAAGCTCTGTAGGATCATTGGGAGGGTTACAAGGTTTCCCTGGAGCAGTGATATTACAAAGCATACATTCTGTCAGGGCTGCACCTCCGAGCTGCAGGTAGGCGTGTTCATGCATGTGGAGAAGTGTGTATGAGTCATGAAAAGAGTGAGGCCCGCTGGATGTGGATCCTTGACCTCACAGTTGGACTCAGTATTATTCTCTTGGATCTGGTTTCTGACTGTGTTTGTGTGTGAAGTCTTCAAGGTGTGTGTATGAAAGATGTGATACATGAGGGGGCCAAGCCAGTCACTCTCTGTGGTCAGCGCCTGTCATCAATTAACATTTCTTTCATGCTGTGTGAGTGAGTGTGTGTAAGAGTGTGTGTGCATAATTGTGAAGGTAACGCTTTAACTGTTTTCACCTTCACTCCAGATGTGTCAGTAAGTCTTCCTCTGTAAACTGATGTTAAACTAAATGCTCCCTTGCTAAAATCAGCTTCCTTCACACATTGACACACACACACACACACACACACACACACACACACACACACACACACTCTCACACAGTCAAACAATCAGGACATTCTTTCTTTAGGCTGGAAACGAGTGTTAGGACATTTGAATGATTACGTTTTTCATGTTCAACACACACTTGTCTGTCTTTATGGTGTGTGAAGGGGGAGTAGCACAAATTAACTTTAATTGGTGATCAATGTCAAACTGACAAATTGCACTAATGCTTCTTTCCGCCTCTGATTCAGTATCAACATCATGAAGGCAATTAACCATCTGGCGAGTGGTGTAGGCCGTGGACCTCAGTGTGAGTGTGCAGAGCAGTCAGAGGGTCTGCAGGTCAGAAATAATCTGTCTCCAAAGGTGTGAAAAGGTCCCGAAAGAGCCATAGATAACATTTACACAGGCCCACTGTGGACATTCCCAAACCATTCATGGACTTTCGGGGAAGTTTCCAATCCCTCTTTTCCTTTGAGCACAGCAGGCAAGTAACAGTTTATGTTACTTGAACAAAGTTCAGCTATGTAAAACCAAACACTAGACTGTTAAAACTCACGTTGTGCCCGACTGAGAAGAAAAAACTCTGAAAAATAATGGCTCCTTGCGACTGAAAGTAGAGCATTTTGATTTAAATATTAATTTTTGCAGAGCAACTCTGTGTGGAAAAAAAAAACATTTTAAAACAAGGGTCCAACTGGGTGTTTTAATTTACTTTATGGGCAGAAACAAAAAGAAACAGTCCCTCTAAGAAAAAAAGTCATCTTCTTGTCTCTTCAGTATTTGCCCTTAATGTGTTGTCTGTTCCCAAACTGCAGGGGGCGGTGTATCACAAACACACATGTACCACAATACTAAACTAGAAAGAATAGGTTGAAATTAGCTTTCAGACAAAAACTGGACATTTTAACAAGTGTTAATGGAGGAATGAGGTCTTACGGAGCGAGCCTCCAGTGGACACTTAAGGAACTGCAGAGTTCTGTTCTTTCTCATTGGCTTCTATTTTTCAGCTCAGAGGTTGCCTCTTATTATTCATTGTCGGCTCACTTTGTCACTTGAAAAGAAATGGGAATAGGCATGTGGACTTCCAAAGACTGACTGAACCAGTGACCCTCTGATGAAGAGACGACTGGCACTGAGGCACAGCTGCCTCTTGGGCTCTCCCACCTAACATAACTGATCCAAGAGAATTCAGAGAATCATTTATGGAGTTTGATGTTAAAGAAAAGTTAACTTTTTCCCTTCAGTGTTGTCAAAGGGGGCACCAGTTGGATTGCTCAGCATTAATATGAAGCCCACGTCAGATTTCTGTTGTAAGACTTATTGGCATTGGGGAATCTGTGTGTTGGGGTATTGACAAACTCTGTGATGTGACATTTGGAAAGTATTCCGTACTTGTGGTGCTCAGGTGCACTATTTCTATAGCCTATACTTCTGATTACTGAAGGCCAGCTCTACAACTCCACTATTTATTTGTTTGTTTGTTTGTTTTTCATTGCACATAAGCTGGCTTTGCACTCTGGCAAACTTTAGTTGTAGCTTCTCCGACATTGCTAGATTCTGAAAATTTGGTGTGTTAAGTTGGTTATTCTGAATGTTTCTGGAGGGTTCCTCTTCATCTTCTTTTTAAGTCACAAAGTTTGCAAATTTTAAGCTCTTTGTCCTTTGTTTCACCTTTAAAAAAAAAAAAAAAAAACCTCTAACACTGACAAATGATTCTTGTCACCGTGACACCAGGTATTTTACCGTGGATCTGTGACACAATGTGAACTCATGTATCTGAGAAGTCTGGCTGAGTTCTGATTGAGGCAAAAACATCCTGATCAACTGGTCTGTAAATTGCTGCACCTGTAAGGCCATCCATTGTTATTGTGGATATGACATTGCATCTATAGTTATCATAATGTCCAGCATGATTGTAGTTTCCTGATTTGCAAAGTAAAGAAATGTTTATTTTATTAATTTATTTATTTTTGTTGGGCAGTGAAATATAACTGAAAAGAATGAAAGTCTTCTCGGGTCATTCAGATGTCCTATAATTAATCCAATAACTTTAATTGACAGTACTGCCTTACTGACTACCACATGTTTCATTACATTTGGAGGAAAAAGTACAAGACGATGCCAGAAGCTTATATAAGTCTCTAATCAAAGCAGTTAGACAAAAATGCATTTCCTGTATTTTTTTTTCTTTAAAAAAGAAAATCACTTCTGCATTTGATGTTACATAACAAAATGCCCCAGAAAGGAGTTCAGCTTCTTTGGGACTTTAAACACTTCTCCCGAATGCCTCTCTCCAAGAAAACTAAATTGAAAGCGACATAAGAATGCATCTTGGTTTTGAGTTTGGATTTTTTTGTTGTCAGTAATTTGATATGGCTTGTAGTGATTCAGGAACAGCAGCTGGTCAGACACGTTCGAGTCTTCACTCAGAAACATTACTGTGTGTTTCTGGAATTCTTTTGGCTCAGCGTTGGCGCTCCAGTGGTGAGTGTGACTTTAAACATGTTAATTGTTCTCCATAATGAGTCTATGCATGTGTTAGTGTACATGTTTTCAGCTGTGTGTGTGCCTTAGTTTACGGTGTGTGTCTATGGGGGCATGTGAGTGCACATCAGGGGGTTGTGCATGTGTTTAGTACTTGTGTCACTGAGGGTAAGTGAGTGTAAATCAGAACATTCCATACTGAGGTGAGAGTCTGTCCTCTCTATCAGGGTAAATGCTGTCATCCATTTCCTGCTGTGTGTGTGTGAGTGTGTACTTGTGCAGTGGAAATGGTGACAACAGCCCACGTCCCCTGCTGACCTTACACACTCTTGTCAGAAACAGGACGACTGCCCAAAGCACCCACAGCTGTTGTCTTTGTGTGTGTGTGTGTGTGCATTTCATGTCAGTGAGGATGTGCAACGATTTTAGCAACTGTTTGAGATTTTTCTTGTTAATAAATGCAGTTTAAACACGCTTTGATTTGCATGCCATGTGTTCTTCCACTGCTATAAAGTTTGCTCTTGGATGAGTGTGTGTGTGTGTTTGCATGTGTGTTCTCACTGACTGTATTCCTGGCTCTTGATGGAGAGCCAAAGCTAGGCTCCGTGATTTGTTGTTTTTCATTGAAGTGAATCTGATTTAGCCGTAAGCAATGAAGGGAAGCTCCATGATAAATTAAAACTCATTGATCCGGCGTCACACAACTGCCGGTCTGCCTGATAACTCTTTTCCATTAGTTGATTATAAAACCCTGCTTTAATGACATGTTAAGCACAGTGTTAAAATGTAAAAACAAAAAAATCCAGGTTCTTCACAGAGAAGATTAAAAAAAAAAAGCAGAACTATTTTTTGATCACCAAATAATTTTTGGTGCAGGTGACAGAGTTCAATTTAAAAAGTTGTCCAGATGATTTTGAAAAGAAGGAAAACACACACACAAAATAAATAAATTAAAAAAGACCTCTTGTAATACATTGGATTGATCTGTCAGCACAGGGAGGTAGGATCCTCAGAGCAACCAATCAGCTGCACGAGCTACTGTGTGACCCATGGGTGCAACTGGTGTTTTTGTGTGACTGTTTAGAAGATCTGCAAGAGCGAGTATCAAGGAAATTTAGAGGAGAGCGTTTTAGGTTGATCTGGTGTCGTTTTGTCTGATCCCGTGTGCAGCGCTGGTGGCTGTGTAGTTCAACAAATACAGACATGCGGTGTGCATCATGTGACTGTGTGCATTCACCTTTCTGCTCTCTTCTATTTCTCGGAGTCTCTCTTTTTCCTTCTGCTCCCTCTGCTGCCGCCAGGTGATCTAAAACACACACACACAAACACATACACACACACATTCACTGTAGTTTCTTGTATTTTCTTAGCAGAGCAGAACCAAGTAGTTTTTTATGCTTTTCTTTATCTCTCACCCTCTCCTCCTTATCATCCCTCCGGTTTTCCTCCAAAACATCAGCCCCTTCCGTCTTTTCTGACATTCCAAGAAACGCATAGTCCTCCTCTTTACACAAACCTCTCATCGACTAGAATTGGAAAACAGCCATTAATCAAACAAAACACGTTTACATCCTCATCTAAGAGTCAATAACCTACACTTTTATTTTTTATTCTTACATTGTCTTCTACATTTTTTGTTGCTTTAAAGACCACATTGTATAAAAACCTTCTGAGAGATTACAGTTTAAATTTAATGTTCTATTCTGAAGTGAAGCAGAATCGAGGGATACTGGGATTTTTTTTTTCTCTTATCGTCATTTTTGGCACATTCTGCAAGCTATTACATAATCCAGCTCTGAAAATGTTATAAACTACCCACTATTTATGCCATTTTTTCCTCTTTACTAAGCTAGTAGTGACTGTACTTGTTCTTTTTTTGTTTGTTTTATAATAACAGCCTGCATACCACCACCTTTCTTTGAATGTAGGCTGGAATAAAAGCAACTAAAGTTGTCTCAAAGCGAGTGATTCACGGTAAAATATCAGCATAAGCAGGTAAATGCTGAGAAAATTGATTATTGGTATTGGCAGATGTGAACGTTTCTGTTAATTTGTGTGACAAATAATAATTAACGGATAGCAGCAACACTACTGAAGGTCTACACTTATTCTATCTTATTTGATTTAATCTTTATTTAAACAGGTCTTTTATTCAGAAAAAAATCACTTTTATAAGCTTGTTCGTAGTTTTCATTTATAGTGGAATCAAATAGTCATCCTGTTTTATTTCTGATTCCAAAGCAATTAGAGCCACAGTAAGATTATGTTCTATTGTAAATTGATTAAAAGCTTGAATAACTGGCGAGTAATGTATAGGCTAAGTGTTTCAGCTGGTGCTTTTGCACATGGAAGCAAAAGTCAGGGGGTTATTGAAAAAAACATTAAGAGGCCATTGAACATACCATTGAGTATGGTTAAATCAATCTGTAGTAATGGAAAGAGTCTGACACGGCTGATAAATCTGCCAGATCCTTCATCAAGCTATGGGTCTACTTTTCTGCAGCTGCTGCTTGGAGGATTGCAAGGACGGGGGTTGAAATGCAGCGATATACTGGAAACTCTTCGATGACACTTAGGGGGGAGAAAAACTACAAGAACAGCCTTGACACCAACAGGCCTCAAGTGGCTATCTGGAAATTTTGGGGCTGGAATCAACTGTAATCCTGTTTACTTACCAAGTTTATGAAGAGGGGCTCCATAAATATATTTTTTTATCTGCATGTAATAATAACACTGATGTATTCTGTTTTCATTTCTGCCTTGCTTATTAAAACTGTTTGTCCCATTTGGGGGTTATATAGTATAGTAATATAGTTTTGACCTAAATTCATTAAAAGGGTCAAAAGAGGTCTGATAGAAATCAACTGTCAAATCAGTGCATACATTTGGGTGGAACAAATCAAAAAGAATGGAAAAGTCTGATAACCATGCCAGGAGATAAGACAGTTACCCAATCTGCACAGCACAAGGAGTACATTACAGGGTTTGACGAGTTTAAAAATCAATCAGCTTTCTGTTTTCAAGATGTTTGCTGTTGTTCTCTGAGAAATGCGTTGGCTACGCTCAGTGATTTTCGGGAAGACATGTCCGTCGGGTTGATGCCAACTGATAAGGAATAAATACATGAAGGGACTTTCAAAACCGCCACAGTTTATGTTCTAACAGTCACATTGCACCCTCAATTCGATCAGCTCATAACTTACCTTTGACATGGGAATCCCCTTAAACCTTTTCTCGTGAGCCATCTCGATCCAGAACAAGGGTTCTACTTACAACATACACACAAACATGCACACATAAGCTTCAATTAGGTCAGTATAGTCAATACACACACACATAAACACACACACACACACACACACACACACACACATATATATATATATATATATATGTTCTCAGCATTACTGTAAAGGAGTGTTGCCCTCAGAGATTTCACTGAATGAAGGTTGATGAAGTTAATCAAATTTGAAAAATGAAAAAATGAGAATTACTCACCGCGACATCAACACTGACTTCTCAGAGTTTTTCTCAAACACTCCTCAGTGTTTAATGTTCTGATCAATACCCAGTCCTTCTATTCAATGTCTTATTAACTAAAGATGCGTCCTGTTCGCTCCCCTGACTCTGACTCCCAACAGATAGTTTCGAATCAGTTATAAGGGTTCTTATACAGTGACAGTATGCTGCTTACATCCTTGCTATTTCCACAGTGCAGTGACAGAAGTCCCACTGTCCCACTAATAAAGAGTCAAGAAGCCAGGGAAGTATAATGGATAGTGCTAAAGTGTTTCATTAATTTCAGTATGAGGCCTCAGGACAATGCATGTCATTCTCTAATTAAAACGGGTCATGTAGAAGTTCGTATCACATTGTCATAGAGCTGCAGAGCCAAAAACAAGCTCAGCCCATTCTCCTGGTCTGGCTCTGCTCATTATGTCTGTTTGTTGCTGTAGTCAAACTGAATATGATCTGGTTCTGACACGGCTTGTTTTAATTTGAAAATCACTGGGTGTTTTCAGTAATTTCCGTGAATGACTTCCTGTCCTGCTCGATCTGGCTTGCAGTTAGTTGATGCGGCACAGCTCTGGCATCAGTGTGGGAGGGATGATGACTTGACAGCTGTTGGGTGAATGTTAGATGATGGCAGTCAAAATGAGTTGAAGAGCTACACCCATTGGCGGTGAGCAACTTCTGTCTGAGGTGTAACTCAGATGGTAAAGGTGTTGCTCTCTGGCCTTTCACAGCATTCCGACTGAAGACCAGCAAGCTGACACACTAATTTACCTATCCAGCTGGCAAAGTTGGACCCTACACTGGGAGATAAGGTAATTGGACAATTGTGCTCAGTATGTGTCTTAAGTGCATGACTACACATAGGAAAGTTGGAGCTAAGAAAGGCTTTGCTCCAAACAACATCTGTCCCATTGGACGTTGAAGCCATTGACAGTACATATTATTGTCTTATGTATAGAGTGCCGTACAACCAGGAGTGTATCTACTTCATGGACAACTCTTAAAGGGGTGCCCAAGGGGTATATATATGTGCAGAAGCCTCATTGGCAGTGCCAGACACATCCACAAGATACTATATAGTGAAAGTGACAACCCCTTCATCCACTTGGCGTGGTCTTTCAGTTGAGTTGCTCTGCTTCATCTTTGTGAGGTAGGTACCCAGGATTCCTCGATACACTGTTGGTATTAGAATCTTTGACACAGCAAGAGGAATGAGTGTTCGAAAGACAACTGTAGTTATACCTCTTTTGGGTTATCTTGGTCACATGTGGCTATGATGATATAAATACTTCATCTGAGCTTGCGCAAGATGGAAACATCCAGTGAGTAGAACTACCTCTAGCAGCCATCCAGAGTTCATAAAACTGTGGTTACATGTTTAACTTTAGTTTTAGATACTCTCTTGTACCTTTGCTTGTCACTCTCCATGGGTTGATTTTACAAATCCATTTGCAATGCAATAAAACATGATCAAAAACCACTCAAGATTAGTCTCCTCCATGCTAACAGTCTAACTGTATTTTTTTGCGAACCAAGATGGAGATCTACAGCTTCAGTACCTTGAGTGTGGGAATAAGTTACTGGGCCAAACCTGTAATCCTTTTGTAAAAGTAAAATTGATGTGAAGTCCAAATACCGCAGAGTTCTCCATTTCAATTTGTTCTAAAAACAAGCAGCACAACACACAGTCTCACACATTTATCAACTTCTGTACATCCAGCTCCCTCTGAAAGAGCAACAAGATGTGATCTCTGACCTTTGGTCCCTAAACATCCCAGGCACCCTGACATCACTCATCAGCCTTCTCATAACAGGAAACATTTCTGCCTCTGTTTCCCCTGTGAAGAAAGTTGCTGCATATTAGCAATGTTCAGCAGTGTTTTAAGAGCCATCTTATCACTGTTGTTTCAAATTTTACAGTAAATTTTACAGTTTTAAGTTGGAGCCCTCTAATTATCCTTTTCATTTACTCACTGTCATCATGCCCTCTAACTTTCATGTTCTTCTTAAACCTTTTTTTTTTATTATTATTTTCCACTTACTCTCTTTAGACTTAAGTGGTTTCCATGCAAACAATACAACTGCTTTATTTCTATGCTACATCCACTTAGCTAGCTATTTATTTATTTAATTGAAAAGTGCTGGGGAGCGAACATATTGTTTAGAAGAAAAGAAATAAAAACACACTGACAACTATGGACTGACGTCTGCTGCTGTCAACCATCTTTGTTTGTATAACACTTTTTATTAATGACACCAACCAGAGGGTGGTGTCTTTATATCACTAGTATGAACACATTTAGAGACTGTGATATTAAGCTGTCACCGCTCACTCAGCTATTAAGGTGAAAGTAAAGACTGACAATCTCTGCCACAGATGTCAGATATAATTTGGATGATTAATTGCCTTGTCCCGGAACTACAGCTAAACATTTGGAGCCCAGCCGATCTGATGTCATCACTGTGTAGTGAGGAAATTTAATAAATTCAGATGCAGATCCTCTCTTAGAGATATTCATTCATCCTTCTCATATCCACCACAGACATCCGCTCGAGCACACAAGTTTAAGTGTAACTTACTTTGTTGTATCAAAAAACATTTTAAAAAATGATTTAATTATTATAGTTTCTAATATATTTCCTAAATGTTATATTTGACCTCTTAAACATTTTCTTAACCTTATTGTAACATTAGTTTTTACAGATAGGAGCTCAAAACCATAAGATTTTTTTTTTTGTATAAACAATATTGCACACAATTAAGCACAGCCTACTGGCTTGGCTTTAAATAACAGTCCTGGTCTCATATGTGGCTCCTTGAACAAATTAATTGCCTATGCCTGCTTCAGGCGGTGTCTTATATGGTTCATGCATAGTGATGAACACAGCTGGAAACAAACTTTGACAGCTGTGTTATAGATTCCACAAACCGCTCTGTAAATCCTCTACATGCACAGAGGTGGACTAAAATGACCCAAGAGCGAGGTCACTGCAGCTGTGGCACCATGCCTGTGTGTGTCAAATCCAGCTGATTTGAAATCGGCGGTCTGTGTGTTGAACTGAAGTGGCTCTGCGGATGCTTGGTTCATGATGTCATCCAAGCCAACTTGATGCTTGACGTTTTAAACACCATGTTGGTACAGAGCAAGAGTCCTTTTGATACACTGGTGTTTATGTGAGTGATTTGATCTGGTACGCCCTAGGTATTATTTAAAGTTACTGGGTTACAACTCCACTCCAACTGGGACTAAAATAACATGATGTCAGAGAGTTATGGGTACAAAGGTGCTGTGGAGAAGACCTTTGTCTCTCTGCTGAAGCTGAGAACTCACATTTTCATCTTATCTTGTAACCCTGTGTATTTTGGATCTTGTAGGACATAAAAAATGCAATATCACCTAAAGTATTTGTCTTTGACTAGCCCTGCCATAACGGTGCCTTAAAAACCTTGAAAAATGGATGAGAGAACCTTTGAAAACAAATTACATCATGTGTAGTAAATCAAAAGAAATCACAGACTAAAAGAGTTGGTACTTTGACTTTTATGAACAATATGAAAACAGGAGGGATAGCCTTTGAATTCTCAAAGACACCCAAAAATAGGAGCAAGTACAGAAGTCTTCCTTGATTTATAAGCTTTTTGTTGTCCTCCAGCCGTGATGTCAGGCACATCCTCTCTTTGGTGATGACTCAGAAATCTTTAATTACAGGTGTCATAGACAAATTAGTTTTCTTTGAAAATAACTTTATTTCCATTGTGGTTTGACAATCTTCACAAAATGCTTCAAAGTTACATTCTCATTAAAGCCTCTGTGAGGGCTTTCCATTTGGTGCTTATTGCAGAAACATGCAATGAAATCTGGAGCACTTTTCTGGAATGAAGATGATTTCCATGAGAAACATCACCAACTGTCATAAAGACATGACTCTTACTGAGGCGTGCAATTGTTTTAGAAGCAAATGAATGGAGAGCAGATCTTCTCTTTAACACTACTTCTCTTTATAATAAAACTAGGGCTGAGCATGATTTAATCAAAAAGGGACCCCTTTAGCTAAAAACAAAAAGTTGCTGCATGTGTGTTTGTCTGTAGTTCTTTGTCTTTATGTGAGAACTTTAAGCTGTTGAAAATGTTGACGACAGCCAAACAGGAACAGGTTAGTCAACATTTTCAATTCACTTTCTGTTCTGAGGCCCTGTTGTATAAACCCATTTTGATATCAGTGAAGAGCATGAGAACAAAAGTAAGCAGTAAATATGCCTGGTGGCTTTCAAACTGAAATATGACCAATGATCTGAATCATCGGCCAGCAGACTAAACCATCAGCCAAAAGTCAGCCTTCTCTAACAACAACAACAACAACAACAAAGAAACAGAGACAAACATCCTCGACCAAAATAGAAGTCTGTCATATTAAATTAATTTTAGGGACAATCTAAATAGCTCAGAGGGGTAAGAGAGGGTGAAGAGGGGATTTCAGAAAGACTCTTTTGATTTTTTTTTTTTATTTTATTTTGGCACATTGACCAGATTTCAGGGCCTCAGCAACATGTTCTGCAGGATGAAGCTGTAGAAATTAATTATTCACACTGGAATTAGCATTCATGGCGTGACTGGTTGGTCCCTTTCGTGGAACTAAATTTTGGCAGGGTAACTATTAAGCTGTAAGGTGTGATGAATTGTTATGAATATAAGGGAACATTTGTCGACAATGAAACAGATGAGAGCATGAAAACTTGCAGTTTCTTTTGTGTTAAAAAGCTCAACTGAGAAATCAAGAAAGGTTTGTCAACATACCTGTTAAAAAGCCAACTTAATGACAGTCATAATTCTTTATTGAAAAACAATTTCTTCCAAATTTCTCATACCTTATCTTTACACAATGTACTGAGATTGTAATGTCAGTGCATCCTTTCTGTTCTACAACCCCAAGGGCTTGTCGAGTGGCCGCCCTCCTAAAGACAAGCGCAGGAATATAATTAAAATTAAAAGTTCCATTCGAGTTCCATTCCATATTGGTTGGTAACCAGAGCATGTGAGCAGCAAGAATTCCCGTTCCTTGCTCCCAAAGGTGTCCGCCTCTGTTGGCTGCCACTCAAAGTCTCACCCCGCCCCGCCTAATACCGCTCAGCGCTCAAACAAGATTGCATCACACTCTTAGCCACGGACGCTCCAAAAAATGTGTTGTGATTCTGAGAGAGGGGCCTGGCTGCAGATGTATCCTCTGAACCCCCTCGACCTCTTCCCTCTATTGTGGATTCTGATTCTGGGCCAGTTTTGGGCATGCTTCAGACACGTGATGGGAATGATAATGGAGCAAGCGCCCTGCTCCGTCTTCCCATCCTTGAAAAAAGAAATTCCTCTCTGTTCTTTTTTTCTTTCTTCGTGCTTTGCTCCCCTGCTTGCACTTCACTCTGCTTACATGCTCTGCTGGTAACCATTCAAAAAATTATTCAAAAATTCCTGCTGCCTGTCGCCACCACCTCCACCGTCAGACCTAACACCACCTACACATACCTGCCAACATCACACTTTGACATAGAGGGAGAGGGCCTGGATCCAGTGCCATGACAGAGATGGAGATGCATCTGATGTATTTTGGACTTAAAACAATTTTGGGGGGGTTAAAGACAAAACCACCATCACATAAACTATTCAGTTTTTTAAATGTTAATGACTATTCCAATATTCAAAAATCATTGCCCATCCCTACCTCCTGTAAAGGTTGTCTGTCCTTTTTCCTATTGTATCATTCTGGTTTCATGCTTGCTCTATTTTGCTAACATCTGTCTCCCTCTCTTTCAGTTCCAGTCTAGTCTCCCTCCTCTGTGATCACCTGGTCCCTCCCTAATGTGTTTCACCTGTCCTGTTTCCTGCACTCACAGCTCCTTTATAATCCTAGTGTGTCTACTCATCCCTTGCCAGATCAATTCTCACTTTGTTGTAGTATCCAGCCTTGTAAAAACCTCTTAGCTCCTAGTGTTTTGACCCTTGTTTCTTTCTCAGTCTTGTCTCTTGTCTGCTGATTCTGTGCCTTCCCCTTCAAGTTTGCCTTCTGGTTTTGAATTCTCCTCTGAATAAAGAGAGTTTTGGATTGTGACTACTGGTGCCATGCCAGGGTCCTCCTCCTGTCTGTGTCGTGACACTTCCTTGGTCTGTTAAAATCATTTTATTTATTGTATGATTTAATCACTGTATGCACTGTAAAGCTTTATCATATACTGTATTTAATTGCATGTAGGACGGGATTTGGGCACATGAGTTTATTGCACTTTATTACAGGTTTATTGCAGTCTTTCTGGTTTGTTTTTGATTCTGACTGAGACTAAGTTTGTAATTTGTATGGATTGTAATGTCATATTTGTACAAGTGAATTCTCGAAGGAAAAGTTGCTGACTTGGCAGTTGCTTATGGAAATGAGACAGTACAGTTAATGTTTATTTGTTGTTGCTATTTCTGAATGATATTTCAGTGTGAGGCTATTAATGGCTTTTCTGTGCATTTTAATTAGAACTGGCAGTTTAAATTCTTACATAAATGAAAATGACTTGAAGGAGGCCTTAAGGGCTCCTTCTGTTAATGTGTGTGTGTTGGGTGGCCAAAGCTGTGCTTTGTTCCAGATGTTCACTCTGACGGCCAGCTCTGAGAAGGCCCCACAACTCAGACAGTTTTACCTGTCAATCACCTCAGCAGAAAACACCTTCTCATTTCCTCTCTTTCCTCTTTTCTTGTCCCCTGGCATGGGTGTCTGTATGTGTGTGTTTCCAACATTAGGGTGACAATGGGAGGCCTGTGTACACAGCAATTAAATACCTCCATGTGGGCTTCTCTAAAACGCTGCCAGTATAAACACTGAGTGTATTATAGCTCCAAAACCTCAACGTCCATTAGATGCTGAACAATATGATTTCATCCAGATTATTTATCTGGCTTCATCTCTTTTTTTACTAGCCAAACATCGTTTTTTTTTCCAGCTTCAGAGAAAAGGTTCAAGTTATTTGACCCTTTAAATGCAAACGAGTAATAGATTCTATTTTTATATTCTAGGACAGCATCAGATATTGACCACTGGCTAATTTTAGCCCAAATAGGTCAATTGCACTTTTCCAAATGCAGAAGAAAAAACATCAGTGTCAGGCATGCATCCCCTTTTTTTCACTGCACATAGCTTTGCGAAATTAATTCAGTCATTCAGTTGTTGGTTATGTTAATCAGGCCTTGAATGAACTTTATATTCGTCTGCAGCCTTGAAATGGCCTTTACACTTATTTGATAAACTTGTTTCTGCTTTGCAGTAGATGACTTATCAGAACATTCATTAACAACTTAAGATGACTCAGCATGCATAGATTAAGTTCTTTTTAAAGAACATCTATTTTTGGTAATACTGTAAATATTCCCAACTGAGGACTATATTAGGACTCATGTCTTGGAATACTTGGAGCTTAATACATGGCATTAGTGGATCCCTCAAAGCCGTTTTGTGGAATGTCCGCTGTTGAATGAAGCACTTGCTCTGGATACGACCTGGGCCTCTAAAGCACCGGTTAATCCTCGGAAAGTCAGCTTTTGGCATGTGAGCTGAGTGAAATATATGTCTGACGGGGGCTCCAACACGCAATGAAAATCCTTCAGTGTCTAAGAGTTTGAGAACTGTAAGATGTTATAAGTGTGTGAACGTTAAAGATGGCACCTCTTTATTATTTCAAAACCCAAAATGAAATTTCAAGAAAGTATACATCTTCTTAAAGCTTAAATAAACAATGCTAGAAGTTTCAAATTTAAAAGATTAAGGTAAGCAACATAATTTAAAAGTTAGAAAGCTAACCTTGTGCTGCTATATAGGTCCTATTGGGATGCTCCAGTATACAATGGCTTATTCTAAATTTATCCCTTTGGCATACCCAAAATTTTCTTCATACTCAGACTTTTTTTCACCAGCTTCCTGTACCCCTTTCTTCCATCTTCATTTTAGAGTTTCTTTTTTCCCCAATTCATAATAGAATTAAAGATACATTACCCATAGTGCACCATTTAATGCTTGTATCATTTTCATTGGCATAGCATAACACTTTGTTTTGGAATCTAGACGTCTCTCATTGTTGGATAATAAATGATAATCTGAGAAGACAACAGCACACTTGGCTCCAGGAGTGTACACTGAGGGCGCAAACTACAGCAGAGCTGCATTATAATAACACAGGGACATTACATTACTCACGACTAACTTGCTATTCAGATACACCCCAGCGGGTGAATAAGTGGAGAGCACTGTGAATTACATGTCATGCATCTATAAGCAAAAGATAAGAAGAAATGTCTTAAGTACAGTGTTTATGTTTGATTGTAAATCAGACATATGCATAAACAAAAGCTCTGGTCTGATGATTGTACGACATAAACATTCAGACAATTAAGTTTACAACCAATCCTCTGGGGACCATGAACATACCAATAATATGAGTGCACTTCCAAAAACTGTTTAAATATGGAAATATTAAAAAAAGTTAAATTCAACATGGTTGTTATGTGGAGTATCACAAGATAACCAAAGTCAGAAGGATCCTTTGAAAGCGAGACAATATGATCCTATCTGTTTCAAACAGTCACTTGTAGACTGTGGAAGGTCCCTAGAAATGTTCTTTTGCCCATGGGACAGTCAAATCAAAAATACTTAAGCAGCATGTGTCGTTCTGGAGGGTGGTTGCAAACACTGTTTAATTTGTTCTAAATGGATTTCTTAAAATAACTGATGCAAGAGAGGGGGAAAAAGTGTTTTTGTGGAATGGTTCATTTAAATGTAATAATGTGCTTTTCATATTATCGAAACATACAGTAAAATTCCGCAAGTCAATACCTGCTGTTTCAAAGTTCCAAACTGGGATGTAGAATGGGAACAAGATTTGAAAAAAAAAAATTGGCAAGAAGAGTTCACTCAGTTTGTGACATCTGCGACTGGTGAATCTTCAGTGGATGATCATATTACCCTCCTTACATTTTTAAACTGTCAAGGGTCAGATTCGGGAACATATTTTGTTATGGAAAGTATATAAAAATGGGTGTTGTCATTTTGTATCAGGGTGAAGCCAAGAGATTTAGAGCACCCCCTACTGACTGCAGCAGTATAGGTCATAAACCATCGACTCTATAAAATATGGACGTAGTCTCTGGGATGTCACCCGTCTGTTCCTGATGCAGTCAAATGGCGCAAGTCATTGGACAGGACCATCTTGGATATGACGCAGGCTTTGAACTTCCTTTCTAACAGCTATGGAGTATCTGTCAGTTATGTGATCTGAGCTGAACCTTTGATTGGACAAACTTGTAATTTTAATATCTTTTAAACCACTGAGTTAGAGAGAAAAAAAAACACCCCCTGTACAGTGTTTGCCGATACAGAAATCAGTGTTTCAGACACCAAGCCATTTTTTGAATCAGGCTGTAAATGTGTTTTAAATAACATGGTCTTTCTGCAGCCAGCCTCTAGTGGATTCTCCATGAACAACAACTTTTAGCACTTCTACATAGGCTTCATTTTTCTCTACTGGATGTTGCCCCTTGTCATAAACCCAACCTCTGATTCTTCCAGTGGTCTGGCAAAATTGGAATACACAAACTCTTTTTTTAACCCGTCACATGGTTTTGGTTATGATAGTGAGTTGCTTTTATTTTGATTAATGTCAAAGTGTTGATTTTTCTGAAGTTTGAGTTATGTTAATTTTAAATTGCATTGCTCGGCTACGACAACACAAATATTGGCACCCATGCAAGCTATAGAGCTGTAAAGGGACAGTCGCTGAAATATAGCATGCCACATAGAGGCCAAAATGAGATTCAAAGACACTAGCCTGAGATAAAGAGTTTTTGAGTTTTAAGTGATGTGAAATTGCTGCAGAGGTATCAGAGAGACAGTTTAAAGCTGCTCTGTAAACAGCAATGAGCTTGATTGACATGTGCCGAACCCTGTCTACTCCTCTTATCCATGATTTGATCCTACCATCTGTAAACACCCCTGACCTGTGACCTGCAGGCTTTCTGTAGGCTCTGAGACTGTATGGAAACCCCCGAATAGCTTACAATGCCTTTAGTTAAAGACGAGACTCTCACGCACCACTCAGCACGAACAGCCCTGTCGAGGAAACCGTTAAGTGTAAATCCTCCCACTAGTATCGGCACAGGATTGGAAAGAAAAACCCCTTTAAGTTCAACAAGTCCTCTTTGCACCTATGCCTGTCAAGTCTCTGTTGTCCAATGCTGAAAGATACTTACTTCCTGTTATAATCCTTTTCTTGCTTGTTAGGCATGCAACAGGGATTTGAGTTAAGGTCCTCACACAGAGGCCAAGCAGCCTTTGCTACCTGTTGACATGATGGAGGGATAATGCTTTCAAAAGCACAGAATTTACTTGCAATAGATTCTCTCCCTTGGAGAAAAAAATACAACAGCAAGGGTAAGGAGAAACTGCTTCAAATATAAGACTGTGTATTGACCTTTTTAGTGGTGAAACACTTTTCTGAAAGCTTGTCTGGTGTGTTTAAATTTCCCCACCTTCCATATTTTCCACATGAAGCTTTAGGAATGGTTTTCCCTGGTAAAGATGGATATCCTTTCAATACATCTGTCTTTTGCAGTCTTCTTGGTTATTAATTCCATCACCACTGGTTGTATTTCACTACTTCTACTGTTAAACACGATGCATTAGAAGGACACAGATATCTGCATTTTCTTAATGGCAATTAAAAGGGCTGATACAAAGAGGTGAGATTTATTTTTTCTTCCATTATTATTATCCAGGAAGCCTTGCATTTTTGGAGGGTACTTGACTATTCAAAACGGATAAATTAGCTGCCCTGATCCCTTGAACTTTTTGCATTTACGACTTGGTTAACCTTGAACATGTGGATAGAAATTTTAACCCTGTAAGGCCCAGCGTTGTAATATTACAACATTTTTATTTTTTCTAAAAAAAGGTATAAACGTTTTGTTTTTCTTGTTTTTTTTCACATTAACATAGTCATTGGGTCCTATTGTTCAGTCCCACAATACTACTGGATAGGACATTTGTATATAAGTCCGGCCCACAGGTCCCGAACTTTCACAAGCTGCGAAACTTTGGCTGAGCAACAACGCTTTGTTTCATTGGACCACATCTATAAGATTTAAGTAAGTAAAATGTCTTAAATATTTTTTTTGGTGATCATTACACTGTCTAGAACATGTACATATGTAGTTTTTGTGAAATACATTCCTCAATTGTAAATTAGAGCATGTTGTATATTTGTTGTAATTTTACAACACTGGGCCTTTGGGGCAGCAAAATGGCCATGTTGTAAGTTTACAACATACATGGCTAAGTGTAGTCTAAATATGCATTTTGATAGGGACCTTCTACTTTTTACAATATATTTTAAATTACACACATTTTCTACACATTCCAGACCCTAGTATATATTATGTAGGCTGTATATTTATTTTTACTTTAATTTCCAATCCAGTACTATTTGGAACCCGTTGCTTATAATGATATAGTAATCACCTTCAACAGTTTAGTTTCTCATTCTGTATGTATATGTGCCCATTGTTTTGGCTCAATTCACAGTCAAACAGTTAGTTCTGGGGGGATGCTGGGGGATGCTTGTTGCATTGTTGTGGAACAGGTGAGAATGTTCAGGAATGTGGAATTATCATCCTAAAAGCAGTGCTTCATGCATTCCTTTTAGGATGATAATCAGAGTACAATAGATTGGCCAGACAGTATTGTGTGACTAGAGAAATGTGTGAATAGGTTACTTTAGTTGAAAGTGTAAACACTTTGCCCCTCCACCCATGTACTAAAGATAGGGTTGGATGGGGTGGGAACAGCCAGGCAGGTGCGCATACCCAACTGCAACCTGGACGACGACAAGAGCTTGAAGAAGAAGGGGAGAGGAACCTTTGATTACAGAGTGGAAGTGAAACACAACATCTGTGCCGTCAAATGGTATGATAACAGGGCGGTGACACTTGTGTCATCCTTTGCTGGAACAGAACCGGTGCAGAAGATTCAACGCTGGGACAAAGCCAACAAGACCTACGTTCAAGTTGAAAGGCCTTACATTGTGGGTACCTACAACACATACATGGGAGGTGTGGAAAGAGACACTGAACATGAGACATTTCCAGGCAGAGCTCGCGTCCTCTCTCATTCTGGTGGACACAGTCAAAACTCCAAAGAGGGGACAACCATCTTCGGGAAATGGTAGTCCAGTGACAACAGGCAGCCCTTTGAATGCACAGAAGAGACCATCCTTGGGTGATGGGAGTCCATACAGTGTTCCACCAAAGAGATTATGTGCACACCCACCACTGGATGCACGCAAGGACCTCATTGGACATTTTCCAATGAAGACTACGAGAGGACGCTGCAGACATTGCCCTAAAGGGTACACGAACACACAATGCCGCAAGTGTGATGTTTGACTTTGCTTTTCAGAGGACAAGGACTGTTTTTGGGACCATCACTCTTAAATGATCACTCCACTACTCACTTATATGTCTATACTGTACATATTCGCCCGTCCCTACATGCTTGCCTTGCATGTTTTTTATTTATACATTGTTTTCAAATAAAATGGCCATTCATAAAAATATGACTCATGTTGTTATTATTATTCATGTTATATACTGTTCTGGGGCTAAGTAATAAGCAATCAACCATACAAATGAACCCTTAGTTTGTTTTACTGAGGTACAAACACTTGTACCGTTCTGTTCAGACAATGACTACAAATAGCCTACAGGAAATTCTGCTACCCATTTGACCCAACGTTGTAATATTACAACGTTTCCATAAAACCTTACAAAAACATTTTTTTTTTGCAAACACTTCATTTTCATCTCCAAAGGCCTCCTACAACACCATCTAAGTGGTTGAAAATTTTTTTTTTAATGTTTTACTATGTCTGGGTCTTACAGGGTTAAAGTAGGGTAATTGAATTGTTCTATCTTGACTATCTGCATGCCTCAGTCATCTTTCAGTAATTACAGACCTGTTCACTGCTATGCAGCCTTACAAAGAGAGCACCAGGCTGTCCAGGACTAGGATTCCTTTAATTTACTGAAATTTCCCCAATACGTTCAATAGCACTTAAAATATTAACACACTTTAAGTCAGCATACTGAAGGGTTCTTGATCTGCTCTCCTCTGCAGCCTGACAAGTAGTAAGCCCCTCTTAGAACGGGAGATTACCACCTCAAATCCCAGCTCTGCGTATATGTACATCTCCTTAAGTCAGCTTTACCCCTCTGCAAAACCCCTTGGTCATTAGAGACTGCACATTCTACCGCTCTGGCCTGTTACCTCCATCACCTTATGAACAAATCATACAACCCAGTAGATCATGAATAAAGAGGGTTCAAAAAGTGATGTCGGTGTTTGATCACACCTCTCTGGGAGGGACAGATAAAGAGAAAACTTTTTTTTTTCTGTGGCACTGAGGGCTCATAGAAGGCTGTGTGTGTGTGGAGGGGGGTTCTAATTGATGTTGTCACATTTAGTGAGAAGCGGTGAGAGGTAATCAGCAATGGATGACCTTAGGTCTTAACATGGATTTGTTACAAGGTTCTTTGACTTGGCAAAAGTCATAACAATCAATTTATGTATTCCTCAAATAATTATGTAAATAATCCTTCAGTTTTTCTTGTTTTGTAACATCGTCAGGACATCTTTCAGTTAAGGACTTTAAACTCTGGTTGTACTTTGTCTCCATAGTCCAAAACTTGTACAAAATACATTTTAGGGTGTTGGGATAAAGTCATATTTTCAATTATTTCACAAACTCAAGAAATCCTCCTTTTGTATAGTCACTATAAACCTGCTGGAAGGAATATAACTTCTGGAGCTGATAACGTCTGTGCACCAAGTGCAGTCAAGAAAAGAGCTTAACTCTGTCATTCTGTGTATGTTTAAATATGTATATAAATAAAAATAACGAAAAAGAAAAAAACATTCTGGAAAAAGCTTGAGTTCAGTTCAAATTCAGCTAAAAATGGCATAAAACCGTCATTTGAACTAAACAGTATATCAAAACATTCTGGGACATATTCTGACACAAGAAGAGCTCAGGGGTGCCAGCTTTTCTCCTTCATTAAGTCATAAACATGCATTTACTAAAAAGCAGTGGTAAACTTTTAAGTAAATAAACCACTGTAGAATCTGAAATCATTAGCGGAAGAACAGATGGTGTCATTGTGGAAAAACATAGTTTGGCAGCAACATGTGTATGCTTAAAGTCATTAAGTTTTTTTCAAAGCAGACCAAGTCACAGAAAGGGCTGGAGTCACTTGGAGAAGTCTGTGTTCAACTTTTTTAATGGATCAAATTTTCATTTACCTGCCTACTTACTCAATCTTGCAGCAACCCCATGCCTAATCCTGTTCATGACATCTGGATCATAGCATCAACATACTGTATTGCTTATTGGGCTCTAAAAACTTCAAACCCATTGACAAAATTATGTTGGTTTGTTGCTGTTTTACATCACAATCTGAGCTGAGCTGTATTTTTAAGTTTTGATATTGTTTATCAACATAAAAGTCCGTGAAAAAAATCAAAAGCATTAAGGGTCAAATGTGTAAAAATGAGAACATTTAGAGTTATCAAGCAGTCATATTCTAGATTAAAATACTTTGTTTCTCACCCCTTGTGTTGGTAGAAGTTCAGTGGATGCCTTTGAGCGCCTAAGTGCATGATAGATATCTAGTTTTCTTGTTTTTACCTTAAAAATTATCGATCCACGTAAACTACTTCGCACAAAACCTCCTTTTCTCTTCTTATGGTTATGGAAGGCTCAATCCAAGTTAAAAAAAGTGGTTTTAAAAAAAAAAAATTGAAGTTGGATTCCATCTCTCCCAAGTCTGGTTTGCTAAATGTTGGTAAAACTATGCGTTGTTCATTTCAAGTAAATCTTATCTTACAAAAAAAAATCTGGTTCTATTTGAATCATGCTACTCCTGAGAATCAGTTTTATTTTAAACAAAGGGACTCGGTTGCTAGAGGTCTCTTGTTTCTTTTCTCTAATACTCAGGATGACTCACACCTCATGGTAACCAAGGACAAATGCCGCTGTCATGCTACCAATCATCTGTTATTTATCACTACTGAACTGGAAGCACTTGCATACCTTTGCTCTTAACACACTCTATCTCTATTCTCTGCTGTGACCTCCCAAGAATTTGATAATAACTGATTCATATCTTTGTCAATCACACGGCCTCCTGTCTGCTTCCAACTCAGTCTGTTCAGAGATTTGATTCTACTTGTCTCCTCTTGGTTGTCTGCACCACTATGTGCTGTTCATCTCTTGCTTCACCCTGCAGGTTGTTAGTATGACATCAGGTTTGTTTCCAGTGATACAAAATGCTGCTCATTTACGGAAACCTTGTGTTTTGAAAAAGCCTTTTATGAGGAAGATTGCATCCTTCTTTCCATGTTTGAGGTTTTCCGTTGGATAATGAAGAACATTCATCTGTCAAACTTGCCTTTCTGCATTTAACAAACAATAAACACAGGACTTAATATCAGATAAGAGGAGTCCCATGGTGATAAGCATCACTTGAACTTGCCTGAATTCATCCTTTATTAGTGTTTCACTCGGTGGGAACCATCACTGATCCTTTGCCATCTGTCTAGAACAATGCTCTGCAATGTGAGAAAAATTATGAAGCTACAACTGCTTTAAGCTTCAAGACTTGACTAAATAGTCAGTATTATGAACACACACAAAAACCCCATCACTTCCAACTTAAATTCTTTTGGACACTGACCCATTTCATAGAGATTTGGTGCCATGTGATACCACACTGTGTGTTTAAATTGGCAGGATAACTGAGGTGTAAATTATCTAATCAGATAGCAGAATAAATTACTATTGATCAGACTGATCAAACACCAACCATGGGTGTTTCACTCTCTGGTTGATCAGTGCCTGAAAGTAAGACTCAGAACCACACCAATGTTATTTTGATAAAGTACTTTTGTAAAACTCTTGAAGGGAGTAAAAGTTGTCAGTCACCAACTATAAAATCCTTAAAAGGTACCAAAACTATTAAAACATGATGGAGTTGCATGGACTTCGTAGTCCTGTACAAACAGGGAAAAAAAGCTATAGACAAAAACCTTTTTTTTTTTGGTACCAAGTTATGAACATGGTTATTTGGGCAAAAACATTTTCTTGAGATAGAAAACAGCCTTCAGTCAGTTTAGTTGATCGGGTACATTTGCCTTGTTTATTCCTCTGCATTGAACATTTTCCTGTAATGTATTATTTGTGCGCTGGTTACCATTGATTTTCAACAGAGAGATGGTTGAATATTAAGCTGTGGTGTGTGTAATGTTTTCTTTTTTTTCCCCCATTTAAAATAGTCTAGTTTTCTTCTTATTGTCTTTATAAGCCAGATTTACCTAATAAGTCCAAATGTCCAAACATTTACTCATTTAGTTTCTTGTATTGAGACAATATTCTTACATTAAGAAACCTTTTTTTTCCAATCATCTTTTTCCAGACTTTTCCGGCCAGTGTGGCTCATATAAGGTCTAACACCAGGTATAAAACTGATGCATCTCTGATTTGAACAGAAACCTATCGGATCCGGCGCTCGACCAGAGACTTGTCTCATGTATTTTGTCTGTAATAAGGCAATTTGTAGTAAAACTGAGTGAAAAATATACACGGTGTAAATGGTAATGCAAAGTTGTCATCAGCTTATCAAAACATCCACCTCATAAGGACACCACTACTCTTTAAAGCATTTGTGAATGAAATGTGTCTTTAAGAAATGTAAGTTTTTTCTTTTTTTTTTATTGACAGGAAGAAACGATAACAGCTCATGATAACAGTTGAGAGTAAAACTTGGTTCAAGGAAACCAAACAGTTGGATTTTCTTGAGTCTCTGTCAGTCAGTGCTAGCAGATACTACAAGAATTATTTGTGTTTTCTTTTTTATTATAAAAAAGTGTCTCCCAGAGGAATAAATGGACTTTTTGGTGTGTTAAAACATAACAGCATGAAAGCACAGTGCAAATGTTTACGTTTGGTCATACATCACAAGTTTGTGTTTCAGATGTCTGTCTCATTCAGAGGAAATGCTAATATATTGGTCCGTCGGACAGAACCGTCCTCTCAGATTTGTAACTTTCTGGATTTGTAAAATTAAACCTTTAAAACATTTGCGGCAACTGCTGAGTGTGAGTTACCAAGTCCTATGTCTCTGCTCTGGTCAAGGCACATGTAAAGTCTTACCGTGAAGCACCTTTGCAGCCCAGTTCTGTGTTAAAGTCCCAAAACAAGTCCATAACTTTTTCATTCTTTTTTTTAGATATTTTTTTCCTTTAGAAGAAGACTTCTCTCAATAAATAACACAAATATATTCATACGTCATATATATAGATAGATAAACATGTATAAACTACATGCATTTCATATAATTTAAATAATTTATATGTACAGTCCGCCTCTCATACACACTCACTCCCTCCCTGATCCCACTAAGTCAAGTTCATCTGTTACCAGCTGTGTTGCACTGTTCTGTTGATTTGCAGCACATAAAGGTGAAATATCTTTGAAATGGACCCCATAGTTTCTTCAGTTGAAGTATCACTTTTTAGCAGAATGTTGTTCTAAACCACCATAACCAATAATCCTGTGGCAGGAGCTCTGTGGACAGAGTTACATCCTTAACTGGAAGTAGAATCCACAGTGAGTAGTCCACGGCTGGGTGTCTTTAGGGTTATATTTACGTCCTGTGACGTTTTCTCGATAACGCACAGACACAGGAAGTGTCTATGCGTATCCACCTCCATCCCACTGAATTTCGGATCTGTGTGAGTGCTCGAACATATGTTTGTGTTGTCTTGCACTGTGAGTTCCAGTTCTTGTCATCAATTCCCCTGCAGCCACCTTTAAAAGGCCTCGGGGTCCGACAGCGTGTCTCGTAAAAGTATTGTTTGATGTCCTGAGTGGCACTGGTTTTAATTTTGGCCAAAACAGTAACAGAGTCCCCCTTGGTGTCCACTGCTTGGGTTTTATCCGTCACCCACTGGCTCTCACTGTCACACACAGAATATTCCCCACGGTAGCTCCTGTGCTCAGCGTAACGCTTCTTTCGTGTTTTGTTTCCTGCCACTCCACTTTCCACAAAATCGTCCGCAAGGTACAGCGGCGGGGGCTGCAGTGGCGGCCGGTCACTTAGCAGCACTCGAGGTGAGTTGTACCGCTTATGCTGCCTGAGAAGGTCCGAGTTCAATAACATCACCTGCTGGTCCACCCAACCTTCACTGCTTCCACCGCTACGTCCCCCTGTCCCCCACTGATCGGCATCACTCTGCTCCTCTGGAGGAAAGCTGTCACTGATGAGAGGAGGCAGTGTTTCCTGGGTCTCTATGTACCGAGTCTTCCCTTGCTGGCTCTGGTTCCCTCTGTTCCTTCCTTTGGTCAGGTCGGCTTGAAGCAGCTGTATTATGAGGGAGTTTAAGGGGTCAGGACTTGGCTGCTGCTGTTGTCCCTGGCGACTGCTGTCCATTGTGGTTGCCTGGATACCATAGAGGTACACGAGGACCATCACATACAGCAGGATGGACATCACTAGATTCACCTGTAAGATCTGCAAAGACAGAGACACACTAATTACTTTACAACATTACTAATTACATGGCTTCATTGCTTATCACAAAAACTCAGTTATAGGTCAAAATCCCATTACAGAAATGAAATAAACCCCAAGGACACCAGGTCACACGTCTGGAACATTTACAAAGTTTGCGACAATCTAGCAATGGTTTGTTTAACCACCAGTTCGTAGAACATTATCCCCTTCTTGGGACAAAAACGTGTCCTGCTGTACTCTATAAAAGAAATGGACACAGACACTCCAACATAGCCGATAGGATTGTGATGCCCACCATGAGGACCTGAGTTTAATGTTGTCGCTATTGTTCGTAGTAGTAAAAAGGTTTCACTATCATCCTTTCAGAGCAGTTTAAGGCTTTCATAGGTAAGGCAACTGTACATGGTTTATGTGTTTTAGAGCTAAATAAGCCTTTAAATGAGAAGAGAAAGAGGAGAGAAGAGAAAGAGGAGAAAAGAGAGTTTTCAAAAACTTCATCAGTTACCTTTTAGAACTGACTTTTGGCCATTTTAATCACAGGATAGCAAACCCTTCTCTATCATCTATTATACTCTTTATACTCTTATACTCTGGTGCCATGATTTGCAAGATTAATATCATGCTTTTTTGATTTGAGGCAGTAACAGGTCTTGCAGAAATAAATCAACTGGGTGCTTGGACCAATTCCAAACTCGTGTCATACAAGCTAACTTTTGTAGCAACCAGTTGAGTCTGGCTGCGACTCCACTGTCACAACCATTCGCAACAGGTTTGCTTTACTCTTTAAACCAGAGGCTACTTCCACTACAGCAGAGGTAATCCAACTTCAAAGTGCAGCTCTGCGTGGGGAGGTACCAAATAATGGGGCAAAGGTGCAAGACTGGCAAATGGAGTAACAGCAGTAACAAAACATGCAGCCAACAGTGAACGTAAAGGTTTTTTGCATAGCATTGGTGCAAAATGACATCAGATATTGCACCAGAGCTTGGAGTCAGTGAACAAAAAGACATTATATGTCTCAAATCAAGTTAGGTGACTGTCTAACTAACAGGCAAATAGGTTCAGCTCAGGATGTCAGTGCAAGTATTCCCCTTACACTGCAACAAGACAAACTGTCTCAACCGTTCAAGGAGGCAGAAACATGTGTATCTGATCCAACTCAGACTGGAACCACACTGTCCCTGTATACAGATAACTCTGAGACCAAATGCAGGTCTGTGAATATGCTTGACAGATACAAGGACAATTTACAGAGACAAGGAGAAACACAAGACAGTTGGAAATTTCCACCACCTTTCATCACCAGATTGTCACATCCTTCTCAAACAAATGGCCATAGATCTGAATAAAGTAGAAGAATTATGGTGTTCCTTACAACTTCTTAGCTTGTCTGAGGGGATTTGTTCAATTTCTGCAGGGGTGGGAAGTGTGTAAGTCTCTGGGGCTTTGTGGGAACCCTGAGTTTGAACTTGGCAACCACAATGTCAATAACAACAGCAGCAGCAGTAGTAGTTTATCTCTCTCACTCTTCCTCTCTCCCTCTTTCTCTCTCGTGTGTGTGTGTGTGTGTGTGTGTGCGTGTGTGGTAAAAACATAATTGAACCAACTTGCAGATACATGTACAACATACCACTGAGCAATAAAGCACCCATAATTGTGTTCGGAGAAATGAACACAACTGTTTTTTTATGCATGCTTAAAATGTGAGTGTGTGGGGTAGGGTGGGGTCTGGGGGTTAAACCAAGCTCCCCTTTCATACACACTTTGTTCTGAAGCCATTAGAAGTATCTTTCACTGCTTCACTTACTTCCAATGAGATGAAAACATGATTTATTTTAGAGTACATGTGAAGTATTAGTTCTCTTGGGATGGGGAAGTGGCCAGTTTGGATAACTCTGAGATGTAAAGCCACGCTTCATATAGAAAAAGTTGACAAACCAGGCTCCACTTGAAGCATCTGTTGATTCCATACTGGATGTTGACTTTGGATGAGGTTGCCCTCCATGTTGGGAACTTTAACATCCATAAATTCACTCAATCCTGATGAGAAAAAGTTTGTTCTATTTTTTGTTGCTCATGTTTCACTCTGCAGGGTTTGAAAACTCTGTAGTGATCTGTAGGAGAAGCATTAGGTCAAATGTTTCTGAAATGTGTGTATGCTTAAAGCAGATGTTATGGAGCCACATGCTCATTCCAGATCAGTACGGTCCAGGAAGTGGTGTTAGTGTAAGCCTCGGGGGAGCGTTCCAGCCATGAGTAGTTCTCAGAAAACTGACATTCTTCTATCATGTTTAATTCCTCAAGGAGAGATCCCTGATAAGGCCTCCTTCACAAAGTCCTGTTGCATCTAACTGAAGGTACAGTTAACAAGGGACAAAGCATCGCTTCACTGATGGATCACTTTGTGGAAAGCAGTGTTTATAGTTAACTGTCTTTATCTACTGTCTAACAATCAGAAAGGTGTTCTTTTGATTCCTTTAACCTCGAACACCTGATATCATAGCCACTGGGGGCAGCAAAAATAAACTTAACTACTAATGTTGACTTAAATATCTATACTCTTGAATGAATATCAAAATAATCAGTTTTTCAATCAGCTTTAATCACATGTTCACACCCAGCAGACACAAATCATCTTCAGAATTTGTGGTCATATTTTCACCCTTATAAACTGATAACACAAGGTCATGTGGAAACACAAGTTACCGATTGATTCACCTGATCGTTAAACTCAAAGCGCCAGTATTTGAGTTTTTTTTTTTTTTTTTCATTTATTGTATTATACTTTTTATATAATCTTGGAAGTTTTGCACTTTGCACTTTGTTTGCTGCTGTGACTCCTGAATTTCCCTTTGGGGATCAATAAAGAATATTCTATTCTATTCTATTCTATTCTATCACGTTGCTAACAAGCAGTCTTAGTCTTCGACTTTGTCATCGGTTGTGTACATTCATTCTGAAGAACAAATATTTCTCCTTCACCAAGGAGCCTGATTATAGTATCTACACAAATTGCCAGGTGGTGAGGTTTACTCTGTTTTGGACAAGTTGTTATTTATGTTGCAATCATATGCACGCACACATGTTCTCTGGATGTCTTTCAAAGAGAGGAGGAGAAGGAAAGGTGATGGATAATAGACAAACAGACGGCAGCGTACAGAAACAGGTGACTTGCTCCCATCAGTGATGTTACGGCTGGATGAAAGCTGTCAGATGGAGGGAGGGAGAAATGGTGGGACATCTGTTCTGAAGCAATGTCACCTTATCGTCAGTGGCTCAGACTTACACAACTATATAGGAAAGATTTTCAATCCCTGTACTGCACAACACCCACCCACACAAACAAACAACCACACACATTTTTAAAAGTTTCAAGGACTCATAATGGCAGTGCTGCTGTGACAGCAAGATCGTAAAATTCAGGCCAATGGGCAACAAACGGCAGTAACAGTGAGAGCATTGCTGTTCAGAGAATAACTTAATCTTTTTACTGTATTTGAAAATTTGGGCAGTGCCATTTTGTTCTATCAGTCAATTTGCACACAGAATACACAAAGGCCACAGTCCTTAAACAGCGTTGGATTACAGCCTGCACCCACACACGTTTAACAGAGTTGGGAAAATAATTTCTCATAAATCTGCTGACAGATCACAACACGTTGTTCATCAACTTCACAGCTCCGACTAATCCCACAAAGCTGGAATTAGCGCCAAAACCAACTCTAATTCAACCTTAAGAAAATAAAAATTAAACAAAAAAGCATTTTTCATGATTAGCATGCCAAGGTTATTTATCACCACATTTTTTTGTTTTTTATTTTTTTATTACCGTTATCATTTTAATATGCTTACTCTGAACTCCAAACTGCCACAGCTCATTTTGGAATTTGACCATTTTAATCAGAGACAAACATTTACTATTATTATTATTATTATATAAAAGTTGCTCACACCTGAAGTGTCAGATGTGCTTAGCCCTAAATTCTGTCTCCTTTTGTCCTCCTGCTTGTAATTCATGCCTGCCCAAGCCTCTTTTCCTATCCAGCTATGCTCTTAAATTCCACTGGAGGTTTGTTGGTTCATCCAAAACCTTAAACAAAAGCATGTGGTGACAGGAGTTGTGTTGATACCTCTACTATCTCATAAAAAAGAAAAACTGAGCAAGAAGCAGACTGCCATAAACCAATCGCTGATACCAATACGACAATAGAGCTTTCATACAACTTCTTGTTTTTTCTTTTGCTGTTGTAATCTGGTCAGAATATAAGAATAAGGATCTCTTTGTTAATGAAGCGCCTGGCCTGTAAAAATTTACATCGGAGCAAGGCAAATTAATTTTCCCTCCTGCTGTCCTAATCATTGCCATAAACACTCTCACTGTAGTTTATGATGCTGACAACGAATGGAGACAAATGGAGCACGGCAGGTGAACAATAGATTTCCCTGTAGGGAGGTTAATGACACTGTGTTAAACTGAGTATTGTGTTCTTTCTTAAGCCCCTTTGACCTTGCCTGGTACAAATAATGAATACACCTTGTAGAAATGTTTTTCATATCCGTATGCTGTGGTGATATTTAGATATTATTGGGCCACATTTTGTATAAGTCCTCTTTTTTCCTGGAAAAAAAATCTTTTTCATTATTTATTGGACGTTAAAGACAGGGTTTTACGTCTCGTTTAATGATGATTGACAGCTGCTGTTCTTCTTTAGTTTTTTTGGGAAAAATAAAATACATCAGGAATGATAGTTAAGAAGAGATTAGACTGTCAAAAGAAAAAAAAGAATTATTTTTGTTACCCGTTTCCACTCAGATTTTCCCAGAGTCCTTCGTAAGTCGCTACTGCGCAGACTCTGACTGCACAATGGCAGATCCTGTGATGGAGGTATTTTGGCTTCAAAACCATACAATGATAAAAGGTGGAGCCACTCCGTCCATTGCATTTACGAAAGGCTCAGTCAGTCACAAGCAAGGATGGGTTTGTGAACAACTGTGTGAGCAAATGGTCCAACAGTTCAAGAATGTACAATTGCAAAGAATTTATGGATTTCATCATCTACAGTTCATGATGTCATAAAAAGATTCAGAGAATCTGGAGAAATCTCTGCACACAAGCAGCAAGGCTGAAACCCAGTGTTGAATTCCCGTGACCTTTGACCCCTCAGGCAGCACTGCATTGAAAAACCAACATCATTGTGTAAAGGATATTACCACATGGGATCAGGAAGACTTCAGAAAACCATTGTCAGTCAACACAGTTCATTACTACATCTACAAGTGCAAGTTCAAACTCTACCATGCAAAGCCAAAAACGTATACCAACAATACCCAGAAGGCTTCTCTGGGCCCAAGCTCATCTGAGATGGACTGAAGCAAAGTGGAAAAGTGTGCTGTGGTCTGATGAGTCTACATTTCAAATTGTTTTTGGAAATCATGGACGTGATGTCCTCCAGGTCAAAGAAGAAAAGGACCATCCAGATTGTTATCAGGTCAAAGTTGAAAAGCCAGCATCTGTGATGGTATGGGGGTGTGTTAGTGCCCATAGCATGGCTAACTTGACCACCTGTGAAGGCTCCATTAATGCTGAAAGGTACATACAGGTTTTTGAGCAACATACACTGCCATCCAAGCCACGTCTTTTTCAGGGACGTCCCTGCTTATTTCAGCAAGACAATGTCAAGACACATTCTGCACGTGTTACAACATTGTGGCTTCATAGTAAAGGAGTGCGGGTTCTAGACTGGCCTGCCTGCAGTCCAGACCTGTCTCCCATTGAAAAGGAGGAAGAAGGAAACTTTTTCACAAAAGGACTGCTCACAATGGAAACAGCGCCATGTTACTCTCTGTGACTGTTGTGAGTAAAAAAAAAAAAAAACAAACTCATGGTTTTAATCTGAAATAAAAAAGGTTGCTTCTCTGCCTAAAAAGGGAATAAAATCCTGGGCTAAATAGAAACACAAGCATTAAGTAGTTTTGAAAAAAAAAAAATCCATCCCAACAAAACACAGTTGCCAAATTTTGAGAGCACCACTGAGCAATTAAATGCAAATATGTCTGCTTTTATCCCATTCACTTGATTCAACATGTCTCTGCCTTTTAAATGTGGTGAATCTTTGGCTTCACTTTTTATATACATTCTTTAAAAAGAGGTATAAGATTTCCTGTTTGCAGTTTAATAGCCCTCTCTTTTTAATTTCTTTTTGAGTATGCTCTAACACTCACTCTATGTAATCATCAGCTCAAATATGTATAGGTCACGGTTACAGCCAAACCTGCAAATTAGTTTCCCACAAATTTCAAGTTTTCTTAAAGTGTTAGACACTGGTTTGACTTCAGCTTTGGGTCTGAGAGTAAAAATAAAAATATTTAAAAATTTAAACATCCCGTTTGCATTTTCCAACTTGCATTTTCTCAATACCGGATAACTCTTTTGCTGCAAAATTCACTCATTCACCTTTGACTGGATCTGATTCAGAATGTGTTGAATGCCCTGTGGCGTAAACACTCTGCATACATGCTGTAGAAAACGGAAGGAGCAGGTTAGGACAAGAAGAAACACTGATGCCCCTGGAAAGTGTCTGATGACCTGGACATGAATGCAAGGAATCCACTTTTTTTTTTTTTTTAGGAAAAGTTGTGTTCTGTGACACGGAATTCGTAACAAGTGCTCATAACCAAGCTGTTTATTTAAGGGTTGGGTTATTATCACATTCATTTTTGTTTTTATTTATACACTTCTCACAATAAGTCAGAGATATTGTGAGCTCCTCACTGGATTTCATACATCAGGTATTTGTTTCACTTCAGTGATTTCTGGGATAGGGAGGCAGCTTAGGGTGACAGACACACCTCATTTCGTGTTTTCCATGTAATGGTCTCACTGTGTACAGCGTGCCTTACATATTCATAATATCATACATAATATCAAAAAATACAAAAAGATAACCCTTTTTAATGTGTCATCAATTTCAACGTTCTGGTGGTATAAAAAGCTGGTATTGTCAGTAAGTCATTCCTAGTTCATCATTCAAGTAGCCATGAACACATGACGTCATTTAACAGACGAGCAGCGCCACCTGGCCATAGAAAGCCTTCAGGTCAGTAGCAGGCAGTCAGATGTTGCTTGTGAACCTCCTACAGGAGTGGAGCCCCACAAGTGATGGACCGCAATGATGACCAGTACCTAAGGACCTATGCACTCAGATACCATTCTGCAACTGCCACACAGCTCTATTCAAGTGTGTGTGTGTGTGTGTGTGTGTGTGTGTGCGTGCCTCCAAGGAAAGTGTTTCACACTTGAATAGTGCCCGGGAAAAAAAAAATTCATCTGACATCCAGATGATACTGTTGCCTGAAAATAGGCACACCCCATGTGACTCCCATTATTCCAACACCAATAAATGTTTGGTTCCATGTTTACAAACGTTTAAACATTGTTTACCACGGACACCCTGGTAATTTAACCATGCCTCATGGCTCCTGAAGTTTAACCAAAAGAGAGTCATGCTGAACCACTGAAGGCTAAAAATATCCAATCATAATAGTTACATTCAAATGATTCTCTCCATTAATTCTGGCATGGTTATTGCCAACATCTCCAAAGACTTCTTTTTGAGAAGTTTTTTTTTCCCATTTTGTACACCCTACATTTATATGAGCTGTTAAATCGCAACCTTCGGGGCTGAGTATAAATTTTTGTTCAATAATAATAACAAAATTCACAATACAATTCCCCTTGATATGATGTGTTCATTAAACAACTCAAAATGCTCAATTTTAATATAAGTCTGTGAAGGGGACTACAGCAGACAACATGTGAAAGGCACCTTTACAGCTCCATCATTGACTATCTAAGGTATAATGAAAGTGCTCCACTGTAAAAGGCCTAAAAATCTCATGGAACTCTCAAATTCAGGACTAATTGTGTTCTTACAGACATTCAGCCACACTTACTGGGCAGTAACAGAACTTACAAGAGATGGTTAGCTTCCTTGTTCAAGGTATGTTTAGGTCAATGCACTCACGTGCATATATTACAAAAAGTATGTGTGTATCCTTGTTCAATCCTAACCGCACTGTGGTTGATATAGAAAGAGATCATGGTTTGGGCTTAAACTATGCATTGTTCCATCTACTTTCATAATACAAATGTTGTCCCTCTGAGTGGAAAAAAACAACCTTGCACTACAAATCTGTAAGGCCTTTCAAGCAGTCACTGGCTGAAAAAAAATACTTTGTTAAAATCAGAACACAAAGTAAAAAGCAGACTGCTCCATGCCATAAAAGGAAAAGACTGAAATAGTGGCCAGCAGGCGTCATACAGGATGGGAACACTGTCTTGGTATGCTTGAATTCCAAAAACAGCTGGTTTTTAAAAAGTATTTAATCACTGAAGAGCAATATTCGCACAGATGATATATTGGATTTTGGTACAGCAGTTGGTGTCTTATCACTACCCTGAGCTCATGACCAAAGATGAGGCTTCGAGCATGCACTAACCCCTGAATTTAAAGATTAGCCTTAAGACTCAGCTTGGTCCTCAACATAACAACCCAGATAAGGCTGTATCACCGCAATCCACTTTACACTCACTCAGACACTAGGTAATCCTTCACCTGGAGAAACACACTTGGAGCCGCTGCCATCACCTGTCTCTTCATTTGTCTCTGTAAGTCTCTTTGTATCCTGACTTTCACGGTCCAGCCAGTGGAGGCAGATAGTGGTCCAACAAAAAAGTTCTTCTATATTGCTGCCTTTTTGAGTTTTTTTTTTTTCTTGACACTTTTTCCCAGTGCTTGGCACGATGCAAGACTGTTTGGTCTTTTTAATCATGTGAGAGTGCAGTCTGGACATGCTCTTATACAGAAGGACCTGAGATAACGTCATGGGATATGCAATTAAACAGTGACTCATGGATTGATCTCAGTATCTTAATCTCCCATTTGAAGCCAAGATGAAAGTCTGAGGAACTGTTTGTGTCTTTGCTCATATAAGCTTTGCACATTAGCCATCAAATGACTAAGAATGAAGTGTTTTATTTACCTTAATTCACTGTCACTGACACACAGGACATTCATTTTAGGACAGGTCAAGACTTGATATGAATCAGGAGTGATGTCATGGAAATCTACAAAAAGGGCCAGTTTTACCCAATCAAAATGTCAGCAACAAGAATGGAATTCAGGATTATATGATTATCAGGTGATCTGTAGATATTTCCCTCGATTGAAAATTTATATTACCTAAATGCTTATCACTGCTCTTGTGAGCATGTCCTCAAATTTGTCCTTCACAGATTTTGTGACAATCATAGTTTGTCAAGCTAAGGCAAAGTGATGTATTATTGAGGTCTCTTTTTGCTGAGGTTTGCTGAGGCTAACATTGTAGCACAGGTTTGAGAGTATTAGGGGTGCACCAAAATTCTTGGCCAAAACTGAAAACCTTAAATGAAGAACCTAAGGCCGAAAACCCAAGAATAATACAGTCTTCAGAGATGCTCTGGGAGCTTCATGTTGTTTTGATGATCAAAGTCTTTTGGCTGAAAGCCTAAAATGCACTTTTGGACCATTTTCAGTGGCCGAAATTTCAGTGCATCCCTAGAGAGTATACCCTAAAAGTCTTGAAATTACTTCATTTATTTTTTCTGTAAATAACCTTACCAGTTTTGGAATTTTTGATGCTAGTTAACTGATGCTAACCTGACCTAGCCACCTACTATGCTAACATCAATCTTGTGAAAGGCATCTATGCAATTCTTTTAAAACTGAAAATGCTGAGCACAGTTTGGTAAAATAATGCAGCCAATAAGATCACAGCTTTGAAACTGTGTCTTTGACCAGTTAGTTACGCTTTTTTCCAAAGCGACGTACAACGATACATAAAATAAATGACAAAACCATTCAGCATCATGAAGTGCTTTAACTTTGACTCCCTCTTTTTTAGATCTGTCCTTTAGCCTCACCATTCGATCAGGAGTGAGGAGCTAAATTTTGTTTTTATACCCAAATATGAGCCAGAAAACTAGAATTCTCTGAGAAGTCAGAAGTGAATCAAAAATAATGTACAACCACCAAAACACATTATTCTGTTCGGAAACACTGCCTTGTGCCTGTCTAATCGTACTTAATACCATCCCTGAAATCTGATTAAAAGGCTCCTGACTGTAGGATGAGAACTTCCAAGAAACCAAGTGTGAAAAAAGAGGCTGACATCCAACCCCAGGTTTTGTTCATGACACACAATGATGCAACATCAAGGAAAAATTATCTGGTGGAGCTACCTTTAAACATCCACCTGTCATTAATACCTCATTATCTTCTTCAGATACTCTAACTCCCCTCAGGGAAGTCATCATTCAGTCACCCCAGTAATGAACTACAGCACACACACACACACACACACACACACACACACACACACACACACAGGAGGAAAAAGTGCACCGAACTTGTCACAAGACCAAACGCTATTTAGGTCAAATGGAAATTATTACAAAAAACATTGTAAGCACAAAGCCATGGAGCCAAAACAGAAGCAAATCTGGAAACTTGGAAAATTAGATTTTACTGGATTGAATGTGTTCGTAATGTGCATGTCTCCCTCCAATATGTTCTCTCAGCAGGCTAAAAATCCATTAGGTCAGAGTCCAGGCTTCATCCTTTCATCGTCTAACACTCCTGTCTGCTCAGATTCATCCCCCCTTTCTCTCAGTCCACTGAGCTGTCAACTTTTTTAAAGTCCTGGTGTAGTATTATGTAATTCATAAGCGAGTCCGACAATCATATTTCCTAGGAAAAAATATGATAATTGCTGATTTCTATTTATGCAGCTTTATTGTCAAAACTCATCATTCTCCAGTGCTAGAAGAACAGTCCCCCGAACTAATTCCAATCACTTGTCCTAAAATAGGCAGCCGTAGTTCTTTCCCTATCAGTGTGTTCCTCTGCATTTCATAAAACCCTGTGCTAATCATTTCTAGGAAACAGCTGGGTCAGCTGCCAAGATCCCCATCTTACCTGCACTTCACGCTCATTGAACCTGATAAGCTTCTACAAGCCTGGGTTAAAACTTTATGCTGTTACACATAGAAACACTGAGCAAAAGTTAAACAAGAGGGGAATGAGCATCAGCAGAAGTCTGAACTATGAGATGTAAAGCTGTGACTTTCATCCAGCTTGTGGGAGTTGCAAGTAGAAGCTGCAGGGATTGTTGCAGATAATCAGGGATTGATGGATAATCAGCCTCCGCATGGAGCCATCTTAGCCAGCACAGACAGCATCCCCCCAAACACTGCTGCACTGGACAGCTGCATGGTTATCGAGATAATAATGGAAGGATGTCATACGTGCGTATGCACTGTTTTTTGCTTGTTTGTTTTTGTCCCCATTCAAGTTTAAGCACCACAGAATGATAATTCATCAGTGAAGATATGTTTACAACCAAGTATCTAGTGTGTATGCCCCTAAGCTCCTGCAGGTAAACTGGTAAATTAAATTACACCTCATGCTGAGTTAAATCAATTTGTATTCATCCCTTGCTTCTACTTTCAAACGTGCTGCAGTTACAATTCACTCAGCCCAGGCAGTATACCATTATGTAGCGTTTGGACCTCAGATTGTGTCTTTGAAGCGTATTAGACCACCAAACATGATGTCACGGAAAACCAACTAGTCCTACAGCAGTTCATGAATTACTCGCACAAAGGCAAAGATTTTCCCTTTTTTATGTCTAAAAATATCTAACTTTAAATGAAAATATTCAGAAAGGACAACTGTTTGACGTTTATGACTTAATGTTCATGCCAAACCAATTAATCTAACCTGTGGTGTAACCTGATCTGAGATTTCAGGGTGGGTTTCACACAGGAAGCGTGTGAGCTGCATGATGGTTTTGACTTATGCCATCATACTATTTACATAGGCTGCTTAGTGACTGCTTGAGTTCCTACAGTGAGCGCTCTTTCTCTCTCTCTTGTTTAACCTATAATAAAGCCACAAATTATTTAAAATCTTTGGCTTTATAAAAGTCATCAGGATCAGTTCTTTGCAGTTGAGGAAAATGAAATGATAAATAATGCAAATAAATGTGTTTCACACATTCATTAGTCTTGATGCATCATGCAGATTACCATTCTTGTAAAAAGTGGTTTCTGGGTTTTGTTTACTGTAAATGTGGGTCCTGATTCACATTCAGGCACATGAATAGCTGTGTACAGAGAGGAGGTCAAGAAGAGATGAGTCATTATTCATACCCGTCTACCTACATACCCACATACGTGATACACGTACATTAGATGATTGGTGTTACACTGTAGGGGAATTCATTCACGAAGTTACTGGCCTGGACAGAACTTAATACTCAAAGTATTGTGAGAAAGGAACGGCAGTACTTCTCCAGAAAGATAGAACCAAAAAAAAATTATAAATAAATAACAACAACAGGTTTTTAGTTTGATTCAACTGGAAGTGTTAAAGTGGTGCGTTTTTCATGTGACATATAACGTTCATACAACCCCCAACTTATCTTTTTTTTTTTTTTTTTTTGTCTTTCACAGCTGAGATCTGTGCATGGCTCCAAGAAAAAAAAAAGGTAAGCCCCCTTTCTTCACATGGTCCATGCATAAGATGAATGTCACATGAGCTGCTTTTATCAGCAGGTCTGCATGCTCCAGTCTGTTAGCAAAAAAGCCCAAATGAATAACAAGCCACATCATAAGTACAGCACAGAATGCAACACAAGCTGTGATTGGTCTGTTTGGTTGCTTTACACCAAAAGCATAAAGTAAAGTGTTCTTGTTTCTGGTTTGTAAATTTATTGATTGAATGGATAACTCTTTGAGATGAATCATCGTTCTCAAGGGGGTCCCATTTGTAGCATGCTACTTCATTGTTTGTTTAAATATAATGCTCAAGATTTAAACGTTGATTGTCAGCCTGGATGCCTGTCAGTGTATCATAAACATATTTTTCATCTTTCCCATCTGGATTTATCTTTCTTTGCTTTTAGCTTTAAATATGTTATGGCATAAGCGCTATTGCACTAGAGAAAATTCAACTTTGAATTTCAAATCTTTACTGATGTGTTTTTGTATCAAAAAAAAAATCATCACAAAAAGGAGGAACCACTTAAACTCGGTCTCACAGGTGTGTGTCAAATCCCTTAAAATGTCAAGTAAGGGCTGCTGTGTAACTTGAGGTCAGGACCTTTTTATGACCAAGATTACTTCCTTCTTTTTATCAGCTCTGTCTGAAGGTAAAAGTCACAAAAAAAACAAACAAACTACCTACTCCCAAAGCGGTTCATTGTGAGCCACGTCTCTGTTCTGCTAACAAGATTGTTGTTGACAGCATTTATTTAATAAAAGCATTTGAACTTTACCCAAACAGCTCAAGCAAGAGATAGAGGGGGCATGTGTTTGCATGTGCCTCTGTGTTTATCACCTGTGCAAATGTGAGAGGAGCCCGTGGCGATGTAAGTCAGATCATGTCAGAGTTTGTACTGTCTGCGTGTGTCACAAGGAATGTTAGCCCACAGAGGGGCCTCAGACACGATTCTTTGTAACAGTAAAAACACATGTATGAGTGAGCTACGCATGTCTCTGTGAGCAAGTGCATCTGTCCCAGTGGATCATATCAACAGGTGTGTGCATGTGTGCACCTCTCAGTGAGCCTTAAAAAAAAAATCACTCCTGTTTGGGTGTGTAAGAGCTAAATAAGTGCCAAAACCTCTTTTATCTTATTTTGTTGGTTTGCATGTCAGTGGCTGTTTGTTTATGTCAGAGGAAGATTATTTGGAGCTCAGACAGCATAAACCTGCAGTAACTTCACCACCACTCTCATGGCTCCAGGGAAAACACAGACTTTAATATTTCTACAGCTAGATCATTGCTGAGACAACACAGCTTTTACATAGAAACACAAACAACTTCTGAAACATGCTCTTTTTAAGCGATTTAGTTTACGTAGTGGAAAACATATCATTTCCCTGTTCTGTGTAGACATTATAGACACAGTACAGAGCAGGGATGTAACATATCAGTCAATACGATGCAATTCACAGTGATGGATAAATAAAATTCAAGATAGAAGTTTTTCTAGATTTATCCAATTCATGTTCAAGCTTTGTGCTTCCATTTTTGCCTTGAACACCAAGATTACAATTTTTTTTTTTTTTTTTTTTTGTGTGTGTGTGTGTGTGTGTGTGTATACTGTATTTGTAGTCTCCCCCCTGCTGAGGAGGCTCTCAGTTTCTGTTAGGTTTATCAATTAGCAACTGAAGTTACATTCCTCACAAATACCACAAGCATTTTGATAGCAGATGGCAATCTTGTGTGGACGTATAAAAAAAGAGTGCAAAAATGGTCATCTTATGCTGTTTTAGTGACCAACCTAGTTTTTTTCCCCCCTTGTCTGCATTTGTCCTTCCAGCTGAGCACTGTGTCCGATGTCAACATTGAAAGATCAATGCATTTTGTTTATTGCAATGAAACATAAGTAGTTATGACTCATTGCTGTCAGTGACCATCACCAGCCCTCCCTGTAGACTACTCCATCAAATCAAACTTTATTTATTCCCCGATGTGAGCTGGAGGAGAGGGCCGTGCTACACCATAGTGTGATAGAAGGGGAATTAGTGACAGATGTGGATGAGACAAGACAAACAGGGAAGAAGACAAAAAGGGAAAAACCATGGTTTTGGTAGGGACGCAATATTTAATTCCTTGTTTTAACAGAAATCTATTATCCAAAGTAACAAAAACGCACAGAAAACACTCAAAATTGAGCTCTGATTATCAGGCTGATTTTAACACAGGGGCATCGAGCAGTTCAACCAACTACAGCCTGCAAACAAGCATATCTCCATCTAAATATCTCAATACTGCCAAACTGCTGCGTTATGAAACACTTTTTTTTTCCATCTGTGCATGCCTACATTCAGGAAGAGGACCAGTTGTACAGCCCTGCAGACTATTATCGAGTCATTTGATCCAAAATTAAAAAAAAAAATCAATCAGAAAATGCTTTGCTATCCATAGCTAGATATTGTTATAACTGAGAAACCTTGGGATGACTGGTTTTTGATTACTTAAGATGCTTTTCTAACATAAACTACTGCATGTAAGGTGAAGTCTGCTGTTGATTTATGTTTCCAGTGATTTTTAATGATGCATTTTTTTTTTAAATAAAACAGTTACACTTCTGCCTTTCTCCATGTGCATGTGCTTGTATGTGTGTTGCCCAAAGGATATTATATACAGATGTAAATGTAACCTCATACAGGTGTGGTGGTGATAACATGCCCATAATTGACTAAGTTATTAAGCACACGCGGCTCCACTCGTTTCTCAGGAACTGAATGAACAGGGAAAGAGCCATTTACTTGCATGTCAGAGCAAGACAGACTACTTATTTGATCAACTTAAAGGAATGATGGAAACAGCTCAGTTGATATCTGACAGCAAGGCAGCACAAAGAGAGCCAAGAAGTCAAAATGTGCCAACACGGAGAAAAGTGGAGAGGGAGGGAAAATTTTTACAGTAGCTTATAAATCCCGTCCACTGAATTTGGTTTCCCAGTCCACAAACTCATCAACGTCAGACACACGTCTCAGCACAAAAGCTCTTATAAACCTGCACGCCATCAACAGTTTACTAAAAGACACAGTGTGCTCTCTGGGCGCACCAAACCATTCAGTGTCAAGTTTTACACAAGAACAGGGGCCCAAAAGCACACCATCAAATGCACCCAAGTTGAAGCCACTGTAAAGAATAAGAATTTTGTGTAAATCTTAGAAACCCCTGCAGACAACACAACTTACAGCTCATCCTGACTTCTACATCTGTGAGCGCTAATTGTCTGCTGACTTTTAACATTGAAATACACCATTTATTGTTGATTTTCTCTGCAAGAAATCTAAACCTGGACGCTTCACACCTGCATACTGTTAACCACCCAGTCAGGCACTGACATTGTTCAGGTAATTACATACAAAATAAATAGCTGGACAGAAATAATGAATATTTCTGCTCATGTTCCTTCTTTCTTTCAAAGTCCATACGGAGATTTTGGAATCAACTAAAACATGTTTGAATTTAGACCTGAGGAAAGCTGTGGTTAAGGGTTTCCACTCAAACTTACAGGGTTTCAGAAATGTTTAATTTCTTTAGAATTTAATTTCGTTCACTGCTAAGACTTAGTGATTGAAGGAATGATCCTTTTTGTGGTATGAAGTGCTCATTAACAGTAAGTGCCAACAAGGGATCCTAGTTAAACACTACAAATTTCACCACAAAACTTTTCTAAGTAGCTAATAAAGAATTTTTGATTCAAAAAATAATGCCGGTGTACCAGTAAAAATATTCAGAGCTTTACTTCTCAGTCACAAAGCCACTTTATTTTAACATACTGAGGGTGAATTCACCCAGAATGGATCGCAACTGCTATTTCTGTTTTGTTCATTTGCACAAGTTTAGCAGACTCAAAAGTCATCCAACTCTTTTGTAAATCAGGCCCGAACAGAGAGATGTGTACTAGTTATGGGCCCAAATAGTGCTTAAAAAAGAGAGAAGAAAAAAATCTGAAAACTTGTAAAAATTGCTAATTTTCGTGGTAAAACTGACTCATTCTGCTTTGGTTGATTGTCTGGTTTCCATGCTGGTTTTCTATCTGATTTCACAATAAAGGGGCGGAGCTGATGACTGGCATCCCCTGTGGGTAGCATTACTATTGCCAAGTACATCCTTCAACTACACTAAAAAAAAAAAGTTGGAAAAGCCGGAACTGTTCCTTCAGTGCGGGATGTGCAGGATGTGCAGGTATAGGTCCTGATTACTTGATCTGTATGACGACCAATTTATATTTTAGCAATGGCACTTACGCATGTAGACATTACGCTTCCTTTTATTTAAACAGTGGGAACAAACACTGGGGGAAAGTGATAATTGCCAAGCACACAGTAATGTAGATCTGCTGTTGCCACAACATACAATAACACAGTGTAATATGCAATTACAGTCAGTAGGTGGAGGAAAGTCAAAGAACTGAAATAGAATTTGGCAGAGTAGAAAAAAGAAGAGGCTAAAGGTAGAATAAAAGTGAAAGCAGATTAGGTTATTTAAGAAGTTGGGCTGAAAATGATGTTGGCCAGCAAATCACTGTCTAACCCCTTCAACTGATTGTAACTAGGGCGCCAGCCTCGTAATCTATTGGCAGTCATGCTTAATGGGGCGAGCCAACTGCTGTCAAACGCCACAGCTGGAAAGGACAAAGAAAAACTTTTGACCTAGTATTTTAGTCTCTCAGACAATGATCTAAAAAGCTGAATGAAAATCAATAACCAAGCATAATGTCAGATGTTACATGTGGTGTATCTTCATCCTGTTATCCTGGTACCAAATAAGTATCATGTGATATAATCACTCACTCTGCAAAACAGCAAACAGACCTGACATTTACTTTAGCTCCCAACAGAAAGCAACAGCCACACAACAAAGGTTTCCTCCAGTGGCAGGGATGGTTGGGACAACAAATGGATCCATCACTAGCAACTGATCTAAGCTGAAAAAAGAACACATCACGCCTTGTTCCAATCCTTGGTTTAAGGCCAGGTGATTAGAGCCATTTTTAGATGCCAGGCTAAAAATGTAAGGACATCTGCTTTGGACTAATGAAACATTCCTTGTTGCATGTGAAGACAAGTACACTGATTGATTGACTGATAAATAAATAAATAAATAAATAAATAAATAAATAAATAAATAAATAAAGCAAGCAAGCAAGCAAGCAAGCCTGAGTCATCCCAGCCTCGCAAGGCAGTGGACTGCAAATTTGAACACAAAAGCTAATAAAGTGTGACAATCTCCTTAAACCCTGCAATGAAAACACACAAAATGCTACTTGAATCAATCTTTTAACAACCTGCAAGCCTAGTGTTGAATTTTGCTTGTCAGTGGGTCAGACAGCAAACACAACAAGTCTGTTTCTTGCCCATTGTTGCATGCTGATGCAATTTGCTCCAGGTAATCAGCTGTGCTACTGACTCAGTTACACAACTGACACTTATAGCAAGCTGATTAGTGAAACTGGTTGACATTGTGCTTTAATTAAACCACAGCTACTGCATGCTGAAGCTCAGCTATGTGGTTCATGGTGACTCTGCCAACTCCTGTAGTAAGTACTGCTGTGTAGGATTCATTCTAATGCACACTGCATTATAATGCAAACAAGAGAACATATCAGATCTTGTTCTGACCTGTCATCTTCTTATGTATGAGTTATGGCCACATAGCAGCTGAAACTTATAATGAAGTCATAAAGATGCACTTCAAAGCGAGTGTGTAGAAATATGTATATTTTGAAATATCTAAGGGTCAGGTTATAGACTGAAAGTCTTCCTTGATTGTGCAGTAAAACCACTTTACAACTTTTCTTTTCTTTTTGTACTTCTTGGTTCATTTCATGTGACCACAAATTAAATATAAACATGGGGATGAAGCCAGTTTGTTATTCTGTGCTACAGTACAAACTTGGCATTTCAAAGAAAGGGACCCACTTCTACTCAAGTTTATTTTAAGTTAACAAAACCAAAATGAAAATTATAAACAGATGATTAAATATTAATTTTAACATACATATGATTATTATTGTTCATTTCTACCTATTCTGCTTAATGCTGCAAGATTCTACACTCTTTATCTTTATTATTTTATGATAACTGTGATTGAGTATATTTTCTTGCTCTACTGTACTGCCATACCAATTACTCAGCTGCTCTTATCCACTTTATATCTCTATATATCTCTATATATCTCTATATATCTCTATATATCTCTATATCTATATCTATATCCCTTCCTTCTGATTGGCCAGCCCTCTGGAGGCTTTCAGCAGAACTAGTGGCAAACCTTGGTGTTTGAGGCCTGCCCCCAATGTGTCATGAACCAGTTAAGACATTCTTATGTGGTGACCTCATGATATTGTAAGTCTTGTGAAGATCTGGTGCTACTTTTTAGAATGGACACTTTTGAGCAGTTTACAGACAGATTTAGGGATTTCTTTTACATGTAACAGTTTGGAAATCTGCCCACGTTTAGTACAAACATCTAACATTGGTGCTTTATATTTTCTATCCATGTTTAAAATATGGGAAAGCAAAATATCTCCTTTTTAAACTCACTTTACTGAGAGTTTGGACCACCAACAGTGCCTGGCCAGTTGCCCTGAACACTGTCAGCCACATTGGCCCGAAGTCAGGGGGGCTTTTGCCACCAAATAAAAATGAGGCAAGAGCGATTACTTAGTTTTTGGTATTTAATAGTACATTTTCTCCTAGTGGCTCAGTGAAGGACCCTGCTGGATCAGAAAACCAGAACTGCAGCAGCTGAGCAAGATGACAATGGATGATTTACGGTACAGTTGCTGTGGAGACCCCAGTGATGATGCAGTGAGACTAGTGATGGGGCTTAAGGAGCAGTACGCCAAACAGGCAAATCCTCTACATGGATTTTCACTCTGCGATGTCTGAGCCTTAATACTGTCCAATTAAATCCAGATGTTAGTGTGTGTGTGGTGGAGTGGGGGTGGGGGTGGGGAGGTTGACGGAGTAAATCAGTCTGAAGCAGTTCATCAAACAAATCAAACAAAAACTCAAATAAATAAATAAATAATAATAATAATAGTAAATCTTGAAACCATTGGAACATCTTGCTTGGACATCTAACATCTGTAGATGTGAAGCTAAACACAATGTGATCTTTAAACTCTTAACACTGACACCCTTGAAATACTTGGCTCCATACAGAAGTATTTACTGGTGGCTTCTGTGGTCCAGAAACAAGGAAAACTGGATGAAGGCCGAAATATTTTAATGGAACTAAGGAACACCAAACTTGCAGCTAATGTTCATGCAAGAATCAAACGAAATGCACTTTCTCATAAGTATATGAATGCATGATTCTCTGCACTTTTTGTTTTTATTATGGTTTATTTAGCCTGTTTTGATGTAATCATCATAGCGTTTGTTACAGCAACATACACTAATTACAACACAATAATAATCGTTAGGTTAGTAATACACATATCTAAAATGATTGGCTTTAGGGCAGATATGCCTGACTCAACAAGAAAACCAAATTGGAACAAACTATACCCGAACTATCACTTGGTTTTTTTATTTCAAAATGTTCACCATGTGGTTTTCTCGAGAAGGGAGGCTGGGAAAAAAAGGGAATGTACAGGTCTTTCATTCCATTAGAAACTAAACTTTTAAGAAAACAGGTCCTGTATTTTTTTTTTAATAATAGTATTAAACAGATAAAGTAAGATTAATGTAGGAACTCACACAAAAGATTGCTTTTGTGATAAGATGCGAGAGGAATTTAAGTTGACAGTTTAGGGGGTTTCAGTCAGCATGGTGGTTAAGGTGCGTGCAGAGGCCATCGCCTTTCTGGCTTTGTTGCCAGCTAAGCTCCTAGCTTTGACCCTTTTCTGCATGCTGCTCCCTCTCGCTCTCTTCTTGTCTTCTTTAATTCTGACACAGATTGCTTCTGACTTATGAACTGAGCTGTCTGGGAGTTTTTTCAAATGAAATTTCAAAGTGAATGGCATGGAAACACTTGTCCATGTTTGTGCTAAAAATATCTATCTGTTGTACTAGCTAAGATTTAGCACACGGACATCTTTCTTTTAAATGTTATCTGACCTTTCAGGGAACACTTATTTGTGCAAATTTCTTCTGTGGTAACCGTTTGAGTTACACATTAGTTTTTGCTTGCAGAGTAAACACCAGCTGCATTTTGTGATTTAGACTTCCAGGTAGGTTGCCTGTCCTGTGTCTTCCTCCACCTCCCACCTCACTCTCTCTTTGGCCCCAGGGTGTTACGCTAAGTGAAGGGAAGGGCAGAATTCCAATCATAACAGTGAATTATCCTTTGAACATTTTGCTGTCTCCTGCCAGGTGAGTCATCTGCGCTCATGGTTATCCTTTGAGGGAGCTAATTAGTGCCAGTGAGGTTCCAGAAGTAAGCGTCCTTTGTGTTGCTTGTTTGTGAGGGATGTTAAAAGTGCAAGTTAGCTTTACTGTTGAAGCCAATGTGGAAAAGAGAAGATTAGTAAGCACGTTAAGGTCAAAGTGCTGTGTTTTCATCAAGTCTGGTATGTAAGGACATGTATGTACCTATGTACATACATATGTACATACCTACAGGGACACATTCCTCTGCCTGTCGGAAAAAAAGAACAAAACAAATGAGAACACACACCTTGCAGCAAGTAAAACTTTTAGATCCATGGAAAGAGAATATTTCCAATCGCTGTTACCATAGAAAACATCTACAAACATGATTTTAAATAAACTGCAAAGGTAACCAATGAGAGCCAGTCTGATTGGTTAAGTGCTTACTGGACTTGAGTCTAACACCCGCAGTAAAACACGATCACCAAGCACAGCTCACAGAAATAATCCCACTCAGACTCTCTGCAGTACTGAACTCACTTTAAATTATGTTTTAACCCATTAAAGACTGACTCAACATGGCTGACTTCATTTTATGATTTCACCTTGCAGTTTCAGGAAAGAAACTCCAGGTTAATGCAGTTAGTGGCTTTGAACTGCAATGTCTTCTAGCTGAGACATTTGAGTGGTAACACTTTCCAATCTCTACTGAATAAAAGTGGAGAAAAGTTTACTTTGAGTGTCCATGTTGATTCTCTGACCTGTGCGAGAGTAATGGAGTTATGTTTTAACACCAGGTCTTTATTTAAATCAGCTGTAAACACAATCAAGTGCCTGCCTTCAAGAGCCTTTACAAAATATCCCACTGATTTAAGGCATTCCAAGAAACATCCCAGCAAAAGGCAGTGTGGAGTTATTCTGGAGGCCAGTTAACAAGCGTATAAACAACATCACGTTCAACAGACAATACATAAACAAGGAAATTACATTTGCAAGTGTTTGATCAAGAGGGAAACTGAACCAACATTCTAAAGTGAGTGTAACAGTCAAGAACTACATGGGAACTTTTAATGCTTCTGCAACTACTTTAAAATTAGCTCTTGTGAAACTAAATGGCTTTTTTAAACAACTTTTTCATAGGGGATTAAATATTCCAACTATCAGGAGTCTGAGAAACAAGACTTGCTACTAACTGCAGTTACCTGAATGACCTCTTGAGGCTCATAAATCTCCATAAAGGCCCACTATGAGACACACAGATTTTAAATTACAGTAGAACCATCACACAGCCTAATGTAAGATTTACGATTCGCAGTTTTGGTCTTTGTAGTGTGTGTTCTTTGTCATGGCACTTTAGGGAGGTAAATATTTTATATCACTCTCTTACATAACTTTGTGAGTAATTAAGTTGACAACATTTTAAGAGACAGAAAAGCATCTAGTTGTGCAGTAGGTGTCATATCAGGCTGTATTTGTGTTGATTTATTTTAAGGATTATTTTTTATCCAAACATCATATAAATTACAAGACTTTCTGAGCAGTTCATAGTGGTATCAAACTGTCAAAGAAGACAGTGCCTTGATTTGTTTTTGTTTTTTTCACTGGATGGTGCTCTCCACTCATGTTTACAGTGGAGATAATACATTGAGCCTGCTAACAACGTAGCTTTAGGCAGAAATGCACAGGCAACATCACAGGTGCTAGTGCTACATTCAGAACTGGTAACTCTAAGCACGTCTAAGTGTCAGTGCTGTTCCTGTGAAACATTATTAAAGAACATCTTTGCCAAGTTTATATTGTTGCTTAAAGTCCCACCAATGCATAAACTATTTTTTTTTACTCTAGAAAGTCTCCACCTGAGCACCAAAGGATTAAATACCGCTACTCTCTGTGTGGTCAGTACCTGACTTTCAGTTGTAGAATTCCTGTTAGGCCCTGCTCAGTATGGTTAAGATTAAATATAATGTAAATTAGAGGGGTAGTGCTGATCAGTAGAGTCTGTAACCACATGCATGAAAAACCAGAGCGGATGCTATGCCACTGCAACATGTTCCTGTGTGTTTGAGCTCGAAAACTTCATGCTGAGAAATGATCAAATGAGTGAAACCAGCTGCTGAAGTGTTGGGTGGTGTAGTGATCTCATAAACTCCCAACCCTCTGTGATACATTTGTTCCTCCATGACTGTTTAATACATAAGTGTGAAGTGCTGGCACACGCCTGTATAGTCCTTGTTTGAAAAGAAGCAAACAAAAAAGTTATCTCTCTGATTAAAAGGTAAGATATCTGTGGTTTAATCAAAAAGTGGACTGTGCGTGACATCTGAGGTGACTCACTCTGACTTGTTTACATGCATCTCAGTCTGTGAGGTTTGCCTTTTGCTTTCCTACTTATTGGTGACGAGTTTGTTAAACATCAAATTTGCATGAGAGTAAACTTGATTACTTCTCAAACCATCACTGGTTTTACACAGTCTTTGGGGAACAGTGAGAAAAGACTGTTTGGAGGCAGTAGTTTTGTAAGATCTCTCCATTCAGGGGAGCGCTGGCACAGGTGAAGTGAGATGGAGCAGGTTATAATAACCAACCCAAATCAGCCATGGAGATCAGGGAAGCTAATCCAGTGTCAAGTCTAATACAATCACAGATACGAGAATAGACCGCAGGCTCAGCCGTGGCTTTGACCGACCTTCATTGTGTGTCTTTGTGTGTTTGTGGAGTGTGTAGCATGGTAATGCCCTGGATTGATGGAACCAGGGACAGAGTTTGATTCCTAACTAGTAGGGCTGTGTATAAACGTTAAGATGTTTCACAATAATCCATCCCCTTTCATTGACTCATAAAAGGGGTTAAAAGGTCAGCATATGTCCCTGAAATACATGAGGCCACAAAGACCACATTACTGCAGAAGTCCCTGTTCTGCTAGTGTACTGGCTCCTGAATGACTGCCAGCAAGAGAGAGAGAGAGAAGCAGTGGTCGAGTAACATTCACAGGTCAACAAATACCTGTTCTCGAGGACACAACAAAACATGGGACATGCCACAGCCCAGCCAATCTGAAAGATAAAATAAGCCAGCAACAGACTTCAACAAGTTGGTACCATCTGACAAATACTTCAGAGGACACAATGATCAGAGCTAGTTTATCGCTAGCACTTAGCTTTAAAGATGACAGTTAATATTAATGTCCATGGGTTTGCTCTGTATAAAATTCTATCAGTAAAAGAAGCAGTGTTTGAAAATGTGTGGACTCCAACTAGAAAGCATGATCAGCTTGGTTTGAGATTCACAAAAAAAAAAAAAAAAAAATCAAGAAGAAAACAACAACAGTGAACCAATAATCAGCATTTTGCTGTGTAAATTGAACAAACTAGGTCACAAGAGTAACTGAAAGCATGAAAAGGGTTTATGGCTCGAACTCGCACTGACATGGACTCCTTTGAATCTGTTCTGGTGCTGAACCCTGTTTGAAGCCGTACATATGATGAACCTTACTGGAAATCAAAACAAAAACAAGTAATTTAAAAGTAACCCTGTTATAACGGCAAAGACAGAGGACTGAGGGTAAACAAATGTCAGACAGCTCTCTTTTACCAGTGTCCCTTCAGGCAGGTTGATTTGATCATGAGTCCTAAAAATTAACAAAGACATTAGATAAGGTATGAACGAGTATTTTGCACAATGAGTCACATGCTGTGCACATGATTTCCCTGCCTGATAAGAATAAACTGCACCAAATTTCTTCAGAGTTGTCTACAATTAAAACAAAAATACTGAGCTTCAAAAAAAAAAAAAAAAAAAAAAAAAAACTCTCAAGACGAGGCCAATGAGCTGATCTGATTTATTTTCTCATCATCTGACTTAGGTTTAAACTAGTTTTTCCAGATCTTATCCCCCATGGTTAAACCAAAATTGTTAAAAGTCATACACACAATGAAGACTACACCGATAAGCTTTCGTTTTTGTCACATTTTCCCTGAATGCAATCTCTGAACGCTGACATACAAGCAAGCAATGATCAGTGTTGTGTCAGTTCACACTAAAAATAAGCCCAAAGTTTATTTTTTTCCTCTTTTAACATTCTTATTTTTTTCCAGGAGAGCCCTAAATGATTGAGTCCCTATTCCTTAACCTAAGTGATTTACCTTATTCTACCATTAAATCATATACGGATAAGTTTAAAAACCAAGAAAGTTGCAATATAACATAAGAAACCCCTCTAGCTTTGAAAACTTAGAAACACATTTTTTAGCTCAAAAATTTGTCTGAAGGCTCTGATTTACCAGCAAGAACAAATGGAGAAAATCTGCTTTGTGAACGATAATGATGGTTTTAAGACCCCTGAAAAAAAGGGCCTGGAAGGGCCCATCAATCAATCATCAGCTGTGTTAAACATAGTGCTACGTAACATCCTGCACCTCTTGAGATCGCTCAACTTCTCCTCGAGATGGAGTGGTTCTTAACTGTCCTCGGAGTGAATAATGCTCATGTTATGATTCTCAAGTTGCAAATGAAGCAGTTTAATCCTCACTTTCCTAAAATATGAGTGCTTTTTAATTAGTGTAGGTAATATGTAGTTTTTGCACTGTTTTGAGAAGCATGTAGACTTTACCAAAATACCACTAAAATTTGTTTTTTAATTAAAATTAAGGGTGTTTTAAATGTGATGCAGTGAACTTTTTTGGACTGGGTGTAGTGTCACAGATACATGTACATGTTTACAGCCTAAGAACTACTTTTCATTGGCAATTTTAACGAAACATAACTGTACAGGTAGACAACACCTGCTATTTATTAGTATCTTGCCAGATACATTTTCACGATATTAGATTCATTAGGTTCTCCAAAGTATACTTTACTTTTCAAATAAATAAAAAAAATAAAAAAATAATCTTCCCAGCACTCACACTGTAGCCAGTTAAAATACCAGTTTTGTATCTTCTATGTATCCTGATTTAAGATGTCAGGGATAAAACTTAAAAATTATAATTTATCAATAAACTGTACAGCATATTGGAAAGCACACCATTCAAATAAAATAAATATTGTAGAGTCAAATATAAAACCAAACCAAATATAAAAACATTCATTTTATTTTTCTGTCTCTGTGTACCTGCGACATCAAATCTGCACTTTTTCTGATCGGATTTCCAAATTACGGCTAAACTCAGTATGTGTCCATTCCTCACTGCAAAATTCTCCCTTATAAATATCATCTAAGCTTCTTCAGATTAAAACAGAAACACTGAGAAACTTCATCATCCAAACAGGTCCGGGCATGTTATGAATTTCATCTCACTAGGACTAGGATTAAACACAAGGGTTAAAAAATAAAAAACAGAACAACCAATACCCAATTTTTCATCTTAACATTATAAATATTCAGGCTACAATGAGAAAATATTGGCATGAGCATGAGAACTGGTGCTTGACGGTGTAATTATGTGTTATCACGTGTTTTCATGTGTGATATATTGTTAAAAAGTGTTATTCTGGGAGGGAAACAGTTTGTCATAATTACAAATAATTACATGCGCTCACGTGCACACACACACACACACACACACACACACACACACACACAGACACATTACTCAAATTTCAAAACACTGCGGCAAATGGCTGCCCTATTCACCGCCTCGCAGTGCATCACTGTGTACACTGTGGTCGTAAAACGATGGACACGGTCAGTATCAATACACAGGCGATGTGTTTTAAACCAGTTGATACTAAGGAGTGTCAAAGTGTGTCAAGAAAATATCCCCCACACTTTTACACTACCAGCAGCAACAGCCTGAACACTCAGTATGTTTACATGCAGCTTCAGAAATCAGACTATGAGCTTAGTCAGTGCGAGATCGGACTATTAAAATTGTAAATATTATATATTGTAAATGTAAACAGTGTAGTTGGACTGAATACAGACTGAGTATAGCTCAATCAACACACCCAGAGAATGTGGATGCTACTGGGCTGCAGGTGGATTCAGCAGGTCAAGAGGAAGTAGATAATGATAGTAAATGGGGTCGCTGCGCTTATACAGTCTATGGCTCCGACAAAACAAGGGAACACAGTGCCACCTAACGAAGCAGTTCTCTTTACTGCATGTATACACAGACAAGACTAGATCGATTGAAAGTATAGTCGATATTTACTAACATTTTTACCGTCGTTTTTTATTTTGAAATCCCCACATATTCTTGGTTATGACAGTTTCCGCACATGCAATATGTAAACAAAGCAGTGGTGAGATAAATTATGACGGAAACGGGACAAAGGAGTGGCTGTTCACATCAAACAGGCTGTTTCTGTTTTAGGGTTAGGTAAAAAGTACAGCACATACATTTTTCCTTTCTGTGAAAAGTAACAGAATGTGGTAAATGGATTCACAATATCGTCTGATATCGATTGCGGGCCTCTAAATTGAGCCAAATCAAAATTGTATCGCAGCATCGTTGTTCTGAGAATCGATGTCGGTATCGATATCGTATTGTATCTTATCATGTTAAAACTGGTGGTTTCGACCCCTAGTTGCTAGCTCAGCTGCTGGCCTGATGACAGGATGACTTTACCCCTCCATTCTGCCTCTGTAGCTTTTAAACAGACGGGTGAACAGAGTCGCAGCAGTTCTAAAAAGAAAATGTTAACAGGGACAATGATCTCTATTGTTAGTCAGGAAGTTAGTGGATGAGACATGGATGTTAACTTTAAGCTTCTATTAAATGTTGCCTGAGCAGTGGATAGCAGAGAGTTTGATTTCAGTCTTATCTTTACTTCCCTTCAAACACGCCTGAAGCTCAGACGTCTGAGCCTTCAGCCAACACAAGAAACTCTGTACCAAAACACTTTCAGTCCTGACTTTAAAGTGCATCATATATCACTGATCACACATAATAGTTGTTGGTTCATTGGTGTTTCAGTGTGTCTGATAACATCACTGAATGAAACAGCTCAAAGTGTGGTTGTTCATCATGGGTGAATTTTAAGCTCTTCAAGGTTTTTCCCTGTTTAAACAAAGAAGCCTTGAATTTCAAACTCTCTCATCGTGTTCTTTCACAGTATTGAAGAAACATCTCGTCCTTTACAGAAGACATCATTGAATAACCCTTTTTGTTTTCTGATAAGTTTAATAAAATGATTGAGAAACAGTTGCCAGAATTTGACAAGTTTAAGGCACATCATTTTCAAAGGATAGCGATAATGTGATGGCCTTAGCTTCAGGGTTAGGATTAAAGTCAGGATTTGTCTCTTGTCGGGGTTTCTAGTCATCCAAAAAGAGGGGACATGTAGGGATTGGGTTTGTGCGTGGTTTTTGGTTTAACCTCTGAGCGGCAGGTTTTATCTTTAGGCTGTCAAACATCTGTGAGCTCAAATATCAAAGCTGGGCTCTAACCTGACACATCAGTCCACACAGGTGTCACCTATAGGCATCTTTTCTATAAAGAGAAATAAAGGTGGCCACTCCCACATGTCTTAGCTCTTATAGAGGAGGGGGTTTCAGTAAAACCGTCCCGACAGAGCAGCGACCAAGAAAGAATCCATCAATGTTATTACTCCTCCTGTAGTTTCTTTTTCTACTGATTCAACTAATGTTTTGAATTAAAACGTCCCCTGACTGCTGTCACATCTTTGAACAATAAGCATATGTTTGTTCTGATGTTATGTAAGAGAAATGAAGGCTGTCTGACCAAAACAACATCTTCATGCCATGTGTCAGCAAATGTTAGAGGCATTTTTAACGTGCACGTGTGGGACACATTGCAGATTCAGGAAAAGCAAAATAATTTTTGGTTTCATTACAAAAATAAAAACTTTGTTTGCCCCGTAGTTCAATTTATGGTACTCAAAGTGCTTTAACACAAAAAGAAATAAGATATAAAAAAGAAGTCTAGTCCATCTCTGCTCTGCTGTGGTATGGCTTTGAGCTCCCATATTCAACCCCCACCCCACCCCGGCTGCGTTTTCTGATCACAGACTGAAGGTTTAACATTTTAATCACTGAGTCAACAGTTTTCTGCCTCGATCGTATGCCTTTCCTCATCCATTCAGTTTTATTGACCATCATTAACCTCCAACCTGTTGACTCAAGGTCTGGCTGAGCTCATTATTACAGTTTGTAGTAGTAAGTGAAGTACGACTTAGCGTCAACATAGCGTCTTTTATTTTAAAAATCAACCGGATCTTTTAAATTTGTTTTGGTGACTTCCTGTCCCAATAGATCTCCTTTGTGCTGATTGATGGGTTGTGCTCTGGTGAAAAGCATAAAACACAACAAACATTTAAGTCAGAGAAACCAAATGGAAGTGCGTTCTCAAATTAAGCCTTTGTTTCTCACTTCTTTATATTTTCTATTGCAAAATGACACACCCCATAGTCCACATAATGTGTAAACCTACTTGATACACAGTTTTTGAAGAAGAAGTCTAAGCTTATTTAACAAATTCCACAGACCTTACTGTGTCTAGCTTATTTCTCCCTGGCTGGTTTCTCAAATGAAAGGCCGAACTGACCAACATCTTATCACCATTTACCTCATACGGCCCCACTGCAAAATGACTGAACTGTCCTGTTAAAGTAATATTATTACAAAGGTCAAAACTGTCATTTGAGAAGATGGCGAAAATCAACGCCGGTCTTGTAAACAGGTGTAGTGTAGTGTTGTGCACAATTTGCACAACACTACAGTCATGGGTCATTTTGGCTCAGCAGCAGGGGCAAATCCAGGGGTGCAAAGGGGGACTCGGGCCTCATTTGAGATCTGAGAGCCCATCCAAGGCCCAACCCTGAAAATCTTATATGTTTTTATTTATTTATTTATTTTTTATAAGAGATATAAGACATCCTGTTTCTTCGCTCTGTTATTATCTGCCCTGTTTTGGAGAAGATTCTCTCTGAGGGGACAGATGTTGTCATTCTGTCCCCTTACCAGCATGTTTTCTCTCTCTCTCCTGTTCATGTGCTCACTGTACTCTCTCCCCTTTCTACACAGTGTGGACACAGACGCCACCACACATCTTGACAAATCACATGTGGCTTTAACGGAAGAAAAAAAGGAGAGAAAAACAAAACAAAACCAAACATATGAGTCCTGTCGTTCACTTCAAAGAGCGGGCTCTAAGAACCCGATTGTTCGCAACTGACGCACGACAATCGTGTGACTACATTATGAAACCCAGCAGCAAGTTAAGCAGAGATGAGAATAACTATTAATCTCCTGACTGATGGTCTGCTTTTTTGAAGGCCATATGGAGGTCTGTTTTAATTTTGCTTTTGAATACTTGGTTGGTTGTTTAGTATTCAAAATTCCACTTAAGTAACCAGGAAATTAGTGGGAGTGTTCTTGCATTACCACACAAAAACTGTGTAGGAAAAAAAAAACGACGCAATTGTGCTGTGAGATTCACATCATTAACAGCCCTAAGACAAAGGTACCTAAACAAAACCTAAATAGGGCACTTAAGAGAGTAAACTCTGTGTATCAGGATGGGGTTGATATCAGAAGGTCACTGGGTCTATCTTTAATATGAAAAGAGAGAGAGTGTAAAGAAAAGCATGCTGGAAGGGAGAGTGTGAGATAGTTGGGGAGAGGGGGGATGTAAAGAGACACAGAAACGCGTGGGAGATCTAAAGATCCAGATGGTTAATGTGAGGGAGATAAAGAACATTGCTGAGACAGAGAGCCAGATTAGGAGGGCACAGCAGACTAGAAGAGACGGGCTGAACTGTCATATGACTGAGCTGCTGGGAAGGCCGAGCTTCACCTTGAAGCTGCATGATCTGTATCTGCTCTGTCTGGAATAGGTGAGGGAAAGACACTGACATCGACCAGGACAGGAACTTACCTTCTTTTGTGTGAGTGGGGCCATTGTTCTGACATTCAGGGCTGTGTAAACAGTTTAGGTTACAGGTTAAAGGAATGAATTCTCTAAATGAGAGGCCTGACGTTTATATGTGTTACTGCACACTTCATAACACGATCCACTCCATGTCCTTCCAATGTGTTTTGAAACCACCCAAAAGAATGTGCAGTGTATACACATTCAGCTAAACGTCTAAACCATGTTTGAGCAGGCAAGGCTGTGAAAGTACAAACGTAAAGAAAAGAGAAAGCTCGATCTGCAGAGTGAAGAGGAAAAAAAAGGGGGGCCTTTTTTTGGCCTCTTGCGCTTTAAGAATGCAGAGTCTGCACGTCACTTCATCACAGTGAAATCCTGATTCTACTAATGTTCAGTGGCCTGCTACAAGAGGGCATCACAAACTCTTCAGGCGCTCGACTTCTGCAGTTAGACATCACATCATCACACATCAAGGACAGCACTTGTGCTCCACTTAACTTTAACTACAAAAACCCTTCAGTTTCTTGAAAAGCAGAAACAGCCTGCAAGTGCTGCGTGTTAAGAGGTTTGAGAACAAAAGACGGGTGATGGGAGGGGAGTAGGAGATGTCAAAATTTACTGCAGTCATGAAACGCATCTTCCTTTTTTTTTCAGGCCTTTCATTAAAACAGTGTTTTTAATATCGTACCCATCTGTGAATGGGAATTAAAGCTGTGCAGTAATGATAATGAATGTTTGTAGCCTTGCTGAGATTAGCACTTGCATCATGAGTTTTATTCTTTAATCTAAACAGTCAGCTGGTGACTATTTAGACACATTTGGTCTAAATGAGCAGTAAACACCGACAAACTCTCAGCAACTCTCAGGCTATTGCGTAAACATCATTTGAACACAACTCAGCAGAAGCGATATCAAGAATAAAAGAGGGGGGGATTCTGCAGAGAAAGACTAATCAGCGCTGGGTAGGGCTGGGTACCAAACTTTGGTTCTGTTATGGCACCAACAAAATGCTTCGTAGGTACCGAGTACTTAATTACGCCTTGTCTTTCAGTGCCAAGTTTCAGTACCCAAAGGGTTAATCACATGGTCATGATTTGATAATGACACCGGTGATTGCCTTTAACGTTCCACGTGGTTGTGGTATGCAGGGCAGTGTTGCCAACTTAGCGACTCTGTCGCTATATTTAGTGACTTTCAGATCCCTCTAGCGTTTTTTTTTTTTTTTTTCTAAAAAGTGACAAGTCTCGCGACTTTTCTGGAGTTTGGGTCGGAGTGAAAGCATGTTTTGATCTTCAACCACTGCTTCTCAGCGGGCACTGAGCCCCTCCCCTCTCCAAAACACAGACTCCTCGCAGCAGTCAGTCAAAAGCCCAGATAAAGGAGGAGGGTTTTTATTATAACCTAAAAAAACAAGAATCCACAGAAGAAAGTTCATTTCTAGGTATAAACACATTTATTGTGTACTCAGTATACACTAACCTGTCACTTGTTTGCGCCTGTTCTTTTGCACTGACAATTATTTATTTATATGTACGAAAAACTGCTCAGAGTAGAAAATTAGATGTGGATAAAACATAAAATTCAAGATTTGTACCATAACAGGTAATGAAAGTTTCTTTTTGTTAGAGCGGATATAAAAATTAGTGTTGAAAAAAGTATCGTTGAGGAACCAGTATCCAAGGGAAGGTATTGGTATCGGTACAGGAATCAAAACTTTTTGATTGATACCCAGCCCAGCGCTGGGGTCTGATTTTTGTCTTCAGATGGAATTGGAACATGTTTTTCCCTCTCGTGAATGATGACCGTGGATGTTGTGGCATCTAGCAGCAAGGTTTAAGAGTGCAACAGACAAACAAGTCCAGCCCTTCCAAATGAGACCTTGCAGCCCCTTTGCAGTTCTAAAAGGCTGATTCTAATTTGACAAATTCACACCAGTCCCCCCACTCCCCACACCTGGTCCCCTTTTTCTACCATTAAACATGGTATAAGGACAGTAGGCTGGGAGACGATGTAATCTTCTAGTGTCAAAAGTAAACTCAGTTCCAAGAGCCAGCAGGAGGCCGCAGCACTGTATGTAAAAATGGTTCCAATTATATGAAAAATGATCAAAATACAGCTCTACCACTTTGTCAGTTTAATCATCCAGTTAACACTTCATCCTGTTATTCAAAACTGCAGGGACTGAGTTGATTCTGTGCAATTCGAGTAAAACTTTTAAAATATTTCTTGGTTGTATTTCATCAGATTGTTGCGCTGTCCTGTCTGTTTTATCGGTTTTGTTTTTGTGTCCACTGCTGCAAATCAAATTTCCCTTCCAGGGACAATAAAGATCTCATCTGAACTAGAAAGCAACAAGTGATACTTTGTGACATTCATATGGAGCAGAATCAGCTTCACAGAAAACTTTAAAACAAGCTAGCCTTTACTGCAGCATAAATCATGTCAGAGGGAACAACAGTGGTTACCAAACCCCCCCCCGAAAACAGAGGGTGTCATCAAAGGGCCGGTTTCCAAAACGGCCCCTTCTCTGATTCAAATTTCCTGTTGGTGGTGCATTGCCCATGCCGTTGTGGTCACAAATCTATAAAGTATAAAGATTTAGGTCACTTGGTTTGTTTTTTATGGCTCCTCAAAGTTGTACCTTTCAGAAGCTGTCTAAGTGTTGATAAAATGTGCTTGTTATGTAAAATATTAATGAAAATCTAATCAAATGATGGTCACCGTAAAGAATACATTCATGGCATGATTGTGACAAAAAATCATGTTCCCATCGCGCCATTTGGCTGTTTTATTGAAGAAACAATCTCAAAAATGCCATTTTCGATGATAACATTTTAGACACAAAAACTGTGTTTTTTAGAGAATACACCCTTTTATGGGCGTTGGATGCAAACCAATTTTTATCCTATTAAATAGTACGTAATATGCTATTGATGAGAGGAAAAATCATCAAAATGTAAGTGGTGGAACATTTTCAAATGTTAGGTTGAATTAGCCTATGGTTGAATTGCTGATTTTCGACTTTCTTTAGATAATTAACAAAAAAAACGGGAGTATTTGCTCGGTATGTTGAGAATATGTACACAGATATGAAAAAAAGTGAGAGAAACACTTTTTCATAAAAAAAATCCAAGATGGCTACTTCACAAGTCCCCGTGGTTGAAGACATTGGCTGACAAATAGACAGAACAACAAACAAAACGTGTTCCTTATGATTTTGGTTGGTTTTCGCATTTACGGGAGTGTTCATAGCTACGGGCGATTGTATAATACCTACAGTAATAGAGCATCGTGTGTAGTCTTGGTATATATACCAGATGAAAGATATGGGGAACAGTGCGAGTGGATTTCAAGGAACTTATCTTTGGACCAACCTGTCCAGGCCATGCATGCCGAGTCATCAAGAGAAGAAAAGCTTATTGTAAACGCAGACTGGTTCTGTGAAAGGACGTGCGACACCTCTAGGAGGTCATTAATGATTTCGGATGATTTTGATGGCAACTGAGATTCCAAGGAACCTCTACCATCAAGGACAACCTCTGTAGACGGATCTAAGTCGTTACCAATAAGGTGAATGGAGCAGACGCGGGATGAGGTGGGACACCACAGTTTGTGTGAATAGATCAGGTGATGTCTTGCACGTTTTGGTAAGACTGATGATTTTGTTCCATTTTTTGCAAAGGTAACAAGACAGAGACAGCATTTTTTGTGTGAAGATGATCCATTCAAAAGATCATGAAGGGTCAGCAACGGCACGATATGGGACAGGGAGTCGTCTTCTTCCTCTATTTCCTGGTTCTGCTCGGGTTCAGGTTCAGGCTGATTTTTGTTCCGAAGATACTTCATGTAGCACTTCTGGCAAAGAAATGCTTGTTCCTTTGCTGACATCAATCCTTGTTGCACCAGCGTATCTAGGAGCCATTTATATTGTGGACTATTTACATTGCGTGCACTTCTGTTCTTATTGCCACTACGTTTCTTGAAGTATACTTGACACTCTTCTCCAACACATTTACCCTCCATCTTGAAACCATAACAATTGGTTTATGAAGCGTTGATAAAGTAACAAAATAGCAAGCCACCGATGATTGCTGTAAACAGCTAATACTTAGTAGTTTGGTACAATTATGCGAAAATGTGTGATAAATAACGAACAACTAATTACACAAAATAACAGGACAATATAATAAATCACATTCAATACCTCAAAGAAGAGCAGAATTGATTGATTACTTAGAACAAAATAAAGTATTTCATATGGATAATCTATCTATTCGATGTGGCGTGGTCGGCAGGCACAAAGAAAGTGAGACAAGTCAGGGTCCCAACCCTGACAGAGCCAAAACGCTTTGGAGATGGGACAATAAAACAAGGAAATTGAGACAAGAATAGCTAGCGTCGAGTGAATGTTTCGTAAACGTATAGACAAAGACAAGAAGATACGGATAAATGTACAAGGCCACACGATCAGAAAATTCAGAAGAGGACAACTTGAGATAGAACAGTATTCATGTATCAGGGTGTCCTCAGTGTAAATCTTTATATCGATACTATTTATTTAGTCGTTACACATCATAAAACTGTCATGAAAATATCCGCTCTGATATTCAATATAAAAGTTTGTATATAATAAGCTATATAATAGGGTTTCAGACAAGGTTGTTACTCATTTCCCCTTTTCTTTCAATTTACAGCCACATTCAGGCGGCGATATGAGAACGTTCCACCACATGGAATTAGCTGATTTTTGGTACACATATGAAACAAGTAAAGCTCTATCAGATTTTCTGATGGAAATTTGCATCCAAAACTATATAATGGGAGAAAATTGCAAATTTATGGCATTTTTCTTCATAATTGTGTCTCTGCATGTGCATTTTCATCCAAGAATTATTTTTTTTTTCTGTTTTATGAATAAACATGATGTTTTGGAAATATTTATCCAAAGAAATTTATACTTTGTTGCGAATTACAATTTCGAGATAACCTTCTTTTATTTACGAACTTGTGTCTTTGATGCTGAAATTGACAACTTTATAAAAATACATTTTCACTGAAATTATGAAATCTGGGTGTCGGAAAGGTGTAAAATTATTTTTCGGAAAAGAAAAAAACAGTAGTTGAGCTAGATAAGAAATTATACGGGGGCAGGCTCCTATGGAGATTTAACATTACTGGAAACAGGCCCTTTAAACATTTTTTTTCTTCTTCTGGTAGTTTAATGCATTTTTTTCCTCACCCTTTTCTATAATGTTGTTTTCACGTTCTTGCCACAATAATCATGAGCAAAATGTTTGATTTGTGAGTTGTCTGAACAGTGATTCACAAATCAATTTATGATGTCACACTAGTCTAACCCCCCCCTCTTAAATCAATATATAATTATTATAATTATTATTATTATTATTATTAATAATTATATATATATATATATATATATATATATATATATATATATATATATATATATATATATATATATATATATATATATATATATATATGTGTGTGTGTGTGTATATACTTATTATTATTATTATTAATAATAATAATAATAATAATAATAATAATAATAATATTATAATCATAAAATATATGTACTGCTCAAAACCTAAAGGGAACACTTAAACAACACAGTGTAACTCCAAGTCAGTCACACTTCTGTGAAATCAAACTATTTGATGGATGATGGATTGACAATCAGTTTCACAAATCTATTGTGCAAATGGAATAGACAACAGGTGGAAAATTATAGGCAATTAGCAAGACACCCCCAATAAAGGAGTGGTTCTGCAGGTGGTGACCACAGACCACTTCTCAGTTTCGATGCTTTCTGGCTGATGTTTTGGTCACTTCTGAATGCTGGCGGTGCTTTCAGTCTAGTAGTAGCATGTGACGGAGTCTACAACCCACACAAGTGGCTCAGGTAGTGCAGCTCATCCAGGATGGCACATCAATATGAGCTGTGGCAAGGTTTTCTGTGTCTGTCAGCGTGGTGTCCAGAGCATGGGGGTGCTACATCAGTAGACAGGAAAGAGGCCGTAGGAGGGCAACAACCCAGCAGCAAGACCGCTACCTCCTCCTTTGTGCGAAGAGGAACAGGAGAAGCACTGCCAGAGCCCTGCAAAATGACCCCCAGCAGGCCACTAATGTGCATGTGTCTGCTCAAACAGTCAGAAACGGACTCCATGAGGATGGTATGAGGGCCCGATGTCCACAGGTGGGGGTTGTGCTTATAGCCAAGCAGCGTGCAAGACGATTGGCATTTGCCAGAGAATACCAAGATTGGCAAATTAGCCACTGGCGCCCTGTGCTCTTCACAGAAGAAAGCAGGTTTACACTGAGCACATGTGACGGATGTGACAGAGTCTGGAGACACCATGGAGAACGTTCTGCTGCCTGCAACATCCTCCAGCATGACCGGTTTGGCAGTGGGTCAGTAATGGTGTGGGGTGGCATTTCTTTAGGGGGCCGCACAGCCCTCCATATGCTCGCCAGAGGTAGCCTGACTGCCATTAGGTACCGAGATGAGATCCTCGGACCCCTTGTGAGACCATATGTTGCTGCGGTTGTCCCTGGGTTCCTCCTAATGCAAGACAATGCTAGAGTTCATGTGGCTGCAGTGTGTCAGCAGTTCCTGCAAGACGAAGGCATTGATGCTATGGCCTGACCCGCCCGTTCCCCAGACCTGAATCCAATTGAGCACATCTGTCTCGCTCCATCCACCAACACCACGTTGCACCACAGACTGTCCAGGAGTTGGCAGATGCTTTAATCCAGGTCTGGGAGGAGACCCCTCAGGAGACCATCCGCCACCTCATCAGGAGCATGCCCTGCATTGTAGGGAGGTCATACAGGCACGTGGAGGCCACACACACTACTGAGCCTCATTTTGACTTGTTTTAAGAACATTACATCAAAGTTGGATCAGCCTGTAGTGTGTTTTTCCACTGTAATTTTGAATGTGACCCCATGGGTTAACAAATATGATTTCCACTGATACCTTTTGTGTGATTTTGTTGTCCACACATTAAACTATGTAAAGAACAAAGTATTTAATAAGAATATTTCATTTATTCAGATGTAGGATGTGTTATTTTAGTGTTCCCTTTATTTTTTGAGCAGTAGATATATGGAATTGTAATTAAACATAATGACACAATCAAAGGCGGGGGCAAAGAAATCTGCAACATCACATGCTGACAGAAAAGATATCCAGAACAGTGAGGTCCAAGGACACTCAGGCTCCCAGCCTGTCCCCCTGGAGGTGCCCTAAACACAGCTGAAAGAAACATCTGTGATGAGTAACAGAGAATCCACCCAGCCTGCCTTTTCCTCTTTTAAGAGTCCAGCTCATGCTCTCAAAATGATCAGAGAAGAAAAGCTAACTACACGTGCAAGCCTCGTTTACGCAACTGTAGAGAACAACGCAAAAACAGTACCAGTTAGTCAACAAAGAGAGCGGAACTTTTCTGGATCACCTGTCTGAGTTTCTGGAAGTTCTTTTTTTGCTTCCTTGCTTCTTAGCCATTGATGCTAAAAGGCATCATCTTTTCCCAGCCTGACATAAAGCTGAATAAAAGCTTACACCAGGGAGCAGAGAGAAGATTGTATGGTTAGCAAGCTTGGGATGCAAACCTGTTCGCTAGGATATTAATCCTTTGCTTTGTTTGCTGCAGCACTTTCACTTTTCAGCTACCTGTTAATTCTAGTGGTGTGAAATGAATGTTATAACATCATTTAAAAAAACAACAACAGAGCAACAAGTACAACAGGCACAGGAAGAGAGAGGGAGAGTAAGAAAAGCTGATGGTTGAGCGGGGTATATATGCAGAGCCAAAAGAGACATCAGTGATTCTCCAATGTAACATTATCAGTCTGTGAAACCAGCTCGGAGCCATTTCACCTTCTGTCTGCGTTAAGTTTCTTAATGTTGTTGAAAGCCTGTTCTCCTAAGATTTCTCTTTCCTCCTGCAACAAACACAAGATGAGTACTGTTTAAGTGTTGCAGTTGGAAAGCACAAAGAGCTCAAACATGCACCCAACAGCCCACAGCAGGAGTGGGAAGCTTATCTTCAGATGCCTCAAAGCCCATTTTTTTAAATTAGGTGCAACAAAGAGAACCACAGAGGAGGATGCACCCCTCTCTTACTGCCTTTCTTGTGTCCCTTCTTGTTGGCTCATCCAGCTGAGTGCCGGCATGCCACAAGAGCCTCTGCGTCCAATCCACCGCTCCAACAGCTGCTTTGGCTGCCTGGTGCACACACAATTCCAGCACAAGCATGCACACACATAAGTGGACTCCCACAGCAGCAGGAAAGCGTCCAGCAGAGGCTTGAGACGCCCACTGATGCGCGCCATTATCCAAAGCCACAGAGCACATGTCATGTCAGAGACAGCCAACTGAACAGAGGACCATTACGCAGGATTTTCTTCATGTAACGTTACCGGACGGCACACAAACACAAAAAACACGCACACAAAGGGAAGAAGCATGGCGTAGTAATTTTGGGTTACTGGGCTATTTGGCTCTGATCCAATACACGGTATCAAACTTTCAAATTCTGATCTCTGACCGGATAAATTTACCTCCAAAAAAGCTTGGTTAGAAAAAAGTAAACAAAAAACACTGTTATAAACCAATCACACGTGCACACATGTAAACGTGATACAAAACATTCTTCCCAGACTCCAGAAGTTACAAATAAGTACTCAGTTGTTGCCGTTTTTGCTTGTCCTCATATATAATGTTGAGAAAAATCTGACATTAATGAAGAGCAGTTTCCAAAAACGAAAAACAAAGCGAATTAGGAAACTTTGACTCGGCAGAAATCATACGAGGAACTATAAACGCACAGAAGTGGTTCAGTCCTTCCACTGTGCGCACACAGGCTTCAGTTTGCATACATTAACTAACTTTGTACTAACATGTATAAATGCATACATATTCAATACAACAGCGCATTTTGTTGTGACTCAGTCGTGAAATATCAGCTTGCACTCGCACTAACTGCGGAAAACAATTTGCGCGTCAGTAATCCAAAGATACAAGCTGAACCACATCTGAAGCGTTCTCGTGCGCACCAGCCAGTTCCGCTCCCTGCAACACGCCTTTGAACAGAGCCAGACTTCTGAGTGCATGAGAACACAGCAGCACTCCAATGTTTGTGTGCGTAAGCGAACTTTGCAGAGACCCAACCCTTCTCTCTACCTGTGCACACACCAAAAGACGACTAGAAGACGTGAGTTTGTCCTCTCTTGTTTCCCCTCAGGCTGCGCACGGCGTCTCACATTCTACCTTGATTTACCTGACAAAGCTCAAGCTTAAATGAGTCTTTGGACGTATCATGCAACTCCTCTGTTACTTAAAGAGTAAAAAGTTAATCTGGATCCACTAAATCTAATTAAGTTGACTCAATGTGATGTAGAATCCACTTTCAAAACTTTTGAAAGCCTTTCATTTAACAGAGATTCCACCCGCTTCAGAGTATCACACCATATGATGCGCGTTTTGGATGTTTTCGACAGTTTGAAGTCGTGTTAATAATGTAAATCATTTTTAACGACTCGGGTCAGTCCATGTGCAGTTTGATTTCAGGAAAACCAAAAAGTTCTTCAGCGACAAAAATGCTCTATGAAACGATAAACCAGTGGAAATCAAAGCAGGTTCCTACCGTAATAAAGGTAACCATAGCATCGGCGGTTTAGTATCCAACAGAGTCGACATGAAGGTGATTAAATTTTAGACAGAATCCTTCGGCGAAAACTTCCCACTTTCAGAGGGCTGTCGCTGGTCTGTGCGCCACATTGGTTCTGTGTGGAGAGGATCAGGGTGTGCGTAATGCCTCTCTCTCTCTCTCTCTCTCTCTCTCTCTCTCTCTCTCTCTCTCTCTCTCTCTCTCTCTCTCTCTCTCTCTCTCTAACAACATAATCTACGGCGCTCTCTCCGTTGCAGGACAGATGGCTCTTGGCGCATGTTGCAGCAAAGACCTGCATGCATGCTGCCCCTGTCTGTCAGCGGGGCTGGCCTGCTGACATGAATTAGGACACAGAATTAGAAGCTTGTGTATTTGTCTCTCTCTCTCTCTCTCTCTCTCTCTCTCTCTCTCTCTCTCTCTCTCTGTATACGTGCATGTTTTAAAGTCTTAATGTAGTGATGGCTGATCGGTTTCCCAAATTTGAAAGTGTGAAAACTAATCCTGTAGTGCTTGATTGTTAGAGCACTTAGCATTTAGTGACACTGGTGACGCCTTTTTTTTATAAATCCAAGCCAGAGCTCATGCTTTTTTTTACAGACATCTGTACCTAAATTTTTTGTGGTGACATCCATGTATTCACAAATGTGATTGTTGTTCCTGTGTGTGATAGGTGAGGTGAAGATCACTGTGAATAATACAGTGTATTGCTGCTGTCGCCTCACATGTTCACTTTAGTTTAGATCAGGTCATCAATTTGTCCAAGGGCCAAATTTTTTTTTTTTTTTCAACAGACACTGAGGGCCGGATGCTCAGGTGCAATAAATACAATTGATATTGTATCCTGAGTTATATTATCGATGGATTAATTTCCATTCCAAGTTTGTTATTTTGTAGTATCTGTCAATGTTAACAGGCTCATATCACCTGTACTGCAGTTAGCCACCAGGGGGCGATTACAATGTTTTAGGTTTCATATGCAATGTGGCAGGTTGTGGAGAACAGCAGCTGGAGAAAGGCCTTCTGAATATGTTAAAAGATTAGAAAACATGACTTTCAAAGAGCCTTAAGCCGAAAAGCTGAAACTTTGTAGAAAACCTCAGCTTTCATGAAGAATGGACTGATCAGTATGTTATTATTGTGCCAACATTACAAAATGCTGTACCTGTGAGCCTCATTTGAAACCAAACCGTCGTTGCAGCTAAAGAATAAAATCTGCGGTGTCACCACAACACAATGCATGCAAGCTTCATGGAGTCACATCCTCAAACCCTGTATCAGAAACTGACAAGTGATGTCTGACTACTTGAGAGACTCTGTCCATGTATTATACCGTCTTTGGTCCAAATCTTTCACCACAAGAATTAATGTTTTAGTTCCATAACATGAATAAACAATATGGTCAGTTACCTTATATTCCTTGCACTTATAAAGTATAAGAAAAAAAAATCAAATATAGCACAATCAAAAACTCTGGCCTTTGCTTGTAAAAGTCGTCATTTAAAGTGTCCAGTAGCAAATCTGGTGCCCATCCAGCATAATGGCAACTATAGAAATATGAAAAGTGTTCATATGGTTAAAACAATCTTTTATCCTATAGATTGTTTTTCTTTATAAACATCTGCAGTTAAAGTTTAGTTTGTATTTAAAGTATAAGTGAGTTTCCGGACTGGTTGGTCAATCACTGTTTTCTCTGTAAACTCAACTAGAGGATGTTGCAAAATATCACTTAACAAGTCAAAAGAAAATTTAATTATGTTAGTTAAACTCCTCAACACCCATTGCTATCTGTTTGCATAACTGATACATTAAAACACATCAACAAAAGTGCATACAATAACATTTTAATTTCTACTTGTGTTAAAATGGGTTAATCTCTCACAGTTTCTTTAAAGTTTATTATAGCTGTATAAGCTTTGAGTCAATTCACCACATCAACATAGCGTCCATTTTTTAAGGACATCAAGGTCAAGGTGGGACCCTCAGGTGCTGATATGAAAATGTACTTCTGTGCGACAAGGTTTTAAAACTATATAGAATTGGAAAAATGATGACCATTTTAAACTTTTAGAGTGCTTAGCATACAAAAACAATGTCAGAGGATGTGAGGAGCAAAATTAAGAACAGTATTCAACCACATCCTAGCCAACATTAATTCTTTATTACTTATCTAACTGAAAATGTGTTACCAGTTCAATTCATGACCTAGAAAAAGATGTTTTAATGTTTCAAAAACTTAACAATTATATAATGTAAAAAATCATTGGCTATCATTACCTGGGAATTGGTGAAAGCCAACCTTTGATATTGTGTACAACAGGCAAAGACCTTAACGTGAACCTTTTTTTTTTTTTTAACTTTTACTAAGAGCAGTTAAACTATGCCCAAACAAGTCTCTTTTTGAAGGAGTTCTTGTGCATGTTATCACCCCCACAGCTGTACCACATTACAGAGTACTGGAGTAGGATATTTTGGGAAGCATTGAAAAATGACCTGAGAGGTCTGGTTGCAATAACACCTCCCACTGGGGTTGTGCTTAAATCATGTCGGTTTGTACCTGGTTTCAGAATCAGCTCACCTGAGGTGACCTTGTGGATGCTGACCCAGCTGACTCTCCAGTAGACCACTATGAGAGTACCTTTGGTTTTACTCCTGGTTTGGAGTCATTTATAATTTTGGACAAATGCTTCTATTTCTGAGTTTACTGAAGACGGAAAAAAAAACAGACTCAGCAGATAGATGGCCTCTCTGCTGGCAACACATCTGGTCCCCTCCATCTCTGGTTAATCTCAACAGAACATCTGGTAAAGCCATGGATGTTTTCTCACTGGTGAGCATTAGCAGGTCCAGACCTGACCCGACCTGCCTGATAATTTGACTGTTGGTTGGTTGATAGACTGACATTTATAAACGCTGCAAAAGTAGTAGCGCAGGTGGCTGGAGGGCTCAGCCACACATTGGGAGCTCAACCAAAACTGTGGCGATCAAAGAGCTGTCTTAAGAAACAGATGTTTTAACTATAGATTAAGTTTGCTACCACAGTGATAATGGCTGTTTTTAAAGAATCTGACAGCAGCCCTGCCTGTGAAGCACAACTCAGGGCAAAAAAGCCTGATAAGCTGGTGAAATTCTCAAACAATTAGACCTAATGGAGCTTTTGACTGAGACTTGGTCAGTGGAAGACACAAGTGAAAACTTGTGGTGGATACCAATCACATCCATGCCCATTATCCTCATGCAGTATCTTTCCATGGTTTTGAGAAGGAGACTCCTGTACCCTATCCAAGTCCCACTCACTCTGTTGGGTGTGTGAGCCACTGTCAACAAAATGAGAACTACTGAGGTTTTATGTGTGACTTTTTAATAACCTCTCTGTTCTGTCCTCTAGCGTCTATAGTAAATTATATGTCCACATTGCAGTCAAAATAAATCCATTTTTAGTGTAGTTGCAGTCTTCATGTCTTTTTTTTAGTCAGTCATGAGATGCTGTCCAACTAACTTTGTCCCTTATCTATAAGTCTTGCACTTTCTAGTAAAAACAGTCAACCATAGCATTCCATGGAAAGATGATTTCTTCTGCTGAAGGTGCTTGATCATGGATGCACTGTGTTAAAGACTTCACTTCTGATGCTGTGTTGCAGACATAACAGGTCCAATAGCAGGGCATTCCATATGACGGCTGCACTGATGGATTAGGGTGGGGGTTGTGACAAACTAGTTTGGGAAGTAATCCTCTGTCTGGAAAAGCAGGCTACATAAAATATTCAAGCTGCTCCAGGCACATTTGGAGACTGAAAATCTTTGTCTGCAGACCCACTCAGGATGAGACTGAAGCAGTAGATAGTGAGTCAGGAGTTTTTTTCTCTAGCTGCACCCTTGTAGTCTTCATGTTCAGGACTGTTAGCTTGTTATGCTGTGTGTTAGATGTGGGTCAATTAGGTTAGAACTCCACTCTCACTACCAAAATTGGCAAAATAACTTTGTTTGCTCGGTGGAGCAGGAGAAGCATAGGGGAACACATGGTGGCTTAAAGTTTTCCTTTTTCGGTCACTACAATGCTTCTTTAGATCCGTGCAAACACCATTATCTGAATTAATGCTGTGAAACCCAAGATATTACTGGCTCATAGAATTGAACGGAATAGAATAAAATGTACTTTATGAATCATTGAGCAATGATGGACAAATGCTTTCAAAGAAAAATGCTTAATTTCAGGTAAGGAAAATGTTTTTTTCACAGCCAAAGCCATACATTGTTTTTTTTTTCTGTCCAACATATGTCCAACATATGTCCAATATACAAACGTGTTTGTTAATCATAAAAGGAAGAAAGATGGATGGGTGGATTGATGGATTGATGGATTGATTGATTGACTGATTATTTATCCCTATAGTTCATGCATCCATTAGCTTACTGGATACCTAAAATCCAACATATTACACAGTGCACACCCAGATATTCCCAAATGTGCATGTGCAAAGATTTAAATTAATGCCCTGTTAAAATAGGATAACACCTGTACACCTTAAGAATAATAAAATATTTGTATAAAATCTTAAAAAATGTACTGAAATAAAGTTTTAAAAAATGGATTACACCTTTAACAAACATTCCAATTCAGCCTTTTTACTTGAATAAAAATATAGTAAATAAATGAATGAATGAATAAATGAATGAATGAGGAAGAAATGAAAGAAGAAATAACAGCTTAATCCAGATCTGGTCTAAGCTTCAGTCAGCCCTAACTTTAACGTTTATTTTTAAAAAAGGAAAGTTTTAAGCCTTCTCTTGAAAAGAGAATGACCCCCTCCTTGACCTCGAGTGGTCGTTGATTCCAAAAGAGAGGAGCCTGAAAACTGAAGGCTCCACCTTTCATTGTACTTCTAGAGACTTGCGTACCAGCAGACCTGCATGCTGGGAGTGTAAGTTAAAAGCACACTATGGGCTCTTTAGATAGAATGGTGTAAGACCAGTAAGAGCTTTGTAGGCCAGAAGCAGGATTTTGAGTTGTAATCTAGATTGTATGGGGTACCTGTGGCAAGCAGCTTATAGTGGATGCTCTCTTTTCACTGTTCTTGTCAATACTCAAGCTGCAGCATATTAAACTGAGAAGACACAAGCTTACAAGTATAAACTTAGTTTTCCTAGCTGAAATATGTCAATATTACCATTTTTATACTACAGATTTTTTTTTAACCAAGGTCTATATTGTAACTAAATGGGTAACATACAGAATGTAGTTTCTCCCTTGTATGACTAAGCATTAGTCACACATCAGGAGACCTCCCTAAATACCGGTCTTTCGTTCAGCATCATCACTGTAAAGGATGTGTTTTAATTTTTAAAGAGCACAAAGGCAACGCACATCTCCTGCAGGTCCCTTAGGCCCAACACGTGACATGAAAACTGTGTAATAATTATCCAGGACCGCAGTGAAATCATCAAATATGAAAACAGCGAGGGAGAGGGGGAAAATTTGAAGGGGGGGGGGGGGGGGGGTGACATGATAGAGATGAAGACAGAGAAAGTGAACATGGAGTGAATGGATGAGGGATGTCCACAGTGTTGTGAAAGAAATTAAAGATACAGTCATTTCATAAAAGAAGAAAAAGAATCATTGAAATAGTTCGTTTTACAGAAAAGGACCGAAACATTAAAAATTTCAACTAATTGGTGTAAAAGTACTTTAATTACTTCTTAATATTCAGATATGTTGGTACAACAATTTTACGAGGTGTAATCATTTTACAAAGTTTGACCACAGCCCATCGAGAATAAATAGAGAGGTGCAGTTTTTTGACCTATACTGCAGCCAGCCACCAAGGGAAGAAGTTTTTGACCTATACTGCAGCCAGCCACCAGGTGAGCAGTTTTTGATTCTAAACTGCAGCCAGCCACCAGGGGGAGCAGTTTTTGACCTATACTGCAGCCAGCCACCAGGGGGAGCAGTTTTTGACCTATACTGCAGCCAGCCACCAGGGGAGCAGTTTTTGATTCTAAACTGCAGCCAGACACCAGGGGGCGCAATTTTTGACCTATACTGCAGCCAGCCACCAGGGGAGCAGTTTTTGATTCTAAACTGCAGCCAGACACCAGGGGGAGCAATTTTTGTGGCAACCTCAGTTCAAGCCACCAAGAGTCGATGAGGCAGAATCTAAGTAGCGGATACTTGACAAACTGCAGCTTTTGGCACTTGTGTATTGTCTCATATTTTCAGACCAGGGGTTGCCGTTTGGACAGAACACAATGCCGGGCATGAAGCAGTGTCTTATGTCCCTCAACAATCATGTAATCATTGCCTTTTGACATGTTATTCTAGTTTAGCTGAAAGCTAGGTTGAGTCAGCACCTCAAATATGGAGACTGCCATCTTTTTTGTCTCATTCCACCTCCTCACAAACCACTGGGGGACAACACTAAGACATCAAAGTTTATCTGAGACTCTCAATGAAAACCAGTTGGCTATGAGATAAGACTGTAAAAACACAGCTTCTGTTAGCTGCTGCCATTTAATACAAAAAAAAAAAAAAAACAAGACCATTCCAAAAATAATCAGAGCTTAGTATTAGGCTCTATGATAAGAGCTGTAGCTCTTGTAACACAAATTGGCTTCCCGTGGGAATTATAAGCCTAGCCTGCTTTTCTGCTCTGGTATTTTCCTATCCTTATTTTTCTGTTTTGTCTGTTCTCAAGTTTGTTAGAATCGCTACATAAATAAATTTGACTTGTATTAACCTGACTGGATTCCAGATCTCACTGTGACCCGGCTCGTAACTCAATGCCATACTGGGATCCCCTCAGTAACCATAAACAAGGAGACTTAGACTTTGCTGACAGACTAAATCCCAACAAGATCACAAGCTACATCCTCAATTAGCTGAACCGGATTAGTTTTGTTTGCTCAGTAAATTCCATGTTCTCTTTGGTGATATATTAGCACGCCCATTCAACAGCACTGCGCGTGTATATCTGTGTTTGCACTGTGATAAGGATCGGTGAACAATCCCAACCCTCAACAACAAACACTGTTCCGGATGATAATATCCAGTGAGTAATTGACGGGACAGTGTTTTTGTCACGGCATTCTGCATATCATGCAACTCTCTGTGCCATGGAAAATTAAACATCAGTGTTGACTGACCCTCACATATTAAAAAGAGATGAATAGTGCCATCGCATGCTTATTCAAACCACAATACTAAGTCAAACAAATATGCAGGCTCTAAATTAATTGAGGCAGATGTGTGCCAGCGAACAAAACAAACGCACCTGAGAGGGAAATGAATGAGTGAGGATGAGGAAGAAGAGAAAAAGGAGGAAGGCTTAAAGGAGGAAAGCTGTCAGTGGAAGAGTGAGGGAAGGTATGAAAAAGGAGAAGAGGGCTGTGATACTGAGGGAAAAAAAGAGAGAAGAGGAGGAGAGGAAAACTTTGGGGTTCTGCTCTGCTGCCTCTCAGACATTCAGACAAATAAACAGAGGAAGAAGAAAGTGGAGAGCATGGGCCGTATAAAAACACAACATGTGTGTGAGCATGTGTGTTAATGATTGTGTGACCTGCAGCTTTGATGGAGTGGATGCCTCCCTGCATGCTTGTGAACATCTCAAAACACACAGACCTCACATGAAGAGTGTGTATATGTGTGTGTTGACACAGGCACGTGGTTGGTGCTGATAATGGAGTACGGCTCCTGAGGGACCAGCGTACAGAGAGGGTGTGTGTTAGAGGGAAGGTGTGAACATGGGTACCAGTATTTACTTGTTTCTTTCAGCTTTCATGCATGCGTATGTTTTTATACCATTAGGGATCACGACACTGAGGAGTTACCACGCTTCCCACCCCAATGATGAGCTTTTCCTCATTCCTGTTGGGCTCTAAAACCTCAAACCTGCTGACTGTTCTTTTATTTTGAAAGTTTCAGGCTTTTTTTTAGGTAGGTTCCTTGCACTACTTCCTTTCCCGCTCGATCTTCTCTACTCTGAATTGACGCGTTACAGCTCCAGCATCCGGCAAAAGTAGGATGACTATGGATTAGCTGTGACATGCCAGACCGGCCATTCAGCTTGACCGCAGCAGAGCAGATCCAGTGTAAGTTCACACATTGACTTGAATGGAAACCTATCTGATCCAGTGCCGTGACGGAGTGGGGACAGACTGTAGACGCAGCTGGTGTATTTCAGCCGTTAAAATTATCCAGTGTGTGGACCAGCCATTAACCGCCTCCAGGCCCTGCATGACAAAGTTTGGAGACAGAACTTTCACTTCATCAAATACTAGATCCAGAGATAGAAGTTGAACAAACTCTGCAGACCATCAGGGACAGGGTTGTTTTACCTGGCCTCACCTCTGACCTCAACCAGCTGTGAGCAGAGACTGTGAGCCAACAATCAAAGGGGTGTCATCAGAGACTGTCCTCATAGTCCTGAAAAATCATCAGGAATCTTAGCAATTCATAAGAGTGCACTCACAGCACTTTCATAACTTACTGATCTACTGAAGATCTGTTGAATCATAATCAGCATCAACATACTCAAAAGTGTCTTTTCTTCCTCTGGTGTACTGTTGCTGAGAAGTGTTCCAGTTTTTAGCCTTTTATTTGTTGGTTTGTGTGGATCATGTACTGAATTTACTGAGTGATTTAATATTTGGTTAGCAGAACCGTAACAACAAAAAGAAGATCACTGCTACAGACAAATAACATATGTAAACTAAAATATTACTGTTAGAAAGATCTGCTTCTAATCCAAAGTCCATAAATCATCTTCAATGTCAAAATTGATTGTAATAAATAGTTTGAAGTGTTTTGAACTTGATGAAATCAGTCTGACAGTTCAGCCATTGAACAATATTGGTCTGAGAAACCTGAGATTTGAAGTATTTAAGAGTTTGTGTACTTCCAGAAACTAAAGAACCATCACATTTTAGGGACTGATACATAAAATCAGTGATCCTCTCAAAACCTGCCACAACCTGTACAACAACCAGGCAGCTATGATGTCTCTCCTTTTCAGACTCGGCTATAATCTGACTAATCTGCACAAAATAAAACACCCACTGTGACCTTTAGTTCAAATAAAAAGAGCTTTAAGACTTCTTCACGAATGCTCCGATTCCAGCTCAGTCCCGATTGTTGTAGGAAACGTTCACAGACAAGCAGGGCCAGAAAAAGAATTCAAAAAGGTTTGTGAAGCAAACATAAGGAGCAAAATCATAGGAAAGACCAACGGTGATTATCAGAGCAGAACACTGCATTATTCATCATGCTCTCTGAGGGGACAGACAGGAAGGGAGTGATGGAGTGAAGGGAGGTAAAACGAAGTAGGTGAGGGAGGAAAAGAGGAGAGATGAGCAAAGAGCACGAAGAGTGGAGAGAGCACGGAAAGGAAAGGGAGAAACTGGAAGAGGAAGGGAAGGGAAGGCTGCTGTAATTTGTGTTCTTTATCTGGAAGAAGGATCAAGAGAAGATAAGTTTGGTATCAGTTTCTGATTTCTGATCACACATAAAGCAAAATAAGCTGAGGTTTCTCTCTCTGTCCCACACACTGAAGAGACCGAAGAAAAAGAACCCTGATCATTGTTTTCAAGTTACGTTTTTCTACTCAGGAGAAGCCCCGCGCAAACAACAGAGTTCATCTATCACATTTTTTGTCTTAGAAATCGTAGCAATCGATCAGTTCTTTGCGTCTTCAGGTGGAGTCGATTCTTTCTTTTTTAGCTGGGCTGTAAAGCATGTGTGTGTGTTGTGTGTATGTGTGTGTGTGTGTGTGTGTGTTCCTCCAAAATGATGCCCTCACTCACATGCATGTGTGCTACTGATTCACTGATCATATGATGACTGATTCAAAACCACAGACTCAAACCGGTCCTCAGCACATCGTTTCTGTTTGCTCTACATTACCAGTAATAAGACTAATATCTCATTTAAAGGTTTTCTTACTCTATACTTTAAAACTCTTATACTTTAATACCTTTTCTTTCACATGGATTTGAGCCCTGTTTAAAGGTTCAACATGTAAATGCAAGTATTATAGGTTTTATTGCCTTTTAACTTCACCAAGTAACCAAGAAAACAGTTTGTACTTAACATATCCTTAATTATGAAACTGTGATGATATAATAAAAACAAATCATGAATGAATAAAACTATTTCAGCACATCAACCCAATAGTTTTATCTTTTACATGAAAAATAACCGTGAACCAGGCTGGCTGAGTGAGTCAAATTGAAGTTTTCTGAAGTATTCTGAATGTTGGCTACTTCAAAGCTGCATGTAAACCAAATAACAATAAATCTGAGGCTTGACAACTAACTGCACTGCCAGAACTACTTGGCTGGAGAACATAAAATTGTTATCTGCATGAAAGTGATGAGAAATACTTGTTCTGAATGAACAGAATAGGAGAAAGTGTGTTCCTTTAGAGGAAAAAAGGACCAAGAATGGCTCCATGAGGTACACCACAGTAAAAATCATCAATAGAGTAGATCCAAACATCTTTTTTAGAGAGTAACAAGTCTCCACTACATTTATAACAGGCAGAAATCATTCTATGCATAAGAATTCATTCTCTTCAAGTTGGTATTGTGTGTTTCCTGTGATTGGCCAGCTGTTTTGAAGCCTCTCAGGGGTTCGGATATGGGGCAGACCTTGTCGTTAGTGGCCTGCCCCTCCAGTGTGCCATGATGTGATTCCTAGATCTTTTGCTTTTTCAAAAAGACTGTTCTCAGCAGTTTACATACAGATTCAGGGATTTTGACAACACATGAGTTTAAAAATACACACACTTGAAGTATGAATGTACAGCATTTACTATTTACATTCATGTTGAGGAAACATAAAACCCCATCTTTAAAGTAATCAATAATATACTTAATCCTCTTCATAATTCTGGCTCAACAAAAGCACAGACAGTAGTGGCAGGTAAAAGGCACAAACATGTCTGTACCCTAACATTAAGCAGAAAGTCTAACCTTTCAGACACATCAACACTTTGTTCCATACCTGCTCTTGTCAGAAACTGTTTGAAGACCATGCTGACATTTTTTGGGCCTCAGCTGATGACATCTCAACAACAGGTTGTTGGGAAATCACTGACATAAGACCTTTGGCTCTGCAGCCACAGTGGCTGATTTGCATACAAGCATGGGCTGTTTGATCTACAGGAGTCACAGATAAGGAATGCATGGTTATTTAAGACATGAAGAGTTGCAGTTTGACCATGGTAATGTTTCAGAGAGCTATGTGAACAAATGTAAAAAGTTTCTCTGTTTATATTAGTGCTAAATGTCCCATGAAGTCTGCCTTATTTCACATGTCATGGCTGCCCCTCCTTCTCTCCTTCTTTGGATGGTGATCCTTGTGTTTGTCACTGCTCTCTCCAGGTCACCATGGGAAAGAGGAAGTTGTGTGTCTCTGGTGCAGTCTGTTTGGGCAGAACATGAAAGTGACAAAACGTCCTCTGGGCCCAGTTAACTCGATTGGATTTAAATATCAGATTGGATGAAATCCTGAGAATGGTGAGAGAGGGATTTCAAAATCAGATTGGATAAGGTAATCATGGGCTGGTTTGTGGCCTTTTTTTGATAACATCTCCAGGTTTGGAAGTTGATAAATTCAGAAAGAGTTTCATTCAGAAAAAAGCTGTAAACGTGCCTGCCTTGGCTGTGATAACAATGTTCCAAAGGAAAATGTCAAACCTATTTCAAATTCTTAACAGAAAAATAAAGACTGTTTGCCTGCCATATTTTGGGTTGCAGTTTTGTATAATGTTTTTTTTTTTTTTTTTTTTTTTTGGGGGGGGGGGGTGTATTGACAGTGATTTTTAAATTTAAAACAATTTAATTATTTTAACACGACAAACAAAGAACATTGGAAATTATGATAACGCAATTACAATTGACCCTAATCCATCTCACTAGTGTTTTGTTTATTGGTCCTCTGAAAGAATCAGACTAAGCAGTGAGTATGGGGAGCATGTCTTACAATAAGTCTGTTGAGGCTTCTCTGGTTTGAAGTTTGTGGAGCTTGAAGTTATTTGAAATCAAGCCATGGTTGTTTTGATGGCGTGGCCCGTGTGACCTTAAGCTTTCTTTCTTTCTTTCTTTCTTTCTTTCTTTCTTTCTTTCTTTCTTTCTTTCTTTCTTTCTGTCTTTCTTGCAGCTCAGATTAATTTAAAGTTTAGGCTGTTTTTTTTATTGTTGTTGTTTTTTTCCAAATAATCTTTGCCTTGGAAATTTTTTTATTCCAAGTTTGGCCTACAGCTATTAAATTTAAACAAGATACCACAGAGTGTTTTGTGAGTAAAAATTAAACCTCACCATACATGTTGTTGATCAAGATGACAAAAAAAAAAAAAAAAAAAAAAAAAACAAAAAAAAAAAAAAAAACTGTTTTGGTGTAGCTTGTTTGCTAATCAGGCAGCTGCATTTTGTTGTTGCTGTTTTCCCTTTGAAACTTTAAGTAGTCTCTGGACTCCAGGCTTCCAAAGAGTACTGGTCTTCATCTTGAAACAAACAGGAAATACTCTGGTTCCAGTAGGGGCACTACATAAGAGAGAAATGTTGAGATGATTCAAGGGACCAATTACTGAGGAGTAAATATGACAGCTGTCTTTTCATTTCTACATTAAGAGTATTTTTGTCTTCTACTTTTTTGTCCCTTGAAAAAAGGGGGGTCACATTCAGACAGCCAATGTATTGCATTACTCCCCCACCTTAATCACATGGAAGAGTTTGATACCTGCACAGGTGTGTTCAGAGCTGCATCATGTTGAGATAACAGAAAAGAAGAGTGCCATTCAGTTTCTCTCAGAGACAGATGGAAAAAAATAATAATGAAAATAAGAACATTGAACATAAACTGTACCATTTCAAAAATATAAATATAATGAACAATGAAAATCAAAGCAAAGAAAACTAAACTTACTAAAATAATTAAGTCAAAGCAACTGAAAAACAGTGTTCAGTAGATTGCAATTAGTTGGCACAATATAAAAATAGAAGATAAAGAAATAACTTTAAGTAAAAACTAAATCAAATACAGGACAAAATACAGTATCTTTACACTGAAATCTTTACCTAGAGGTGAACATGATTCATCCACGCTGTTTGAGCTCTGTTTTTACAAATGCTTCTTACGGGCCGTGGCTAGTGCCTCTTCACCTTTTTTACTCATTTGTTTCTCATGCCCAGATGGATAATTTCTTTTCATCTTTCTTTGTTACTTTAATTTAAAACTTTAGGGGGGGGGGGTGAGTGTTTCTACTGTCAGTGCATTAAGTTGTGGGTCACTGCTAGAGGTTGACGTTTGTCAACCCTCGTGCTGGCAAACAGTGGCACTGGTGATGGAGCTTCCATTATTTGTCTTAAAATGGGGAAAAAGGTGTCCTTCTAAGCACCGTAAGGAATCATTAAATCTGACCAGAACACATGCTGCTTCGCTCTTTGATCGACTACTCGTTAACATTTTAACCTCAATGTCAACACTTTGTCTCTCAGACAAATATTTTGCAAAGATGTATTGTTAGTGACGCCGGCCAACTTTCTATGAGCTTTTCATGCATTCAGTTCCGGTTTATCCAGCAGTTGTTGTTACGTAACTACCTTACCTGGGATGACTTATTCAGTTAAAAGGCAAAGGGGAACCAACCCCTATTATGCAGATATGTCTGTTGAAACACAATACTTAACAAATTCATTAGGCCATCACCCAGTGTGAGTTGTTTGCCACCAATGCCCTAAATTAACATGGTTGACTGCAGAAACACTTTGTTTCTATAATGGTTAATCCACCAGAATGTGCAAGCTCTATAATCAAAATTAAATGTTTAATGCTAAACTGTAATAACTGTTGTAATTCATAAATTTTCAAATATACGGTTTTACAAAAAAAGAGAAATATCAAGCACATTATTATTTTTTATTGACAGAAAATGTGTTTTAGTGGTTTTATCTTATTTTTGATTCACTTCTGCTCATAATGGAAAAACAAAGAGTCAGAGTCAAAGCACTCCATGATGCTGAGTGGTTTCCTGTACTCATGACAGGTGGTCTGATTCATTTATTAAGCAGAGTATTGTACATGATTACAATTGAAATTCTGTTAAAGGACACTGACTTTTAAATTTGGAAGATGATCAAACCCAATCTTATGATCAGAGGGAGCATCTGAGGGAGAAACTGTGCATGCTTGTGACTTAATCTTTATTCTTCTAATGAACGTCACTATTGATCTCAAAGATTTATTTATATTTGGGAATGCTTTATTACATCAGGTTGTTGGAACCATCTATGAAAAAAGCTTTATAAGCAAGACTTATGAGAGGCTGCAATCAGGGACATGATGTCCTCCGAATATTACACATTAGCGTCAATGTTAAAAAAAGTGAAACACATGTTCAGCCTCGAAGCTTTATCTATGATGGATATTCTGTGTGCATAGTGTCCACCAAGCTGCTGAGTTTGTCTAAGAACATACCTGCCAACTTTTGACATTGACAACTTGTGAGACCCCCCCCCCCCTCATTAACATCTTTTCTGTGCTTATTTACCTCTGTCTTCTGCTCATGCTTGCAGATGATAACAGGGTTCATTGAACCCCTCCATACCGGTTACTTTTGACCGTAACCACGTCAGAAAATTACACTGGGCTCTCTAATTAACTCTCTGTCAAGCACATCCCATACCTCCCTTAGAAAATTCTCAGAAAACACAACCGCCGATTTCCTGTCTTTTCAAGATAAATTCTTGAAGGTTTAATATTACCGTTCACAGTGTACCACTGTTTGCTTTAAATGCACGATTGACGATTGACCTAATGAGGGAGAAAGCTTATAAAATGTGGAAGGACTGGTCTGCCTGTGTTCTCCACAGTGAAGCAGTCTTTAGATACTTTGCTAAATGTCCTTTAGTGTAAACATCACCCCTCAATAAAATACCTCTCTCTGCATGATGCTAGTTTTTGGGATGCATCTTGATTTTTTTTTTTTAATCTGTCCATTTATTCCTAATTATTTGAGGTGATTCAAAACAAAATGGGCTTGAGAAGGTTTAGCTTAACTTCCATGTCTTTGTCCTCTTTTTTTTCAAATTGCCCCAACTCTCTTCTCCCCTTACTGCATTCTTCTGTGCGTGACAGTGATCCTTAGCCTCCAGCTGAATAGGACAGGAGGAGCATGGGAGGAGGAGATATGTTCAGGAAAGAGAGAACAAAGCTGCACCAGGATTGAGTGGGGAGAAAAAAAAACATGCAGGAGGAAGACGGATGAGGCAGCATAGTGGAAATAAAAGAAAGAGGGTACAGGGTAAACAGGTGAGAAAAAAACCAAGGAGAAAGAGGACAGCTTTTACTCGAGTCTGGATCCGATTTCAGACGAGTTTTATGGGTCATTGCTGAGCTTTTTGCCTCACTCTAACTCTCAAACACTGTCCACTGATTAAACACATGACACCTAACAAAACATGTACATTTAAACCTCTAATGCAACTAAACCCCAAGACTGACAAATAAAAGATAAAAAAAAAAACGGCCCAAATGGAAAAAATGAGATCTAAATATATGCTGCAAAAGAGGAATAAAACACACTTGGTGTTTTCCCAAAGAGATGTTTGTGACGTTGCCCTCCAGGCTTCTTGATTCTTAGACTCAGTTGTTGGCTCAGTGTCATGTTTAAGCTCTTTCTACACACTCTCACTCAGTCACTCCTGTTATCTCTCCGTATCCCTCTTTCTTTTGTTTATACACATGGACGAGCCGACACAAGCAACATTTAACCTGCAAGGGTCGACACATGCTGGCCAAGTTTATCAATTAGCTGTTGTTTATTATAGAGACAATAAACAGACCCATATAAATACTCAAAAATATGGAATGTGATTTGTTTTTTATGAAGTATAAATAAATCTATTCTACACGTGAGACAAACCGAGAGCTAACGTGATTGTGCTTAATTGAACTGTCGCTCTTTTGCCTCCGAACATCACATGACCCCCAAAGTTAAACCTCATTAGTCCATCGCACTTCAGCTCAGTATTCATCTTGCAGGTAACATTCAAGAGCACAACTTTTAATTGTTAACATACACTAACACCACAGACATCTGCTTGATCCTATTCCACAACTTAAAATGAGATTATCCACACCAATACAGGTTATTTCTAAATGCTATTTCTCAGCTCTTCTCAGTTGGGTTGGAGAGATATCTGATTTTCTCTGCTAAAAACTCTGCTAAACACATAACCAGGATTCACAAGTTGTCATACTTGCTACAATAACTGGCTTTTAACAGCGACAAAATAAACAACAATCAGAGGTGGATTTTTAGTGTGGATGTTTTAAAAAGTTGACACTAACCCTGTCAAGTATTAATGATTTGTTTTTTAAGCTAGCTTGCCAGCTGGGGTCAGCCATATTGTTGTAAGGTAACAGGAAGTTGATAACCGCCGGCAAAAGTCAACACCCATAAGCTTCTGAAAAAACAGGTGCGTATCCAGTTAAAAAGTGGTCTTGAACAAAGAAAGTAGTGTTAAGAAAATCTGTTCTCCATTCATTTGTTTCAAAACAAACACGCCTGAGAGTGAGAGTCACGTCCTCATGACAGTGGCTGCTAGTGCTCATGGGAAAAAGAGTCTTTATCCCAGAAAAACAAACTTTTCCAGATAGTCCGTGAAGCCCCTTTAAACAAAATGCATCCATAATTCATGGATTCCAACATATGCATACAGAGAACTCACAGCAAACCAATTTTAGAGGAATTTAATTTAATAATTTTGTTAGTTTGTTTGTTTGTTTTGATCCACATCTGGGCTGAGATAAGAACTGCAGCCAGTCACAAGATTACTTTTGAAGAGATGTTATGTTGTCTGCCTCATCGGTCTTTTGGTGATAAACTTGGCTTGACTTTACTATGTTAAACATACATAACAGGTGAAACACTTAATTAAACCACATTCACTTCTTTTGATTTAAAAACTTTAATTGTCAATGTTTTATGTTTGTAAGTGGCTCGAGTGTTTTTAATGTAAGTAACGATATGATTAGAAATTATGTACAGAACAATGCTGAATATCTGGTTTATTGTCAAACAAATATACACAACCAGAGTGTACATACACACACGCACACACTACCTGTTAAACAGGGCAAGACCTGTCACATGCTTTGCTAAATTAGGCGTGAGACCATGTAACAAGACGTATAGAAACAAGAGAAAGCACAAAGATGAGGAAAGGAGGGGAAGAGAGTAAAGAAGGGACAGGACAAGGAAAAGGGAGGAGAAGATGGGGAGGAGGAGGGGGGGTAATTTAAGGCCGTAGGTTTAGTTTACCTGTCGTGGCAGCCAGACGGCAGGAGAGCTGCTGCGTAAGATCACACTGCCAGATAGCAGAGAGGGAAAGGGAAAGGGAGGACCTTTTTTTTTTTTGTGTGTGTGTGTGTGTGTGTGTGTGTGTGTGTGTGTGTGTGTGTGTGTGTGTGTGTGTGTGTGTGTGTGTGTGTGTGTGTGTGTGTGTGTGTGTGTGTGTGTGTGTGTGTGTGTGTGGGATAGAGTGAAAAAAAAAGTGTAGAAGAGCACTGGAGAGTTGTTGGGTTCGATTGCCCGGTCTGATAGGTTTGCAGTTCCCATATGGGAGTAGGAAGGTAACTGGTAACACTAGAATAAGTGGTCCTCCTGGAATAAATAAAGGCTTCTCTTCAATGAAAAGGGGAAAGGGGATTTTGAAGCGACTGCAGCGTTTATAGGCTAAGGTTTGCCTCAAGTATTAAAGGGAGTAGTCAATAAGAATTAAGCATGAAATAAAAGAAGATGCAACTGTAATAATAATAATTCAAAACAAAACAAAACATGGAAGCTGATAAGAAGGAGATATACTTATTGATTCTCTTGGGGGAAATTCAAATTTTCAATTTTTACTCTCTGAATCATGCGTTATGCACACACATGAACAAACAGCACTTCTTCCACAGAAAGATTGAGAGAGAGAGAGAGCAGAGTGATGGTGCTGCACCCTCAGTGTGCACCAGAGGAGTTGGGGGTTGGTGCCTTGCTCAAGAGTACCTCGAAAGCGCTAACACCTCTCCTATCCTATCAAAAACAATTTTCAGTCTTTGTCCTTGGCAAGGCTTGAACTAGCAGCCCTCCAAATACCAAGCCAAGTCCCTATGAACTGAGCCAGTGCCACACTTCATTACATTTGTTTTTTCTTTTTTTCTTCTTTTTTTTGAATATATACTTTACAAACTTTTACCTTGACCAGAACTGTGAATGTAGCTGTAAATTTGCACCACAGGCTCTATTTCCTTGATCCCACATTTGTGAACTGTGCTAAAACCAAATACTTTGTACAGGTGAGCTTCACTTGACTGCTTCATGTGTAACTTTCAAAGTTTTGGTTGCTGAATGAAAAATTGAAAACAACTAAAGTTTGGTGAATAAATTTTTTGGAGACAACTTTGTCAGACTTCCTTCTTCATCAAAAGAGGAAAAAAGTTTTCCATCAAAAAAAAAGACCAAACAAAAAAAAAAAATTCTGTAAGCACTTGAAACCATTCACCTCTGTCACAAATCGAGTAGAGCTACAAAATATGTTCCAGATACTTCCTTGTTTGTCTGGATTTATGCTCTCCATGTCAGTGCCAAAGCAGACAAAGTTTACCCTGGGAGATTCTGCAAAGTAAATATGCAGCTACTGTGGGTGCATGGTTGAACTGTGACACACTGATGATAATCACCTCTTACGAAAAGAGGTTGTAATGTTTTTATTTTGGATTACTGGTTAATTCTTGAGACTGAGAGAAGAACATGACCTGAGACTGGCTGAGTTCAGAAACAGTGAAGGAATGAGATTTCACAAATCTCAAAGTATTTAAATCTTGAAACAGAAATATTAATCTCAAGATCTTTCTTTCTACACTTTTTATAATAGCATTATTGTCATGAACACGTGCTGTCCAATAAGAGCCCAAGAACATTTTCTTAATGTGTCCTCTTCGGTTCAGGACATCACTACAGTTTCTCTTTGTGTTACTTTATAACACACATGCATGAACATGATTTAAAAATAGCCCGTATATACCAGAGATAACTTTAATTCTTAAGTTTTCATTGGATGAATTGCCTTCCAGTAGTACAGGAATTAATTACAGCCATGATTGTGCATACTCTGCTTATTTTAGTGTCATTTACACAAATCAGTGGTTTTCATTAATTTCTAACATTAGTGGTACATTTTCAGGAAGATTTAAAAAAACAAAAACAAAACAACACACAAAAAAAAAAATAAAAAAATGAGAAGATGATAACGGAAATACTTAACTGACAACAGAATTACTCACAAATGAAATTTTTTACTTTTTTTTCTAATAGTTTTTTCTCTTTGTCAGGCAGAGAACCACAAAATACCATCAGGTTCAGGTCAGTGTAATTTTTGGTATTTTTATCAATGTTGTTTGTGTCAAAGGTTTTATTTTTCTTTTTATCTTTCTATCAAGAAGAAGTTTCACCTTTTTGATCAAATTTAAATCCTGAATGAAGATGATGTTAGTGCTCAATGATCTGAATGTCTGTCCAGTCTGACTCTCACCACAGTATCAGTGTTTGCTACCATAGCTATAAAACTGCATGCTTTCATACCGGAGACCCATTAAGTCACAGGATGAAAAAAAGGAAAGTGTACAATAGAGAGGGAAAGGGTGTTGGTTGTGGGTATTTATGTGGGAATTTAGTGTGACAAAACAGCAAAGACAGGAAGGGTGTAATGCACGAGGACAAAGTATGCTAAGTTGCCTGGGCTCTTAAAGACAGGCAGAGAGGGATTTATTATAAGTCCTCAATGATCAGCCTGTTGTATTTTGTTGCTGACAGGCTGGGCTGGTCTTTGCCTCAACCTTTGACCCCACAATTCACCAACTGAAGCTCATATTAAAAGCTTTTATTGTGAAACTTCATTACAACTGTTTTTCTCAAAAGTAAGGTATCATCCATAGTTTTCCAAAGTATAATATCTTTAAAAATTTCCAGTTAAACAAAGGGACAGCAGAGCATCCAAATATTTATAGAACTTGTGCATTAAACACCTGTTTTTATTTATTCTTTTTTATTTTTTTTGCTCCAATGGCTTACATGTCACCTCAGGCTGAGTGATGCTGGTCAGCTGGGGTCTGTTGAAGGCGTGGCTGAGTAGGGCATCACATTGGAGGATCAGTGACAGAGTGATACTCTGCCATTGTGTTGAAACCCTTTGAAAATTTCATTGGTGGTGGGGTATTTTTTTTTTAAAGTTATTTATCTATTTAAGTTCTTTTATGCCTTTAATGAGAGAGGACAGGATTGTGGATAGAGGAGGAAAAAGGGTCAGAATGGGAAAGTCGCCACAGGCTGGCCTGAACCCAGGCTGGCAGCACAAGGGCTTTCACCATATGAAGCACAACCTTAACCCCTAGGCTGTCTGCACACCCATTCGTGGTTTGTCATACAGGCCAAAATGTTAAATGTGTTGTCTGAGGATTGTTACGTTAAAATTGGTCTGAACTGTCTTCATGTGTGTGGTCTCCCACAATCTTAACAACAGTTAAGTTCTAAAAGTTTTCTAGTGTGGCTAAACCCATGTTGCTTTCTGTAAGTAGCTCTCAGGTGTTTCAAGGATTTGCACATTTGTCTCTTTACTGACCGGCAAGAGCATGTTTGCTACCTTTAGTGGCCCAAATTAAAGCGTTTAAAGAGGTTACTGGAGTCTTCAAATGTTCAAGCACTCCTCTTATTGCAGATTTATTTTGAAAGCTCCGATTTCAAGAGTTGAGACAAGACTGATGGTGTTTTCAGAAATGGCTGAACCAATGGAATCCAGCTTCACGTGAATAAATGGCATGACTGGGTGACGAGGTGGCATGGCTACAACTGGCGCACATGTCAGTCAGTTTTTGAGCATGCCTCCTTCTGAAAAATCATGGAGACCAGTTTTGTGTTAGTTTGCAAATAAGTTTCATTCTTTGGAAAAATTTGATGAAAAGGATGTTTTAGAAATTCAGCATGTTTGATCAGATACATTCATTTTCTTGAGAAGTTTATGATTCTTTTTTCAACACATCATTCTTGCCAAAACAGTGCACAAACTGTATATGGTGGACTAATCCTTCAAACACTTAACAGCAAAGACTTGGAAGATACCTCAAATCAAGGCTACATTCCGTTAATTCAGCTGGAGCTAAACCTGTGCAGGTTTCAGATGGAGGGAGAGTAATATGATACAGCAGAGAAAGAGAGACCCTTTACTCCACACATGGACCTGAAAGAGAAAGGGAGAGGGAATCGAACAGGCTTTTATTGTTGACTTCCCCTCTCTTGTTCTCACAGCAACACTAGGTTTACACTAACTTTAGGGTAGGGTCAGAGAGAGCAGGAAGTTTCCTCTCAGGGTACAAGAGGGGTCCCAGGGTTGAAACCAACGCCCAGATTGTATTATTGCTGATCTATTATTCTCCTTTAAGTCAAGCAGTCAAAACAGTGAATTAAATTCAACAAATATATTTGATAACTTTATAAATGTCTGTAGATCTAAAGTATCAAATACATCGGTTCCCAACCTTTTCAACTCAGGGCCCACTTTTAAGTCTCAAATATTTTCACAGCCTACCTCCAACCCCAAAAGTACAGAGGCCATACAGGGTTTCCTCCAGGATTTTTTTTTTTTGAAACTGTGAGGGAAAGAGACTCATAATAACAGTGTGGTATAAAAGCTAACAGGCTTTCAGGTTTGTTCAACTAAAGGTGAATGAAAACTCTTTTGTTGAATTTAAAGAGTGAGAAAGAAATCTGTTTTCTCCCGAGCAGCGTCAGGTGCACCAGTGCGTCCAAGGAAAAACGTCAGTTTTACTCTTAAACAAGAGCCCTGTACAATAAAGTATTAACATGTGAAACATCTGAAAAAAAAAGATGGCATGGTGGTGAGCCAGGCCTTATAAGGCGAGCACTTTTTTAATTATAATTATTATTGAAGTCAATCTGATTGAACAAAAAGGACTGAACTGAATACAGGATAAACATACTGAAAGCTCCACCTGACACAGCATCTGTAACATGTTGTGACATATTTCTATTGTTATTACATCCCCACCCACACAAAAATCATGCTATTTGGGAAATGATTTGGCGGCCCACTTGCAATACTGTCACGGCCCACCAGGGGGCTGCGACCCACAGGTTCAGAATCACTGATCTATTACATCAAAATAAAATGCATATCCATTGTAATGGACACAAGTATATCTCAAGAGAACTGTTATGACATAGCGTTTTTTATGAGTTTTCTTCCAGGGAGTGATTTTGTCAATGAGCAGCAGAGTCTCATCATAAGTTTGTAGTGTGTCTTTGTTCAGGTTTGGCAAAGTGACAAGGACATCTTTCTTAAAAATCGACATAATTAATTACTACCTGTCAGCGTCCCGAAGCCAACAAATCAAAACACACTTCACTGAGTTGTCATTCTTCCCATGCCATCAATGTGACCTCATGAATCTGTTCATAAGATAAGAAACCCGTACGTTCCCTGTTGAGTTGTTTTTCACCTGCACATTCAGCCAAATAAACAATCCACTTCTGATTGTAGGTAAACATAGTAAAATACAATGAAATGCTAAAGTAGATGCAGAAATTTAAAATAATCTAGTATCATTGAAAAGTGTTATCTGTTGGTGTGCATGTAAGTCTTGGCACTCAAATTAGATGGCTGACATGTAAATAAGTCACAACCTGTTCCCTCGAATCAGGTTGTTTAACTTTAAGTGCAGCTGTTAGTGTTAGCAAACCATCACTTAAAGCATTAACATGGCAACGACACAACATTAGCAAAAGTGCTGGGCTACAATTCACATAGACATCAATGTTACTGCAATAAGCACCCAAACCATGAAAAAAAGCCTTCTACGCTTCAATGAAATATCTGTTACAATGTTTGTAGGACTTCATGAGTTTGAGTATTTGATAAATGAGTATCTGTTAAACAAAGCTCTTCCAAACATCGCAGAAGCACATGTAAAAGTAGCTGTCTTTTTTTTTCTTTTTTTTTTTTTAAGTTTTTGTTGCACTAACGGCGTGATATTTATGTTGGCAGCGAATTCATCATACCAGGCCTTACAGTTGCCAACTTTGTTTATGAGAATGTGAGACTATGAGCCAATCGTTTGAATACACCTGGTGACTCATCTAACAGATATCTCATCAATGCTTTCATCAAGCCAGAATGTTTCTTTTGCGGCTTTTTATCTGTCATTTTGTGTGCTTTGCTTTGTTTTGGCTGGAGGTAATCTATGGTGCTTTTTCAGAAGCACTTTTACTGGGTTTATTTTTTTTGCATTGCTCCTGGAGCCTTCAGCGCCTCAGGCAGGTGTCGACTTTGAAGGTGTGGAGGAGACCTTTCACGCTATTTTGTTTTTTCAGTGTCACAGAAAGTATTTGCACAAATTTAAACATTTAGTGGTGTCATGCCACCCATGTTTACCTTAGTAGTTATTGAAGTCAAAAAGATCAGATAGCTTCTCTGCCATTGTTTACTCAGTGAGCTTTATCAAGCACCACCCTTCTCACACCATCTTAACTGGGTGTGGACAGCACATAAGTTACGTGTATCTGTCTTATGTACAAACCTCCATTCTACTGGTTCTCATCAAAAGAACAAAACCAATCCAGAATAAGGCAAATAATCTCCATTACAGACACGAGGTAAGCTGCAGGTGTAAAATCTGTCCTTAACATCAGAGCCCATGAAAGGAACCCATCACTGTTATTAGACTCATCTCTTATTCAAGAGGAGTATTCAATCATTTTTCTCAGACCAGAATCAAATTAATCCATGAAATCAGTTTTGTTGAAACAGTTTAGTTGAGCAACACCATCAGTTATTTCAGAGGCTCTGTTGTTGACCTGCCAACATGAATCATTATTATCATTATGTGGTGTCAGTCATGACAGACATGCAACAACAGGGTAATCATATTAATCTGTGTTCCTTCTTTTTCCAGTTTATTTCAGGTTAATCACACAGGACTCAGAAATAAAGCGTAAATAAAGCACCTTTCTTTCACCCTTTTCTCTCTCCCTTCACTCCGCTCTGTTGCCTCTTTGCCGCTACTCTCAGCGAGCCGCAATAGAGCTGGACAGAAGTTGAGACTCCAGTATTTGTTTTTTAAAATTACGTTATTTGCAGAGCAGTGTCACATTTCATGAGTAAAATTCTACACTCAGAAATATTGACTATACACCTTTTGCTGGCTCTCCCTCACCACCAGCCTCCTCCTCTCTGTCCTCAATCTGCGATAAACCGCTTTATTTGCACTGCGGGTGTACATGACAGCGCTCTCTTCAGAGAGACAGGAGAGGGTGCAGGATAAGGAGGGTGTGGTAAAGGGAGCATTAAAACAATGCACTCGCATGATTGTGGCTAGATGAAATTCTGACTCGCACACGCTGGAAAAAAGGTCGCATATGCGTCCATTTTGGTCGCAGTCTCGAGCCCTGACCGTATTTAGCCAGACGTAGAGTTGATGGATCAGTCTGTATCAGGCTGTATTAGTCTGTTGGTAAACTTCTCAGGCTAAAACTGGAATTGATCATCAAAGGAGCAGATCTTTAAATCATCTTGGTTGTATCCTGAGGCCTCCTTGGATTAAAACTTGTTGTCCACTCAGTGTACCTTGTGTATTTACAGCTACATTACCGGGTTGAGTTTTGGGGAGTTTGGAGACCAAATCAGTTTTCTCATGTCTCTCAAGTCTAAAAGCCTCATATGTACTGTGCTCTGATATCTGTTTCTCAGAAGAAGTGTCTCTTTTCCAGTGATTGAAGCTCCAATAGTTCTTCTTGGAGATCAAATCAAATCAGAAGTCAATATCAGTATACCAGTGTGTCCTTACCAACGGTTCCCATTTTATTGATTCAACTACAAAGTGACTCTAATGTGTGACCTGCCGGGATATTATAGAAGGATATCTTTGACCTTCCACTTACAACAACAGGTGAACCCTCTGAGGTATCACTGTTTTAAATAAACAACAGATCAGAGGGAAGATTCAATTAACTGATACATATCTAAATGTTTATTGCCGACTTACAAGGTAAAGAGAGCAGAGTAAAAGGTGACGGGAAGGATGCTGAGATTGAAATGTGGAGGCAAGAGGATGAGCAGAGAAAAGATTGACCAACCTTGAGCCACCCACCACACACCACACACACACACACACACATACACACACACACACACACACGCACGCACGCACGCACGCACACAGCCAAGTACAGCTGCATCACAGGTCCTTATCAGTGATTAGAGGATATGTGGCATTGTGCATCAAACTGCGTCATCATTCCAGTCTTCCCACTCTTTTAATCAGGGTAAAACACGGCTGACATCCTGAGTGCTCCCTAAATGACCCAGATGCATGTAACAGCAACACTGCATATTAAGTGTGTGTGTATGTGTCTGTGTCTGTCTGTGTCTATAAAATCTAATCCTCTCTCTTAAAACTTGAAGAACATTAGGAAAGTAAAAGGAGAATTTAACAATGCAGATAATCTAATAGACAGTTTAAAACTCAGTGACCCACCAACTGGAGATACAGACACTAAACAACTCCAAACCACACATGCACAAGCCTACACCTGGGCTACGTTGTCTGTTTAACACCACAGAATTAACCAGGCTTTACACAGTAAGATGGATTGTAGGAAACGGTTTGAGGTTTGAGGTAATCCCAGGATCTTTATGGGTATAATAATGTTTGTGAACTAAGATCATGAGGACCTTGTTAATACTAAGTTCTGTCATCCTGTATTAATTTTAATGTTAACAGATTAAGAGTTAATCGACTGTTTCCACTTCTGGTAGTTGAAGTGTTTTGATTCTTTTTTTGGAGGTATGTTAAGGAAACTTTTTACAACAGTGCTGTAGTAACATTAGCTTAGAGTCACACTGGGCAGTTATAAGGGGATACTTATGTTTATAGGTTGTTTCATAAAACCAGAGGGTGGGAAAGAGGAGGAACCTTGAAAAAGTGCTCACTGACACCAACAGACAGACATTTCCCCAATAACCCTTATCCATCTTAACCCTCATGAACAAACAACCCTGCCACCGCTAAAACATGTGCTTAAGTGTCTCTGTACTGTTGAGAACAGCATGCAACTTCACAGCATTCAAGTGAAATGTTAAGTTGTCCTTTTCGTCTGTAAGCCTGAACAAGTCTAGCATTGCTGTGGTGGGGCTGAACGCTCTGTCTGCTCTGTCAATGAGCCAGAAACACTTGGAGGACTTGTGTAAAAGCCTGATCTAGATTATCTCAGGTGTGTTATTATTATCACTACTTGTTGGTTTAGTCTGCCTCTTAACAAAGCACTTAAATTATATATATATATATATATATATATATATATATATATATATATATATATATATATATATATATATATATATATATATATTTATTTTTTTTATTATTATTTTTTTTTTTTTTTCGTCATTATACTCACAATCAAAAAAAGTGGAGGAGGTAAATATCTCTCTGTCTTTCTCATAAAAAAAGAGGTGCTATTCTTTTTTTCCTCTGAGGCTGTTCTGGGTCTAATTATCTATTGAAATTGCAGAAAACGGTGGTTTCAAGGAATCTTGAGACAAGTTGTGCCTGTCATCTCTGACCTGAAGAAAAGAACAAAGACATGTTGGTTTTTGATGAGTCACTGGAAAATCCAGAGTCCATAAGAGGGAAAAAGTGAGGGGTCTGCAGCTGCAAAAATAAACACCTGCAATTTAAGGAATAATCTGGTTCAGGCGGGCCACAAAGTCATGTTTAAAAAAATTCAGAGATTCATGTCAGATTTCTAATAAAAGTAATCATTATTAAAAAAAACAAACAGAAAATTTCTCCTCATCCTCCTTATGACCCCCCCCCGAAATGTCACAGATGCCGCACATGGTACATAGTGTTGGACTCACAGATAATGCAACTCCTGTATGCTTGAAATGTCCTTTGAGAGGTATATCATGTTAAAGTAAAACCTTATTCAAAGGATAATTGACGTTTTTCCTTTTCAATTACACAGTGCATCTCATCTTTGTTTGTAATATAATCCAGTCTGTTTGTGTTTTGTTGGTCTGGTTTATGAACTGCCCCATTAACCTTCTAAAGCATTGACAAGAGCTATAAAAATACAACTGTAACAACAATTAGACCGGAAAGCAGAACCTCTCCCAGAAGAAATTCTTTAGTTTTTTGACATGGTTACTGTACAAAGAGAAGGGAGTGGTGGACGCTTTGAATGGCTCACTGTGATCTCTCATCCTGTCACACTTGACAGAACAATACTGCCGGACTTACACAAGTATTAATAAACAAATTACAGTCCTGCTAATCCAGTCTAACACACACTCACACAGAGTGAGATCAACTCTGGTCAGACAAAACCAATAATGAAGGGTCAAAACAGGGTCAGACTGCTTTATGGTGTGTCTGCCACCTGGAAGTATTTTCTTTTACATCAAAACTAGATTATATTTGATAATCTGAGATGGGATTTATGTGACAGGAAGTTTTCCTGACTCCCTGATGATGATGCTGGTCATGTGCGGGTTACAAACCCATTTTATTCCCTCATTCTGAAAGTCTGTCCTCTACTTCTCAACACGTGGAGGTCAACAAGCACTAAGGTGTCACTCTACATTGAAAGCAATCTGTACTGAGAGCCTTACAACCAAGTAACAAATGCACAACTTTATAATGATTCAGGAACCCCACTGTCATTGTGTCTCATATACGACCCCAATCCCACTGAAGTTGGGATGTTGTATAACACATATTTGTGTGTGTGTGTGTGTGTGTGTGTGTGTGTGTGTGTGTGTGTGTGTGTGTGTGTGTGTGTGTGTGCGTGTGCGTGTGTGTGTGTGTGTGTGTGTGTGCGCGTGCGCAAATATTTACTTATTTTGAATTTGATGCCTGTAACATGTTCCTAAAAAGTCGGGACAGGGTCAACAAAAGACTGGGAAAGTTGAGGAATGCTCCAAAAACACCTGTTTGAAACATTCCACAAGTTAAACAGGTGAATGTCATTATTGGGTATGAAAGGAGCCTCTCTAAAAGGCTCCTTTTATACCCAAGAATTCACAAGCAGGAATGGGGCAAGGTTCACCACCTGTGTCAAAGTGAACAACTGCGTGAGCGAATAGTCCAATAGTTTGAAACCAATGTTTCTGAACATACAAATGCAAAAAATGTATGGATTTACTCATCTACAGTCCATAATATCATCAAAAGATTCAGAGAATCTGGAGAAATCTCTGCAATCAGTGTCCTCAGTTCACAAACGCTTATTGGGTGTTGTTAAAAGAAAAGGCGATGTAACACACTGGGAAACACGACCCTGTTCCAGCTTCTTTGGAACGTGTTACAGGCATCTTATTCAAAATGAGTGAATATTTGAAACAACAAAGTTTCATTTTGAACAATAAATATCTTGTCTTTGTAGTGTATTTACTTGAATATAGGTTAAACAGGAAAAATCATTTAATCATGCAAATCATTGTATTCTGTTATTTATGTCTTACACATCGTCTCATCTCCATTGGAATTGGGGTTGTACAAAGAAAAGGAGACTCAAGGGAAATTTTACACAATCATTTTAAGATTATTACAAATTAAGGAGAAATAATTACTCTCTGTCACCAGAAAAAGAAAGTAAAAAGTATTTCAGTTAACCAAAAGAGATTTGATAGATCTGCAACTATCACTCCTGTCAGTGTGTCCACTCATCTTGGAGGGGTTCAAATGATGATGAACTGATCTACTCCTGCGTACTGACATGTTAGCTTCTGTCCTGTAGTGAGGCTTTGACTTGGCCAACAATGAAGCTTGAATGATAGGAAGCAGACATCTATCAAATGCTGACGCTTAGACTTCTATAATGTTTTTCACTGTGTGTACTTTATGGCTCTTATCTGAAATAAGGTTTCAACGGAATTCAAATCAGACAGCCATACAAGGAAATACACGACTGTTCGAAGAGTTTTAGTCTGAAGAAAAATCTTAAGCATTAAAAGAGAAAAGACATGCACCCATAAAGAGACTAATGGAATGGCATTAACTTTAAAAACACAAACACATTAGATAATGTTTGGTATAGTCACAGAATACTGTCAGAAAAAATATTACAGAGCTCGTTTGAGCAGCAGGAAAAAAAAACAGGATTAAGGGGTTATTAAGTACACACACATCTTCCATCCACCTCACACACATCAAAGACATCAGCATCCATGTCAAAGCTGAGCCCTAAACCATATGATTCTTAAGTGATATTCTGTATGTGGCATTAGTGGCTTGACCCTCAGCATGCTTGTGAATACATGAATATGAAACCAACAGGGATCCTTTTCACACCCTAACCTTTAAGATCACTTTGCTGTCAGTCAAGAATCAGATTTCATTTTTTCTCTTTGTCCCTTTGTGGCATACACATAAACACACATACAGACGTTAGCAAATACTACAACCATATGTTTCAGGTTCACTAAATTCAAGCTGACTCATAAAACCTCTATCACATGCAGCTGCTTTCACAGGCGTACACATACAACAAACCACGCAAAATGATACTTTAGAATATGAAAATAAGTCAACGTGTGTGTCGTTGTTATGTCTTTCCTCTGCAGGCAACTCTTCACCTTTGCTTGCTAAACCCTAACCCTGACTCTGACCCTGAACTCTGACCTTTCCAGGGCCTTGAGGCATGCTCATGAGTCACTGACCCTTAGCTCGTATTACTGCTTTGAAATTATCTGCAAAATTTGGTTGTGGGTGTGTTAAAACGACATTCTGTTTTTTTTTTCCCTTTTACTTCGTGATATGTTTTGTTAAATTCATATTGGAGCAGCATCTGGTGTGTGGATCCATCTGCTTTTGTGTTTGCAGCATTAACTATGACATGACTCTCGTGGAAATCACTGCGTGGCATAAAACTCACTGAAGTGTTGACTGAACAAATGCAGGTTACTGTGCAAAAAAAGAAGAGATTTTGAAGATTTGAAGATTTTGATATCAGCTCTGTAGTAGTAGAGAATCTGGGTGCTGCCCTGGTCTGCCCTCAACCCTAGCTTGTCCCCCAATGACCTTCTACTGTGCATCAGCTGAAATCCTTAATTATTAGGGGGGAAAAAATCCTACATCAGGCAAGAATGAGTCAACATTTTCACTTTCAAAACTCCAGTCTGTTTACAGTGTTGTTAGAGAGGAGGTGATGCAACGCGAGATTTTATCATTTCACATTTAAACACAATGGCCTTTATTTTTTAGACTTACAGTTATATAAAACGGCTTTTGCAGCCTTGTCACACAAAGATGACTGTGTTTATTTTAAACACCTGGTATTTGGCTCTATTCATTGCTTTCTCTCCTCATAAGCAGCACCCTGCTGCCCAAAACTTGTTGGAGGTTTGAAACAGATACTACCACCATTGTCCAGTCTAAACAAGGACCTGTTGTGAGCCTCATATTACTCGCATTGAAGTCTCTATGTACTGGCTGCTGGGGATATTCAGGGTATTTTTTATGGATTTTTTTGTCATCATCTCTTAAGCACACAATGAGTGAGCTTCAGTTTCTGAGTGTGGAATTGTGTGACCTCAGAGAAGTCAATTACATCATTGAACCAAAGCATTGTATTAATGGTTTGAATTCAGCAGTTCAGTCTCTGTTCAGTTACATCAGCTCTACATCAAGCCTCTATTTTGAAAGTTGTGTTTAGTGCACTTAAAGATGAGCATTAAAAAAGTATATCTCTGATTTTTCTCTTACGTATTGCTTATCATATTATAGAGACATCTCGGTGGGTCAGCAGGTGGGTAACATAAAAACAAAAAGAAAAATCTACATTTGTCCCGTCAATGCCTGTTCAGCACTCACACAGAGCACATTATTTAGTTTCTATTTTGCACCATGACTTTCTAGATTTTCATTTTAGCTGGGCACCCAAATCTAAGACTTTTGTTTCTGTGGAACTTGATTTCTGTCTTTTTTCAGTGCTGTTTTTGTTCCTACCAATAAGCAAATACTAAAAAATACAGACACGTAAAACTCTCAATGGGTGTGCAGTAGATATTTAATTTATATGAAATTCAAACAAGTCTGAAACTAAGCAAAGAGATAAAATGGTAAACTCCCAGTATGTGACAGTTTCTGTTAAAATTAAAGTCAGCGCAAGTCCAAGAGTAAAGCAACATAGAGTGCCTCCGAAAACATGAGGTGGATTGGCTGCTACAATGCTTACACACTTAACTGATCTAATTCAATAGATCTGTTAGCATTCATATTTGTATTGGTATTTTTAAAGTAACAGTATGTGTCATGTGGGCGGTGTAGTGATGTCCATCCATTATATTTGACCACTTGTCCTTTTAAAGCTGTCACTGGGTCACAAGGCAAGGTATGGACAGGTCGCCAGCCTATCAGTGGACAACTTAGAGCGCCTGATCAACCTTAAACCAGCCGAGCTGGGGAATCAAACCAGGGGCTATTTTGCCTCTTCTTAATGAAAAAGAAAGACCGTATCTCTGTTGCCAGATCTACTAAGTGACAGACATAAAAGAGAGGACACTGAGACACATTTGGACTTCATCTAATTTGGTTGATGGTCTTTTTCCTTACAAATCTTGAATAAGCCAACCTTATCATCACTATAATCACTTCCATTTTCACTTAACACTTTTCTATTTTCTCTACTTCCTTCCATTGAAGCTTTTGCACATTAAATCTTCTGCTGTGGCAACTTCCCCTTATCTGTTTCCCTCCTCTTCTCTCTCTGTAATTTCCTCCTCTCTGCCTTTCTGTTTTCCCAGGGGGTGACCCTTCCACATCCCTGATTCAGAACAAGAACAGCTTTACCCCCAGACACACACACACACACACACACACACACACACACACACACACACACACACACACACACGCTCGGAGTAACCTCAGCATCTCAGGATCAATTACTGAATTAGCATCCCAGGCTGGAGTGCCAGGAAGAGAAAAGAAGCGAAAACAACAGAGTTATTTTTTTTTTTTTTTATCAGTGGCTCTAATCTATCTCCACCATCAAGCCTCACCTGCTCTTACTTGCGTTCTCTTGGTCTCAATGTAAGAAAATCAAAACAGTAGATTTTTCCAGATTTATGCTCATTTAGTTTGTTAAGAGGATGCAAGAGTGTCTGCTCCAAAATACTGGGGCAGAAAAGTGTCAATGTTCCAGTGCAGAGATGCTCAAAACACCCCAAAGATTAAAAAAATATTTCTTCTTTGAGAATGATTTACATGCTCTCTCTCTCTCTCTCTCTCTCTCTCTCTCTCTCTCTCTCTCTCTCTCTCTCTCTCTCTCTCTCTCTCACACACACACACACACACACACACACACACACACACACACACACACACACACACACACACACACACACACAAACACACACACAGTCTGACTTGTAACCAGAGCCAAGTGATTTTTTGACAGTAACATGAACCTGTTCTTTTTATCTAATGTGCTCTCATGCCCTTATAGGAGCCTCTCTATGCTAATCTTCACTGTGCATGTGCTGGTTTGTATGTGTACGTGTATTTGTGTGCGCAAAGAAAAGAGGACAGCCCTTCAAACACTTCTCCCTCACATTCCTGAGTTAGAATGGAATTGGATTTTAATGGGATTATACAATACAAAGATTCTGAATCTGGACTTTACAGGGGACCTGAAGAGGCACCAAGAAAGGTGCCTGCTATTAGAAAAGCAGGGGAGACAAGACCCCTAAACTTAATGTTGAGGGCCTGCTCACCTTGTTTAAATTCTAGTATTGCATAACCACCAATTCACTTCAAAGTTGCAATTAAAAATATTTGACTCTCATTGCAAAAATTTGCAATCTTTAAGCTGTTTGCAATAAACATAAAATAAGAACACTTTCGTTAGCCCAACAAAAGCTAATGTTTGCAAGTGGTTTTGAAGATGTCAACAAAATCTTATGACTAGTGCAGCCTCTAAATGATGCTTTCCCTTCATGACAAGCATCTTAAGTAGTTAACAAAACACCAAAAGTGATGCAAAGCCGGACACCACATTCTGTCTGCATTCCTTTGTATTCTTGGGTTTGCACACTGCAACCTACGGAAGAGGATTAGGACCACTAAAAAAAAGTCCAATAATTAATAATCACCTAATAATAATAATAATAATAATAATAATAATAATAATAATAATAATAATAATAATAATAATAATAATAATAACAAAATATTGGAGTTTTTTTCAGTGGCTCTAATCCTCTTCTGTAGAAACCACCTTCTTCAACCACTTGGATATTATTTTTTATGTACTTTTTTTTAAGAATAGCAGACACTTAAACTGACTTATCAAAAATAAGAAAATGAAATGAAAAAAATAATTAAAAAAAAACTGTCATTCAAAGAAGCATGTCTTCACACTGCCACCATTCATCCCAGACTGCAGAGATAACGCTGTGACATATTTTGACAGACTTTTAAAAAGCCTCTCTGATGTCAGTCATGTTCAAGAAGCACAACTTTACGTTGAAAGGAGGATGTTGGATCCCAACAGGTGTTCAGTCTTAAGCAGGCCAGATTAAATACATGCACTAATGCTTTGAGTTGGGTTAGCCAAAAGCAGCTGGGAAGGCAGTGAGATGGACAGATTTTGACACACCTCTTTCAGTCCCACACACTTTTTTTTCTGCAACACTTTCACTTTAGGTCCCCTCCTCTCGTTCTGTCATCTCCTTCGCTATTTTCAGACATCGCTCTCCACCCATTGCCTCTTATCCCAGACATGTCGACAGCATTTCTTACCCAGAGAGGACAGACACCCAACATAAATTATTTCAGCAGTTCTGTTCTGTATGAAAAGGCAAAAAGAAGGTTTAAGGACATCAGTGCTCCATCTTTAAACCAAACCTTAACATCATCTTTTTGTTTACCTCTTTAAGAAAAAACTCTGGGTAACTTTTCTTGCAGCATATAAATTCCCAGTTTTTCATAAATATAGCTTCTCAAACAGTCTTTAAAGACTAACAGCAATGATATGCCAAGGGAAAAAGAAAGACAAAGATGAAGAGACTGGTTGTCGTGGATTTATAATTTGGTACTGAAAGTTAGTAAAAGTTGACAAATGGAGGGTCATACTCATTCATCACTAATCATTCATCACAGGAGCTCATTGTCTTCAATATGGAGTCAGATCAGTCTCCAAGTTCACAAATGCACACACAGATTCACAAATGTATTTCTGACTCATATGCAAAAGTAAAAAAAAATAAGAAAAAAAAACAAGATTCACAAACGTTTCTGATTCACATACAAATATTTGTTATATATGTGTACATTTAATAGAAATTCACAAACATACGGTGCATTTACAAACTGCTTGTCATTTGTGAACCTCGCTGCATTTTTGAGACTCCCCTGATGTGCTTCTATTCACAAATGCATTGTTTTCAACCAGGAAATGTCTATAGCCAATCAGATCCATGATAGCCTCGCACAGTTGCATCCCTAAGGTACATTATTGGATTGAGATTAGATCTGATGAGTTTGTGTCATGGTGTGTTATCCTGCTGGAAGTAGCCACCAGAAAATGGGTGCACTGTGGTCATAAGGAGATGGACATAGTCAGCAAAAATACTTCAGTAAGATATGGACCATGACACCAACAGCAGCGGCAGCAGCCCGAACCTTCATACAGGGCAGGATGGATCAGTGTTTTCATGTTGTTCACTCCAAATACTGAGCCAACCATCTGAATGTGGAGCAGAAATCCAGACTCATAGGTCTTCTATGGTCCAGTTTTGGTGAGCCCATGTGGATTGTAGCCTCAGTTTCCTGTTCTTAGCTAACACCAGGGTTACCCTGGTGTGGTCTTCTGCTGCTGTAGCCCATCTGCTTCAAGGTTGGACATGTTATTTGTTCAGAGATGGTCCTCTGCAGACCTTGGTTGTAACAAGTTGTTATCTAAGTTACTACCTCGAGAACTGCTGCTGACTGGACATTTTTCCTTCTCTGGTTCACTCTCTGCAAACCCCAGAAGTGGTTGTGTGCTTCAACAGTTTGGTTTTAAGTTCCCTATATGGTCCATCAACACTGGTGAGTTGGAGTTATACAGAGTTACAGAAGGGCAAGTTACCTCCTGAGTGTTGACACGATAAAGGAGGAGGGATGATGGAGAGACTGTGAAGTGTTAGAGCACATGGCAGACATCCAAGTCAAAATGTAGTCTGGTGAAGAAATACTGGAGAGACTGAAAGGAAAAGGAGAATGATTATGTCCACTACACTTGAAGACAGGAATTTCATAAGGTTACCCTCATTCATCTTTCATTGCCTTTCTTTTTTCTTCGTCGGTTGCAGAAATGATGCTTGAGAGGGTGTTGAAACATCTCATCTCTAGAGTTTGTGGTCTCCCCAGTATTGCGTAACTGAGCTCTCTCAGTGGGTCCTGTTGATGTTTTCATATGGAATTAGTCTGTTTGTTTGCCCTGGAGCAGCAAAGTGCCTCTGTAGTTCTGTGATGACAGACAGAGGGACCTTCTTTCACTCCAACATAGAAATGTCAGAAACTTCAACTTGTAAATTCCATTTATGGCAAAATGCAAGCAGAAGAAAAACTATTGGCAGACATCTGGTGAAAAGATTAACTTTGCACTGAAAAAATGAATGACAATCACAGAACTTTTGGATGCCTTTTTTAATATATGTTTAATTTACCAATGATGGGACAAGAAAGTCAATTTGTATTTATGTACTTTAAAAGCCTAAATTATATGCACAGTTGGGACCACATACATTTGCACCAAGAGGAATGAGTAGTTTCTGTTGAAAGTGGATTTTTTTCTTTTTGCACTGAGGGTTGAATTTTTGTGTGTAATAAAGTAGCCTGATGTGTGTCCGTTCATAGAATGAGAACGACTTACAGCTATTTCCCATGACAGTTATATTGGTCCAGCATGCATTTTTAATTGAAGCTATGGGACTGAGCGCTAAAGTTAGTCTTTCAACTGTCCTCAAAGTCAGCTGGAATGCACATTAAAGTATCCCTCTAACATAGAGACGCACAACAAAAGCCTTAAAGCTGAGATAAATGGAATACCATTTACTCAATTTTGACACCAACCACTGTGGAATTTTTTCTTTAGCAATACAATCCTGAGTCCTTCTCCATTTTATCTGGATGCAGTCATCCCAGTTGACCCTTGCCACTTGTGTGAAAAGAAAATTGACATATGGGAAAATGGATAACACAGCTGGGAATAGCTACTAAATTCTTTCCCATGTAGACGACCTGCACGAGGCTGTTCTCTAGCTCAGCACGCTAACTCCAGTGGAGTGTCTTTTGACTGTTTCTGGTAAAAGTGCCAAGGTCTTTGAGTTAAAGATGCTTCTTCAGATTGCAACCAAATTTAAGGTTGGATTAGCTCTTCCTTTTCTTTTTTAGAAATGCATTGTTTTGCTTAAGATGTTCTAAAAGTATCCAGAGGGGCTGCACAGAGGAAAACATATTTCTGAATCATTAACTTGGGTGATGAACAGAGTAAAACTCACCAGCTATAAAACATAAAATCAGAGTCAGCGGGTTAGCAGTTTAGGGTATTGTCTGGCTAAAACTGTGACAATAACACATGCAAAATGAGCAATATAATGTTGAGCATCTCAATTTTAAGTCTTTTATGTTTATAAATACAAAGTTCTCGGCCAGAAAAAAAATATGTGGCACCAAACCAGAGCTGTACCCTGACAAAGAATACTTGTCCAAGAGTGTACAAGTGTACTTTTAAATCAAAGATGTAGAGTAGCACAGAGTTCAAAGTTTTGGTTCTGGGAATCATAAGTGCACATCTTTTAATTCATGTCTTGTAGCTGACTGGTTTCTGATCTTCCTGATAAAAGAGCATGCAAATGAAGTTGACAAACCTTGTATTCAACACACAGAGTGCTTTAGAGAACAACTTAGCTCTCCAGATTCCCCCAAGTAAAACAAATACCCTTGTATTTGAAATGCTTCTCACACCACATTTTTTGTTGATATTCAGATAGTAAATGTTTCCTTGTTTCCTGAACTCTTAACTATAAACAAGAGATAAGATGTTGTTTTTCAATTCCTGCAGCTGGTGCAGTCCCTGTTATGTAATTCATGTTTTATTGGTAAATGTCTTTCATTCATCCTGTGGATCTATCTCGCCCGATGTAAACAGTTATCCAGGTTCATCAAACAAAATTTAAGATCTGATCTCAGTGAAAACTTAGAGGAATTAAAAAAATAACAGTGTTTTTCTTTTGCTTTGATGTGTTCACTCCCAGATAGTGAAATATTGCAGGTTGTTGTAGTGAAACCAAGAGTGCACAGTACAGGGGTGATGATCTACAGCTCAAACGACTATGGTATTTAAATCAACAACAACAATAATAATTCTAACAATAATGTACTTTCATTTTAACTGAAAAGTTCAGCTTTGTTTATCGTTGACTTATAAGAAGTTAGACAGCACAATTTAACTTTGGTTTAGAATTCAGTTAAAATTGTTGTGGGCAATGAAAAAAAACATTTAAAGGGGGTATAACACTTTTTTTCTAGACATCTCCATTAAATATGAGTGGATTCTCAAACCGCTACATATTCATATGAGAGTAGAAATCCTTGAATCTTTCTGTGGACTGCTCAAAATGGTCCATTCTGAAAAAGTGTAAAAAAAAAAAAAAATTAAAATACGCTCTATTATGATGACTTGATTAACTCAATTAATGAATGACGTGGCATCTTCAAATGCATTTTTAAGGATTGTTACTATTACAGCTCCTCTGAAATCATAATTGCTGTACTATGATGACCAAAAAGAGCTGACCAACGTTTTTGGAAGTTTGAAATGAGTAAATATTTGTAGATAGATGAATGAATGAATGAATGAATATATATATATATATATATATATATATATATATATATATATATATATATATATATATATATATATATATATATATATATATATATATATATATATTCATTAATTAATTCATTAATAATAAAGTTTCCAAGTTTGAACAATAAATATCTTGTCTTTGTAGTGTATTCAACTGAATATTGGTTATAAGGATTTGTAAATCATTGTATTAAAATACAATAAAAAGGCTGTAAAAAATAATAAAAAGGCTGTAAAAAGGCTTATGTGAAAACAAACAAACAAACAAAAACACACTTAACCTCTTAACATGTTCTATATTTAGGAATGTCATGGACAAAGCTCGGTTTTGTCCATTTTTCATATTGTTGTGAAAGAAAAAGTTTCTAAAACTATCCAATGTGTCATGTGGTACAAAAAAAAAATAAATCAAACAAAATGTATTATTATTATTATATTTTGGTGGATTTTGTTAATAGGGTCACTAAACATCTCAGTTCCAGAAATTAGAATTTTCTGCCTATTTTTTGATGGGTCAGGCTTTTAAGGGTTAAAATTTTAAACGTAGAGGATGTACATGTTTTCATGCCGTTGTGCTACAATATAACATCAGTATGATACTTCATTGTCCCCAGTTGGCCACTCCAGCCCTGTCAAAAAAAGATAGAAATGCCCCCCGTCTCAGATAACCAAGCGATAGAAAACATAATGGAAGAAATTACAAGCAAACGGTGGTGTATGAAGATTGATGGAATAACAGATAAGTTGTTGGTATTTAGCAGTAAACTGTTTAAATAAAAGTATTTAGTAGACAATAATCAGATAATTATTCGGGTACACACTGCACCTTTAATAAAAGTTGTTCCATGTGAGCTTTAAAAGGAGAAGATAAGCAACCTTACAATAACTCTCTGTTGAGAGCCATCACCAAACCTCGTGAGGAGCAACCTTGCATGACCGTAGGTGTCACAAATGGTTCAGAATTATGTAAGTGCTAAAATGTAACGTGCCCTGAGATAATTATACAGCAATAAAAATATAATAGACCTGATTTGACTCAAAAGCTGCATTATGCTCTATTGGTTAGGAGCAGAGCTTTGGTCATTGCTTGTGTTTGCTGCAAAATCAACAGTACTACTGACTGTATCATCCAAATTATGTAACCAATCTTTCCATAAATGCACCCCATTCTTAGAAATAATTTAGAGCAAATTTGTCTAGTACCGTCTAAATCCAGTGAAACAAATATTTGCTTAGGAGTGTTGTCCGACTGTCAAATACAACGTTGAGTTTTCTGACAGAATATCTGCATCAGATAATATACCAGTCAGCCCATGAATACATCTTTTTCAGCACATGAGCAAAGTAAAATAATTTGATGCCCCTGGCATGTTTGCTTGACATTATAGAGTGAAATAAGTTCATTGTTTCCAATCAGACTTTTTAATCTGTATCCATTGCTCTCTCTCTCTATCTGTGGGTGTGTGTGTGTGTGTGTGTGTGTGTGTGTGTGTGTGTGTGTGTGTGTGTACGTGTGTACGTTTGTGTATTTATATGAGTGGGTATGTACATGTGTGTATGTTTGTGTTTTCTTTCTTTCTTTCTTTCTTTACTTATTTATTTTTAAATGTAGGTGACGTCAGTGTAACAGGATAATTTATTTCTATGTTATCAGGATGTCTCTATCTGTATCTTTTTTTTTTTTTTTAATCTTTTTTTTAATCTATCTGTATCTTGTGTCCTTTTCTGTTCTTCTGAACTCTGCTCTGGCCTGCCAGGGACTACAGATGAAAATTAGCCTTATGGCTAACACTGGCATAGTTACATTGATGCTATGCTTAAATGAACATTGATATGCATTGTCCTTTAAATACATAAACATGAAAAAAAGTATTTTATTTTCTGAAGTTATTTATTGGGGTTTTTCATGTTTTTAATGAGAAAGGAGAGAACAGTGGATAGAAAGGAGGCGAGAGTGGGGAGTGACATGCAGAAACAGGCCACAGGCCAGACTCAAACCTGAACCACCCGCTTGAAGGTGAACCTCAAGGGGCGTGACCTAAACTGCTAGGCCATCTGCACCCTGTAAATGAAGTATTTTCAAACTATGCCTAATCTTTGATACTCGGGGGTCTACAGTGGAAATAAAAATCTACACCTCTTTTAAAATACAAGGTTTTGGTAATGTAAAAAATGAGACCAAAACAAATAATTTCAGATTTTTTTTCATCTTTAATAAATTATTATGTTATAACCTGTTAAACCTTTCAATTTTTTTTTTCATTAACTATTTATTTATTTAGTGGCTTCATAAGTGTGCACACCTTTAAACTTGTACTTTGGTGAAGCACCTTTTGAACTGCCTCACTCAGTCTGGTTTGGATAGGTGTCTATCAGCATGGCACATCTTGACTCTTGACTCAGCTCTCTTCACAAATGTCATTTTTAAATCATAAATGAATGAATGAATGAATGGATAAATATATAAATAAATATATAAATAAATAAATAAATAAACAAATAGAGAAATAGGTAAATAGATAAATACATACATACATACATACATACATACATACATACATACATACATACATACATACATATGAAATCTGTGGGTGCCTTGGCTCTAACAGTATAAATGTCCTCACCAGTGGGGGCAACCCTCTAGTTTCAGAGCTCACAGTGGGCTGAGAAATTTATTGCCATTTCTGGAAAACAGCCACAGGAGACAGGGGTAAATAGCTCATGATTTTTCAGGGAAATATTTCACTTATCTTTACATCAATCTGACAGCCATCAAATTACAATTTTACAGTCTAATATGGTATTTAAAGAGACTGTGGGACCATCTGTTTGAAGTGGATCACAGCAACACCTTTGGCGGGGATCGTGTGCTCACACTGTCATGATGACATGACTCTTAACAAGGCATGTGTTTGTTTTGGAAATGAGATCAGATCTTTTTAATACTACTTTTGTGTTTTGTGTTCAAGACAACTTTTTACCAGATACAACAAGATGAAGTAAGGTAACTATTAACAGTTACACAGCGCTGTTGTTTGAAACGGGACAACTCAACTCAACTCAGCTTTATTTATAGAGCACTTTAAAAACAATGACAGCTGAAACAAAATGCTGTACGAAAGGCAATAAATGTAACATTAAAATAAAATAGGATAAAATAAAAACACTAACACTAGAATAATTGTTTTGTTTTAAAACAAAAACAATGAAAACGGTAACTAAAAACTAAAAACAAATCCATATTAACACTAAAACAGGAGCCGAGTCTCAAGCTGGGTTAAAAGCCAGGGAATAAAAATGGATTTTAAGATGAGTTTTAAAAACAGATAGTAACAAGGCTTGTTCCATATCAGCAACAGAAAAAGGCCCTGTCCCATCTGAGCTTCTGTTTGGACCTTGGTACCTTAAGGAGCAGCAGATCAGCTGACTTGAGGCACTGAGCAGGAGCCTCCACTGGCACAGGCAGCCAGTGGAGGGAGGCCAGGATGGGAGTATTGTGCTCCCTCTTACGGAGTCCAGTTAGGAGGCGAGCGGCTGCATTTTGCACCAACTGGAGACGTGCGAGGGAGGACTGGCTGATTCCCAAATAAAGTGTGTTACAGTAATCCAGCCGAGATGTGATAAAAGCATGGATTACTGTTTCAAAGTGCTGTAGTGCAAGGAAAGGCTTCACCTTTGACAACAATTAAACTTTGTCAGTTTGTACTGTAGTTTAGTAACAGGCTACATTTAGTGCCACTCACAGCCCGGTGCTCTGAGAGGTCATGTCCTGCTCATCTACCAGTCAGAGCTAATGTAACCTCACTCTTCATTTTATTAACAGACTTCAAGTTTGATCAGATCACTGCAGTATAACTGCTGCATGTGGGTTGGAATGAACATTATCTCAAACAGATTAGTCCATGTTTTAGCTTTTAGCTCATGTTTTAGTCTTTAGCTCATGTTTTGGCCTTTAGCCCACACTCTTTCACTCTCCCGTTTAGCTTTCTTCTTCTCTTCTGTCCTTTTTCTGTCAGTCAGTTCAGCTCCAGTGTCCACCATCACTACTAAATTAATCACAGAAATAGTTTTCAGCAAATAGAAACACAGATCTCTCTTTTCACTACTAAACTCTGTCAGCCGGTGTGGTGTTGTCATAGAGACTTCAACGTGCTGTCAATCAATCCAGTCCTGTCCGACCTGAAGAGGAATCTAAGAAATAGCATTTAGAAATAACCTATATCGATGCCAATAATCTCATTTTAAGATGTGGATTAGGATCAAGCAGATATCTAGAAGTGAGACTTTTTCAAGATCACTTACAAAGTCCTCACAGGAACTTTAAGAAAAGAACTTTAGATAAAACACTAAAGCAGCTGTAAGTGAGTCACTGTCCCAAAAAAAGGTCACAACTTCCTACAGCTGATGCAGTGATACACATAACACTCATGGACTAATCCAGCAGGATGTGGAGATGTGTTAATCACTGTTTCTCTGACTGCACGCACAGATTAAACACTTACATATGCCTGTGGTTATGTCATATTTGTTTGGTGTGCTGAATCCAGAGATGAAGACTGCGTTTCCCATGAGCACCACTGTGCTTACTACAGCATCCTCGTCTCATAGGAGCAAAAAAATCTTTTGAATGATGTTTTGATGCAGACAGACGAGATAATGTCTGTGAAATTCCTTGTAAACTCTAATTTCTTATCTTACAAAAAGGAATCAGACCTCGGACCTTAAGGCTACAGTCTGTTATCAAAAATTAGATCATAGTGGAATGATTTTACAATGCAGTAACTGATCAGGTATCAAACTGTCATGTAAATAACAAAAAAAAAAAAAAAATTGAGTGTGGACTTGTTTGATTTCCTCACAGCTGTTTGATCAGCCAAAGCTTGCAGGACTGGTGCTTAATAAGACTCAGCGGATCCACATGGGGTTAAAAGTCGGGGCGTTTTTTTTTTTTTTTTCCTCCTCTGAGTAAATGCAGACATAATCCGAAGGTCATAATCTAGCAGAGACGTGGCTGAGCAGGCTGTTAATCCTCTGGCTACATCATCATCATCATCATCATCATCATCATCATCATCATCATCATCATCATCAGGGAAGCCCCTGCCATAACCAATCCCGCCCCCCTGCTGGAGTGAACACATCCGTTCGTGCTTGATGCAAACTCTGGCTCTTCTGATGAAAGCTGGACAGAATGTGTAGAGGACAGAGGAGAAGAGGGATCAGGTGGATGTGGGCAGGCTTAATATCAGATCTGTTCAACATCAGGCATGTGGATTACGAGGCCTTTTCATTCATAAAATGGTTTGCACGTCACAGCAATATCCTCTGGAGCATTTGTCTCCATGGAACTCTCCATGAAGGGACATTGAAACGTCTGGGCCAATGTCTCTATCAACCTTGTTCTGACAATGAAACGGGAGAACATTTGTTGGAGCCTGTCAGATACCTTTACCCATTGGAAGAAAAGAAGCCATCAAGTTCCCAAAGAGAACCCCCCCCCCCCCTTATTTTATTTTATGTTTTTAAAGTATTCCATCAACTAAAATTCAATATTGGCAATATAGCTCAACATTATATATTCATTTATTCATTAATTTTGTATACTGCTTATCCTATTCAGGGTCGTGGGTGTCTGGAGCCTATCCCAGCTGACTTAGGGCGAGAGGCAGGGTACACCTGGACTGGTCACCAGCCAATCACAGGGCTGACACTTAGGGACAGACAACCTTTCACACAGAATGGAACACTGTGCCCAAACCGGGATCCGAACTGGCGATGTTCTTGCTGTGAAGCAACAGCACTAACAGCTGCGCTACCATCCAGCTCATATATGTATATATAAAAAGGCCGGCACGGCCATATTGGAAACGAGGTGGCCTTTGAGTCTCCACAGTAACAGCCAGAGGGTGCGTGGCAGTCAGGTGAGCTGAGCCTCTGATTGCACGAACTTGAGATCTTAAAATTGTCGAAACTTCCGAGTTAGAAAACAAATTTACCCCCCCGTACAGTGTGTGCTGTTAGTGAAATTAACAATTAAGATGGGAGACATTCTTTGTTCGAGGCTGTGAATATGCTTATTTAGGCCATGAAGACAGCTTTTTTTTTTGGCTTGGTATGTACGTTACTTCCGGTACTTCCAGTGCCAGCCTCAAGCGGACACTCGAGGAACAGCAGACTTTAGCACTTCCGCATTGTCTCATATTTTCGACCAGAAGTCGTCGTTTGATGCAGGCACGCAGCCGGACTGCAACGGACTGGTTCCAGTGTAAGTTGGCACATTGACTCCTATCACCAATAATTTAATGGACTGAACACCAATAGTTTATACGCTAAGCTCACTGGTCAAGGGTAGACACCAACCTTCCCCAAAAGCTCAAGTAATGGGAACAGTGATAGTTCGCAAACGCTGCAGAATTGCATACAAAACTGCAAAGTACGGAGTTACATAACAAAATCTACACTCAGTAATTATGAGTGCTTTTTGAAAAGTGTGTAAAGGTTTTGTGGTCAAATCATCTGATTAACTGGTCTCATTGGTTTACGACAGGACTCTCTGAACTGCTTTTAGGTAAATTAAACATTACAATGGGTTCATTTGAGAGACAGCGTTGGCAAAAGAGGAAAAAAGTGGAGGACAGAAAGGCTGTCTTTGTTGAAGGGGGGTTTCCAAGTAAATGTGATCGATTGCAGAATGGATCCAGACTTTTGGTTGCTGTGATGTTAGAACAATGTCAGATTTATTGAATTTCTAAAGGAGAAACCTTTAATGTCCCAAGTCATTTAAAAATCAGTTGACATCATGTGTTCACCAAGCTGCCATGTGATAATGCCACCAGCAAAAGGCTTGCTGAAAGGCCAATTTTTCTGTGTCTCATTTAGTTATCTGTGCATCCAGCAGTCAAAAGAAAAAGAAAGCACCAGTGTTTGGGCATTGTATGTAAACAGTTTTGTTTTGATACCGACAAAACAACACCATCATCAACACCAAGTGACATAACGTGCGTGTTCACTTCACCTTTGACCTTGATGAAAGCAAACACACTAATCAGAAAAGTGGAAAGTTTCTACGACCTCATTCTAATTATAGTGTAATCATTTTTTTCAGCATCTGCTTAAGTCACATTTCACTGTGAAATGTTGTTATTTCTGATGTGCTCTATTTGCAGCTGTGTAAAAGGCAACGTTATGGGAAACTTTTTTTGTTGTTGTTCCTTAAATGAACATTACAGATTGTGCTTCATTTTCCCAAATTTGTTTGGGTCCCTGTCCTTGGGCTTGGCCTGCTATGAGGAGAGGGGAAGAGATTCAGTCCTTCAGCTATTTTTTCTGGAAGACATTCAACTATTTGAGAGTGATTACTACCAAATAGGAACATAGTAGGAAGCTGTAGGAAGCTTCAAAAGGGCCAAGAGCCAAAGGCAATTCATCTGACATCAGCCTGAGCCCACTCTGCTACTTGTTCCTCATATGCAGCAACAACTCAGGAGTGAAACTCTGAGCTGCACTTTTATTCAAACAGGCCCAACAACAGCTGAAGATTACAGCTGCATTAGAAAAAATATTCAACACCCATAGCAAATTAGGTTTGTTGGCAACATAATAAACTGATCCAGCTGCAATAATGTCAAAACAATAAAACATTTAACAGCTTAACAGCTAATAGCTGTCAGTGGTTTCATTTTTACGAAAAAAGTCTATTTTTGTAGAATATTGCAGTCTCAAACTTATTGAACCCCTTACATGAAAAGCATTTCAGTACCCATTTGCTGTTATGATGTGATGTAATGCCAGACACCAGCTTCTGGCAGCGTTCCTTGGGAATCTTATCTATCCATCAAAGCAAATGGTCCTTGTAGCTCATTACTATTCTTGGGTTTGCATGCTACAACCACCTTCTTCAAATCCCACCACAGATTGTTTACTGGGGCTAAGTCAGGTGACTGTAGTGGCCGCTTTTAGAATATTCCAGGACTTCTTCTGAAACCAGGCATTAGTGAACTTTAAGGTATCCTTTTAATCATTGTCCTGTTGGAAGGTCCAACAATGTCCAAGCTTCAGCTTCCTCACATATCACATGGTGTTTTCTCCAAGCATTTGCTGATACTCTACACTGAAGGTTTCCAGTGCCAAAAGAAGCATAGCAGCCCCAGAGCATCACTGAGCCACCATAATGCTTCACTGTAAGCAGGGTGTGCTATATTCTTCCTACTCCAGACTTGCTGCTGAACCATGGGCTCCAAAAAGTTCCAGTTTTGTTTCATTGTTTCCCAGAACAGAATGTGGTTTATTTGGTTTTGAGTATAGTGGAGACGACTTCCTATTCTTGTGGGTCAGTAATGGTGTTTTTCTTGAAGCTCAACCATGCAGACCTTTAGCCTTTAGTACATACCTTACTGAGCAAACTGAAACCTTCGTACCTGCACCTACCAACCGACCTTGCTTCAGTTGTTTTGCAAGGATTTCTGACCACCTGCCTCTTTGAGAATCTAGTGGCTGTTGGTAATCACCTCTTCATTCCTCTACCTCCAGGTAGTGTAGCCACTGTTCCTTCAGCTTTAAACTTGCAAACTATGCTTTCAACTGTATCTCTAGAAACTGAAATTATTTATAAATTTGGCTTATTATTTAAGTTTTCACATGGGCAAACTGTACTGAAATTTAAACTTATAATGTCTGTTACTATCAGGGATTTTACAATCCTGCAACCAAAAATATTTTCTCAACCAGTTTCAGTTTTTTTTCTTTTTATTATTTTGTGAATCACTCACAAGCTTTATGTCTCTGCAGTAATTTTGATTTTATGAGCATATTTATGACGGATATTGGGCCTTGGGTATGATTTTATTATCTATTCCTCTGTTGCCTTTTCACTGTTAATCAGAGTACTGGTTCTTTTTTGTGTATTTGTTGTGCAGTTATGGTTACAGATTCGCCAACTCCCCATGCTTGTGTTTAGTCTTTTGCCAAAGGAGAAATGAACCATCAAGTTTAAGACAAATTTGAGTTTTCCCCTAGGTGTTCGAAAAAAATTCTTTGATTGTCATCATTGTGATTTATTTTTTGATAGCCAAGATAAACTGTCCTGGTAGGGACAAGAAGACACTGATAAGTCACTTGCAAAAGGTCCATTTGGTAGGCACAAATGAGTTTTCACAATAGTTCAGTTTACACTGGAGGACTCAAGTTAGAAGAACTTAGAGATGGGTCTAACATCTGTGCTAGCCTGAGTTACATATTGCATACATATTGCATACGAATGTCTATTCTTCCACACATCCTTCATGACAATATGTTCTGGAGGAGCAAGCTTGGATTTTGACTGAGCAATGAGGTTGCTCAGTTAAAGTTACCATGCTGACATCCCAGCATGAGTATGCTCTCCAACACAGCCTTGAAAGTAAAACCTCTAAATCACTTCATAGACCACGAGTCTGTCCCAGAAAGTACAGTCTTTGCTTTCAGCGAGAATAATAAATATGGACTTTCTGACAGAACAGATGATCAAAGTTGACCTTGAGATATCTTGGGGGGGCTAACTAAATAGATAATATTATTATAATCACCATCATGTATGAACAATGGAGTCCCTTAGTGGTTGGGGCTCTTTGGCCCTCTCAGTTTTCTTTATATTTGAAATTAGGAATCAGGTATCAACATTCATTTTTATGTACTAGCGTGTTGACACAGCAAAATGACACACCTGTTTGGCTCTAAGATCTGAGGTAACTGACCCACATGCCCTGTGTCATGATGGCTTTGAATATGGTGGCCCTGAGAGCTCACAGCACTGCAGCGAGCACATACAAAAAGACAAAAAACAAACAAATTATGAAAACATCTTTATCATTTTGACAACACATGCAAAGCATTTTGAAAAACACACTGCAAAGACCTCAACAAAACACATTAGAACCACAATGAAAATGTTTTCTTGATTTTCTTGTGTTTTGTCTATTTGCATATGTTTTCTTAAGCTGCAGTGCTGTGAGCTTTCAGGGCCACTGTATTTGTCAACAGACACTCAACAACTGAGCCTATTTAACCCCTCCGACCCTCATACTTGAAATCATGTCTAAAAACTTAAGTGAAGTCCAAGGGCATCATATGGCAAATAGTTTAAGGAAGAAACGAAGTGAATTAGAAATATTTTGAACCACTTTGAAAAAATCTAGCATCCGCTTAAAAGGGAGAAACTGTAAATTTTGGTAAATAGCAGAAATTTGCTTGTCTGGAAAACCCTGGTTTTCCAGGACCATACTCCAACCAGATGAGGTCAAGTTAGATGGATTTAGAAAGGCACCCTGTTCCAATAATATGCAGGGAGAATTCTGAAACAACTTGTTACTCATTACTTTATGTCAAACAGCTGACCACTCAACAACTCGAGTCAGACTCGACAGCTGAGGTCATTCTTATGGCACGTCAGCACAGTCACGTCCTGGGACTATATATAATAGTAACATACTCTGTTTATTTTGAAATGTCCGGATACTCTGATAGTCTGTTTTCCTGTTTGGTACAATCTGCTCTGTGGAGATTGACATGTCTCTGCAGTGTACTCTGGCAAAAATACTTTTTGTGGAAAAAAAAAAAAAAAAAAAAAAAAACAGAAAGAAAGAAAAAGAGATGTTTCAAAGGTGAATGGAAGGCAGTAAAACCATTAAAAAAAAAAAAAAAAAAAACGAAAAACAAACAAACAAAAAAACTTCAGTTTTAACTTTAAAGAACAATTGTCACAGAAATGGTGATACCAGAGCAGGTTAGCAAAGCCTTGCTCATAGAAAAACAACAACGCACAAACAAACATATATAAATTACAATTCAACGAAGTTGTGTTGTGTTATGTGGGGGATACTTTCTCACCAAGACTCAGAGACTTTCTGAACATAAAACTTGAATGTTTTCATTTGGACCGAGTGGTGTTAATCATTTCTCTTGCTAATTCATGCTGCTCGCCTTACCCGTCATTGGACTGGTACTGTGGTACTTTATTCCTCATTAATGTTCAGAGATTTAACAAAGGATTACTCTATTTTCCATCCAACGACCTTCCCAAAACCTAGATAAACACTGACTTTATTCTCCACCACAGTGAGTTTATGTATCTTTAAAACATCAGTGTCTGAGAGTAAAGAGGCCCCTCAATTCCCAGCCACACATGCAGACTGTGTTTAAAACACTGACTTCAGCTTTATGATTCTGGGGAAGCCATCACAGCATGAAATGATCCAAGATGAGCAACACAGTTCCCACAGTTACATCTGTAACAGTGAGACTTAATAAAGGAGACGACTTTGCTGTGTGCAGTGACATGTTTATTATAAGTTCAAAAGTTCATGTTGAAAATACACTGGATCTCACTGATGTAAGAGAACACCATCATGATATAAATTATTTAGCTGAACAATCTCATAAAAGTTGGACTTATACGGTGGATTTATTTATTCAAGAATTGTATTCTGTGCAGCAGAAGTGTGATGCTTTGAATGCAGTACATTTTTATTCTATGACAGCATTACATTCATTATCACCTAAAAGGTTTGGAAGGAAAATATAGTCAGATGAATAAAACACCCATATTAATAATGCAGCCACGTAATCAAACCAATTTTGTCTTTCATAAGACTTATTATTTACATTGTTGGAGTTTTTGGTGGTTTTGAGACAGCTTAAAATAAATAATAAGGCTTCTTTATGACTGAAACAAAAACAGCACTAACAGCAACACAGAGAGAACTTTTGTTATGCTACTAAATAAGCAAGAGTAGGACATAATTTGCAAAGAGATATGATCTACTTTGTTGTCTACAAGGGGGGTCAAAATCGACTCAGACCGAAGAGTCCTCAGAGCAGCTTTGGAGTCATTAAGCAGCAGCAGCAGCCAGACTCACAGGCAGAATATGTAATCAAATATTTAAACATTATGAGTTTAAAAGTACCATCCTTAAATAGTGGTCTAAATCTTTAAAATGAACATAATGATATTTAAATTACTTTCTGAGCAACTTTTATCCAATCAATGCCAGTATTTCCATTAATTTGTGACTTAAAGAGTAAGTGTCATGTTTTTCCATGGTATAAACATTGATATTAAGTAAATGCACAAATTTTCATAACAATCTCTTACCTGGTTCAAGCAATGTTGGAGGAGCGGGCTTCATACACCAAGATCTTCCCATGAAGTGATAATGCAGGATGTCCATACTAAACACATGCAGGTTTTCAAATACAACATATATTTATATTTTGAATCTGTCTGTAAACTGCTAAGAACAGTCCGGTCTTAAAATAGCACATGATCTTTGTTAATTCTTCACAAGACTTCCTGAAATGATGAAGCCATCATATGGATTCCCTAACTGGTTGATGACACGTTGGAGGGATGGGCCTCAAACATTAAGGTTTGCTCATAGCCTTGACCTCCATAAGGTTTACTAATCAGAGGGGAGGGGGTTTATGGAGTGGAGAGCCTTAATCTGACAGCAGTTAAGACAAAGTCCTTTAGATTGTTGCTGAAATAAAGGTTTCCTGAAACACCAGAGAGACAAACATGGATTCTTTAGCTGTAAATAATCTAAAGACACTACTGGGGTGAGGAGGTATAAACCCTTAACAAAGCACAATACTCCTTTAAGTATAACTCCTTAGCTGAATTCTTTACTGGTATATGCTATTATATAAAATTAGCCTAATTAAAATGATTAATAGATGTACTTTACTTTCTTTACCTCCACTGAACAGGAGGTTTGCTGTGTTCCTGCAACGTGACATCGGAGTGATTTATTACTTACTTTTAAACATCCTGACTTTGTTGATTTTCTGTGTCTGCAACACTGCACACCTGTCACTGACTGCAGAACTAAGCACTATTGTCCTCATGCAACTCGTAACAAAAATGCAAGCAGGCCTCCAAACTCAACAACACGCTGACCATGCACCTGCCCTCCAATCAGAAACAGAGGGAATCAAAACATCATTACAAAGCATAATACACAGTACTTAGAATCCAGCATTATTCTCACAACCTCAAACTTATGTGCACCAAAAACAGAGAGCTCATTTATCTTCCTGACAGGCAGAACAATGTTTATAACCCGATCACCTACAGCATGTAATGTTCCCTCTTATTGTCCTTCCGGAAATGGGCCTCCTGATCATAACACATGATTCAGAGTTTTCTTATGGAGAGTCCCGTGGTAGGGACACGTCCACGTGGATGGAATAGCTCCTTCCATTAGAAACCTGATTGGTCATTTCAAATGCCATCCCTAGCGGCTACTTGACGCGCCAGAGGTGAGACTGTGAGAATTAACTACAACATATTTGGACCGTTTTTAAACAGTTTGTTCCCCTCTGCAGCAATGTTAACCAATAGTGTGTTCATATGTACAGCCCCCACCCACCAACAACCACTAGGAATGAGTGTCCCATTGTGGAAGTGCAGTTAAAGTAATTCTTGACATTTTCCTGTCAAGTGACATATTTAGAATGCACAATATATCATCATTAATATTTGGTATCAGCCAGTGTTTGTCATTTGATTGAAGGAAAATGAAGGAAGACATTCAAAAATTCAGTTTGCATGATATTTGATCTGTACAAGCTTTGTCATCTCAATTTTTTTTTATTTTTTTTTTTTTTTATAATTTTCTTACATATATCGATATTGGTATCGGCCAAAATTTCCATATTGGTGCATCCCTAATATTTGGGATCATAGTTTTATATAATCTCAAAGTTTATCCACAGATTCCTCTTTTGACTCTGGAACCTGAAGTCAGACTTCAGCCCATTCTCCACCTTTTTGTGGCTGAGTTTAAGCAGTGAACAGAGTGTTGTTTTACAAATGAGCTGAACTGCAACAACATATCACCTGTCAGTATGAAAACCTCTTTCTGTTAAGATAAAGTGTTTTCAGGACTTCTTTGTGATGGACATAAGCTGTTTATCTAAATTACAGTCTGTCTTAAATCTTCAATGCTGTAGCTCCATCTAGTGTATACCAGTGGAAATAACTTAATTTAATTCACCAAGACCTTAACACACCAACTTTAATTTAAAATCATAGAGTGGAAGAGACCATCAATAGATGAGAATATCTCCTATTCCTAGACTATGGGTATTTTTTATGTACTCTAACCTGCATCTGTTGTTATGATCATTTCATCTGTTGGTCACATTCACATCAGGGATTTCCATCTCAGTCCCCTCTAACCACAACTGTTAATATCAACTGAAGACTCTTTTTCCATACGAGTTGTTTTTGGGGACTAAAGGCCTCACAAATACATATCCTGAAACCAAGAAATCATGAGCCTTATAAAATCCTGACCCCACAAAAAAAGGCTTTGCAGGCGAGAAGACGTGGGATTTCATTTGTGATTTTACAGGAAGCTAACTGAGTGAGATAACCATGGCGATAAGTATGCAAGCACTGATATTATACCACAGTGTGATAAAACTTCCTATGAAATTTAAGAAAAGAAAAAAAAATGTAATCCATACATTATACTATGAGGGGGTTCAGGAGGCTTGCTGTGACCTGCAGGAGCCGGATTGCATCTGGTGTATTTTGGTCGTAAAACACTGGACTGTCTCTTCATAGAGCTCCTCTGGTCTTCTGACCACTAAAAGGCTCTTTTAGCTATCATGTTACGTTCACCCAGCCACATTATATTCCTACAGTGATGGCAGAGGCCATGTAAAGAGCCCATCAGTAATAACTTATCCCATTCACACACTGATGGCGCAGTCCCATGGGAAGTTTGGTGTTAAATGTCTTGCCAAAGCACATTTGAGCATGTAGACAGCTAGACTGCGGATTCAAGCCCAGCTTCCTGATCATTAGTTCACTACCACTGAGCCACAGCCAACAGTGTCCATACTGTTACTGTATATTCAAAGAGAAACGACAGCAATAAACCACATTCTAAACAACAACAACAACAAAAAAAATAATAATAAAAAAAAAACAAGACACTTTAAAAAATCTAGAGTCTCCATGCTGCTTGTAAAAATAACATCCCACAAAATGTTACACACTGTTTCATGTCCACTTAATTGGATTCTGTTGAATCTGGTTATGGATTATGTGATGTGTTTTGTAAACATCTGTCAATTATGGTTGTTTTCTATGATTTGATTTTAAGTTTTATACCTCAGTTTCAACACTAATTTAATACACCCTTTCAATCCTAAAAATAGATTTTTCCATCATTTGTTCAGTAAACTATTTAGTTGGGTATAGCATCAATTTGGTGATAATACAGTTTTTTTTTGTTGTTTTTTTTTCTACTGTTTTGAGATATGGAGGCTGTGAATGTAGACACGTTTTCTGAAATTTTAAGGAATTAGAGCACACAGATCAAGAGTAGAGTAGATCCCTCAGTGACGCAGGCAGTCAGAACTGTGCTTTTTCTCTACAGAGGTACTTAATTTGAGAAAATAAGCACTTTCGTCAAAAACTCAGAACAACAGTTCACAGAAAGTTAGTCAGTGTCTGTGTGCTCTTCTGTATCTCCAATATGTAGATAATAGAATCAGACAGTGAGAACCTGGGGTCATCATTTCCCCCTTTGCTCGTCTTATCTTGACATGTAAAACTCTCCCCTGTGAGAAAAGTCTATGTGCAACAAATTTATGGCGTCCCCTTTACTCTCCAGCAGGTGGCACACTTGCTGCAAAGTTGTACAGGTTCTAACAACAGGGAAGTTCACAGAGTTCTGACAGTCCGCACTCCTGAAGTTTCCATGAAAACCAGGAAAATGCCTTCACAAATGGTTTTATTTTCTTATTACAAATGTTACCATGCCTTCATGAACTTTTCCAATGGAAAAAATAGCTTTATAAATAATAATAATAATAATAATAATAATAATAATAATAATAATAATAATAATAATAATAATAATATGAACTTTATAAAGTAACAATATATTTGATTGCAAACTGAAGCTTTGGAAGTATGTAAATGGATGTTAGACATTATTTTACTTTCCAAAGCTGAGGACAAACCATCCAACCTTCCTTGTGCTGTAAACCCAAAGTCATCCTCACATGGATCAATGAACAGGACGTACACACACATTACTCTGCACTGCACTGCGCACTGCTCCCGTCAATGGTGCTGACTCATAATCCTGTTAGTTAGTGCATTTCCTGTTTATATTCCTGTCAGCCACAGAGACACAACACAGTCACCTTGGTGCTGGGTTATTAACATGCAGAGACTGCAGGAGTTTGTCTTGTTTCCAGATAAGTTTATTTACTGGGAAAATGTCTCCTCAAATTAAAAGTAACACTGAAACAATTTCACATATGTTTGATGTAACAAGTTTAAAAGTGTTTAAAAGATTTTAGCTGTTTAATATTTTATATTCAATATTTTAATAACAAATTGAATATATAATTAGTTTTTAAAATGTTCAATATAAAATATGTATATATAAATACTTTATTGTAACAAATAGAGCTTGATTCTTCAGTCACCTGGTGCATTCTCAATAGTGCAACATCAACTTTACATTGCAGCAGTTCAGCTTACAATAGGTGACATCATGCTGCAAAAACAAACAAACAGCTATAAACACATAAGTCTCCATATCTCACTCCTCATTCAGACCTCTTTAAGAATAAGCTGCTGTAGATTCAGTTGCAGTATAAGAACGTGGTTTTTATGTATTATAGTCTGAAGTTTAGTTTTGATTTCTGTGTAGACGCCTTCATTTTCCCCTTCATCTGGTTTTATAACCCCCTACCTGAAGAGGGCGCACATTCCTTGCATATGATTTCATGCAAAACTGAAGAACACCTGATGTCCCTTCCTGTCACATGAGCGTCTGACTCACTGATCAGTGTGGTCAGTGAAAGTGAGTCATGCCTGGGGGATTCCTTTCGTCATGTTTCCTGTGTGAGTGTGTTTTATTCTTTAATGTTATTGAATTTTAATCCCCAGCATGTTAATACAGACGAGATGAGCGATTATGAAGGAGGGCTTTCAGTTTGGATTAGATGGCATTATGCCAACACTGAACAGGACACTCTGATCCCACTACAAATGGACCTCCAGACAGTTGGGGGCAAAGATTAACTTTAAACACTTCCCTAGACATACGCATACCTATATACATGCAAATGATTTGGGCCATGTCTTTCACAGGGGCCATGCTTTCTGGTGTGGTTTCATTTCCTGGTGCAGTACGACAATAAGACTTTACAGCATATCATAAAAAAACTGGACTCACACACCTTTATGCATCCAATATTCAAAATTACATTCTTTTTTGCACATAATCTCAGCATATTCTTATACTTATTCTGTTCTTGTGTAAATAGTGATTTCTTGTTTAAGTAGTTATAGTCCTTTATTCTGTTTTTCCCCTTTATTATTTTTATTTTTTGGTTCTTATATTTATTACTATTCTATTTTTATTACTGCATTTTTGCACTTTGTACTGATTGTTGTGAGCTGCTGCTGTGACACCAAAATTTCCCCCATGGGGGATCAATAAAGAATATTCTATTCTATTCTATTCTATTCTATTCTATTCTATTCTATTCTATTCTATTCTATTCTATTCTATTCTAAACTTAAACTTCACAATTAGCTTGTTGTTATCTGCTCTGTAAGGCAGTAGTCTACTGGAGACTAAATGTACTGTGCGGTCTAACATTACTTCATGTATTTATTATAAATCTTTGTAACATCCTCCTCTTAAATGTTACCTAGAAATTGAACAAAAACTATGGAGCCTAATAAGGGGCTAACTAAAATGGTTATTTTTTTATTATCTAAAACTGTCTTTACCTATTTGTGTAAATATTCTTTCTACTGAGCATTTTTACACAGCTGAGTGTTTAACTCACTTGTAACTAAATGACATGTGCCAGCACTCTCTCTATTTAACCTTTTACTAGAGCCAAATTACAAAGTACTTTCCAAACACCCATAAATGTAGAGTAAGTGTCAGTTCCTTTTATTGGCAGGCAGCTAATTATAGTAAACTTCGGGGCTTGTAATTAAAGTCTTAAACTTTAGTAAATTTATCTTAGGAACTTAACCAGGGCCATATAAACACAATAATGTCAGTAAAGAACAATTTAGAGTTCAAGCTTTTTAGACATTGGTGAAAATTACAAGATTAATGCCACATTTATGTCCGGATACTAACTGTGTAGCAGGAGCCAGCTTACATAGCATATTGAAATACTTAAAACAGTATGAAATTGCAAGGTTAGCCTAGTCTTTAGGTAATACAATTCAATTTAAGAGGTTAACTTAATAACAGTAATTTCTAAACCCCTAAAAAGAAAATAGCAAGATAAAATTGTGTTCTTTATTCTCTGGTTTAAGTAAGCAGTATTTTTTTTTTTACAATATGACATAAAGCATGCTAGTAGGCTTTAGAGGTACCGCTTGCATGGTTCGTCAACTGTTGAAAGTACCAAGCTAGCCATCTTCTTTTTCTTTTCTCAGAGCTTTGCACACCAGTTAGCTTGGGTTAGCTTCATACTTAGTCTGAGTTCTTACACCTGGCTAGAAAGATTTTCTTTTCTCAAACCCATAGTCATTCCTCTTTTCAAGGTTCCTGTGTTTGCTTTTTTGTAGTCCTTGAAAATATGGAGTGTTAGAATTAATTATTTGTCATGTGGGGAACAACTTGTAAAAAAAAAATTGTAGTGTGAGTCTGATGGGCTCCTAGCTTTGGTTTTTCTCATATATTAATGGCCACAGTCCACACAGACCAATTCTCAAGTCTCTCACAAACACCACCCTGAAATCATCCCTCACAGCCAACTGACTATCAAGCACCTCATAATCAGAGTATTTCCAAATAAGAGTCAATTACAGCTTCCAAAAAATATTTCCTCATCTTCAGTATCGCCCACAGACAGACCCTGTCAGTTATGTAATGCCCCAAAAAAAAAAGAAAGAAAGAAAAAACACATGACAGTAGCGTGCTAATGAAACTAACAGACAAACAGGACAAGGATCAGCTTTAAAAAGGCAGAATTATGTGGTTTAAAAATGTATGTGTACTATGAGTTATAGGTGTGAACGGCAAGAATAACACTTTGAAACCAGACCTTTTCACAGGGTCAGTAAGACTTTAATTAACTTGTCTGTTAGTCAGATGAGACAGTTATGTTCCCTCTGTGACATAACTCTCAATAATGTTGTTCTGCAGGCTACACCCTCTTTCACAGTAACAGCAAAGATGTTGCCTCTGATAGATGATTTTACATCACCTAAACATAGATGTCATGGTTACTAGGTGTGCAGCTGTGGTTAGGACATGGCTGCAGTCATGGCAGACTCAAGTTCCCATAAGTCCTGGTTAACATGGATTCAAGGTTTTTACTTCTATTTACACTCTAAACCAGATGGGTACATAGTAGAACAAATTCTGCTGCATCTGGATCAACATGCTTACAAAAAACATATAGAAACATGTGCACAAATGTAAAGGAAATCAATAAAAAAAAAATCATCAAACATGTGCAAGAGCAGAGAAAAACAATAAATACTGGATGTATATAAAAGGAGGGAAAACAACTAGAATACTGGTAACTATTATTATTTTTTTTTTAGTCATGGAGATGTAAAATGAGGAAAAATCAAAATTTCCTCAAAAATCTTGTGCTTTTCTAGAATATTATTGTAGCATTCTTCTAATTTCATAACAGAGACCCCCCTAAAAAATTAAACTGTCATCTGAAAGGGTTAAATTACATTAAGGACCATTTCAAACTGACTTATGAACAACAGTATTAGACACTGTCGTCTCCACTGAGTCACATCACAGAGTAGCACCTGTAGGCTTGATCACATTAAGGCAGGGGTGTCAAACTCAAATACGAAGTGGGCCAAAATTTTAAATTGAACAAAGCCACGGGCCAAGGTTGAACAAATGAACCTTTTAATATGGAACCAAACAAGTTTTGATTTAACAATGAATATTGAACAAGTAAGGCTTATATAACTTTAAAGTGCAGGTGTGCAAAATCGAGTTGTTAATAACACTAATACTAATAATACTACCAATAATAATAATAATAATAATAATAGGGGTGCGCTGGGGCTTTCAGCCGAAGGAGTGCGCAAGAAGACTGATCACTTTCTTCCTAATACATCCATGACCGCTACCATAGACACAGAGGAGGAGGGGTGTCTGCCTCTGTCCTAATTGACGTGCCAGAACAACAGCAGAGCATTATGGGATTTGTAGTTTAAGCGGTGAATGCGGTGTTACAGCGCTGCCGCCGTATAATACCGGTGGGCCAGCTCTAATATTAATTAGAAATTGCCTCGCGGGCCAAATATAATTATACTGCGGGCCAATTTTGGCCCGCGGGCCAGAGTTTGACACCTATGCATTAAGGTATTAATTCATCTGTTCTGTATGAAAGCTTAAATAACGTGAGGGGAAAACTGTCCTTCAGAAGAAGTAATGTCGCATCAACTCCAGTGCTGCACTCTTTATGTAAAATCGATTCTATTGTTAGATGAAAAGTGCAGCTTTTGGAGCTGTCTGTTAGCACGTTAATGGTGTAAATAAGTCACTTAATACAGCAGCTCAAGGGACTTAAGTACAGTCTGTTGTGATAAACTGGAAAGAGTCTGTGGCCTTTACGTATGATCCCAATAAGCCTGCCATTTCTGTCTGTGAAGTTTTCTATTATATTTCTGATTGCATGAAAATCAAGCATATTAAATTGATGATCACTGGTTTATTTTTGCTTTGCTGTGAGACATGTAAGACAGTACATCATTTTGAGAGGTGCCTGCAGTCTGCAGGCGTCTAATGTAGAGCCAGATTTATATGATCCCTGCTGGGCTGCATGTTGTACTTTCTGAACTTGATTCCTCATATAGAGATCAGGGTTATGTTAGTGGGCCATCCATTCTGAGTTAAGAGGATAAACAGCAGCTAAGAGCACAAACAGTGCTGTGATGATATGACGTGGATTACAGAGATGTAAAGCACGGAGCCTGAGACCTGACACGTAGTCAAACCTGACGCTGCAAAGCTGAGAGATCCAGCTGGTCATAGTTTGCAGTGAAGATGCTTTACGATTGATATTTTACTTTGGATGTCCACGATGCCTTAAACAACAGCTCAGTATAAATAAAGGCATGTTTAGATCACCAGATTAATGAGATAATTGATTGGATCAAGGGTAAATCACAGCTGTCTTTAAATAGAAGCACATGAATCAGTTTATATCAGAATCGATGATTACATGACAAAGGTTAAGTTTTTCAAAGCTATGGACTATTTAGGTGTTAAAGTTAGAATTGCAAGGAAAAGAGAAAAGGTTTTGTATAGGATTCCACTGGAGCTCTCTTACAGCTGAGAGGACAGCGGATCAGCGAGGTTAAAAGTTTCCTGGAACAATCCACCTGCTGTGACACTGGAGGAGACTGTCATTGACAAAAAAGCTTAATGAAGCTTCAGATCACGGTTACTTTGGTTCATACGGACAAATTGAACATATTTGTGTGAATCAGTCTAAACAGAAGTCTATAACAGCTGATGCTTTGTGGGGAATATACTAATACATTGTTATTTTTACTGTCTTCATCATGAACATCAGCCTTTTCTGACCAGTTCAGCTAAAAATGTTAAACAAATCAATTAGCCTTTTGGTACCCACATAGGCCTTCAACTGTATGAAAAATCAAAAACCACAAAAAAAAAAAAAAAGTCTTGTGATGTTTTCTCATGGAAACTGACGCGATAAGTGACTGTTAACTCAACAGGGTCACACTGAGTCTAAACTGAGATTTGCAGAAGTGGCCTTTTGCAACCCTGGGAACTCATCAGTGACACGATTTTCATTGTTTTGCAAAACAAAGCATTTACTTTAGATCCATCGGTTATTTCAGCATTAAAGGACTTAAGTTTTCAGTGCTGTGTAATTTTTGATTTCCCCGATTAGCCACTTTCTGAAAAATAACGATGCATTGTGATACGGAACAATGAAATTCTTTTTTTGGCAATGAATCAGATAGATTTGTGGACTGGTAGCTCTGACGCAGGCAGAACTGGAGGTCAAACTGAGTATCATGTATTGTGGTGTCAGACAAGTTCAGATTTGATGAATTTCTGTTTTTGGGGACAACAACCATAGATGATAGAAAAGCATTTCTGATTCTGATATTACAATCCTCAGACCACTGTCCTTCAGTCCGAATATTATTATGTTTGCATCGTGTCACTGTCTCATTGTGTACCATCAACATAATCAGGTTGGCTCTTCACAATTTTGGCCAGCCTCCTGGTACAGTCACAGTGAAGGGCACTGAGTGTTGGAGAGGGAGAAAAGGCGCGGGGAGGAAGAAGAAAAAGGGCGGGAAGAAAAGATAATAAATGCTTAGCTAAATGTATTGACTGTTTGTCTGAACACTAAAAATTGTATCCAAATGCAGTGTTATGCAGGTAAAAGAAGTTTTGTTGGTGTAAGAATTCTGTGAAAAAAAAAAAAATGTAATCGTACTAAACAAGTAACAAGCAAATAACTAAATAATAATTCTACTTATTTTTAAATATAAAGAACAAACCATTTTACCCTGCCTTTTACAATTTTGCAGAATTTAGCAGAAGATAAATAGCCAAAGTAGACCAATTCTAGATCATTTCTGAAAAAGTTATCTAAAAGAACTTTGTGGTGATTAAAGTTTATAACCTATTAAGGCTAAAAACTGAATAACAGTCCTGAAAACTGCAATTAAAGTAAAATTTAACAAAAAAAAATGTTTGTAATGATTTTTTAAGACAGTTAAGCTAAAAAAAAAATCTAAAAGGTTTAAATGCTTGCTAATACAGATATGGTTTACAGCTAGCTTAAAGCAGTTCTTAGACATGAGAGGTGGCAAAAATTCTAACTATATTTTTGAAGTAGTTTGTAAATGTAAATATTATCCAATGTCAAAATGTTGAATGACAGAGTTATTTTGTTTATATTAAAACAATGTCAACAAAATTGGTTAAAATGTTTGCCTGTAAGTGAAATAGTATGAGATTTTGAATAATTAATGAAACATGAAGGGACATGATAGCTACCTGAAAGAGCCTACGAACTGTTTAGAAATAGTAAAGTTAAAAATGAAAGATGAATAGTTCCAGATAGTTTAACAGTTCACCTGAAAATGTCAAAGGCAGTTATCTATAACTGTCCTCAAAAGGTGTTAAATATATATAATGTTTATAACAGCCTGGAAAAAGTACTTTATAAGTGTCATGAGACACGACCTCTAGTAGCTGTGAAGAAAGGCTCATCGAGACACATAATAAAAAGTGATAAAGACTGCGGAAATGTTTCTGAGTACTGCTACAGAGGACAGGTCCTCAAATTCCATCCCTTTACACCTTTTTCCAATGTTTTTGATATACGTAATTGTCATCATGTTAAAAATACAGTTTAGTTTTCAAAGGATGCGCTAACACAAGTACACGCTGGCTAAAAAGCACCAGAGGAAACAAGAAGGTGAGTCACAAAGGTGGATCTGCTTTCATTACTTAAACCAGCGGAATGCTGAGATTAGGTTTGTGTTTGTATTTAAAAAATTGAATTTGGAAAAAGTTAGCCAATAGGGATAACTTGTTTTATTTGTAAGCTACAGTTCGGTGGATAAATTGGATGCCTGTTAAGATTTTCCAGACACAATACCCACGGTGAAGTTGTTTTATTGAGTGTTACTTACCTTGACATATAATTAAGTGTGTTTTATACACCAACTTTGTTAGCTCGTGAACATGATGAAATATTAAGACAGCTCTTGATTGGTCCTCTGTTGCAACATATATGCATTTTCGTGCCCTTAGAGCAAGTTCAGAAACAAATGACCAACTAAGACAATCACTGCTTGAACCTCTTGTTGCTAAACAGTTGCATAAGATCATTAAACAAAGCCTGAAGTGTAAACAGCCAGCATTTGTTGATACACAGAACAACTCATTGCCAACCGGGTGGCACATTTGGCTCTCTGGGTGCTTTGGACCAATGACATAAGCCAGCTCACTGCTGAATTTCCAAAACCTCAGAGTGCTCCTCACCTCCATCTGTAATTATAGTCTGAGTTTGAAGAAAGGTTTGGCAGCTCTGGTGACACAAAAAGTTAAAATCAGGGTTGAAGCAGTAAGTGTATGTCTGGGGTTAAGCTGTTTTGTTTTGGTGTGCTGTGGTTAAGAGCTGTTGTTGATACCTCCCAAGAAAATTAACCAGACTGAGAGACAACTTTTTAAGTAACTTTGTAACTTTTTTTCTATACAGAAATAGAGCAAAATCTGTTAAAATAAAGACTTAAAACATAAACAATCAGACAAATTTGCTTATTTTCATTTTATCATACAACTCTGTAATGTCATGAACTTGGCCTTCTTGTGCACTTTGCTCCAGGAATCTGCAAACACACGCACACTCAGATACAAAAACAATAGCTCAGGGCCATTCAGATTCAATGAAGTCTTGGTGCACTGAAGAAATGTCCGTCTGGGTTGCTAACAGAGGCAGATTCAGTTCATTCCAATGTTTTTCCTCCCACTGAGCACACAGACAGTCCTGTGCAAACATTTATTAGTGCCCACATTTAGTCTACACGCCATGACTCGCAGTCTAGTCCATCCCAAGATTCTTTGCTTTTTCACGTCTCTTGATATTATTTCCAGCTAATGCGTGTCATCATTAAATGAAATCCAGTGAAACCAGATGTAATGTGAGTAGTGGGAGAGGTTGAAGCTGGGCCATAAGGTCAAAGGTCAAATGTGTTGCTATTTGATCACAAACTATGCCATGATTTGTACAAACACTCCCTGAGGCAGAAGTAATGGGTGTTGGGTAACATTGTTCTGAACTGTTGGATCAAAAGTTGCATCATCAGCAGAAGCACCTGGAAGCTGATTGGTCACTTTGAACTTGTTGTAGCGGTTACTGGTCCAATGTCAAAACATCATGCTTGCATCCAGTTCGCTACCAAAGCACCCTCAAACCACACAACAAAATCTGACTGTTTCTATTTTAACAAGGCTGTGTTGGATTCTGTGCATAACATAAATACATTAAGTAAAAAAAAAAACATGCTTTTGGGTTTTGATCTTAAATTTGGAAACCAAAAATTGCCCCTTAATTGTAGGAGGGTTTTCATTCATTATTATTATCAACTGTGGTTCACTGTCAACAGACTGAAATGTGAAAAAGGACACATGAGTGTCAGACTTTGATTAATGGGAAAGATGGACTGGAGTAAAATGACACAGAGCTCGAGGGGTTAACTTTGTCTCCGGATTTCCCTGATCTTGGTCAAATTGAACATTAGTGTACAAGTCTGAACCAAGGACGCCTGCCTTACAACTGCCAGAACTTAACCAGGACTCAAAGGTTCTGCTGAGAAGGTTTTTGTGTTGATGCACATGCCAATGATGGTATAACAGATTGGCACTGAGAGTAAGGCGTGTGTGTGTGGGGTGGGGGGGGGGGTGGGGGGGGCATGTTTTTGCAATTTTACAAATGGCATTCAAACAACTCATCTCTAAGTTGTGTTATCTCGAGATGTTGAGATAACACAACTTTAAAAAAAAAAAAAAAAAAACTATGGCCATTCTCGTCTTCCGTATGTTTCAATGTAATACCTCACGTTTTTTCTCAATCTCTTCACCACGCTGAGGAGAAAAGAGATGCAACATGTGCTTTCAATAACTTTGTCTCAACTGCTGCCATTACTTCCCTACCCACTCGTGGCATTACCCCACCTTGGATTTTTTTTTCCCTGCTGTCTTGCTGAGACTACGTGCGCCTGCTCACATCACTCTCTAAAAAACTCATGAAGAGGGGGAAAGTAAAAGAGGAGGAGAAGTGAGCGTAAGATGCGAGGCGGGTTTGAAGGAGAAGGGCTTCACTAGGTGGACGTGACTTTTCTCACCTTCTCTATCCTCCTCTTCTTTTCCCCTTAATTCCTTCTACCACTCTTTTTTTCTGCTCTCTAATTTCATCTCCCTCTCCTTTTCTCCTGTCTGAGCTCACCCTCCCCTCTGTCTCCTCTTGTTGGCGTGTCTGCAGCCAGGACTATCCTATTAGTCAGCCATCTCTAACCCATTAACTTAGTGAGGCATTAAGCAGAGTCAGGACACTGATATAAGAAGTAAGCTTCTGTTGTCTAATAATACCATGAGTGACAAGTGACAACAAGCAATCTTTTCTTCTTTGGAAATTTTGAACAAAGCTTATGAAATACCAGCACAGATAATGAGCTACTGCCAAAGGGGAAAAAAGAATTGCTACTGCCTATTATTTAAAATATAAATAATAAAAAATCATTTAAAATATATCTTAGTTTGTCTCTTTAAAAAAATTACATTACTTTAATGCCTGTAATAAGACATTCCTGCTTGGTTGTACCTACTTGTCCTCTACAAAATTAGTTGTTTCTTTTTTTTCTTTTCCTCTAAAGGATGTTCTCAGCTTCCTGTAGAGAAAACCACAAATATTTAATTTTACATCCAAACAGTGACTGAAGTCACGTTCCACTGTCCCTCAGCATTCTCCCTTTCTTTCCAATCTCCTCTGCACACTATTTATAGATCCAGTAATGTCAAATATAAATACAGCTCTTCCACAGAAGTTGAGGTATTTAAATAGCGTCTATAAACAAGGTATAATAACTGGTGTTACAACAGTGTATTCACTTAAATAAAAAGGCAACTGTCCACCATTGTTATTAATGTCAATGAACATTTTTGTTTTTGGTAAGTTATCAAAGTGAGTTTAAAAATGACTATTATATGTCTCTACTACTAATATGAGCTTCACAACAGAACACTACATGCCTTTCTTATGTACTCCCTTTGAAGCCTCCTGTTGGTTGGTTCTTTGTAAGACATTTGGGGCAAATTCCAAACTCCTGCACCCCAACAGGCCATTATCTCTTTAATTTAAGTAGAGCGAATACCCATATGAACAACTTCCAGTGAAAGTCAATGGAGGCCAGGCCAGAAGCATATGACTAATCAGCACCTTTAGACATGCACATTTTATTAACTTATTGTATGTATGGATATATGGATGGATGGATGGATGGCAACGCAAAAGTGCAAAAAAAGTTGCAGTTCCTCAAATGACCACTTGAGGCTGGATGTAAATTCCCCGAAATCCCCATTGCTTTCCTCATTCCCCCCTCCCCCTATTTTCTGTATCATAACTTTGGGTTATAAATAGACTTATTATCAAAGCACCAAAAACAGAGACTCAGTCTGATAAACTAACTGCAGGTGCGATGTCACACATGACCAAACATTGGTGTGACTCACTACACTGAGACAACTTTCTGAACGATAATGGAATTATGCAAGGGATCACATAGAAGGGCTTTCATTTCAGTGCCAGTGTAATCAGGGATAACACATGGTCTATTTAATCTGCTCCTCCCCATTCAAGGCCTACTGGATGACTTATCCTCTCCATTCAGTGAAAAATCTCCCCATCAATAGCCTCTGCACAAAGACAGAGGGATGAGTTTTCACTCCACGGCACTTCTAATAGAGCTAGTACATTCTTTGTAGAGATGCAAGGTCAACTTGAGCCGTTACGTAGGCCTGTTCTATTTGTAGTATCACCCCTTATATTCATAGACATAATAGACTTTCACAGCTCAGGGACTGTAGACTGGGAAAACAGGGGGGGCTTTTGGATCCTCACATAAAACAACTATCTCTCAGCCGTAACCCTTTGTCCATGCAAGGTTTGAAGAGAAGCTGGCAGGTCTTGAAGTTAGTATTGTAAATTCCAGTTTGAACCGGTGAACTTCACAAGCCTTACCGCAATGTGTGACAGGACTTGTGAGCATATGAATGACACACACCGTCATAAAGATATAAGAGTGTATGTACACACAGTGACGCAATGCAGGTACTAAAGGTATCTTTGTAGGTCAGTTGATTTAAACTTCGTCACGTTTCTTGTCAGACATACCAACACGGCTGAGTCAGGTGACCCAAAGTGGCCCTCCACATTTCCTGTGGTGTTCAAATCACTGCAAAGGAGTATGGGTGACAGATTATGTTAAAGGTTAGCCTTAGCTATTTGAAATGAACCTGACTGTAGATTAGATTAGGAAGAAGTCTTAATAACTGTGCAGTCAATAATTGAATTGAATTGAATTGAATTTACTAAGCTAGCTATTAGCATGCTTTTCAACAGTTCATAAACTACTTTACGCTAGCTTTAAAAAAAACTTTTATACACAAATTTTAGCCAACTTTTGAACTTTCTTACTTTAACCTTAATTACTTAACAATTTAAATACAGTTTTTATTTTAACACTTGCAACTATTTAACCAGTGCCCTAAGCTAGCTATTTCAACTAATTTAACTAAAGTTGTTGCTTGAAACTGTTTTATCAGCTATTTCATGTGGCTTTGGAAACTTTTTTTATCAATCACTTTAAGTTAGCTATTTTGTTTGTTCCTATTTAGTAGTCAGAAAGTATGGTGACACAAGTGGAATCAGTGTTAGCCTTCAATGAGTTTGAGCCTTCATTTCAGTATTATTTGTCAATGAGTGTGTGTGAATGAGTGTGTACGTTTGGGGTGTGTGCGGTCAAGATTACTCTGAGCTCAAATGGGACAGGGACACATGTCTAGCTCATCAGAAGAGCTTATCAGGTAGATGAGGACGAGCCGGTGTGTCATGTTAAATGAGGGACAAAGACGGACTGAAGCAGGGCACAGTCACATGGTGCTGGTGAATCAGTTTGTGGAACACTGTGTAGTGTTGTTGAGAAAATGTCATATGCCAGGCTTTGTGTACCTTGTAATCTGAACTAATGACAACACAAACAATCCTTCGTCAGTGTAGCATTAAGTAGCTATTTGTGGAGCTGCTGGCTTAGTGTTACCTGTGACACCAAGGCTAGGTACTATTTGTATGTCTGACACAGCAACTCTTTTCTCTCCCACAGAGATTATAGACTCAACAACAGAAACACCAACATGACCACAAAAAGTCCTCTTCAGGCTTGACACATGCACAAATACAAACTCACAACACAGCCACTAGTCATTACATTCCACCACATGAGCATTATTCATTTAACTTTTAATAAAATCACTATTTCTTTACACTCAAGTAGGAATATAAAAGCAGGAAAAGCTTTAAAAGCTCTCTGGAATACTAAAGTGAGAGGTTATGGCTAATATAATATATGCATGAAAATAACATGCAAAATTAAAATGCAAAATAGCTTTTTGACAGCAGAGATGTGAGTGCTAGGTAAACCTGTCAGGAGTCACATACACAAGTGTGTATCTTTGTGTGTCTCGCTTCGTTAAGTGTGTGTTAGTGAGTGAGCAGGGAGTGGTGAACCTGACAGCAGTCACATAGGCAGTAAGCCCACAGGATGACTGCTGTGAGCCAAGACACTTCGTCTGCCCATGATTCAGTCTGGGGAAATACTGAGCACCACTGCCAGATGCAAAGTTTGAGTGAGTGAGTGTGTGGGAGAGAGAGAGAGAGAGAGAGAGAGAGAGAGAGAGAGAGAGAGAGAGAGAGAGAGAGAGAGAGAGAGAGAGAGAGAGAGAGAGAGAGAGAGAGAGAGAGAGAGAGAGAGAGAGAGAGAGAGAGAGAGAGAGAGAGAGGAAATTCACATGGCTTACCACATAAACGACACATTTTTCAGCTGTTAGAACAGTGTAATTTGAATTTCTTTGCTTTTTTAATTTTGTTATATTTTATATATATATATATATATATATATATATATATATATATATATATATATATATATATATATATATATATATATTTTGTGTGTGTGTGTGTGTGTGTGTGTGTGTGTGTGTGTGTGTGTGTGTGTGTGTGTGTGTGCAAAAAAATCTAGAAAACCATGCAGAAGAGGATAAGGAGCTCTAAACCCTGGTTAGTTTGGAACAAATAAATAAAAACTGCACTTCAGAAAAAGAGTTTAAATAAAAATAGACTTGTGTTGTCTCAAATGGGTTAGTGAATGATTTTCTGGAGACATCAAAACTGTTGGACCAACAAAAACCGGACCCAAAACCAGGACAGAAAGGTAGTCACTGATCAGAGGCAAAAAAAAAAAAAAAAGTTGTAAGACTGAAAGAAATCGCTTGCAAGAGAACTGTTTTTCAATCTAAACCAAAGAAATCCAACTGATGTTGACCTTCTCCAAAACAAAACAGAAGACCTCAGCGTCCTAAAATTGTCTCCCTTGGCTGATTGCCATCAGCTGGGAGAGACATCACAGGTGACGTAATCTCTTTCTAAATGAACCAACGAAAAAAGAAAACTTTTGGTTATGTTTAATATGGTGCATCCATTCCACATTTTAGCCTAGACAGTTCCTGAAGGTTCAAAATATCACATTAGTCTTCCAAATAAAACAAGTGCCTGGAGACTGATGCATGATTGCCAACGTTACAAGGACAGTTTCACAAAAACAGCTCAAACTGGACTTTTTTTCATGATGGTTACAGTTACCACAGCTCTCCCCACGCTACCAGATGGTGGTATTTGATATCAGTTTTCATTTTGTTATATATTGGCAGCAGTTCTATTTTGCACCATTGCCTCAATAATTCAATAAAATGTGTAACAGGCTTTAGCTTGTTAAAAAAAAAGTCTTTCTGCTTCAAAACTTGGACTTTAGTTTGTGTTGTTTTTGTTATATATTTCTTATAGTCTGTTTACAGCAACTTACAGTATGTCTGCTTAGTCTTGATAGAGAGATTGTCTTCTTAGTCACCGCTCTGTGACTTCACAGCAACTTCCTGAATGCACCGTCACGATCAGCCTGATAAGCAGCATGCAATTCACTGTGTGTGACTAATGGACCTTGTGAGTGAAAGGAACAGCAGGAGTGCCAGTTCTCACTGTTTACACTGTAGATTAGCACCATAAAAGGAAAAAAAGAAGGGGAGATGAAATACTATAACAGGAGAATAAAAACAACCAACAGACATTGTTTTTTCAAGAGTTCATTTATTGGTCCAGCAGATGCAAAATCAACTGTTTAACCTACTCATGCATAGTTCTCAGATTCAACCAAGGTGCCTTTGTTCCAAGCAGTCATTCAAAACTAAATAAATATAAATAAAGAATATAATAAAACAGGTTTTACAAAAAACTTCAAGTATCTTAAACAAACATGTCAACAAAGATTTTACTGAGAGGTACACCGTAGCTTCTCTCTCAAAACATACTCATTCAGTCCCAACACATTATCAAAAACACACATTATCACTCAAAGACTTCCATAAGAGTTCCATACCATCTTCCATCCAACCAGTTACACTGTACACTGACATTTACAACGGCGTTATTGACAGCACGCATTGTTTTAACAAATATAAAGATGCTCACATTTGTGCGTTTGAGACATTGACAGCAAAAGTAAAACAGAAATTAAGTTTTCCATAAGTGGAGAGAAGTCTGTTAAGTGATCTGTGAGAACTTTTGTTATCAAACTAAAATTATTCAAATGATATGTGGAGTTATTAGGTAAAATGTGATGCCTCCTCTCAGGCAATTAAGTCAAGAGAAACAACAAAGAGAAGCAGCATTAGGCTTGCGAAACAAGCACTACAGGCACTCTATGGCATAAATCTCCTCCATTACAGTTACATGAAGTTACATAACATCAAAAATACAAAGTGACACTGAAAGAACAAAGAAAATTCCAAATATATCCCCACCGTGCAAAAAATCATTTGTTTTGTAGCACATTAGCTTACAAAGGAGTGAAATCAGTCATGTTTTCATTCCACACTTCATTTTGAAGAACAAATCCATTAAAAATACCAGTGCTTGGAAAAAAAAAGTGCCAGAATTTTGACAATGCTTGAGTGAATGACGTACTCTATTCTTGGTGTCTGTTCAACCAAGGCTTTAAACAAAGGAGGATCTGAACGGGTTACCAGTGAGTGAGGGATGGTCTTTGGTCGCCACAGACCAGAACAAACTCGTTTTCCAAAGAACCGTCTGAGCTGTGAGATGTGATATGAATCACTGACAACTTAAATGAGTCACACTTAAGCTCATTCATTCATTCAGAACATCCCACACAGAAAACAGAATAAGCAGTCTTACACAGAAAGACAATACCCGGTACTAGCAGTAAAGGGAGAGTTTACAAGTCTTGTTTTGAAATGATATAGGTGAGATAAGAAAATAAATGACCATCGCCCTTTTTGAACCACTAAAGGTTCTGCAAGTTGTGTCCTTGTCCAAAAGGTGGATTTATCCAACCAATCATTGCCTTCGGAGCTTCTGTTAGTGACCAACAGATAGGCAATTCACTGGCAGGGCTGCAGGATGTCATGACGAGATGAGTTTCTCCTCAAGTTCTGTAAACACACAAAAAAACACGGATGATGTAAGACTTGAGATTCTTCTATATTGCTTCACCTATTAACTTTGCAACACAGAACATTTGGGGTCAAGGAGTTCAACATAAAACAGTGCTCTTGCATAAATGATTTCTTGACTAGTTTTATCGGGTACTCATTTCCTCTAAAATGATCACAAACAAGCTTATGAGTGTGTAAACAGGTTTCTGGTGCTGAATGTGTGGGTGTGTTAGGCTATACTGGGTTTATCCTCAGGTGATTATGAATGAAGCTGTCAGGGTCTTCCCACGCCCAAAGGTATCAATTGCTGTGCCTGCCAGCAGAGCAAGCTTAGACCTGCCTTTTCCCCTGGGGTAGCCACTGAAGCTTTCTGTGGCTTTATTTAACCACCTCCCTGAGAATGATAGATAGACGTTTGTATAATGTAGAGAGACCTAAATTCAGTTATAAAGCTGATGTCATTCTTACAAAAAGCCTGGAAAATTTAACATCAATGAGTTTATGTCATTATAAAATAGTACCATTAACATGAGGGAGAAACTTTGATATAGGCTCCTTAAAGGCTTCACAAAACAGCAGTCGCTTAAAACCATCACATTGACCAAAAACACAAGATTTTGCTAAGCTATGCTGAGTAGAGAACTAGCAGGGTCTAATTCTTTTAAAGTAAGAACATTTGATTAGCACAAACAAGCACACCTAGAAGGAGCTAATGCATATTCCTTGTATCTGTAAAACGTTTAAGCATTTTTAAGGAAATCCTAAAAAAACGGTAAACACCAATAAAAAAAAAATATTTATGAATTCTCCTTCTGAATTCTGAAGAAAATATCTTTGATTTGATTTTGGGCAGCTTTTTGCTCAGTTGTGTCTGTGAGCAGGACAACCAAGCAATGTGATTGGTAAATACTGATGGTCCTTAACCACAGCAGCCTCTGCCATCAGTTTATGAGTGTAGATGGGTAGTAGACAAGCCATTTAAGTTGAGGGAAAGAGTAGAAAAGTCCTGTCAGTAAAAACTGTATTGAAAGTTTGTAAGCAGGGCACATTAATTAGCTGTTTGTTTTCAGATTTGCAGTGCAAAATACACATAATGCGAAAAAGCTAGCTAGAGCTAGCACAATTTTCATCTGACTGTTGCTTTCCGAACCTTGTCAAATTTTCATTATAAAAATCTTAATTTGGATCTTTCTCTGAGAAAAGATCACAAAAACGGATCATGTAAGCTTTAGATAGTCACTACTGTAAGCTTGTACGCATTCGTCTAACTAGCTTTAAGTGTTGATATTTAACACAAGTTTACAGATCAGTAGCACAAAACAAGTATAGATCCACTTAAAGCTTTAGCATCTACCATTTGTGCAAATCAACATGTCTAAAATGTAACTATTTAAAAATCTAATCTAATCTTAATCTAAAAAAAAATGCTAATAAACTGATTGTGGAACAGTTATATGGCATAGCCAATCTTAATCCAAAGTCTTATGTTTTGGATGTGTCTGCTGGCAGATCTATGAAGCAACTGCAAAGCCTCTAAAGCGCGTTTACCTTTGAAAGACTAAGAGTGAAACCACTTTCAGATATTGGAGGATGGTTCGCCTTAAAACAGGACAAGAAAAGGCCAAAAACAAACCAAACATGAAGACATAAATAAGACAGCCAGCATGTAAGAATGTATTAAAACAAGCAGATTGAAGTGACGACAACAACAATGACGACAGCAGTCAAGAATTACAGGAATCCCAACAAGGAAGTGAGAGTTCCCCTTGACCAAATACAGAAGACGGAGAGCTTTTTTTTCCCTTTTCCCTCACTGCCCAGCTAGATCAAAGAAGAGTCCAGCATGAGTCAAGGCTAAAACAGTACAGGCTTCCTGTTAAACAGTGTGCCGTTTAATATCCTGGTGCAAAGGTCAGTTTAACTCACAGTAATTATAGTAACTGCTGCTACATTAGAAAAGCAGTGTGGCAGTCTGGGAAAAGAAAAGCTTACAGGTATCACGATGTAAACAAAAATAATGAGAGAGAGGAAGTGAGTCAAGGGAGAGAACAGACAGAGTGAGACAGCCAGAGAGTGAAGAGAGCAGATACTTACAAACACACTTTGCCCAGCCAATGCTGTGAGGAGCAGAGCAAAAGACGGCAGCAGAGGGAAAGAGGATGGAAACTCGTGAGCAAAGATGCATGCAGTCCACACACAGGAAATCAGAAAAAGATGAAGGAAATATGCTTGACTGTTTTGAGACTTCATCCTTATTTTTTTGTCTTATTAACTTTGAGAAACTAACCTGTCCAGCCAGAGAGAGAGGGAGGTGTGAGGGGCTGCAGAGTGCCAGTGAGGCAACAGATGGAGGAAGATCCTGGATTGGGGCCTCATCTAAATCATCAATGCGAGGTTTCTTGATGTTAGACTCAGGGCTGGTAAGTGGAGTCACGCTGTTCCTCCTGATCAAGATGCCAGGACCCCTCTTCACCTCCTGCAGGGGAATTTATGACAGAAATCAGGCCACAGTATACCCTGTTGTGATGAACTGTCTCCTGTGGTAGTTTCACTGGATGTTACATCAAGTTTTCAACTTCTTTGCAATCTGTACCTCTGGTCTGTCTCTGTGGGTGTTCACTGCCTCCACATTTAGAGAGATTGACTCCACTTTGCACCCATAGGCGACCGGGGTGAGTTTCAGCACAGTGTGGAGGGGACACTTCAAGTAGGGCATCTCATCTGGAACCAAAGGAAAAACATAAATATGAACACGTATGCATCACATTTCAGAGTCACTTAATTAGTAAACCAAATTACGTCACAAGACAAAGGGGATTATGGGAACTGTAGTACCCACCTGCACTCTTGTCCAGGAAATAGGCCAGGAGGCAACGCATGACTGCCTGATGGCAGATAACCAGCACATTCTCCTGCCTCTCAAGGTCCATGATGACCGGCTCCACCCGCTGGACCAGGTCCTGGTAGGACTGCAACAAGGGGGATGGGGTTGTTTGTTACGGGGGTTGCTTATTCAAACATAAAGTTCACAAAGCTTGAGAGAGATGTGCTATTAACTATGAGCACGGGCAAAATGTTTTGATTTAATTAAAATTATATTTTAAAAAAAATCTATTTATTGTTCTCCAATTTGAGAAAATATTCTTGTCCAACTACAGTTTGCCTGAAAATTAGATTAAAAAAACAAGAAACAAAGCAAACAATGCTTACAGTATTGCACTGTATCGCAATAAACTGAATTGTGATCTGAGCACAGTTGTAAATCCTACATTTAAAGTGTTTTCCTGATGCACAGCCTTTATACACAGAGTTTTAAAACTATTTTATTCTTTTGTATAAAAATAAAGGCTCTAGTTAAGACTGTAAAAAGGTGAAGGGATTGAGTCTTTATAGTTCATTTTTCTACCTCTCCAGCAGGGTAGCGATAGTAGAATTTATCTTCATCCCTCAATGCGAACTCCTCTGGGAATTTCTCCTTCACCTCATCATACGTCATCTCTTCACAGACACCCTTCAAAATGAAATACAACCAAGAGATCATTTTTAGTATGCCATCTTAAAGTGCAAGTTATTGTTCTTCTGTGTGAACAGGGGTTGTTGGGGTGTTACTCACAGCGTCTATCTCATTGAGAGCCTTCCACTGTTCGTATGGGACCCCCAGGTGCTCTGCAGTCTGAATGCTGCGGCACAGCTGGCTGGTCCAAACTTTCAGATCCTTCAGCTTCTGCTCCTCCACAAACCGAGCCAGGGCAGCAGAGAACTACAGAAACGAGGCAACTGTATAAATCACCTGAAATTCATCCATTACAAGGTTTAAATTGTTTTGTTAGGCATTTTTCTGGAGCTTTGTATACCTGTCTACCCTGTGGCGACAGTCCTGCGTCACCACCCAGCCGCCCCTCCAGGTTGTCGGTACTCTCACCGTGCCGACACAGGTAGATGGTCCTGGGCTGAACGTGAATGTTCATCAGGTAGTAGACAATCTTACTTTGGATGTGATCCTGAATGCGGTTGACAAGAAAGCGTCGACCAACATCTATCACCTTAATGAAGGAGAGCTCCCTAAAGGAGGAGAGGACACAAGATGAGACACTGTGTCCTACAAAATACAAACAGCCAAGATACACAATGCTGGTGGTTTACCTGTCATACTGATCAGGGTCCAGAGGTTGGTAGCTGGTTTTGTAGCATTCAATCCTCCTCTGGAAATCCAACATGGCATCAGTCTTGTTACAGTCACGATAGTCAGGACAAGACACCTTCACTTCCTGCACAGGGAGGGAAGACTGTCAGACGGCAAACAACACGCCTGATTCCAGAGAGGTAGAAATGTTTAATGCTGATTCACAGAGTGCAGGGAGGTATTGTGATGTCATGTTTATTACTCACCATGATGTTTGATGCAATGACGCTGGGATCGTCACACAGGGACTCGATGAAGAAGATCTGCATACAGAGTTAAAAGTTACTGAGTGGTGCTTTCTTGTGTGAACCTTTCTTTCCTCGCATTGTCACGTTAAATCTCACCTTGAAGCCATTCTCACTGCCAAACTTGAGGATCATGTCTCGCCTCTCTCTAGTGGTGTTAGTGGCATCAAAGACCTGAAAAAAACCTGCTGCATTAGACAAAACATTCCCAAACTGTCAGTTCAAAAATACCACAAAATATCTATGATCAGAAACTTACCGCAACTTGGCCTCCCTCATCCTTCAAATAAGATTTGACGTCTCTCAAAGCAGCTAAGGCACATTGCCTAAAGAACAACGGGGACAAGAAATTTATTTTGCGTTCTTACACATATACAGTACATGTGTATTTTATGTAAATAAATTTGTGTTGCACTTACTGCCTGATTTTCACAGCACACTCATTATCAGGCTTGAAGAAATCATAGGAGCTGTAGTTTTTGACAGCCTCTCTGCGATACTCTCCAACGTTAAAGACTGCGAGAGAAAAAACAACACTTTGTCCTTGAGACAGAAACATGAATTAATGCTGCTACAGCTTTAAGAACACTATGTCAGGCTGCAACTGAAGCTAGGATACACAGTGACTGCTGGCAATGTAAAGGTGTCATCGTGTACCTTTGGTGGGCATGCCAATCCAGTTGAGGTAGCGAGTGAGTTTCTTTGACATGTATGTCTTGCCTCGAGCTGGGAGACCCACCATCACTATGACAGTGGGGGGGTTGGCAAAGTGGGGAGCGTACGCCGCTGCAGAGAGGGACAGAAGAGGAGTGAATGTCATCAGGACAATCAGAGGCAGCAAAATAGTCTTACACAGAACAAAATGAGTAACCTGAGGTTCATCAGGAAGAAAAAGAAATTACACCAAAGAGTTGAATCCTCTCCAAAAGCTTTTTTAAAAGCCATCACTGCAGCTATTTTCTCTGTTTCTCTTCCCGCTGACACACTCCCAGCCTGCACGTGGCTGTCTGCTGTTGCCAGACCGTTATTTCCACCTCACTGCACGTTGACCCACTTGCACACTCTGAACCAGCTCACCCGAGCCAGGATGAGCTGTTTCACTTGACCAGATGTACTATAACCCCACTCCTTGAAGTGCATTGGACATTTCATACAAAAGATATGTTGCTGCTGATTTCTCTGGATTCTGGGGTCACTAAAATTGTGGACAATTCCACAAAGAAATCCAAATTTCATTAGAGAAGTCATTACTTTTAATGTTATATTCTGTTTGAAAAAAGTCTTCTCATTCAGATGTGCAGGATTTTTTTTCTGCATACAATTTTTAGCAGCACTCTCACATCCCCTGATAACACCCTGAAAGCAATGCTGACTTAAAGTTATTTTTTAAATTTTACACAGAACAAAGCTACATTGATGAAATTCATGTGTACTTTTTTCCTGTGTTCCACTGACTGCTGTGTGGAATCCCATTCAATTTATTTCTATAATTTTTAAAATATTTATGTTCAATGAGCTTTCAGACATTCACTCAAATTGTGGTAATACTTAATATTGAAATGAAGAAGTGAAGACATGCAAGATAAATCCTACTTAACTTATGTTAGATATTTGTTTTATATCAGTCAAGCCTAGTTCAAGAGAGGGAGTAAAGCTTAGAGAAGCTTCATTTTGATTTTTCTTTTTTTAAATTTACATATATAATTTACATATATTTTAACTCTGAGCCAGCGTTTAATAAACAAATATGGGAGAAGGCAGCTCAGTAACATTGGAAGTGGTGTTAAACTGCTGTATCATCTTTAAAACCTCTTTAAAACCTAACCTATTTCTGAACACGCACAAGATGTCAAAGTGTCATCCCTATGTTGTTTCTATTTTTTAGCAGGAAACAAGACAGACGCAGCCTCGCGCCATGCACACGAGCTCGAGCACGGCCAATCAGAACGCGGTACCGTTTCTACGTTTCTACGGGATCTGACAATGGTTGCGGGGGCAATGTTGTAACCATGGTGACCGGAGCCACGACGCGCTCCGGTTGAGGGCTTTGACGTGCTGCGCGTGCTGATGGAGACCCCAATCAATGAAGTGATGAGTCAAAAGATGAGTGCAGGCCGGGTGCACGGGGAGTACACAATGCGTCACGGCAAATACGCAGCTTTAATGGTTACTATAAAAATAACTGACGAGATTACACTAATATGTCAGATAAAAGCTGAATTTAGCTTAAAATTTTAAAATTACTATCGAATTCAATTCACTGATTAAAACGGGTGTAAAAAAAAAAACAGAAGAAGAAGAAGAAGAAGAAGAAGAAGAAGAAGAAGAAGAAGAAGCTTTGCGTTGCCCCAGGCTCAAGCTGGCTCAAACATACTTCTTTACATAGTCATGAAAGATGAAAGGAGCCGTCAGTGGCAATGTGAAATCCACAACACGAATGTAACAAGTCATTAAAAATAGGTTTAGGATGAGAGTGCAACAGACTAGCATTATACACATTCAAGCAGGCTTTACCTCTCCGTGGTGACGGCTTGTCATCCTTAGTGGGAATCCAGATCTTTTGGATCCTGTTTTGGGTCAGCTCCCTGGGCATCCCTCGGAAACTGGACAGCCGAACGATAAGCAGGAACCGAGCCGCTGTGAAAAATACTAAAGCAGACGAGAAAAGTGTCGGCGTTTCTTAGAGCAGAGCGTCGTCTGGTGTAAGCGGTATAAACCGGGTTATTCAACTGCCTGCAGAATACACTGAGCTGGGCTAATCTGCCGGTACTCAGCATACATCCGCTATTTAACCCCGGTCGGCCGGGAAGCAACGTGACTGCGATGACGAAATGCACAGGCGCGCTCACACACATAGACATGCGCGCGGAGAATCAGCATAAGTCACAGCGCCGCTCTGTGGTGAACTTCAGTAGTTTGGGAGATTATTCATGACTATCATTTCTGTTTAAGTGAAATACATGATCATATAATCTTATCAATGATTGAGGGTTCAGTAGAATCAACTTTATGTGTCCATTCAGCCAGCGGTGTGTAATAGGGTCAAAAAATGATTTATTTGTATGTTATATATTCTTTAACAGTTGTACATGGTCTCATCAAAAATATACAGAAAATAAACTGAGTGGCTTTAATACACAATATACAGAAAATAAACTGAGTGGCTTTAATACACAATATACAGTTATGGTGATTTAAAGACAAAGTGCAGTTGTTGGTCTTTTGCTTTGAAAATAGTTTCCTTGAGTCACTTTAAGTCTTTTTCTTTTCTATTACTGCTATCATGCCTTACATTCCATTTTTTCTTCTCTGGCACTGCAAGTGTGATAAAATGAAATTTTATTCTATTTTAAACATTTGAATGTTTTCCCTACCTGCTGCTTCAAGATAATCTCGAAAGTACTTTGTTTGATCTGAGATTGCACTTGGAGAGAACGTGCAGAGTGTCACATCCCCTCACTGAGCCTCCTCACACTGGGTTGTCCCACTGACTCATGGTGGGTATGATAAATATAGCCCTTGTGATTTGGCAGAGAGAGAAAAAACCCACTGTGAGCAAGCAAGCTGTAATTTGAGTTTTCAAAGAATAAAAAATGGAAAATATCACAGAAGAACAAGAATCTTAATGAAACTACACTCCTCCTGCTTAGTTTGTTTTATATCATAATTTTAAACAACAACAATAATGTTATTGATAATCTCACAGAATTTGATTTGCAGTGTATCAATGCAGTTACTTGGACAAAGACTTAATATAACCCTTTTTACATTTCTGTAGAGTTTGCAGCATTAAGTGTAAATAATGAGTCAATATAAGAAAGAGACGCATTAATAACATCACTTTCTGACATAATCTAAAACCCGAAATTTTAAAAGATTTTTGATATCCAGTGAACACTTTTCAGAGGAAGCAGTTATTCACTGAATTTATCTGGATCCATTAGGCTCTAATTCTTTTACATTTTTTTTCTATGTGAATTGTATCCAATTTTGTCAGTATTTGGCAATATTTTACAATGAGAAGCTCATATGAAATTTGAGCTGGAGAGAAGATTTGAAAACAAAAAGAGAAACAGACCAATAGTGTGCAGAAATTCCTGTGTTGCCTCAGTTTGGACTTGTGTGTCATCTGAACTCTGTCTAACCTTTTGCAAAAAACCTAATACCTCAAGGCACTGTGACACGTTTCCTGTTTATTTTTGTGAGATTATTAATAAGAGTGATGTTTTTTCTGCTGAAAAGTTGAACAAATAGCAGCATAAAAAATATTTTCCAGTGTATGATATTTATGTGTAGAACATTCAACAGCAGCAGTTTGTTTTCCCCAGGGGCAGAATCTAAAGAAACATGTTCAAGGTTAGGTTATTATTCTTTCTGACCTGAGATGTGTCACAGTCTGAACTGTGAGTGTTTGGTTGGAGAAAATGTTGTGAAACCTAACTTGGTCTCTTCTGATAGTGATTTTTTTTTTAAACATTCCCCTTAGAAAAAGAGAGTAGAAAGTGAACAAGACAAAGTTCATGGTGCCAGTGGTGTAGTGTGCAGGCATTTAGAATATGGGCTCTTTTAAATTAACAGTAAAAGTTTATATTTTGTTGGACCAACTAACAAAAGAAACCATTTTTGCTGGGTAGAACCTGAAAATAACTTCTGTTTTTTTTTTTAATCATAACATTTAAATGTATGAGAATTTGACAGAGACAAAAACCGAAAGTTTGACAGTGATTTCATTGTAATTCCCCTCAGGAGGATGAACTGCAAATCCATTTTGTTTAACTTTTCAAATATAAGCTTTGGGTTCCAAGTGGGCCCTGCTTTGTGTAGTAAATTAATGTAATAAATGATTAAAGGTTATATCATACTAAAAAAAATCAAAAGAAGAACGTAAGTAAGCAATATTACTTGAATGAAGATACAATTTGTTATAAGTTTAGTTATAAAGTATGATATAATGGTGAAGATTGTTTTGTCTCGGTCTATGAGACAGGTTAAATAGAAGATACGGACATATTTTTTTAAGTGAATTCTTAGCAGAATTGTCTTATGCCTGCAATCTCAAAATGACCAGTAGGGGGATAATGCACTGGTGAAATGGGCCTACTTTTGCTTTTTGGTTGGGTTATTACCCCAGTAAACAGTACCTTAATAATAAATTTACTTGTGATCTTGTTAATTACTTTAAAATCAGAACATGGTGATAATCAAAAGCATCCAACCCCCCACCCCCCAAATAAATACAAATCTATCTGCTTTTCAAAGTTTCTTGTTTATGAGTAATGTTTTGATCTCTTGAATGAAAGAACAACATGTATAATTTTGCTCTTTAGGAAGGTAACGAGTCAAAAACTATGATGACACCTCATCAACCTACTGTAACAAGAGAATCATACTAATGCACCAAAGCATGTGTGATAACCAGATGTCTGTTTATCCACAGTTGCAAGTGCACTTATACTTTTTAAATTCAAGTAGCTCTGTACTCTGTCTTCCTTCTTTTTCATATTGAAACACAAGAAATCTGTAACCATTATCCAAAGGTGTAATTTATTGCATGACTATAATTTTAGACATAGATTTAATGTAACTGATTTGAGTAAGGGCTGTCTCTTGGATTCGACTTTAGTTTCACTGCTTCATAGCAACTTTAGCTGCATATTGGACGAAGAAATGGAAACAGATCCAGGTCAAATGACTCGACTTTCCAAACAGAGACTGAGCCCCCCTGCGTCCCTTCTCTAGCCCCTTTAAGCCACACACATCATGACCTTTGACCTCGTCTCGGGTCACTCCTGCTGGTATGTAGGCCAGGGTTAAATAGGCCGCTGGCAACCAATCACAACACTCTGCTCTTCTGTGCACGTTCAGAACATGCTCGGACCATCAGTTTTACACCTGGTTAACGTATACAAACAAACACACTCACACACCTCTGCAGACCTGAATGGAACCATCACAAATGTGCTGCTGACCCTGACCCAGACATAGACACATGTGCACTTGTGCATTTGACGGACGCATTCATCTAAGGAAATATTTTATATCTATTGAACACTTTGGATTTTTAAATCTTGACCAAAACCACGATAACAATCATCACAGCAGGTTTATTTCAGCAGGATTTTCAGTCTTTTCACAGTCAGGTGAGGGAGTGGGAATGGAATTCAGTTTTGATCCCCTCCTTAGCTGCAGCCTGTTGGTGCTCCATACCAAACCTGCTCCAACAGGAACCATCATTACTTCTATCTTTTTCTTTACCTGGACCCCAAGGGTCCTGTTGGCGCACTTACATAAGTTCTGAATGAGGTTGGGACTGTGTTCACTGTTCCAGTCCCATACCCATAATCCATTAAGGCTAAATTAAGACTAGAAAGCTCTGGGGATGTATTAACGCTTCTGAGGAATCAGTGTTATGTCAGGAAATTTTTCAGGAAGGAATGTAGGCTTCTTTGGTACCAGAGGGTGCTCCGTGACACGGTGTGTGCTAGTATGCAGTTCAATTTATGTTTCTGTTGTTTATACAGGGAAGTAATATTTCACGCTGTGGAGCTGAAAAACAAGTACACTCAAGTCAGCATGACTAGGCTGAATTTTAATAGAGACAACAGAGAATGATAACCCATACACACTCTTACCAAACAATTTCAAATGAAGAATCTGAGATTAAAACTTTATGTTTCAGTGGTAGATAAAAAAAGAAAACTGCAAGTTAATATTTATTGTTCACAAGTTCTTATTATTATTCACAGACGCTTCACTGCTCTTCAGGAAATATAAGAATCACTCATTATATACAAAGAGGATGAGGATGTGCTTATAGAGGTTGATGGTACACCTGCTCAGATCCATAACATGAAACTAACTTGTAGAAGCAGACCTTGTCAGCTCACACACCAAAGTATCCTCTGTTCAGATCCATCATGGCTACAGAAAAGAGGGAGAGATAGAGAGAGAGAGGTCAGACTGAACCTGTGTGTACAGATAAAACTTAAATCAGGGACACCCAGACTTTAAAAGAGAGCTTCTTGATAAGTCAACACGTGCCTGCTTTTCATTTGGTTTGTTTCAAAACAATATTTTTTGGCCAATCCCAGTTGTCACTTATTCCCCTTCCCCTTTGTCTTACCCCTTTGTCTACCCAACACAGGTGACAACATGCCCCTGAGAAACGAGACGCCACTTGATTCCCACTATGCTATCACCCCTAGCTACTCCTGGCTGTGTCTTATATGGCTGTGCCATTTTAACAATTTAAAGCTAAGTTTGACCAGGAGAAATGTGCATTACAGATATCTGTAATTTAATTTCACCTAGTCAAAATAGTTTTTCTCAAATCCCCATTGGTTATAAAAGGAGCATTCCTGAGAGGCTCAGTCACTCACGAGCTAGGTTGTGGAGAGGTTCACTACTACTACTAGTCAAACAGTTTAAGAACAATGTTTCTCGATGTTCAGTTGCAAAGAATTTCATCTACAGTCCATAATATCATCAAAATATTCAGAGAATCTGGAGAAATCTCTGCACAAAAGCAGCAAGGCTAAAAAAACCAGCATTGAATGCCCATGACCGTCAATCCCTCAGGCAGCACTGCATTAAAAACCAACATCATCGTGTAAAGGATATTACCACATGGGCTCAGGAACACTTGAGAAAACCATTTTCAGTTAACACAGTTCATCACTACATCTACAAGTGCAAGTTCAAACTCTACCATGCAAAGACAAAGACATATATCAACAGCACCTAGAAACGCCGCCGGCTTCTCTGGGCCAGAGCTCATCTGAGATGGACTGACGCAAAGTGGAAAAGTGTGCTGTGGTCTGACGAGTCCACATTTCAAATTGTTTTTGAAAATCATGGACATCGTGTCCTCAAGGCCAAAGAGGAAAAGGACAATCCGGATTGTTATCAAAGCAAAGTTAAAAAGCAAGCATCTGTGATGGTATGGGGGTGTGTTAGTGCCCATGGCATGGCTAACTTGACCATCTGTGAAGGCTCCATTAATGCTGAAAGGCACATACAGGTTTCAGAGCATCATGTGCTGCCATCCAAGCCACGTCTTTTTCAGGGACGTCCCTGCTTATTTCTGCAAGACAATGCCAAGACACATTCTGCACATGTTACAACAGGGTGGCTTTGTAGTAAAAGAGTGCGGGTACTTGACTGGCCTGCCTGCAGTCCAGACCTGTCCCCCAATGAAAGTGTGTGGCACATTATGAAATGCAAAATACAACATCAGAGACCCCGGACTGTTGAGCAACTGAAGTTGTACACAAAGCAAGTATGGTAAAGAATTCCACCTCGAAAGCTTCAACAATTAGTGCTCTCAGTTCATGAACGCTTATTGAGTGTTGTTCAAAGGAAAGGTGATGAAACACAGGAACATGTTGCAGGCATCAAATTCAAAATGGGTGAATATTTGAAAAAAAAAAAGTTTGAGTTAGCCTAAATAAGTAGAGCTAAGTAACCATACAAAAAAACAGGTTCTTGTCACTTACATTTTTGATGTATTGAGTAGTTTTGGTTTCAATGAATTTTCCTGTTTTTCCGTGTAGACTGCATCCAAAGAGTCGGGAAACATGTTGATGTACACATATTTTCTTGCATAAAAAAAGAGAAGTGGGGTAAAGTTGATGTTTCAGTAGTTTGAAATAAATTGTTTGATGCCTGTTTTTTCCTTTTAACGTCCATTTAAGTGGGTATGTTTCTCTTTCTATGAGGAAAACTTTTAATTTGTGGAATAAACCGTTATGGCAGGCAGATGAGTGATGCTAACAATCTGCTCCGTGTGTCAGTGATAAAAGCCTCTAAAAAGATAAACAACTTGTACATTTCAGGGGAGGTCATATTTGACATCAGTGCTGTCCCTTCCCAACTGTCATTTCCTGTGAAAGCACAGTGTTACCCGTCCTTATAAATGCACAACTGAGGAGACAGTGTTCTTGTCTGTCTAGACTGACTGAGTTAACGTTATCAGTGAACTGAACTGTCTCGCATATTGTGTGTCTGGTGCACTCTCCTGTAGGACTGGTTAGACCCTCTCATCACAATCTGAAGCACATGCAGCATTTGATCTTTATTATTAAAGGACTAGATTTACATTTTTGTGAAAATGCTTATTAAATGTAAGATGATAACTTCCACTTAAAAATCAACCAGAAATTCTTAATTTTTGATAGACTTCTTTCATTATTTTCCAGTTGAACTCTGCTCTGACACTTCTTCTTTAACCCTTTCTAAATATCTCACTATATCAAAGCTTCTGTTTGATCTGTTTTGATTTGATTGTCTTTTGTATTTTTAGGTCTTCTGAAAATGATTTTGAAAGGTTCTTTCTAATGTGGTGATTTTGCCATTTATCAGAATGCTTTTAGTGGTCAACCCAAAATCAGTTAATGCTGATAAATAACTGATGCTGGTGCAATGCCACAATGACAAAGCTGCCTGCAGGGCCTGCAGACATAGACTAATTAATATTGCCGAGGATTAAGCTAGGTAGGCTATTACTTCATGTGACTTAAGGACATGAATGTAGGAGCCATTCCTTTAAGTTTTCAAATCGCATTGAAGAAAAGGAAGAGGGAATGGTTCATCTCCACCAACTTTAAAGAATTGAAACCCCTTTCATGTACATTTCAGCAAAGTTAGTCCAAAACATGCTATGTGTTAACCCTGTGCATCACCAGTCAGGAACAATGATGAGTTGTTCTGGTAACATTTCTTCCATTATCTGCATCAATGAGTAATTGCTCCCTTTAAAACAAAATGATTTGTCCCAAGGGGTTATCCCTCTAATTTATGCATAGAAGCAGTAGCCACAACAGAAAACCAGGCAAACTCAACTGGGCTCAGACTGATCTGTGTGAAACTGTTTATCTGCTGGTCCTTGACACTTGATATATGGGTCATCTCAGGCCTATTACTAAATGAGCCCTGACCTCATTAAGAGCAGCGAAAAAGACACTTTCTCTCTTAAAGAGCAATAAAATGTTTCATCAACATAAACACGTGCAAATCACTCGGTGTAAACCACTCCAGACTGTCAATTTTGTTCCTCGAGTGTCTGTCCCGCTTTCGCAGAGCCGTGATGTTAGCGCGGTGCTGTTGGTAGGGACCCCGCAGGGAGACGGCTGGGTTCGTGGGCCACATATGATGTAACACTACAGGGAGTCTCACCTTGTTTCTGATCTGGGCTAACTCATTTAGAAAGGGACACACTTTCACCCATATTATTAGAGCAGTTATACAATAGAGAAGATGCAGTTACACAAAAGAGCATCGACTGACCCGAAACTACTTTTAATGCATAGAAATGCTCTGGTTTTAAAAGGAAAGAAAAGTGGAGGACGATGGTTTTCTGCGAGTGAGTTGTCACTGTCAACAAATGTCAAGTTTTGAGCGTCAACAATGGGTCAAGCAAATTTTTGAGTGTTTCTTGAACTCCTGTGACATGAGGGCCATTTTTAGGCCACATACGAAAACAATACAAAGGTTTCCATGTCATTTGACCTTAGATGAGATTTTTGAGTTAGGTGTAATCTGAATAATCCACAGAGGGCTAAAAATATCAAATAACATCTTCTGCGACCTGAGAAATGCAAAGATTTGTTTGTCATTACTCCAATTTGCTTTAAACTTCAGGAGCTTGTTCTTGTGTGGCTTTTCGGATTCTCATTTTAAAAATGACACATTTGACCTCTTTGCGATGTTTCTCACACTCTTCATTTGACTCGAGTCTTAATCCACCTCTCCTTGGCATACGAGACACTAAGAAAAGTAGAGTCACTTGCTTGTAGGGATAGAAGATAACTGTATATTTTGACAATTTCTTGCCAGCTTGTATTATTTTTGGGCTGTAATGTTAGCATTAGTTTAATTTAATTCAAATTAAAATATTAATTAAATAATCACTGCATTTAAGAGCACACACGGATATACAGATGTGCCCTCAGCAAGACTACTTTGGTTGGGTTTTTAAGGCTTTCTGTGAGTGGGTTGGCTTCTGACTTCTTCGTAGAGTCTGATGCTTGAATGGAAAAAAAAATGGGTCACATTTTTGCCCTTTCCAATAAATATTGACTGTCTGCAGCTGAATTGGGTGAAGCAATTGAAGGTGTGTTACAAGAAGTTTAACTGTAATGCACTAAGACTGATCAAATATGTGTGAGCTTCAACAATAGAGCAAATCTTTTGCTGAAAACAATATCGTGCTGTATTTACTGACCTAATATAGGATCAGATTTTTCAGTCTTGGCTGTTTTTTTTTCTTTTTTCTTTTGAACATTCTGGCCAGCATACTAACAGTAGGATGGAGACACCAGCTGTCCTAAAACAGGTAACTAGAGGCATTTTAATGTTCCTCGGGAACGTAGCTGTCATCCTGGTCTCAACTCCAAGGAAAAATGTGTGAAACTGTCAGAGCCTTCTACTGTCTGCTGGTAACTATGATTCATGGAGATTTGTTAAAAAATAAAGTTAATTTACCCAACTTAGATGTTTCCTGAATGTTCACCATAATTTCTTATTGCAGTAATGCATGCAGTAACATACAGATGTCTAAGTCTCCTGTTCTGAATTTGAACCCCAAAACAATTGCATCCATCCATCCAACTGAGTTGTAGCACAGTGAGAGCTGAATGATTGTTCCCATAGGTTGTCATAAAGGTTTTTGTTGTTGTTGTTGTTGTTGTTGTTGTTGTTGTAAATTGGTTGTGCATTTCTGTTAGTGCAATTACCAAACCCAACCCAACCCAACTGATAAGCACAGTTGGGTGAACACCCATTTGATATGACATCTAAAAACTTAACAGTTGATGGAACATTCATTTAGGCAACAGGAAAAAGCCAGTGGGGGAAAAATAAATAAATCAGCCAATCAGTAAAGAAGGCAGGTTTGTGCTATCTGATGGAGCAACAAGTACATTTGTGACATTTTAAATAAAGTATATATAATATGGAGCATTCCTCTCAATTGTATATACCTTTACGTAAGTGTTTTGCACACTCCATGTGAATAGTCCTATAGTCCTCTCACATACAGTAGTTAAGGGGATGGCAGCCTTTACACCTCTGGTAGTGCAGCCTCATCTTCATCATCTTCATAAGAGTATAAAGAGAGACACAAAAACATTTAGGGTATTGAACCACTGACAGGCTCATGATGTGGACTCTGCTGCTCCCTGCTGTAGACTATAGACCTCTACAACTGCATAGAATCCTGCCAGTCCACCTGAATCAGATGGACTGGCAGCGCGGGCCGGATACGGTCCACTTTGCCACTGAAGAGGGCACAAAATTCTACGTGTTTTGTGCGTAGAACAAAAGTCTTTGTAACTTCTACGTGCCCCTCCCCTGTGCATACCACTGCCACAGGGCTTGTTTCTTGCATGAAGTACCCAGAGGATTACATTTAATAAGTCATCAATGTACGAAGTAATCAAAATTCTTAACTCACCCTCTAAAATAAAACTGTTTCCCTTTAAGTGAGAGCCATCCTGAAATAATTTATAGGTTTGCTGTTCTCCAGTCATCTCATGATACTGATTTATTCCAGTGATTTTATCCACATCTTTCCCATCAAAGAGCTTTGGTAAACTCTTTAGTATAGGCACAAATTGGCAGTTTTTCTCTCCCTTATTCCTTTTTGTATTATTATGAAATTAATGTTATTTTTCTCAGTTTTGGGTAACTTCTACTGTTTTCTTATCTTTATGCAATTTTTAATTCACCCTTGTACTATTTCAAGCTATTCATTGTACTTGAACTGCTTGAATTTCAATTTTAAAAGAAGTTAAAAACTGTTAAAAAAAATATAATTATTGTAATGTATGTAACGCACCTTATTCCAAAGAACACATCGTCCTGAAACCAGGTCCAGCAAAAGAGTAAATGAAGGAAACAAAACTGCCGTCTGCTAACATTGCCTCACATTAATGCTGATAAATTAGCAAGGTTATCACCTTATGCACTACAGTCTGACTTTACTGTAAGCTCGGCTGAATAGCTGTGAACTACACACAAACTGTTTAAAAGTTAGCAAATTAGCCAGATAAAGTTATCAACCTAATGTTAACCTGATACTGATATTTTACTCAATATTTTAGCCAGGCAGCCAGCCCATCCATCCTTCTTACTGCTCCCCCTCACGGCCAACTCCATTGTCACCTGACACCACAGCTGCTCTGGGTGTGGTCCCAGGCTTTGCTGTCGAGGGAAGTCTACTTGCTCCGGCACTGAATATGTCAGTAAGCTTTTGATATTTTAATAGTCTAATAGAAATATTCTTTTTCCCCGCAGTTTCTCTGTACCACCTTTCCGTTTCTTTTGTATCTTGTTTAGAGTCTGTGATCATATAAATGATTAGCTGAGAGGTACAACAAGGGGGGGGGGGATAGGCCTCAGCCCTTGGTACTCCTATCTGTATGGCAAAATTGACACCACGCCACCCAGACTGTTATGGCCTCCTTAACCAGACAACAAACAAACCAAAGCTTGTAACCAAACAAAACAAAACAAACAAATAAAAAAGAGACCATAACATATGTATGTATGTATGTATGTAAATTAATCCACAGGCTTTATTTCAACAAATATGATCAAAACTCCTTACTGAAATAAAACCTTGTGTGTGTGTGTTCCTTCTCTCTCTGTCCCAGACTGCTCCTCCTGCACCACCATCCTGAGAGCAAATTGCACTCAGGTGCAGTAGGGAGACTTGAGAGAGAGAGAAGCAAAGCCTTGTCATTGGCAGAGGAACTGGTTTGCTTCGATTTTGGATTAACTGGGGGTTAAATCATTTGGTGTGCAGATGAGTCAAAAACTCACAGACACTTTTTTCAGAGCTTGTTTTCTAAATTATCTGGATTTCGACCACATTTCAAGAAGAATTTCTTCTCCAAATTAATTTCAGCCAAGGTAAGCCATAATACTTTTGATGCATACAATTATACTTGTAAAAGTGAAGTTTATCTTTTTTTAGGATGCTGTGAAATACAATCTGCTCTTCTTGCTTGTGTTTCCTGTGTCTGTATTTGAATGAATGCTTCTTTCTACCTCTTTCATTTCAGCCTAATACTTCTTTGTTGATACATTTCAGAAGACCTTTTCAGTTTTTACTGTTTTACATTTAAAACCAGTGTTGGGAGTAACGAGTTACAAAAGTAGCGCAAGTACAGTAATGTATTACTTTTTGCTGTAATGCAGTAAAATGGTGCATTACTCTTAAAATTCTAGTAATTTTTACACCTGTTGTAAATCTCAGTAACCCAAGTTAAAATGCATACAGTAACGGTAACCTGAGATGTTTTTTAAGAATTCACCAACAGTGAGTGTCTCTACAAGATATTCAGCCAACAAAGAAAACTACAGCAAACAAAAGTACTTACGAGTCTGTCTGTGCAAACAGCACACCTTGTCCCCCAGCTGCTGCTCATTCTGACACACAGTCTGGGCAGGCTGGGAGCTATGAACAAAAGAAAGCATGCATATATTTTCTGTGTTCATACGGGCAGCTAGTACTTAATTTAGGCTGGATTTTAGGCTGGCTTGTGGCTTGGTGATTAATTTTATGGTACAGTTGAACTGCTGAATGCTTGATCTAAAATGAAGTTTTGGTCTTACAGGTTGCAGGGGGGGGTTGTGTTGTGTCTATCTCTCTCTACCTGTCCCTTTGTATATCCTTTTTCAGCCATTGATCCAAGTTTCTGCTTGAATTGCTGGGTGCTGCTCTGTGAATCTCTCCAGCATTACGTGAAGAGAATTCCATCACGTTCTCACGTTAAGAATGAGTGAATGCTGGGGCGGCTCTGGAAGCAACCAAACATAACTTTTAAATCATTTGGCAGTTATTTTTCATCCAAGGAGACAAACAATAACTGTATTTAAATAAAGTAGTCAAATCGTGTAGTACTAATCCCCAAAACTCATAAACAATAATAGGATCGCAAATATAAAGTCATTACAATAATGTCATATACAATGCACAGTGGTTAACTCACACAGCTCAAAAAAGAGGAGTACCACATGTCTTTAGCCACTTCGAGCACAATTAATGCTTTGGGACACCATTCAATATGGCAGCTCAGAAAGCTCTTTTGATGAGGAGAAGAGAGGAAACTGTAGTTTAATGGGATTCACCCATGGGACTTAACACCTTTGACCTCACATAATTTCCACACACCTGACTGAAAAAAAAGAAGTCCAAGTATCTGTCATAGAAGCAGGAACAACTTGATTCGCAAGACAATCAGGGACCATAATTATACCCAATCCGACACACAAGCTGAACTGACTGCATACTTGGCTTTTTATATCCAGGATGACTTCATACGCGACAGAGACAACAAGAACAGCCAGGTATTCGGGTGGATGAGGGTGGGGCAAGAAAACATTGTTAAACTTGAATGTGCTCTGTGAAAACTGAAATGACAGAGATGTCCAATCTTAGTGTCTCTATTGTGAGATTATGAATGATCAAGATGTCCAAAAAACACATATAAATCAGGGTGTAGTAGCCCATGAGGTTTGCTCTTGAGCAGGTAGCCTGGGTTCAAGTCCAGCCCGCAGCCTGTTTCCCAAGTCATTCCCCACACTTACCCTTTTCCCAGCTATATCCACTGTCCTGTGCTCTCTGATTTAAGGCATAAAAACCCCAAAAATAACTAAACTTTTTTTTTTTTTTTACTACTTTTGGAGAACAGCATGTCTATTTCAGAAGAAATATTCAAGCATTTTATTTTTCTTTTATTGTTATGAATTACAGGGTATGGAAACCCAAAACTCAGAGTTCAAATTAATGGAGAATAATTCTTATTACCTTGATGAAGAGTCTGTTTTATTAATATAATCTTAATTTTGTTTCCATTTACTATCTGAGGAGGACCAACCATGCAGCTACAGGACTTGAGGACACAAACCGTCAGAATGAAACTTCTAAAGGGTTGTGCAGCCATTCTCTTTGTGGCTGCAGTTATTTTTACATTACGCAACATGGACCTTATGGAGGTGAGAACTCAGTTCTACTATGGTTCCACTGTTAAATGTAACTTCATGTTTCAGCGTAAAAAAAAAAATGATTTAAAAGGCTGCCTTAAAATTGTATGTAAGGTCAAAAAATAAATGTGTTGTTCTAACACCAACAGAAGTTATCCTGATTAAATAAGATGCCTTGTGTCAACCCTTATCCTGGTTTGGTTGATTCAGACTTGTTAGTTGACTTGACCTCGTCAGGTAAATAAAAAAGACCTGTTAAAAAAAATGATTTTTGTTCTTTAACCATAAAGGGCACTGCTGGTCTTTGCTACGGATTGCAGACAACCTGTACCCCTGTGCAAATTTTCAATGTACAGCACAGTCTCATATTCACTGCGTGATTTGAAATCTAGCGCACTTTTGTTGCTCCACCTTCACTGAATGCACACTCCCGCGGCCAGGGGAAACAAATTCTGTCGGGGATAACTACATTGGCACAACAGGGGCGTCTTGAAAAACTTGTGTTTTAGGTCAACTAAAACGCCATTGCTGTATAAACAAGAGGCTGAAACGCAACAATACTTTTGTGTTTCATCCCAAAACCATTTACATGTAAACGCCCCCTAAGAATAGCCCTAAATTAGGTCATCCATCCATCCATCCATCTTCTATTCACCCTTTTCCTGACTACCTATAGTTCATTGCAGTTGCCAGTTTTGCTTTTCTGTTAAACGTTAAATGTTAAACGTTCTGTTTGTGTCACAATAGTGACCACAAAACTGAAAACTGACTGTTAGCTTTGCTGTCATACTTACTCTAATAACCGGCCCATACAAGCAAGAAAGCAACAAAATGAATGAAAAAAATCTAAGATGGAGTCATAGTGTGGATGTTACACTGAGCCCTGTCTAACATTAATGATTTCATGCGAGTTGTTTTGAGCTAGCTTGCCGGTGGCCGCAACCGATGGTCAACACCCATAAGCTTCTGAAGAAACAGGTGGATACAGCTTATCCTGTTTATGGTCATGTGTGTCTGGAGCCTATCCCAGCTGTCTTAGGGTGAGAAGTAGGGTACACCCTGGACACCCTCCAGGACACCTTTTTGGACTGTCAGAGGAGAGAACCCATGCAGGCACAAGGAGAACATGCAGACTACACACAGAAAGGCCAACCTTGCCTGAACCAGGATTTGAACCAACAGCCTTCTTCTGGAATAAAAGGGATAGAAGATGAATGAATGAACTAATTTATATCTACTGTATGTGCTAAACTTAAATTTACAATCCCTGCTCAATTCAGCATCTGTAAGAATGCAAAAAAAAAACCAAACAAACAAAAAAAAAAAAAAACAATTTTAATATAGCCTATAACTGTAAATTAGTACGGGCAACAAGGGATTAATGTTTGTGGTATTGTAACATTTTGCATATAAATATTACTGTAAGTTCCGCAGTGTACAAAGGACATCTGTAATTTGAAATGATGAAACTGTTGCTATTGATAGTTATGACTATGACTCCTGAATTTTCCTTCAGGGATCAATTCAATTCAATTCAATTCAATTCAATTCAATTCAATTCAATTCTATTCTATTCTATTCTATTCTTGCAATGCCTGGTGATATATAGGTCCTTTATTTGAAGTATCCGGCATTGGAAGCTGAAAGTGTCTTGCAGGTAAGTGATTTCATGATAGGAAACATGCATGTTTGAATCAGTTGTCAGACAATAAAAGTTTAGGTATGAATCAGGACACTTTTGTAAGCTAAATAAGGATATACGGTTGAGGTCAAAACTATTAGTCCCTATAACATTTGTGTGTGTGTGTGTGTGTGTGTGTGTGTGTGTGTGTGTGTGTGTGTGTGTGTGTGTGTGTGTGTGTGTGTGTGTGTGTGTGTGTGTGTGTGTGTGTGTTTTTCTATGTGCAAAGTAAAAAGAACTGTAAGCATCCAAAATAAAATGAGGACATTATATATTAAATATTTGTATAATATTAATTACTTATATAAATAATAAAAAAAATCTGACCTCAAGAGTAGGAAAAAAAAATTATGTTGCCCCTCTGTTTAATTCAGTTATCAAGCTCCACCAATAACTCTGAGGAAAAGTCCACTGATCCGCCCATGACTCAGGAGTTCTGCACCTTTAAGCCACTGTCGTTAGCAGACGCTCAAGAGGAACGCCAGTTGTTGGACTTAATTGCTTGGCCTGAAACTCCACTTCTGTCGTCTCCTCTTTCACTGGAGCAGACGAGTGATCCTGCACACAGCACCTTCACCATTCTCCCAAGGAGGGGAGGAGGAGAGTGGCGTGTGGGTGACCAGCTGGAGGTTCTGATAAAAATATCTGACTACCAAGGTCATGCCAAAAGGACTGGAGGAGACGTCATTGCTGCCCGGTTGCACAGCAAGTCACTTGTTGCAGGTGTGGCTGGAAGAGTGGTGGATCACCTGAATGGCTCCTACTCTGTTGTATTCCCTTTACTTTGGGAAGGAAATGCACAGGTTGAGGTAAAGCTAAAGGCTGTCTACTTTTAAGTTATAGTACAAAATGTAATGCTGAAGGGTAATTTACCAAATACTGGACTGCAGGTGTTTGAATCTTTGTAAATTAAAGTTTCAACATATAATGCTCCTTCCATGGACAGTGAGGCTGTCTCCAAAACTGAGTTAATCATCATTGTTCCCATGGAATGAGCAAACTGTATTAGTACTGTGGTTTATGCAACATGCTTGAAAGTTATAGTCAAAGTTATGTTTAATAACTGAACAACTTCAATCTGCTAAAAACAAAGTCACATACAATTCAGTGTCAGTCAATCAGGACAACAGTCCCCTGTTTATTTTATTAAAGACAGTTTTTATTCACACTAAAGATGTATGAGCATAAAAATCCTAGCCAGCTAATTTTATTCACAGCTGTTAAAATATGGCCTTACTACTCTATTACCGTGAAACTTATATGAAGGGCAATTTAGCCAAGACAGCCTCGGACAACTAATTGATCCGGCTGTATAAGTTGCTTGAACTCTGAACAGTATTTGAGTCTAGACCTCAGTGTCTCCAGATAACTCTGCAGAGGTCTTTCCTCCATGCTGCATGTTATTAAAAGATCCAGTTCATCACACCATGTTTGGTAGTTTTTGTAAACTTAGCAACCCGTGAGTTCAATAGATGAAATTTCCCCCAAAGCTAGTTAGCAGGACAAATAATAACAAACTCATTAAAAAAACACTGCATTGCACTTCCCTCCATTCACCCCGGATCATGAACAAATGGCTTGCCTTCATCCACAGACCATTTTTCTTCATCCAATTTTCTACCCTGCCAAGATAAATTCGTTTGGACAACGTACTGCTGTGCGTCATTAAATTTTTTATTGTTAGGAAAGCAGGTAGTTATCAATAGTTCCCACTGTACCTGCATGTCACTCATTACGCAACAGTACTGTCCAACGACAATGACTTAATTTGTGCTACAAAAAAAATATCACAGATTATCATTGTTGTTTATTTTATTCATATCCTACATTTATGATGATATAGATCATCAAAATATAATAAACACATGATAGCTGCAGATAAAGAAAGGTCATATTATTTGGTGGCTCTTCAGGTTGCACATACAGCTTTGGAGCCCCCTAGTGGTCCGCGGGGCCCTGAGCATATGTGTAGTCCACATAGCCACCCTTTTTACTAACCCTAACCCATAGTTCATAGCGGTTGTCTGTTTTGCTCTTAATTCTGTTTACATCACCGTGGAGACCACAAAGCTGATGATGTTAGCCTAGCTGTCATACTCACAAGTGGCAACAAACTCATTTTACCCACAATTTAGCAGTAATGATTTCACACTGTTATAAGCTAGCTTTCCAGCGGTGGCCAGCCATATTGTTGTGAGGCTACAAATCAACCGGAAGTCAGTAACCGTTGGCCAAAGTCATCACCCATAGTTTTCTGTAGAAACAGGTGGTCAGCAAGAAATGTCTAAATGTTGCTAATTATGTAACAGTAGCACTGGTTGCAAACTTCATTCTGACTTGTTGTAAACTTAGAAAATGTACTGGTGGCACACAGGTGATAATAAAGTGTAAAAATACCAGTGCTGTTAGTGGATGAGGTCTTTTATTTTAAGGCTGACTGATACAGCTATACATAACAACACTACGTAGAAACTCTGGTTTTCTGTTTTGTCAGGTGATTGTAATTCATCCAAGCGAGGCTGTTACAGTTCTGCGCAGGCTGACCAAAGAGCATCCTGACAGAATGGTCTTCACAAACCTTTTCCGCTCAGGGTTAGTCTCTCAATCAACTACCTGTCATGTCTGTCTACGTCAAACCAGCCAGCTACAGTGTAACTACACCGACCCCCGCACAGGTGAGCCTTGGTTCTGCTACAAGCCACAGATGCTGAACTGTGATGCCAGGGTCGAACTTGAAAGAGAAGTATTCCAACGAAAACTCAAAAACAAAGAAGAGATGCTCTTCAACAGGTGAGGGATCACAGAAAATTAATTCTTCATAAGTTTAAGTTAATGAGTATAAGCTAAAGTTGAGCTATCACTTGCTTCATCTCAGGTAAAGGAACTACGGAGGAAGAAAAAACAAGAATCTTTAGAATTAGTTCCAATAAGTTTTTATACTGTCTATGGTCAAGACAAAGATACAGAGTAAACTCAAATCAAAGCCTTATCTTGAATTGTGGTGTATAAAATAACATTTTGATCATGTGAGGTTATTTTGTTCATTTAATTATTTTCAGGAATGTCAACATGAGAGTCTACATTAAGTCCTCGGGACCTGACAGTGTCACTGTGTTACCACAAAAGAAAGGTAAAGCATGAAGTGAAACACTGAAACTAGAAACTGCTGTGGTAAGATCTGGTCATGTTTTATTTGTTCATAGAGTAGGACAAAGGCTCTCTGTGCCAATGTTAAACAAAAAACACAGAGGAACTGTAACTCCTTATCTTTTTTGGTTTTAGTTCAAAAGCTTGAACTCACTGTTCCTTAACATTCCTTGATCACATATATAAACGTCTTTAATTTTTAAATCTTTTCAGAGCAAACCAGGGTCAGTGAAGATAGTCGGAAGACAAAACTCTCTGGGTATTACTACCAGGGTGTGTGGCTTGCACTAGATGGCACCAGAGTTCAACAGTTCCACAACTCCTACGCCATCAGTCAGTGTCTAAAAGGCAAAATACTCCACCTGTATGGAGACTCCACCATCAGACAGTGGTTTGAGTACCTTGATGCTTCACTACCAGGTATCTGTTCCACAGAGGTTCAGGCAGCTGTTTGATTTTATTTAAACCACAGCGTAATCTGTTCCCTCTGTCATCCTTTCAGATGCAAAGCAGTTTGACCTGAAGAGCCGCATAAGAAATGGACCTTTTATTAAATTAGATTATGTAAACAAGTTCATGGTAACATATCGCAGTCACGGTTTTCCGCTTCGCTTTGCCAGCATCCCTGTAACTCAGGTGCGTTATGTTGCCAATGAACTAGATGGATTAAATGGTGGCGCCGATACTGTTGTCGCCATTAGCGTCTGGTCCCACTTCAGCCCTTTTCCTATTGAGCTCTACATCAGACGGCTGCAGAACATCCGCAGGGCTGTGGTCCGTTTGTTAAGTAGGGCTCCTGACACACTGGTGGTCATAAGGACTGCAAACCTCAAAGATATGACGCTCGATAATGCTTTAAGAGTAGGTGACTGGTCCTCAATGCAGCAGGACAAATTGCTCAGAGCCGTGTTCAAAGGACTCAATGTTCGATGGGTGGACGCCTGGGAGATGGTTCTGGCCCACCACCTGCCACACGAACTCCATCCACAACCTCCCATCATCAAGAACATGGTTAATCTCCTCTTGTCCTATATATGCCCCAAAAGTGATGCTAGCTGAGCTGTTCAGGCATTTCATAATAATTATGAATTATTTTTACAATTAGGTCAAATGTAGCTCTTAAGATATAAGATGCGATACAGGATAAAATAAAGAATAAGATGAGACTTTATTGATCACAGTATGCAATATGAACAACTGTAAAAACAGTACAATAAAATACAGCACACTTAATTAAATTTTTACAAATAAAACACAAATTAGGTAAGGAGTGCAATAAACAGGAATATATTATATTAAATTTAACCAATAAAAAATAGAAACACAAATTTATGAAATAGAATTTTACTTATTATATAAAAGTAAATATATATTTAACTCTACAAAGACTAAGCAAAAATTGTTAATCTGTTTTGAACCCAAGAATCCTCAGCACAGTGGTATAATGATGATGAAGGATGCATTTCAAGTCATTTGTTTTAAAAAAGAGCAACTTAATGTCATTGTCACACGTAGGTAATTTAAAAAGACTACTTTTACGTGTACAAAGGTATAAATATTTTCTTTACTGATTTCTTTTAGGTGTGTTTACTCTGTATAAATGAGTCTGTTAAAAAGAACTACTTTCAATAAAACTTTTTGAACGGTTGGAGAGTCAACTGTTGATGCTTTGATAAAGTTAAACTGCGTGATGACATTCAGAATGATCATTCAGAATCAGCCATCTGAAATTCCAACACCTGCATAAAATGCCCTATTACAATCACCATAGCATTACCAAGTAAAAAGTGGTTTATATAGACTTTCATAAACTTTGAATAAGTGAACAGTAACCTGAGAGATGGGTGTCACCTCTTTTGTGACAGGAAGTGTCAAGGCTCACCGGCATTTCTTTCACTTCACTCTTATCTAATGTAGTGTCAAACATTAGTGTTGCAGTATTGAACATGTAATGCTAATTCATCCCAGCATGTGGCAGTAATGTACCTAAGCCTGAGTGTCACCCACATTAACTAGTACCGAGCATCATGGTTCGAATTTCGGGGGAGCTAAGGAGAGCTCGGCTCCCCTGAAAGGGTCATGAGCTCCCCTGGAAGCCTGACCTGACACATTCAGGGGGAGCTCTAAAAATTGTCCACTGTTCTATTTTCCCTTGTTACCTGAAATAAAATAAAATAAAATATTTGTGTGACTGTGTGTGTGCTTATTTGCTCATTAACATTTCTTTAAAAAACTCACTTATTTTACAAATTTCTGTATATTCCCGCTGTGGTCGTGGCGGCGCTGAACTAAATGCTAATTTACATAGCCAGCTGAACACCTCATTCGTGAGTAGGCGGGACAGGGACAAATCACCTTTTTTAGCAGCACCATGGATAGCGCTGTTTGTTGACTGTGATGTTACAGTACGTTGTTTGCACCGGAGCGGAGTTTGTTTCAGACTCAGATTCAGAATACTTTATTTGTCCCGCGAGGAGAAACTGCATAGTGATTTAACTTTCTGCATACTTTTTGAGCTGTTGCTACTGTCCTTATACCAATAGTTTCAGTCAGTATTAAGCACTTTTTGTTGTAATAGTGGAATTTTTTTTTTCAGTAACCCTGTTGTTGCCCACACATGGATAATAATTATATGTGCATTCATGTGAATTGGAAGGTCGTGGTGCGCACTGTAAAAAAGTAGGGCTCCCCTGAAGGCCACTGTGTAATTCGAACCCTGCCGAGCATAATTCAGAATGACCAGTGTGTACTACTCCTACAGTAACTAAAAAGAAAAAAAATATCAGAAAAATAAAGTAATGATGACAGATAAATAAATAAATAAATAAATAACCTATATCTTCTAAATCAGCTTATTTGTCTGAAGTAATGAAACAAAAATTTGAAACATTCATTTCCAGAGCTCTTTTGTAGAATGTTAAAACGTCCCATAGTACTTTAATTCCTTTATGGTTGTGAATAAATTGATTTCTTTCCATTGCATATTCAACTGTTTCCTCTTGCCCATAATTAATGCATCTACCTGTATTAGATCTTTTATTCATATACTATTATGACTGTGAGTCATATTTAATGTATTATGTGTTGATCTCTGTGTGTAGTGGAGAGCTTTTTCCTTTTCCCTTCCGTCTCTCTGCTTCATACAGGTGGTGGGTCGTGATTGGACGGCAGCAATGGGCGCGCTGTTGATTTGTGGGATGCTTTCCCTTGGTGGGCTGAAATTGGTTGGGAGCTAATGGCTGTTTTTAAAAGGTGACTGCAGAGGTTGAAATGCCAGTCCCTCCTACCTCACCCTTAATGTTTCATGAGAAGCTTTTTTGCTTTGTGTGTTTTGAACCATTTAATTTATGTTTTCTAAGAATCATAAGTAGTTAATTAAAGCAGTCTGGGTAAGTAGGGGAGAATAGCTCGGGGTTGGTAGTTTTCTATTGTTTTCATTTAGGGAGTAACCAGTATGTCCTCACCATGATGTGTGCTGCCACTTGTTTCCCCCAGGCCATCCCTTTGTGCACAACAAAAAGCCAAAGCCGTGGTAAAGGCTTTAACAAAGCCCACTTTTGGATTGCCCAAACGCATCCAAACCAATCAGAGTTCTAATTTTATGTCAAAGATTTTTGCTCAAGTTATGTCCATGTTGTCTGTGAAGCATCAGGTGTCTAGCGTGTTCCATCCTGAAAGCCATGGCATGCTGGAATGACTTCATCAGACTTTGAAAGCCATGCTTTGTCAATTTTGTGTTGAGTACAACAGAGAGTGGGAGGGAGGTCTGCAACTTTTATTGTTTGCCATTCGAGAAACCACTCAGGAGTCTCTTGGTTTCAGTCTAGCTGAGTTAGTGTTTGGACACACAATCCACGGTCCCCTGTGTTTGCTCCAGGAGAGCTGGCTGGCAATCGTGTGTTACTTTTGTTACCTGTTGTTGGTTCCAGCCTCGAGGCTAAGTTCAGTGGTCGAGTTGAGTGCAAATATAGTGATACTGATCATGTTGTTAAAACTCCAGACAGAAGGCAAAAGTCTTGTGTTGGTCACGTGAAAATGCAGAAAAGATATGTTGAACATGCTCCAGCTGATGTGTTGTCAGGGAGCCTCTCCTGTGGCGTCTGTGGCTTCTCCTTCATCCAGTCCCGTGGAGGATGAGCTGAGAGAGCCACTTGTTGTTGTTCCGAGTGTGTGCTTGGAAAATTCAAAAATTTGGTGCAATCTTGGTGAAAATTTGTCATATTTGTCCGAGCACATGAAAAGTGATATTTGTGATTTGATCTGTTCCCATACTGCACTCTAATGATGAGCCCACACAGACAACAGTGCTGCAGCATGATGTTGATGTAGACGATCACAAGCCCATTTAACACCACACTTATAGTGTCAACCCCACTAAGTGTGCTGCGATGCAGGATGAGGTAGAGTATCTTCTTAAAAATCGTTTAGCTGTACCCAGCTCTAGTCCATGCTCCAGTCCCTAAATTTGAACAAACTCCTTGTTTCGGCACAGATTTTCTTAAAGTCAACTCTATAACAAACCTGATTCCTTTCCTCTTCCATGTATGGATGATTGTGTGGATAGAGTGGGCTCACCAAATATGTGTTAAAACTGGATCAAAAGTACCTCAAAAGGTACTGGCAAGTCCCTTTAACACCATGTGCGTCTGAGGTCAGATCATTTTCTCCAGTACACTGTGATGCCTTTTGGTTTGAGAAATGCCCCTGCAACATTTCAGAGGCTGATGAACACTGTTCTTTGTGGTGTTAAAAACTGTGAAGCCTATCTTGATGGCATTGTGTGTTTTTCCTCCTCTTGGTCTGAGCATATGGAAATGCTGAGGGAAGTTTTCAGCCGTTTGATGGCTACGTCTCTGACTCTGAATCTGTCCAAGTGTGAGTTTGGTAAAGCGGTAGTCGCCTATCTGGGTAATCAGGTCGATTGGGGTAAGGTGCGCACCCTGTCAGCCAAAGTTCAGGCCATTCTGGACTTTCCAGAGCTGAAGACCAGAAGGCAACTCAAACAGTTTTTGGGCATGTGCGGCTACTATCGTGGCTTCTGTAAAAATTTTGCCATTGTTGTCTTGCCACTCACTAGTTTGCTGAGTCCGAGTGTCCAGTTTTTGTGGACTCCTGTCAGTCAGGAAACATTTGAGTCCGCAAAGGCCCTTTTGTGTAGTGCCCCTGTGCTCACTGCACCTGATTTCAGGTGTCCATTTAAGGTTGAGGTGGATGCCAGCGCTACAGGTGCGGGCACTGTCCTCTTACAGGAGGATGACCATGTCATCGACCACCCAGTCTGTTATTTCTCCAAGAATTTCAACAGACATCAGGTCAACTACAGAACCATCGAGAAAGAGGCTCTTGCGTTGCTGTGGGCCTTGCAACACTTTGAGGTTTATGTTGGTTCCAGTTCTGAGCCAGTTGTTGTATTTACTGATAACAACCCTCTTGTATTTCTTTCACACATGCGCAACAGCAATCAGCGCCTCATGCGCTGGTCCTTGTTAGTGCAGGTCTTCAGTGTTGAGGTCCGCCACTTTAAAGGTGTTGATAATGTTGTGGCGGATGCCTTGTCCAGTGTTGGGTCTTAGTTGATCAAACATTTCTTTTAGGGGAAGTAATGATTGATCTTAGGTGGTGGTGGTGGCTAACTGTTGCACAACATGCTATTGAGATGATGGGGGAAGAGGTGCTTCTCCAGGAGGCTGTGAAGCAGTTTCTTTCATCCGAGGGATCAAGTCAGCTTAATGAGGATGATAAGGAGGAAATATTGGAGCCGTTTAAGTTTGATTTTCCTGCTATTTTTGACATGGAATTTTTTTTAAGAGATTGGTGACAAAAGTATATTTGGCATACTGTGAATGCAGGATGCCTGACTGATAGACAGACACTCATTTCTAAAAATAAAAAACACATCAAATCTATGTAAAGTAGCATCTAAAAAGTGGTCCAGAAAATAATAAATACATAAAAATGAAGCTGTGCTACATCAAAAATGTAAATTCATTTTAAATATGTATATCACACTTGTATATGTGTTTGTAAAGTTATTAGGTACTGTTTGTAGAAATGTCTTTAAAACGCACTTTTATCATCTTTCAGATTGTGTTATTGCTGTTTGAAATAAAGCACTTTATTATTCCCTTGAAGCAGACTGTGCTGAGTTTGAACAGTTCATAAGTATTTAGGTTAAATGCTGTCACTAGATGGCGCCCTTGCTCAATGTATCACACTGTAAGTGAGGGTGTATCAACACGCTCTATATACTCCCTTTTGTGTTGCGCTGATAAAGCATGAGCAGGGAAAACTGAACACCTGCAGCAATGTTTTGTGTCAGGCCGTATTGTGGGCAGTTGTATTGGCGCCAAATAAATACGGCAGAAAGGCTAAAGATCAAGAGACAGAGTAAACTTTTGCTTGTTGTCCAGACGAAAGGAGACCACACTCCAACTCTTCAAAATTCAGCAAATTGAAAGTCAGTCCCATTATTATCAAATTTAGGTTGCAAAGGTGAGAAAAAGCCACAAAAAATAAGAGTCTGCGTACTGTTCTATGATGTACCCAGGAGTGGACAAATATTACTTTTTACCACCTTAAATGATGTTACTTTTAAGCCATTTTTAAATGTCTGATTTCCTCAATCCATAAATAAATAAATAATAATAATAATAATAAACTTTAAATAGGGATTTTTAAAATACATTTCACACTTAAAGAGTCCTTCTCCTATTTTTCTTCAAATCAACTACTGGAGTGTATAAATAGATTAAGTATTCAGTGCAAAAGCTAAATTAGAAGTGATTTCCTGATTTTGTTTTTGAATATACAGCTTTATTCTGAAACATCGGAAAAAATAAATTTCAAACAGTAATTATAAACAGAAAATGGAAAGCTGTTTTATTTTGAAATTATTCAGCTTATTTCCTAGCTGACAGTAGAGGTGAGGTCTGCAGGCTAGGGGCTTGAGAGACGAGGTTGAGGGGCTTGAGAGGGGAGGTCTGCAGCCAGACTTCATTGCAAAATTTCACAAAAAGCTAATAAGACTGAGAAATTGTCTTTCAATGTTTTTAGACAGATTCAAGAAAAATGTGCAATACTGCATAAAATTTTGAGGCCACCTTTAGATTTGTAGTGTTATATCAATCTTTTTTTTATTCAAACTCAGGAAGTACAATTTAAATTCCAATGAAGTTGGGACATTGTTTAAAATGTAAAGTAAAACAAAATACAAAGATTTGCAAATCCTGTTTAACCTTTAATCAACTGAAGGTTCCAAACAGCTGTTGTTGGGTTTTTTTTAGCATTCCTCAACTTTCCCAGTCTTTTTTTGCCCCTGACCCAGCTTTTTTTGGAACATGTTGCAGACACCAAATTCAAAATGAGTGAATATTTGCAACAAAAGCAATAAAGTTTTTCAGTTTGAACAATAAATATTTTGTCTCACAGTGCATTCAAATGAATATAGGTTAAACAGGATTTGCAAATCGTTGTATTCTGTTTTTATTTACATTTTATGCAACGTCCGAACTTCATTGAAATTGGGGTTGTAATGTGCTTGGATCCTTTGAGTGGGTGGGAGATACTTCACACAACAAGGAATCTCCGTTGAGGGACTTTGCTTAACCACAGTCGGTAAGTACAGAGCATATGGTTGTGTACATGGATCTCAGTGGATGCTTTTATGTTGGGTTTTGGTCCCTAGCTCGAACACAGAACAGTAAGCTAGCATGTCCATGCGATGAGCCGTGAGCACCATTCAACATCCAATTTAGAGACTGACTAACTAACAAGTCTCATGCGCACTCCCACTACTCTCACAGATCAATCAACCTGCTACATCTAACAACCATAACACATCTTACTAGGGAAAGAAAAAAGGATTAAACTAGACTGTTGTGAACTGTCTTACAGTATGTTTACAGCATAAACAAAATAAAAAATAAAAAAATGTCCACATTTTGTTACAGTGCTGTTGTATGCTCTACTGTATACAATATATATAATAAATACATTAACACATTTAATTAATCTAATAAACACAGAGGCTAATGCCATGACTTTCACTCACAACACAATAATTGTTTGCTCCCAAATATTTTGAAGTTGCACAGATTACATTTTGGCAAATACGTGACTAAAACGGTTGAAGAAAAATGTCACTTACTTTTAAATTAAATATTAAAGTAATATTAGGGTACTCTTGAAAATATTTGGGTCAGGCTAATTTGACTCACATGTATCTCTTTGCCCTCTAAACTTTCTTATTATTGATCTCCTAAATGAATGCTGAAGTTAAATAAGCCTTATATGATGACGCCAAATGAAATGTTTCATATTTCATTTCTATATCAAGTTTCATAAACCTCCAAAAATGTCTGCATCACAATTGGTTCTATGCAGTGAAACCCTTTAGACTCACCTTTCCAGTAGAGGTCTCTCCCTTCTCACTTTCTGTGCTTCACTGCTCTGACTCCTACAAGTCATCAGGGTTGGTGGAGTGATTAATACTAGTGTATTAATGCATAAAAATGTGTTTTTTAAATGTCTTTTTTTGAGATTACCCTCTTTTACCCCAAAAAATTTGAATCAATTTTAATGTTGTGTATGACCGCCTAGTATGGTAATCTGTCTCAAGTCAGTAAAAACTGACTTTGCGCAAGATTGCAAGGAGGAGTCAAGTTTAACTGAGCGACCTCTATAGCAGGCAGCTGGTCAGTAAGGTGACTTCTTACCTTTAGATTTCTGTTCACCCTCTCAACAAAAAAATTTAGTCTTCTATCCTCAGGCAGACGGTACAGACTGCCCATTAAACAGCCGTTGAATTCTCTGGCTCATTGCACTGACACTTTATCATTTTTGTCTTGACGCTGGATAATCTCTACTGGGCGTCATGTTCTATGTACTTATGCACTTGTTGTGGATTATTTACTCGTGTCGTTTATGTATTTGTTTGTCTCCAGCTGCAAACAAATTTCCCTGTGGGGACAGTAAAGATACCTTTGACCCTTTGACCTTTGATAAAGTTTACTGTATAAACTCTTATCTTTATGTAAACAACCAGGACATTCTCAGTGCTTTCAGACTAACTAGCTAGCTAAGTAGCAGTGTTTTTAGTGTCGGAATATAACTTATAAGGTCAGAGGAGAAACATGGACTCAGTGATGGGGCATTCTCTAAATGAACAAGTGCAACTGATTGGTTAACGACACACTAAAAGGACTCTCTACCTTGCTTTGTGAAGTGAAGGGAAACTGACAGATTTATGATTACATTTAAGTGAATAATGACATATTATATGATTATTTATTTAAAGTCATATTCTAGCCACTTTGTATTGGACTTTTCAGTACTTTATAAATATCTAAACACCACATCATTTTGGGGGGCTTAAGAATATTTTTGGGAGGCTTCAGCACCCTTTAAATAGGCCTAATGATGCCACTAACAGACACAAAAACAGCTGTTGGAGCTGACTGATAGATGACCCAGCGGTGATCAGCTGATACTGTCATCACTAAAAGACGTTGCTTTATGTGATGCTCCAGAGGAAAGGATGTCTGATTTCTCTTAAAATAAATCTTGTTTCCTCTCTCCTCATTTCATTTCCTCCATCTCTCTCATTTCCGGCTGGGAGGGACTGAGATGCAAGTGAAGGAAGTAAGGATGAAACTGATATCCCATATGGGGCATGTCTGTCAGTGAGAAGACTTCGAGCACAGTCAGTGCTTTGGGACACCATTCAATAGGCAGCTCAGAAAGCTCTTTTGATGAGGGGATGAGAGGACACTGCAGTTAAATGGGATTCACCCATGAGACTTAACACCTTTGTTGTCACATAATTTCCACACACCTGACTGAATAAAAGAAGTCCAAGTATCTGTCATAGAAGCAGGAACAACTTGATTCTCAAGACAATCAGTGTCAGGAGTGTATGCCCTCAAGTGGTCCCATAATTATACCCTATTAGACACACAAGCTTAACTGACTGCATATTTCCTGCCACACCTGCAGTACTTGGCTTTTTATATCCATGATCACTTCATACGTGACAGAGACCACAAGAACAACCAGGTATTCGGGTGGATGAGGGTGGGGCAAGACAACATAGTTAAACTTGAATATGCTCTGTAAAAACTGAAATGAACCCAATGTTTTTTGTTTTTTTTTCTCAAAAAACAAACAAACAAAAAACCTTTTTCACATTGTTATTATGGGTTGTTGTGTGTAGAATTTTGAATGAAAAAAATATGTACTCTTTTTTGGAATGAGGCTGTGAATACTTTTGGATGCACTGTATTTTCATGACAGAGAGCACACACAGCCATGTGATAAAGAAATGTACTGTTAAATATCATTGTCAACTGAAACCAGGAATGGCTACCCTAGATTAGCAACAAAACTGGAAATAAAGAAAGTAGTTTGGTTAAGATAAAATAAAAGCATTTTAAATTTTGTAAATATGATGTTCAGTATGTATTGATGTAATAGATGAAGGACAACTTGACCAGAAGGCAGAAAATGGGTTGGGGCAAGTTGGGCCAAACTCATCAGAGGAAAATGTTTGGGTTTTTTTTCCCCCAGTGAAGTGCGGAGGTCACAAGGTGAAGCTTGATGGGTACCTTAGCTGTGCCTCAAACAAAACTGATCTACTACACAAATACCCTTATATCAAACAGATGATCTCAGACTAAACTGTCCTACCTGCCTCACGAAGAACTATTTTAACTTTTAAAAAACCAACAGCCACTAAGGCTTGACATCAAGTAAAGGGTGAAATGGTAATAACAGGAATGTGAGCAAAATAAATGGGTTTTGGAGACATTTCAGTCAAAGAATCTGAAATGGGAATTACATAGGTTCAAAATCTCTGGAAACACGATGGCTGCTGTTACTGCCTGGCTCAAGGCAGACAACAAGAAGGGAGGCAACACACAGAATTAACCTTTAACAAATATTTTATTTAACTGAAGTAAACCCAAAATAGTCAAATATATGTATGTATGTGTTAGAATCAGTAGTGTCAGCAAGTGTGGATGTGTGAGCATGTGTGTGGTGGATGTTGGTGGATAAGCAAACCCAAAAATGCGATGGCTGGATGGCAGGTGCAGGCCTTGCTCAGAGAGAGAGTGAGAAACTCTGCAGGCAGGCCTTTTATGCCTTCATGAGACCCCGCCCTAATGGCAAGGTAACTCAGCCCCTCCCAGCTCCACACTCCACCTTCCACCTTCTCCCAGAGGCTGCAACAAAGAGCAGAGTGAGACACGTGGAAAGGGAGGAAGGGGAGGAGGAGCAGGAGGGGTTGTCACACTCCCACCCTTAAAAGTGGGGTTCACACTAGTAACCCCAAAACACCACAACCAATAAGTAAATAAAACAACCACAATAGAATTGAATAATTACCTCACTGTTCTAGTGCTTGACCAACCTGGTAAGAAAATGTTAACATGAATGTTTCTACAACCTGCAGACGTTCCCATCCCTCGACCACAAAACCACCAACTCAGCAACCTCGGTACCTAGGAAGCATTTTAAGAGAAGGACAGCCAGCATGGACAGGGAGAGAAACTGCAGAGAGAAAAAACACTTAACCAGACATCGCACGAGACATGGCATCAGCCACTGTGTTTTCAACCCCCTTTACATGTCTGATATCTAGATGAAATGGCTGGAGGAAAAGACACCAGGTCATTAGGGCTAAAACCTAAACTCTCCTGGGATACCTCCCTAGCAACTAACAACAACCAGGGTAACCCTTCCTCCCAGTCACGATCCAACTCTGTGCAAAAGGCACGGAGAAGAGACTTGAGGGTTTGATGGAATCTCTCCAGAGCTCCTTGGCTCTGGGGATGGTAAGCAGTCGACTGGGAATGTTTGATATTCAACTGCTTGAGCACCTCTGTAAACATTTTGGAGCAGAAGTTAGAACCTTGATCTGACTGTATCACCTTTGGAACACCAAAAATGGAAATGAACTGAGTCAAAGCTCTGACTACTGACTTGGTGGTAATATTTCTGAGGGGGTAAGCTGCTGGGTAGCGGGTAGCCTGACACATCACTGTAAGCAAAAAATTGCTACCAGCTTTTGAACGTGGCAAGGGTCCAACACAATCAATAAGAAGGTGCTCAAAAGGCTGATGAGCAACAGGAATTGGGTACAAAGGAGCAGGCTTTATGGATTGGTTGGGTTTCCCTGTCAGCTGACATGTGTGACAAGTCTTAACAAAAGCAGACACATCCTTCTTCAACTTAGGCCAGTAGAAATGCCTCAAAATTTTATCATACGTCTTCCTTATCCCTAAATGACCCGCTACTCCATCGTGAGCAGCCTGAAGCACAGTCTGACGCACTGAGGAAGGCACAACAAGTTGTATAACTTCATCACCCACAAAACAGTCACCCTGAGGAACCCACTTTCTCATTAACAACCCATCCTGGAGAAAATAACCACGGGCTGCACTCTCCTTCTCATTTTCTGGAAGAACCTGACTATAAAGATCTTGAAGCGAGGAATCTTTCCTTTGCTCATTCACTAAATCACTGGAAGACATAGGCCAAGTGGGAACGGGGACAGACACAGTTTTCCGATCTTGGTTGTCAAGACCAGAACCATCTGCACGGCACGTAGCACGTGTTGCTACACAGGTAGGGAGTGCCGCTGGAGAAGAGATGGGAGACTCAGAAACCTCAATCTGAGAACTGACAGGGATCACCTGAGCAGGAGAATCAGGCCACACACGAGCACCAGCCAGATCATTTCCAAGAATGACATGTATTCCCCCCATGGGCAAAGCAGGGCGTACTGCCATTACTACCTCACCTTGCACCAGGTCTGAGAATAATGTTATCTTATGCTGTGGTGCAGAAAAAACAGTCAAACCCATACCCTGTACCCCTACACTCGTACCACTGCGAGTTTCAGTAGAGAAAGGTAACACAGAGTCCAAAATAAATGAATCTAGTGCTCCTGGATCTCTCAAGATTTTCACAGGAACTCTGTCCTTACCCCCAACCAGTGACACAAAACCATCAGAAACAAAGGGAAGATAACCAGGGTCGATTTCATCCGTAGAAAAACCTGTCAGATCCACAACAGGATCCACACTCTTCGCCTCTGAGGAAGAGGGTTTAGTGTGTGCCTGCACTGCAGCTATAACACTGGCCCGCTCCTCTACTCGCACAGTCATAGCAGCCCCAGCTGGTTTGGTTGGTAAATAACCTGTTTTAACTTTCTTTCTCAACACAGGACACTCATTTTTCCAGTGACCCTTACCAAAACAGTAATTACAAATCCGACTGGAGTCCAACCTACCGGGCACCCCACGGTCACCTTTAACTGGGAATTTTGTTGTTCCTTCGGACTGACCCTTACTGCTGGAGTAAGCACCCCCACTACTCTCTCTACAAACAGCATCAACCCGTCCACGTTCAAAGAAACCTTTATGTGTCAAAACAAACTCATCTGCTAACTGGGCAGCCTCTGACACTTTGGTAACTTTTTGTTCATTTAAATAAGTCACAACACGATCAGGCAGAGTGTTTTTAAACTGTTCCAGTAGGATCAACTCCTGAAGATCCTCCAAGGTTTCAACCTGAGATGAAGTACACCAACGCTGAAAATGAACTGTTAAGTCACGAGCAAACTCAGTGTGCGTCTGCTTCTCTTTTCTTGCCGTCCTAAAGCGCTGACGATAGGCTTCTGGTACCAGTTCATAAGCTTTAAGCACAGCTGCTTTCACTAACTGGTAGTCGTCACTATCAGCAACACTCAAGGCTGAAAAAACCTCCTGGGCCTTGCCAGTAAGAATACACTGAAGCAGCAATGTCCTTTCAGTGTCAGACCAATTTCGAGCCTCTGCCAAACGCTCAAACAATACAAAGAAGATATCAGGGTCTTTTTCGTTAAATTTTGGAACCAACTTCAAATTTACAGCAACATCAAATGAAGGAGCAGAAGGAACAAACATAGCTGATTTTTGAGCCTCAGGAGTCTGAAACTTACCTTGACTCATAAGCTCCAGCTTGTAACGCTCCAACTCAAACTGCTGTCTGGCCTGAGCATGGGCCATTTCAGCTTCTCTGAGTCGGGCATCGCTTTTTAACTTTTCTAACTCCAAAACATGCTGCTGTTCATGCTGCAGCTGAAGCAGTAGGAGCTCTTTTTGCTGCTCAAAAGACAATCCAGCCCCAAACCCAGTCAAAACAGGTGCTACACTAGGCACTTTACCTGAACCAGGGAAAACTGCACCAGGACCAATGGCCACTTCAACAGGGACCTTTTCACTCTCTACCTGGGCAGCCAGTATTTTTTTTTCCACCAAGTGGGCCTTTAAAGTGACTAGAAAATCTTCCTTACTTAACCTTCTGGAAACATCAATACCAAAATGATCAGCCACCTGCAAAAGCTGCTCCTTTTTATAAGTGTTAAGTAACCCCTCACTAGGAGAATGAACAAAATCCTCAATTGAAGCCATTACAGTAGTTACTTAGAAACACTACCTGGACACTTTACATAAATTAGCACACCAGAGAGGACAAAGCACAAAACAAATTTCTTCACTGCTAACGAGATGAAAGGCTGCATTAATATGGGACCATATTCCTCTAGCTAACTGCCTAACCAATGCTAACTGACTCACTCAACCCTAGTCTTCATGCAGGCTAGCGGCGGGATAAATTAAGCACACAGCCCAGTAACCCGGTTGACTCTTAGCAAGCTAACAGCCACCTAGACAGTCATGGAGTGCACCCGAGCATCAGCTCTAACCACTTACTGCACAAAAATAACAAACTAAAACAAAAAAAGGGTCAATGGGGACATCTAGTGCCCCACATTGCTTGTGCCTGGCAGGAATATGGGTTCCCAAATGACCACACAGCCCCTCACCAACCAGCAGATCAGAAAGCAAACTCAACAGGCCTTCCAACTACAACATCAGGTAATTAAACTCTAACTCTGTGAACCACCTCCCTTTCACACTTAACAAAAATGGTTACACAGCACTAACTCTTCGCAGGAACAAAGGAATTAAGATCCCGGACGAGCCCCCATTTGTTACTGCCTGGCTCAAGGCAGACAACAAGAAGGGAGGCAACACACAGAATTAACCTTTAACAAATATTTTATTTAACTGAAGTAAACCCAAAATAGTCAAATATATGTATGTATGTGTTAGAATCAGTAGTGTCAGCAAGTGTGGATGTGTGAGCATGTGTGTGGTGGATGTTGGTGGATAAGCAAACCCAAAAATGCGATGGCTGGATGGCAGGTGCAGGCCTTGCTCAGAGAGAGAGTGAGAAACTCTGCAGGCAGGCCTTTTATGCCTTCATGAGACCCCGCCCTAATGGCAAGGTAACTCAGCCCCTCCCAGCTCCACACTCCACCTTCCACCTTCTCCCAGAGGCTGCAACAAAGAGCAGAGTGAGACACGTGGAAAGGGAGGAAGGGGAGGAGGAGCAGGAGGGGTTGTCACACTGCCAATATGCTTTCTGAACCAGAAGCTGTTTCTTAATTAAAAATTCACAAGTTCAAACTTGCATTGTCTTAAAGACTTTATGATTTCATTCCAGAATTCAGACCTCAGAGGTACGGGAGTCCGCAGGCTTTGAGCTGAAGGGGGTCAAACTGTCTGTCTTGAATGCATGGAGCAGGATGCGCCTGGTATCAGATAACAGTCTTGGAGAAGAAAGGTTAAATGTGTGAAAGGTCTGAGTTGGCACTAACCCCTTCCTTTTAGGTAAACACCAAAAGATGCTGACAGTGAGGGGACACATCCTTAGCCAAGCCTGCATCCAAAGACAACACCCAAGAAATAGATTATTGTATTAGATAGGAGGAGATGTCGTCTGTATAAGGGACCCAGGACAACATAGCTGGGTCTGAACTGACCAGACTTCTACACTCTGTATTAGAGAGAGGGAAAGAACCCAGAGACCCTGTTTGCACATTCTTGATCCATTGTAATCATTAAATTTGGCATAGACTGAAAACTCGACTGTCTCCTTCTACTTCTTCCATCCACTTCCTGTGTTCAACGCAGGAAATGGTAAAAGGTAATTAGGAGTCAGATTCTTTATTTTAGACACGTCACATCTGGTGGCATTACCAGCAGTTTGTTGACATATAATTTTACCCAACTCATCCAACGTTTCCAACAAAATTGAGTCACAACAAAGTATCTTATTCATATTTTTACACAGCAGCAACAGTTACTTACAGTTGTACATTTTCTCTGCCATTGTTTGAGCTCTCCGCTGGTTGAAAAGTCTCCTCAAGTTACGTGTGACAGCAGACTGAATAAAAGGGGCGGGCGAGTCCATATCCGGATACTTTGACCAGACTTGTTTTGATGCAGACTTTGAATTGGACCAGTACTTTGACATAATAAAATCATTACTCTAAACATTGTCAAAAGAAAGACCTCTGAGAGGAAAAGATTAAGAAAATGACCCTTGTTGTGGGTTGGGCCTGTAATAATCTTTTTTTAAAGACTCAACAATATTAAAAACAAACTGTGGCTAAAAGTTTTAGCTACAAACATATATATTTACCCCCCTTACTACCAGGCCATCCTCATAGAGTAGTATCATAATCGCAAACAGGTCAGACAACCTCTCAAGGACAGATCAGGAAGTTAGGATTTCAGCAGGGTGTAGTCAGCACAGTTTGCCTTTGTGTTATCATAAAGTTTTGTTTTGTTTTTTTTTTAAAGGCAAAATCCTGGAAAATAATTGATTCATTACACGCACACCCTATGTTGAGCAGCCTGAGGTGCCGGGCAATTGATCTTAAAATGGGAAAGTTCAGGGTCAAAGAAACCTACTTGAACTGATTTGATTTTCAACAGTTTGAAACTCAGGGTGTGTGGAATCCTGGTGTCATTGATCAGAGCATCATAGATCATAAAAAAAAAAAAAAAATTCAACCTTGTTCAGCTTGCTGTATTAACTAGCCGTTTTGTAAACCTAGAACAGGTTTATCAGCATGACTATCCAGTCATGAGTTTGCAGCATAGAAGAGAGAAGAGAGACGCACCGACTTGAGAATATGGTAGGAACTGTTTCTTATTTTTCCTATATTATTTTGAATGTTTTATTGTCATGGCAAGGTTGACCTGTAGCATCACTGTGAAACCCCATGCCATCCAGCAGTTACATGATTTGACAAAAAATAAATGAATAAATAAATCTTTTTTATATTCTGTGATGTGCTTCTGAACACACAGATCTAATGTTTTAAACACAAATATAAAAGCCGGTCTTAGGGTGTCTAACTACATATTAACTACATAGTGGCACCTGATGTCATAGCTAAGAAGTTCCATTATGTGTGGACCTGAGTATGCCTCACCTTCAGACCATTCCCCATGAGTATGAAATAAGGAATATACTACTAATCCAATGCTTAAAAACTGGTAGAATAATAAGTAATCATTGATCCAGAACCAAAGAACTAGCCTAGCATCACCTGAACTGCAACAATAGAATTAATTGTATTTTTATTTATTATTTAAAGTTTTTTATTTTTATTTTACAAAGTTCAATGTGTTGGAAAGTGAACACTAAAGCACACTTATTTGGACAAACTAAATTAAACACTCTGGAAATGCCTTTAAGAAACATTTTAAAAAATGTTCAAAGTTAATACATTTGTTATGACTATTTTTAGTCTTGGTTCCCTATCTTATCAACTTATTGATCAGGATTAGATAATGAATGGACACTGGTCACTTGTCTCTTTTGGCAACATCCTATTCCACATCTCTCCTCAGTGGCCTGTGCATGACAAAAAGCAATTCTTGCTGGTATCTGGAGTTTGTATCATGACTGTGCTGATACTCCACATCGTAAAATTAAAAACCTGGGAGCTGCCCGATGAGACTCTCATGACAAGGTAAGGCCCATAATTTGTGTGTGTGTGTGTGTGTGTGCGTGCGTGCGTGCGTGCATGTGTGCGTGCGCGCGTCCCATGTGATATACTTCTGTTTGGCTTGGGTTGAGAAAGAGGAAATGCAAGAAGAAAGCAACAATATGTCTCAAAACTCACAAGTAATGTTTCCTCTTTCAAAGCAGAAAAAGATTTGCTCAAGGAGCATCCCAAAACTGTTAATGATGCTCAGTAGAGAGAGGCTAGACATCAAACTCAGCAATGCTGTTTTTCAAATGTCAAATTTGACTAACTGCTACAGCCATGCCTATTGACTTTTGTACAAAATGTCTCCTGTACCAAATAGAAGGTGTGGCTTGGATAAAATGTTGAAGAAATGAAGCCAATTTTTTTAAAGAAAAAATTGTGAAAAAAAAAACTTTTTTTCCCCTTTACTAATGTCAAATTTTAACAAGCTGGTAGTGCAATACTCTTTGACTTTGGTACAAAAGCCACAAAGTTTTATTTCATTCAGGTCTACCTGTAAAATGAGGTTGAAGGAGGATTGGATTATCCTCTGTGGAGGAGTTCATCCTGGGAGAAATGCTGGTGATAGCAAACAATACCACATTTTGTCCCACACAATTCAAAATACTATGAGTCTAAAGTTTCATTTAGCAGACGCTTTTGTCTAAAGCAATATACAACACAAGCAAAAATTTAATGCCCAACTGACTGTTGGTTTTATGTTATGGGTTTCAGAAAGTTTTGGGGTAGGTCTAGGTATGATGCAAAAGCCCACCACAGCAACTCTTTCTATGCTTTAAAGACTACAGGGGCTGAATATTTGAACCTTTCTGGAAAAAATAGACATGACAATGTTAAACCAGTCATCTGTTAGGCCATGCCCACTGATCAAACTTTTATAAACACTTATTTCCCCACTGGGATCCTGTTTAGTGACTCAAAAAGAGCTCAAGGACATTTTACTTTAAAATGATACCTTGTAGGGTCTTGGTGATGTTGCACCAGGTGAAGCAGCATGAAATTTTCTCCTTGTATTAGGGAGTGCTATGACTGTGATTAAAAAAAAAAAAAAAAAAAAAAAAAAAAAAAAAAAAAAGGTACCACATGATGTGTTCAGGTCTAAACCCTCATCATATATGTGTCACATTTGGTTCAGATTGGAGTATGCATGGGTGAGGAAAAAAATCTATTCCCTGTTTCACCCAAAGTTGGGAGCTCGCCCGAACGGCTCCCATTAATGATGGTATATAAAAGGAGCATTGGGGATGCTCCTTTCATACCCAGTCATGACATTCATCTGTTTCCAATGAACCTGTTGAACCTTGTTCACCCGTGGAATGATATTTTTTTCAGCATTCCTCAACTTTCTCAGTCTTTTTCTGCTCCTGTACCAACTTTTTTGGAATGTCTTGCAGGTATCAAAAAAAAAAAAAAACCTTAATAAAAATAATGAAAATGATTTAAAAAATAAAGTAAAAATTAAATAATATATTTTCATTCTCCAGAATGGTAGGCGAGCCACTTGAGAAGAGTTAAGATCAAGAGCATCTGCAAATAAGTCTGAGAGCTTTGTGATGTTGAGTCTACAAAGATTGGTGTATTGCCATTAAACAGGAAACAGAAACATTCTCCAATCTGACCAAAAAACACTATTCATAATGGGAGTTCAGGCCTAAGTACATATCCTGTATTTGTTGATTTCTGACCACAGTCACAGTGTCAGGCAACAAGCTGTCACTGCTTCCAGTAAACCACTGCCAAACATTCCCAATTCATCTCAAGACCCAGTCCCCCTTGAAGTGCATAAGCCTATGTCTAATGCTGTTCACTTTGTGCTTTGTTGTCCACCATTAAACAGTAAATGGTGTTATGAAAGATTCAAAACACTTGTTTAGTCCCCAAACTACACAGAATCCCAACAAAGCAAAATAATGTTTTATGAAGGTATCTGCCAGGGGTGTCAAACTCACAGCTCTGGCACAGGAAACCATTTCTCACAGCCTGGCACTTGACATCAATTTATAGTGAAATCCGGCCTGTTGTGTTCATAGCCCAGTCTGCTGTTGGTACAAAGGTAGAAATATCCAATTTTAGAGTTGATCCTAGTGCAATACAATTACTGCATGAACTCAAAAGGTAGACCAAATGAAAGGTCGATGTCAGGCACAGAGAGTTTCAAGAGAAGTGGGAGATTGATGATTTCTGTGGAGTTTAAGGGGAATTGCACCTGTCTCATATACAAAAAGAATGTTGCGGTTCCTTTCTTTTTCTTTCTTTTTTTCCCAAAAAAGCAGAATTAAATTTCATTATCACTACCATCCTTCAAGGGTGGTATTACCATCCAGTCCTCAGAACTCCACTGGTTCCTGCACCTGTTCTGCTGGCTTTGTAGTTCTCAAAAACCGAGTCCCCACGGATCAGTATGACGAGCTGGCAAAACGCAGAGCCAAGGAACTAAAACAACACAAAGCCAGGTAAGAGATGAATGAAATCTAAGAGTATTTTTGAAGTTTTTCTGAAAGAGATCCACCTGGTGTATGTTTTTAAACCTTCAATACGTGCACTCTTGAAAGCTGCAAGAAATTTGCTCTGCCACTAAAATTCAAGTTGCTTGTTCATACTTGACTTTAATGCTGGACTGGAGGGTTTTAAGAACAGTCTCTGTGTGCTGGACATGAAATCAAAGGCATGCTGCAAAAATAAAGCTTCAATTTAGTGTTCGAAACAACACAATAGCAAACAAAGATATGTAGACTTTTGTTAATGTGTCAGGTTAATATCAGTGGAAGCATTTGAACAACATTTCACTCTTTTCCCCGAGGGTGATTCTGCCTTTTCAATCGCACATGTTGGTATTCATCTCAGCATCTTGTTATGCTGCTTAAACACACTTCATTTGGACCCAAAAGCAGACCAAAAGACAAAGGAGAATGGTAAAAGGGGGTTTTATTGTCTACAAAGATCCAATGGCAGATTGAGGCTGATTCCAGATGGAAGGATGAGGCTAATAGGGGATTGGGGTATGGGCACTTAAGAGGGGAAGATGACATGAAGGCACTGGTTGAACTGAGAGAGAAGCTTTTTGGGTGGTGAGAGGCTGGGCAGAGACACCCTGGAGCTCAGTGGCTAGAGGCAGTCACATCCAGGGGAAACACAAAATGTAAGTCACATGAAAAAATGAGTTGTGTTACTGCTGTTACTTTTATGGCTCCAAAATGTGCCCTCAAATGTAACCATTTACCTAAATTTATTGTAGATGTATTGTAGCTTTATGTCAACACTGCAACTTCCACCATCAACACAAATGAATGATGTCATAGCAGACGTGACTGCAAATGGCGAGTGGTTTGTATTATATATGGATAAAGATAGGCAGTCTCCTTTGGATTAAAATCTTCCCTTTTGTTTTAAAACAAGAACTCCCAGGAAATGGACTCAATTAACCTCAAAAACCAAAAGGGACTGCTTAATAATGTAGATGTGTGATCATTCTTTTAGTCCTTTATTAAAATAGACCTAAATGGAATATATGTAGAAGAAGGAAATATTGCATCTGCTCAGTATTTACAGATAAATACATAAAAAAACTCTACTTCTTCAACACCTCTACTCCCAATCTCCCCAACAGGACCACATCAGTTTTATCCAACCTGCTGATTGCTGCACCAAACTCACCTCTTCAGTATCCTATTCAGGGTTTTACTGTACGCCCACTGATCTCCACCTTGATACCAGGTATGCTACACAGGCTCAGCAGTATAGAGTGTGTTTTCACTGAAAGAGAACTGTTGGGCCTTTGTTCAGAGACAGGATGCTTGGTAGATTGAGTTTTGGATTTCAGCTGCTGTGAAAAGTTGGTAAAGTTCTGTGATAAATGTGCTTGTTCCCATCTAAAGGCAGTATGACAAATCTAACCTCTTCATTTCAGGTTTAATGTTGCATGCAGGACCACAGAAAAGCTATAAGGTTGGTATGATGAGAGGCCATTTTCATCAAGACTGAATCTGTACGACTATAACACTTGACTGGTGGAAACAAGATTACTGCAGCTATTTTAGCCTCAAGCTGTTTCAAATCAGATTCTTTCACTAGTACACTTACATGAAGTACATTACACTATGTACTTACCAGAACAGTGCAAAAGATCTTACAGGGTAGTGTCTCAAATCAAATAATCATCAGTGCACTGCTGAATGACATGATGAGCTGCAACACTCACAGTAGAACAGAGGAAAGGGAGGGGTAGAGTGCGAATGAGCAAAGTGAGTGATGGAAGCATATATATAAGCTCTGGATCATCTTCTATGATGTGCCAGAAGTTAAAGGTTTAATATAAAACTTGAGAATCAGAGGCATAGGTGAAGCCGAGACAGACTGAAAATCCTGTAGCTTAAACGGCCACCAAGTGTCAGGTGTAGTTCCATTACTGAGTGTTTTGTGGTTCTGTTTTCTCAGTGCCCTGAAATTAATGTGTAGTGTCTCTGCTTTAGGTATCTTTGTCAGTATCCAAAGGCGTCCTCGCCTCAAGGATTACACCTGAAGGGGTTACTATTAAAGGTGAGTTTTTGACCTCAGAACAAACACATAAAGGTTTATAGGTCTAAACTTAGAATGACCACATCCAACATGTCAAAGCAAATATAATACAGGAGCTGAAAACAGCTGGTTGTAATGTTGCAGTTCTTTGCGCAGATGATGTCATCAAAATATTTGGAGACCCTCGAAGAAGTGGATAACTAAACTCTGTGGTTGTACATTACAGGTGACGGTGAAATGAGTTTAGTTCTGGAGTCAAACAGCCTGGTGACCCTCAATAATGTGCTGGCCCAAGTGTCATATACCAGCACTGTCTACCATATACACACTGGTGACCTTGGTATGTATCTTATCAAAAAGAAAAAAAAATTATGAAGTCATGTTGAACAGCTAACAGTTAATTTGTCCTTCTCTGCACTTAAGCCTACTTTCACTATAACGGCCATCAAGCCGTGTTTCCCATCACCATCAAAGTGCCTCATGTTCCAGTCCTGTATGACATGGGAACAGGTAGGTCTAAGCTTGTTGCTGAGGTAACACTGGTTTTATTTCATTAAAAATGTAAAGGTAACTTAAACACTTGAGCCAGAAACTGTTAACATCATCCCGTGAGGGAAAAACACAACCCTCTAAAAACAAAGCTGAAAGCAGAAGCTGAAATGACGGGAAGATCTTTGAGTTCTTCTACTCAACTAAATTGGTTGTGTATTTCAGTACAGCACAATGTGTTCTGACATAAGATGACACAGACTTAAAAATAGAGCAAACATGAAAAGGCTCATGCATGTAACTGTTTCATTTATCCTTTAATAGACTCTGCTTATTTACAGATGTCAGTTCTCATGTAACAATCACCACAAAGACATTCCTGCGCTACCCAAGTCTCAGGGTGTTGATAAGCAGCATACGCACTTTCTACAGCAACATAACAGTCGTCATAGCAGATGATAGCTTTGAACCGGAGAATGTAACTGGAGAGCACATCCAACACTACATCATGCCTCCAGCACAGGTATAAACACACAATGGTTAAGTTCTTTGATACATCTGTGTGCGGTACCTTGAGTTTGAGTTATATATTTTTGATTAGGCTTCTGTGTAAAATTTCTAGGATCTATTACTCTTCTATATTAAGAGTATATATATATATATATATATATATATATATATATATATATATATATATATATATATATATATATATATATATATATATATATATATATATATATATATATTAATAAACAATGATAGAAAACTTTGTACTTTTTCACAGTTCTCTTATTTGTTAAGATGCATCATGTTTGATTAGAAGACAGGGAGTGGAAAATGTTTATACAGGCCAAAGATAGAAGTCACCTTTTACACTGTCTGATAAGTTTTTTCTTTTTTTTCCAAAGTTTTAGATCTGAAATCAGGTTCATACCAAAGACAGTGAAATGTGAAGGTCTTCAACTTCCTTTAATTTAGAGAATTTTGCAAATGGAATCTTAACAGCAGTTATTCTTGTATTTGATTTTAATAAAGATTTATAAAACATTTTTCATCTTGGGGGGTTCAGCTGTCAGTATTGATAAGATCAGATATAGTTCAATTTGTTTGGAGATATTTTCCAGTTGTGTTTAACTTAGCTGACACAAATGATTGTGTAACTTGTTTTTACCTTTAGGAGTGATAAGCTTTCAACATCATAATCATAGGGGAAGAATCTAGCCATCGTCACTCTTTTATAAATGAACAGTTGCATTTGAAACTTCATGTAAAACCTGTTTTCTCTCTCAGGGCTGGTTTGCTGGCAGAAATCTTGCCGTCTCACAAGTAACCACCAAGTACTTCCTCTGGGTGGATGATGATTTTCTATTTACTGAGGACACAAAGATAGAGAAGCTGGTGGAGATCATGGAGGCGTTACCTGAACTGGATGTGGTAAGAGGGTTTTCTTTCCCTGCCATTTTTAACCATTCAGCTTAATTAACATGTCAGCAGATTATTTCTTTCAAAGCTTTAAAACCTTCATTTACCTCCACTGATGTCCAATTCTGTCTTCATGAGGACTTTTTCAGAGGCCCAGAGCAGAGACTTAAGAAACTTAGAAGAAAAAATATCCTTCACTGGTTTTGTTTTTCACAGATATACTCACTCACTGACCAAAGAGAACCACCTGTTCCACGTGTTAATGCTGATGTTACTGTTTAGAGTGAAAGTAATCAGTGAACAAGTGAACTTGTCTTCTGTCCTCTCCAAGATGTCAGCTGAAAAAAACAGCATTAAGTGAATGTGCTCAATTGCACTGATGCTCTTTTGGTCTGTTTGAGGCTTTAAAATACATCAAATATATGCTGTGTCCCAACTTGTGTATTCCTGCACTTATACTCACCATCTGAGTGTATAAGCGCATTCACAATGACATTATGGAAAAAAAACTGTGCACTTTGATTTTTCAGCTGGCACACTCAAAACAGTCAAAAAGTTAAGTGCGTAACGGTGGACACTTCTCACACTCAATAGTCGCCAAACTGGCTACATTCATGTAAGTGCACGTATATAGGGTGACCAACCATCCTCTTTTGCCTGGACATGTCCTCCTTTTTGAATGTAAAATTATGTCCGGGATGATTTTTTTGAAATTCTCTAAAATGTCCAGGTTTTGCTCATCTTGTTCTGCAGACCATTAATATTTATAATAAAAAGCTGTACTGGGTCACAGGAATTATTCTAACATACCTCCATGTCAAGATGTTGAGCGTGTACACCGCATGAATGGCGCCAAAGACTCAGGCCGCACCTTCTCATAGATGAAAACAGAAAACATGCTCTGACTGCCTGGGCTGAGCATCCTGACAGAAAATGCCAAAATGTAAAGCCCCGTTTCCACCAAGCGGTTCAGTTCAGTTCATCGCGGTACGGCACGCATTTTATTGCATTTCCATTGACTAAAGCTGAGACAGGTCCTAAAATAACCAAACCATACTGTAAATGCCCCTTTACAGATGAAATGCAGAAGGTATGCTGCCTCTCTTTTCGTTGTGACCGGTGGGAAGTAATGTGTATTCTGTATTTGCAAAGCTGGCACCTATGTGTCAGTTGCAAATAAAGGTTTTGGAGACTTGGAAAACCACATTGGCACAGAAAAGCACTTTTTTTCCCACTTGCATTATTTATATTTATATTACACATTTATTTATTTAGTCAAACAGAAAAGAAATGTTTTAAATAAATGTATGGTTTATAAAGATACTTTGTTGCCTTTGAGTATCTTTGGGTATTCTTGCAGTAACTCCAAGAGGCCAAGTAGGGTGTCCTCTTTTGGGGTTATCAGAATATGGTCACTCTAACTTATTTGAGATGCAGCCATAATAATTTAGTCATTTGAGGAGTCAGGACTTATATCTGACCAGGTCTTTTGTCTCTGTTTTTAAAAGATTGGAGGATCTGTGGGAGGGAACCATTTTGCCTTCACAATAGAATACGAAGAAGGGGATGAAATGGAAGGGGGCTGCCTGTACAGAAAGTCAAAGTCGAAATTTCTGCCACTTCCTGGTTTCCCACAATGTTCTCTGGCCAATGGGGTTGTCAACTTCTTCCTAGCACGAACTGATGCTGTGCAGAAAGTGGGATTTGACCCTAAGCTCCAGAGAGTGGCTCATTCAGGTAGGTTGAGACCTATTTTAAAAAAAAACAACATGTTGAAGCAAATCCAAATCACCTCTCAAGGTTTTTTATCTTTGCTTCAAGAGGGTGTTTCCACTGAAAGTGATAATATCTGTCCCTGGTCCCAGAGTTTTTCATGGATGGATTTGGCTCCCTGATGGTTGCCACCTGTAACCATGTGTCCATTGGTCATCAGCCCCACATCCCTAACAAAGATGCAGGCCGCTACCTGAAGTTCAGACGTCCTTCAAGAAATGACCAAAACTTCAAATTGCAACTTCATTTCTTTAAAAACTACCTCAAGTGCATCCGTTATGGATAGAAGTTTAAAGCCAACATCCTACACCTGTGAACTATTTAAGTCTTAAAGCAGGAAGTAGAAATATGATGTAATAAACTGACTGCTGTCATCCCTGTTTATATTTTTTAAATTGTATCATGGGAAAATTTACCCACCTGTGTGTCTTCCTGTTTTTTTTCTCCCTGGTGAGTACTGATAACCTGTTACCTCCTTTACAGTTTTCCTTTGCAAGATGTCAATATTTGCTCTGAAAAGAAAATGTTCTAAAATTTTCAGGCTGAAGAAGAAAGAAAGAAAACTTGATTCTAAGAGACATTGTTAGCTTTGGGTTGTTATTAACTACGATATGGTTGGTATGTAAGTACCAAAAACAAAAACCTTTAATCAAATATATCACAACTTTAAACCTATGCTGCAGGATGGACAAGGTAACCCAGCTCCATGTGAACAAAAGCCCTGCTTTGTGGACTGCTGTTTGATAACCAACCCCTCCTTCCCCTATCCATTGTGTCACACTGTATCTAAAAAGTGGATATCTATCAACAACATCATAGTTGACTTTGTTAGAGTTTCACTTTCAATCATGAACCTATTTATGTACTGTGTACTTATGTACTTCTGTTTTATAACAAATGCTCCATGGATGATCATAAATATTACAATGCTTATCTGGTTTTTGAAATCTTAATCCCCCCACTAAGTAACTTCATCCAGAAAAAAAACAAAGAGTGACGAGAAACTAGAGCTCTAACCAGAGACCTAGGTGTAGGACCAAATTCAGTCAAATGGTTGTATCTGTTAGAGGTACACATTCCTGGAACAAGTTATCATCACACACCAGAAACTATGACAACTACTAACTTTTCAAAAAAAAAAACCTCAAACATTGGTTAAAAACAAATCAGACATGTACCTATAATACTGTTTTTAGCCTGATGCCTGTTTCTGGAGGCTTTTGGTTCAATGACCTTTTTAACCTTTTACTGTGATGTCTGCTTGTGTCTTGTTTATGTTGTTACTTTCTGCTTATGTTCTATTTTTGTAATTGTCTATTGTATGATTTGTAATTGTGAGGTTTTAAAGTGTCACTTTTTATGCTGTGTGGATGCCTGCCTTGGGACTACAGATGAAATTTAGCATCTGTTACAAGTCTGGTGTATTTACATTGATGCTCAATGCAGCAATGTTGATTAATGTGCATTAAATAAATAAAGGAAATGAAATAATTGAAATAAAAGGAAATGCTCATTAAAATCCATTATTACCTGTTGTCCTTATTGGTCTTTTCTCTCTCTCTCTCTTTTTTATATCAGCTTTACTGTGCCCATTCTGAACGACACATGTCTAGTTTTGATGGAGGATCATGTGTGTTTTTATTCCTTTTTTTTTTTTTTTTTTTTTAAGCATACTTTTACAGCGGAATTTTAACTTGGACCTCCCAGTTTCTCTCTCCTGGTGTGGAGTGATATCAAATTCATGTCTGGTGTTGCTCATTTTACAAGATCAGAAGTCATTGCTCTGTTTGTGCTGTGGTTTTTAGTCTTTAGGGGTTGATGTATCTTTCTCAGAACGATGAAAACACAGAAGACAGTGTAAAGGATTTGTAATGCATCCTATTTTTGGAGATAAACCGCAACAGAGGAGCTTTTTATCAACAATATGTAAGGTCTGTGTAAACGTAGTGACAGGCTATTACTCCACTGCTGCCATTAGCCAAAGTGTGAAGCATTCTGTCCATCTTGTTATCGATGGTATGCTGCAACCATGAATTGTTATGGCTAATGATGGATAACAAACTACAATGTTAATCACTGATGGGGTCTAGTTATGCATGCTTTCTCAAATAAACATGATGCATTAACCCTAAAACTAAAATCTAGAAATGTAAAAATACATCTTATCTGCTAACATGTTATATTAAATATTTTAATATTTCTAAATAAATTGTCAAAAAATATGCACATAATAACAAATTATAATAACTTCTCAGAGCATTCCAGTGTAATTGAAAATATATTGGTAAGTTTGGGAAATGGTGGCAAAAACCTGAAATAGGGCGGTAGTGGAATAGATTTGTTAGGCACTGTATGTTGACTTTTTTTTTTTTTTTTTTTTTTTTCAAATTCAGCTCTCCTTCTTGGAGTTTTTTTGGACAAGATGCCTGGATTGCAGAATGTCTTCCCAATTTTTCCACATCAGACATGGCATGGCAAAAATATATACCTGGGAGTCTAAAACATACTAGGCCAAGAGGTTTCTTGTTGAAAAAGTGTTTGATTAAGGGTGAATAATCACCTTGAATTAAAACAGTACAAAATAAATACATTTATTTTATTGTTCCATTTAACTACATGAACAAAAAAAGTAGAAAAAAGTTTTTTAAAAAGTCTGTCTAGAATATGAGTTTACTAAGTTCATTTATCTGTCTTGTTTGAATCTGAAAATAGCCAAACTTGTTGCACAAAACTACTGAAGAGTGAAAACTTTAATGGTTTAAGAATGGCTCAAATCTTAGTTTTTTTTCTTTGTTTTAAACAAAATCAATTGCAATTTGGACTTGAATTGTTCCTTTGAACAGCTCACAGCAGTTACTCTTTAGTATCTACATGAACTTGTTAAAAAGGACTGGGATGACTTTCTAAGTGATCTTGGAAAAAGTTTCATCTCTAGTTATATGCCTGGTTATGATCCACAATTTGAAATGAGATTATCAGCACCAATATAGGTTATTTCTAAATGATATATCTTAACTTCTCGATTGGGTCGACACACTGAAATCTTTGGGACAACACCATGCCATCTGACAAAATTTAGAAGAGAGAAGAGAGATGTTTTTCTCTGCTGAATACTATTTCTGTGATTAATTTAGTAGTGATAGTGGACACTGGAGCTGAACTGTCAGATTAAAAGGACAGAACAGAAGAAGAAGGTCCTGATCCCAAAGAACTCATATGCTCCTAACAGTGGAGCCAGGTGCCCAGCTGATGCCATCTAAGGTAGTTAACCTGCAGATGTTAGAGAAAGCCTTTCTGAGGTGTTTAGGTCCAATAACAATGATTTCAGTCTTCTCTGAGTTCAGAAGTAGAACATTTCTGCTCATCCAGATTCTTACATCTTTGAGGCACGCTTTAAGTTTAGATGACTGGCTAGTTTCATCTTGCTTCAACGATAAGTAGAGCTGAGTATCGTTTGCGTGAAAGTTTATGAAGTGTTTCCTAATGATACTACCAAGAGGAAGCATATATAAGTTGAAAAGAATCGTACCAAGCACTGAACTTTGAGGAACTCCATAATGCACCCTGGTATGCTAGGAGGATTTATTGTTCGCATGAACAAATTGAGAACGAGTTGACAGATATGATCCAAACCAAGCTAAAGCAGTTCCTGTGATGTCGATATGATTCTCTTATCTCTGCAAGAGAATGTGATTATCAATAGTGTCAAAAGCAGCACTAAGATCGAGTAACAAGAGCACAAAGAGGAAACCACTATCTAAAGCCAAAAGTAGACCAGGAGTGGCTACGGATACTGGTTCCGAAGTGGGACAACCATCAGCTACCTCCTCCACATGGATGACATCAAGCTGTACGCTCAGAGTGAGCGGGACATCAACTCCCTGATCTACCTCATTTGGATCTACAGCAGCGACATCGGAATGTCATTCGGACTAGATAAGTGTAGAAGGATGGTGTCTAAGAGAGGGAAGGTGATCATCACAAAAGGGGTTGAACTACCAGAGGGTAACATTGCAGATGTCCAGTACAGCTACAAATACCTGGGGATCCCACAGGCAAATGGTAACCATGACGAGATGGTGCGGGGGGGCAGCCACTGCCAAGTATCTACAAAGGGTGAGACAAGTCCTTGCGCCCCAACACCTCATACTTGATATCATACATACATCTGCGTCACAATCTGATGCAAAACTGGAGCAAACTGCATAATATTGCAGAAATTTGGGGTGTTTTTGCTCTTGAACAGCATTAGATTAATTGATTTGTGAATTAGTCCCTAAAACAGAACTGATGGGAAGAATAAATTATGCATGACATTCTTGCTTAGACATAAACCATTCTTAAGAAACCCCACTTCTGTATCTGCACAAACTCTAGAACTTTTGTTCTTATTTAAGAGAAACAGCACACACCAGTGGATACATGAGGTATTAGTACTCTGATGATTTAAACCACAGTGCATCGGCCAGCATGTCCTGATGTGTGGTGATCTTTAAAATCCAGAAATAAAGTTAGATTGCTTTATTATACCTATAACTTAAATATCTAACTGAGTTTTGTTACTTAACTACAGCTAGTGATAAACGATGAAAAAATTGCATACAAGTTTTGAGCATTGCTGGTGATAGCACACACCCACATCTACACATTTGCATGCTCTTTTAGAATGAGTGACCAATCAATCAAACTGATGAGCTTGTTAACAGTGAGAGGAAGCAGAACAAATGGTAATAGTGTAGATATTTTATGGAAGGTTTATGATTTTGCCTTTTTTTTCTCCCACATGGAACAAGACTTTAAATAAGTCTGACACTGTGATGGGGAAAATAGGAAAGAGGGGGAAATTATTCTAGCAGATACTAAAAGAAAAATAATTGGACTTTTAAGCTTTTTAACAGCATTACACAATGCTGTCATCAAGTTGTTGTTTTTTTTTTGTTAATATTTTGCATTTATTTACTACTGAACAAGTGACAAGATTTAACTAATTTAAAGCTGAAAATGACATTAATTCATGATCATTTTATGGCAACTTTTTAATGTTCCTTCTGGAACTTTTTGTTTGTGAAACAAAAGGGTTCACAGATCAGCAAAGATCTAAACCTTTCATGCAGGTGACACGGAAGGCAAGGTAAGTGCACTCCTTCAGGTGTTCCACCTCCTTTTGGGTTGCTTGTTAATGTGACTCAGTATCATTGATAGTTGTTTGTCTTACCCTGCAGGTCTGTTGTTTAAGCTCTTTTCAGGTAAGAAAAAAAGTTATTTTTCATACAAATATACTGTATATTATTTTATTTATCTTAACTGGCAACAATTGTTGATATTTCTGTTATGTTTAAGTTTTTTCTAAAATTCCCATAAACTGTAAAACACTATGACAAGTTTGCATTTAAAATTGTAAGTAATTTGACTACATATTGGATGACAAAAGGACAAAAAGGGACATTTTTTAAAGAAAAAGAAACTGTCAAATATTTAATAAATGAGTTGATTAATGGATAAATGAATAACCACACATTTTATTCATATAGTAAAAATGACATCTTGTGCTACACTCAAATTTGTTGAAAAAGTAAACAAAGCTTTATACTTGTGGCTTAAATCATCTTTTTTAACCTTCTGCTGTATCAAAATGTTTCCCGAGAAACAACATTTTTAATGTTTAGTTGTGCTAGATAAATATTTCAATCATGATTTATGTTCTCTTAAATTCCTTGTGCAAAATAAAATTATGATTGCAGCTAATGGGACACGGTGTGAAACGTTGTTTCTCATGTGTGATTTTCTGGTTCTGGTTTGCTTTCCTGGTTTGTAATCTGTTGTAATGTAATCTGTGTATGGCATGCAAGGTGTGACAAGATAATTAAGGGTGGAAATTTTACAAGCTCAAGTCACTGTTTGTGTCCTCAACCAACCTTAAAGTCCCAGAATGATATTTTGATGATGTCACCAAGTCAAAAATGAAAAGTTGTAATAATTTAAATATCAGCTATTCCTCAAAAAGACATGTTTTTGGTATAATTTAATTAAAACTTTTTAGTTATCTTTTACACTTTTTGAGAAAATGTAACATTTGTGGTGCTGGCCCAAGCTTCCATAAGTGGGTGCAGAGATGGAGTCTTTATCCCTTGAAAAACAAACTTTTCCAGATAGTCCTCACAGCTCCTTTAATAATCTAAACTGCTGAGTCATATAAAGATTCAACCTCAGTACAGTGAGTGCTAATAGATGTTCTGTTAATACTGTAAAAATCAGCTTTTTTGGCTTGGTGTGTACATGTTTTCCAGTCTTTCTGTAGCCAGCCTCAACCTGAAACTTGAAGAACTGCAGTATTTGGCACTTCATTTCAAAAATGATCCACATGCAGTTCCTGTAGAAGATCTGTTACTGGAAGACAGTGTAAAGAAGTGGGCAAGGCCAACTGAAGAGAAAGAGGTGTTTGATGGGCCAATTTAATAAAAACTGAAAAAAAAAAGAAAAGAAATAGGTGCACAGTACCAGTGTAGTGATCACATCCAGAAACAGGTGGTTTGTCACAACTTTCACTATTGTCATTACTATTGTCGGTATTGTCATTGTCAATTTATTTTTCAAATATGAAAATGTTAGAAATCTGTTATAGGATGAAACAAATCTAATATTAATTCAATTTTATTAAGTCCAAAATGTAATATAATAATAGTACAAAGGATTTTTCTAAACCAAAATGTCAAAAAGGGCATTAAAGTACATATGCTCTTATACGGGTCAGTTTTGACCCATGTATGGAAGAATGTAGGGTACAATGACTTGTGCATCTAAGAGTTAACCACAAATTTGCAGAAAAGGTTACACATTAAGGTTTCAGTGTCCCAATTACTGAAAAAAACAGGAATCATTTTTTGCTGTATGTGTCTCCACTGTGATAAAGTTTTTTGTTTGTGCCTTATTACTTTGTAATCTTCTCTGTTTGTCATACAGGAGCTTCATGATATCAAGATGCCCTTCATACTGAGAAAACTCAAACCCAGATGCTTTATTTACCTACTGTGTATCCTTTCCATTGGTGGGATGTCTCTGTACTCGGTAATAACTCTCCTCGCCTTGCAGTCTAACGAGTCCAGATGTTTGAAAGATGTTCATTCGAAGTTTGGGAAGATGGTCAGTGCTTCTCCGAATCCTTTTTTTTCAAGAATCGAAGAAGTGTCCGAGGAAGTTTTCAAGTGGTGGAAGGTAAACCCCAACAATACCCTCTTCCTGATCACTGGGAATTATTAGAATAGTGGAAAATAAATGGATGGAAAGGTCATAAAACAGAGAACTTTCCCTCAAGAGATGAGGCATTGATTCCAAGGGAAGGGGAGTAAGTGTTGACTTCTCATATTTGGTATCTTTCTTTTATTTCAATGAACTTGAATTTTTATGCAAAACCAAATCATGATCCCCTTAAACCCATCAATCTCTCGTACCTAAACCTATCCTTAAGATCTGATTTTGAGGACTCCAAACACCAATTGCATGTTCTTAGTGCCAAATTCATTTTTCGATGAAGTCCAGCTGTACAGTGCAAAACTATACAAGCAAACTTGAACATGGACCTCTGCGTGTTCCTTCTACTGGTGTTAGCAGTGAGTCACATGTTTATCATGTGCAAGGAATATAGAGAGTATAAAGTATTGCTTTCTCTAAACTGTGTGCTGATCAAACAAAAAACTGCTCGATGACTTGATCATCTGAAATCTGATCACCAGAAAAACATTCATTCAGTCATTAAGGTGTGTCTACACTTCAAGTAACCTCACAGTCGAGGAAATGATCAAGTTTCCTCCCTCCTTCTTCTATTTCTTAATAACTTCGAACTAAGTTTATGTTCAATAATCACAACTGTGTGTGTTCTAGGATATTTTTTGTTTAAAGAGACTGTGAGGACTTTCAAAGTAATAATCCACAATTTAAAATGAAATTATCAGCACCAATATAGGCAATTTCTAAATGCTATTTCTTAGCCAGCTAAACGGGAGAGTGATAGAGCATCGGCTAAAGGCTAAAACATGAGCTAAAGGCTAAAACATGAGCTGAAGGCTAAACATGGGCTAAACTGATTGTTATAATGTTCATTCCAACCCACATGCAGCAGTTACACTGCAGTGATCTGTTCAAACTTGAGTCTGTCAATAATACGAAGAGTGAGGTTACATTAGCTCTACTTGGCGGATGAGCAGGACATAAGGATTAGCTAATGTTACACATTAGCCTACAGATAAGTCTCAGAGCACTGAGCTATGAGTAGCACTAATATAGGTGGTTTCTAAACTACAGTACAAACTGACAAAGTTTACTTTTTGTTCAACAACTGTGCTATCTATCGATCTATCTGTCTGCCTATCTATCTTTCTTTCAATCTATCTAGATATCTGTCATTCTATTTTTTTTTTTTTAAATGCTTTTGGTAGGAGAAAACAGACAAAAACAGGATTCACATAGAGACTTACGAAAATTAAAGGTACAGAATGTACAGGTCAGTAGGAATGATCTGAGAGAGGGTACTTCAATCAATGGAAAGTAGGACGTGGTATCAGTAGTGTCTTGATCCTGAATTTTGGTTTATGGTAATATCGTGAGACTTTTTTGTAAGGAAGAAAGGAGAAGGAAGAAAGAGAAAATAACCGAGACAAGATAAAGAAAGAAAAAAGTAAAAGGAAGAAATAAAGCCTCCTTAAACCAGTTGGTTATTGGTGATGGGGTTAAGATTGATGAAATAAAGTAAAATTTTTCTCTCTGTTTAGCCCATACAGGGTTCCAAGCGGAACTTCACTTACTACAAGATGACAGTGGAAAAGACGTTTCAGATGATCCCACCATATCTGGAACCTTTTAAACCAAGTCCTGAAAGCTGCAGGACTTGTGCCGTGGTTGGTAATTCTGGTCACTTGATTGGATCACGTTATGGACCTCTGATAGACTTTCATGATGTTGTGATAAGGTGAACCAACAATAAAGCATTCAATTAAAAGATTTCCCCTGCAACAAATCTGGTTTTATGTTTTTTTTATCTGTGATAACTAATTTTCCCCTTGTTTCCTCTAGAATGAACAGAGGCATTACCAAAGGCTATGAAATGGATGTTGGGACAAAGACAACTCATCGCGTAATGTATCCAGAGAGTGCCACTCGTGTGGAAAACACCACTCATCTTTTGTTTTTTCCATACAAAATACGTGATTATGAGTGGCTTCGTGACAGCATGCATTCAGAGTAAGTTCACCGTGAAAAATGAAGAAGTCCCCACATTACCAACAACTAATAATATTGTGAAAAGGTTTAGGGATTCAGAAGAATTCTCTGTACAAAAGGGACAAACCCAAAAACTAATACTGGATGGCTGTGGTCTTTGGGCTCTCAGAAGGCACTGTGTTAAAAACGGGCATGACTGCAGTAGAAATTACTACAAGGTCTCCAAAAACATTGTCTGTGAATGCAGTTTGTTGCTGTATCCAAAGATGCAAGTACATAATCCTCTGTGACAAAGTGGAGAGACAACCCAGCACTTTATAAGTGTACAGTTCAAAAAACATCGTCCATTATGGAACAGAGATGCATAAGTACGCATTGCGCGGAACAATACACAGGTCTTATAGAAACATGCTAACATCCAGAAAATAGCGTTTTCACAGAAGACCTTGCATATGTTAGCAAGACAATAGCACCAAACCATATTCTGAGGACTTTGCAAATCAGATCACAGTATCAAAACTGAGTCATCCACCTTTGTTTTTCTCCAGTGGCCTATGACAGCAGTCTGCTGCTGTAATGCTTTTGAAATGACATGTTTTTAATCAGACTAACATTGTATACTTTTTTAGTCTCTAAGAAATACTTGGTTACCAATTTATTTTATGTTGCATTTAAAGTTTAATATTTTTTCCATCAGGAATGTTCGTCGGAGGAGAATAAACAAGGATGTGGTTAGTATTCTTAATGTAAACTGGTGTTGTGCATTCACTATGGAATACGTTTTTCAAATGTAATTATAGTGTGACTCTTATTTGTAGAAGGTGACGTACCTCAGCCCAGCTTTCATGAAATACGTTTATGATGTGTGGCTGGGCAAGAAGGGCGGGTACGGGTCCACCGGCTTTATGACTGTGATCCTCAGCTTGGTCATTTGTGATGAGGTAGGTTTAAAATCACAATCACAATGTTTGTTTGCTTTTCTTCTGACAGTTTCAAGGTTAGCGACATACCAAAAAATACATTTATGAAATCTTTTACATTTTTAAATGTTACATTTTCATGTACTGTATGTGTCAGGTAAACCTGTTCAAAGGGCACTTCTACTTCTCAAACTCATACTCAACTTTATTGTACCTTTCATACATTTGAGAATGCAGCCCGAAGTGCTTTACAGAAAAATGAAACACTGGCTAATCATCGGTATGTGAGACGAGTTCTAAAAATAGTAAACATAAAACCAGTGCAATAAAATCAATATAACCTGTAATAAATACTATAGAATCAGTAAGAATACATAAAATAAATAATAAAATAATATATACTTAAAATAAAATAAGATAAAAAATAAATAAAAGAATGATAAAAATGACATTAACAGTTATGATTAAAAAATAGTAGTGCTGATAAAGGTAATAATACAGTCCAGAGCTAAAATGAAGTTATTCCAAATTAAAAGCTAGGTTAAAAAGGTATGTTTTAATTTTACCCTTAAAGACAACAATATGAAGTTCATAAGTGAAGCAGACTAGTTTTTAACACCTCTGCATTGTCTTCATATTTTAAGGCACTTGTTGAGCCCCTGCATAGTGAATGCACTGATAGCAGATGCCAAAGCAACAACCACCAACTGAGAAAAATGAAGCCAAGGGCTAAAAGTAGCACTTTAAGACTGGCTCTGATTGTACCAGAAACCATGACGCACCAATTTAAAAAAAACCATTTTAACATCAAAAATGGTTAAAAAAAAAAAAAAAGCCTGGTTAAAAAATGACTTCACACACACACACTTCAGAATCAGAATCAGAAATACTTTATTTATCCCAAGGGAAATTGAGTTTCAGTCACATCCCGTCCAAGAAACATGAAAACACAAAGACATAAACATGGGGGACAGGAACAGGAGAACTGTGGGGCAGCCAATGTGCACAGCGCAGCGCACCCATTTCATCAGATGTGGAAAGATTACACATAAGGGAAGAAGAGGACAAAAAAATCAAATACCAGACTGTGCTCCTGAAGGGGGAGCACAGTGTGAGATTTGGAAAAAAAAAAACACCTCAACATATAAGCACATGAATGACCAGTACACCAGAGACCAACAAATATGAGAGGGTAGGGGTGTCAGGGAGGGAAGGTGTCCCAGCACACCACCACATCCAGCATCTTTCTTAGGGCACTCAGTTAGTGTTTGGCTGTTGTGTACTATTTCAGTGTTTTATAGTGTAAAAGATTACTTTGGGAATTTATCATTAATCATAATATAAACCTAGTTTTTTTAAATACAGGTTTGATTTGTCTCCTTTACTTAAAGCATATTATTTGAATGCCATTAAAAAGTCAATCTCTGGTTATGCACATTTTTGGATGATAAGAATACTCATGGCAACTTTTGTGTGTGTTCCCAGGTCAGTGTGTTTGGGTTTGGAGCAGACGGTGATGGAAACTGGAGTCATTACTTTGAAAAGTTCAGATTCAAAGGTCTCGGGACCGGACTTCATTCAGGAAAGCTTGAATACAGAACTTATGAACAAATGCACGAGGTGAAGACAATAAAGTTCTTCAAAAAAATGTAAATGTTTTGGCTTAGTCAAGCTGTTTAAATGAATAGCATCAAGTACTGAGGCTAAGGGGAGCATTCATGGAAATATTGTAAATTAAAATATTTAGCTGGCCCATTTTTGATGTTTTTATAACTACTTGTGCAGCATCTGAGTGTGAATGTTTGGGGGACATCTTTGACTTTCAGTTCCAACAACCAGTTTTGCCTAAATGTAAAATGTATATCTTGAAAGGTCTTGGTGCATGCAGTCTACAGTATAAGCTTATCAAAAAGGTGTGACTGAAGGTATGCAGTTTATTAACCAAGCCTGTCTAAAGGGTATAATTATGGAGTTACGTGTACAGGTGTTACACTCAATCACTCACTTAAGAATCCAGTTGTTCTTGTCAGTGAAACCTAACAACAGTCAACAGAACATTACTCAGCTTTAAAGCCAATAAGGTCACATAGTTCCTTGTATACTCTGGCAAGACAAACAGTTTTTTTCACACAGGGAACATAACTTTACTGACTTAAGAATGATTTAATGATACTTATTAAAGCATTATCAGATCTTTCCTAAGGAAGATTCCATACACTAGCAAGGCAGGAAACTGCTGAATATATTTTTGCATTAACTTAGGCAGGATTTTGATATTACCATTGAGATTCAAATGTTTGTAAGTATGCTGAACAAAACTATAAATACAACACTTTTGTTTTTGCCCTCATTTTTCATGAGCTGAACTCAACAATATAAGACTTTTTTATGTACACAAAAGGCCTTTTTCTCTCAATTATTGTTCAGAATTTTTTAAAAATCTGTATTAGATCATCCATCCACCTCACAAGTGTGGAATGTCAAGACTAGACAGCATGATTATTACACAGGTGTGCCTTATGCTGGCCACATTAAAAGGCCACACTAAAAGCTGCAGTTTTATTACACAGCACGATGCCACAGATGTCACAAGTTTTGAGGGAGTGCACAATTGGCATGCTGACTGCAGGGGTGTACACCAGAGCTGAAATGAACATGAACTGAATGTGTATTTTGTTACAATAAGCCACACAAAGGTGTTTCAGAGAATTTGACAGTGCATCCAACTGACCTCACAACTGCAGATCACATGTAACCACACCAGCCCAGGACCTCTACATCCAGCATCTTCACCTCCAAAAAACAATCACGTTTTTCTCTGTATGGTAAAAATGTATGCTGTCTAGCCTAGACGTGTTCAAACACAAACTGTCACTTCACAACCATGAAGGGGTATGGAAATGTTTTGTTGTTATTTTTCTTTCTTGTTTTCTTTTCTTTTCTTTTATATTTAGATCAGAGCCCAAGATCTGTATGTGAAGTGTATAATTGTGTTCAAATTTGTGAGTGAACAATTAAAGTCTTATACGATACTCCTTTCGACTTTGTCTGTTATATTCAGAGGTCCTCACAAAACCTGTTGAAAAGGATTATTTTGGGGGAAACAACCCCCCCTCCCAGCCCGTTGTCTACATTTGTCCTTCAAGCTGAGCACTGTGTCCGATGTCAACGTTGAAAGACCAATGCTTTTTTTTTTTTTTTTTATTGCAGGGAAACATAAGTAGTCATGTAGTTATGATTCATTGCGGTCAGTGACCATCACCAGCCCTCCCTGAAGACTACTTCATCAAAACAAACTTTTTTATCCCCCGATGTGAGCTGAAAGGGAGGGCCATGCTACATCTGAGTGTGAAAGAAGAGGAATTAGTGACAGGTAGGACAAAGTGTGCTAGTGCTAGTGTGCCCATTAGCACAAAGTCATGGCCAGAGAGGGCCAGGCCCCACCAGCTGCACCAGGCCTTAACTAGTGTTCCACCTCTTGTCCCACCCTGCTAATATGTATCTTTGCTTCCCTAAGTGTGATGGAGTGCATTTAAAATGGGGAAAGACAGGTGGAGTGGGAGCCCACTGACCCTCCCCCTCCCCCTGCCTACCCCAACAAGTAAATGTTTCTGTTGCTTAAAAAAGATTTTGATTTGGGCATGCCTCTTAAACCCTTGGTTTCAGCTCTGCTCAGGGCAGACTGTTTTCAATGAGAGTGGCTTTAAAATCGGATGCACTGTTTTGCCACAGCCTGATGAAAGTTGATGTGGCTTTGGCTTTAGGGCATGAGTTTTGGGACACCACTTTATATGGTGGCTCAGTAGGTACTTTCGGTGCAGAGGAGGCAAGGGTCTACTCCGGGGTCTTCTCCCAGCTGGGCATGCCCGGAATACCCCCCCAGGGAGGCGTCCAGGAGGCATCCTCACCAGGTGCCCGAACCACCTCATCTGACTCCTCTCGATGCGAAGGAGCAGCGGCTCTACTCTGAGCCTCTACCGGATGTCCGTGCTCCGAACCCTATCTCTAAGGCTGAGCCCAGACACCCTGCAGAGTAGGCTCATTTCAGCAACTTGTATTCACAATCATGTTCTTTTGGTCACGACCCACAGCTCATGACCATAGGTGAGGGTTGGAACGTAGATTGACCAGTAAATTGAGAGCCTTGCCTTCTGGCTCAGCTCTCTCTTTACCACAACGGACCTGTACAGCGTCCGCATCACTGCCGATGCCTGATCTGTCTGTCAATGTCTCGCTCCATTTTCCCCTCACTCCTTAACAGGACCCCAAGATACTTGAACTCCTCCACTTGGGGCAGAGACTCTCTTCCAATCCGGAGTGACAGTCTACCCTTTTCCGGCTGAGAACCATGCCCTCAGACTTAGAGGTGCTGATCTTCATCCCGGCTGCTTCACACTCAGCTGCAAACCACCCCAGTGTGAGCTGGGGATCATTGTTCGATGAGGCCAATAGGACCACATCATCTGCAAAAAGCAGAGATGGTATCCTAAGACCCCCAAACCTGGCACCCTCGGCCACTTGGCTGCGCCTAGAAATCCTGTCCATAAAAGTAATGAACAGAATCGGTGACAAAGGGCAGCCCTGGTGGAGCCCAACCCTAACTGGGAATGAGCTTGACTTGCTGCTGGCAATACAAACCAAACTCTCACTCCGGAAATACAGAGATTGAACAGCCCGTAGCCAAGGGGCATCGACTCCATATTCCCGGAGCACCCCCCACAGGATACCTTGGGGGACACGGTCAAAAGCCTTCTCCAGATCCACAAAGCACATATGGCCTGTTGGGCAAACTCCCATGCCCCTTCTAGCACCCTCGCAAGGGTATAGAGCTGGTCCAGTGTTCCACAACCAGGGCGAAACCCGCATTGTTCCTCCTGAATCTGAGGTTTGACTAACCGCCGGACTCTCCTTTCCAGCACCCTGGAATAGACCTTACCAGGGAGGATGAGGAGTATGATCCCCCTGTAGTTGGAGCACACCCTCTGGTCCCCGTCTTTAAAAAGGGGGACCACCACCCCAGTCTGCCAATCCTGAGGCACTGTCCCCGATGTCCATACAATGTTGCAGAGACGTGTCAGCCAGGACAGTCCTACAACATCCTGAGCCTTGAGGAACTCAGGACGGATCTCACCCACCCCCGGGGCCTTTCCGCTGCGGAGTTGTTTGACTGCCTCAGCAACCTTAGCCCCAGTGATGGGTGGGCCCTGCTCCAAGTCCTCTGGCTCTGCTTCCTCCACGGAATGCATGTTGGTGGAATTGAGGAGATCCTCAAAGTATTCCTTCCACCACCCGACTACACTCATAGTTGAGGTCAGCAGCTCCCCATCCTCACTGTAAACAGTGCGGACAAAGGGCCGCTTTCCCCTTCTGAGTTGTTGGACAGTTTGCCAGAATTTCTTCAAGGCCGTCTAGTCTTCCATGGCCTCACCAAACTTCTCCCATGCCCGAGTTTTTGCCTCAGTGACTGCCAGAGCCGGAGAGCGTTTGGCTTGTCGGTACCTGTAAGCCGCTTCTGAAGTCCCGCAGGCCAACAATGCCCTGTAGGACTCCTTCTTCAGTTTGATGGCACCCTTCACCTCTGGTGTCCGCTGAACATGGTCCATTCAGATTCCATGTCCCTGGCCACCCCCGGAGCATAGTCAAAGCTCTGCCAGAGGTGGGAGTTGAAGACCATCCTGACAGGGTCCTCAGCCAGACGTTCCCAGCAAACCCTCATGGATCATTTAGGTCTGCCAGGTCTGTCCAGCATCCACCATCCGTCTGATCCAACTCACCACCAGGTGGTGATCAGTTGACAGCTCAGCTCCTCTCTTCACCCAAGTGTCCAGAACATTAGGCCACAGATCAGCCGATACGACCACAAAGCTGTCATAGCCCACGTGAGCATTGAAGTCCCCCAGTAGGACAATGGAGTCTCCAGTTGGGGCGCTTTCCAGCACCCGTCCCAGGGACTCCAAAAAGGGTGGGTACTCTGAGCTGTTGTTTGGTGCATAAGCACAAAAAACAGTCAGTACCCGTTCTCAGACCTGAAGGTGCAGAGAAACAACCCTTTCGTCCACTGGAGAAAACTGCAACACACAGGCAGAGAGCTGCGGAGCTATTAGTGAGCCCACGCCTGCCCTCCGCCTCTCACCCGGAGCAACTCCAGCAAAGAAGAGGGTCCAACCCCTCTTGAGAAGGTTGGTTCCAGAACCCAAGCTGTGCATTGAGGTGAGCCTAACTATATCTAGCCGGTATCTCTCAACCTCTTGCACCAGCTCAGGTTCTTGCCCCTACAGAGAGGTGACATTCCATGTCCCAAAAGTCAGTTTCTGTAACCGAGGATAAGGCCGCCAAGGCCTCCGTCTTGACTGCTGCCCAATCCACACAGCACCGGACCCCTACGGCTCCACTTGTGGGTGGTGGGTCCACAAGAGGATGAACCCATGTCATCGTTTCGGGCTGAGCCCGACTGGGCCCCTTGGGTGGAGGCCCGGACACCAGGCGCTCACCTGCGGGCCCCAACCCCAGGCCTGGCTCCAGGGTGGGGCTCCGGTGACCCTCCAGGCAGGGTGAACTGATTCTTGTTGGTGCTCATCATTAGGGATCTGTGACCACACTTTCTCTGGCCTCTCACCAAGGACCAGTTTGCCTTGGAAGACCCTACCAGGGGCAATTGCCCCCAACAACATAGCTCCTAGGATCATTGAGGCACTCAAACCCCTCCACCACGATAAGGTGGTGGCCGCGGAGGGGGCAAGTTTATTTATATAGTACATTTCAGCAACAAGGCAATTCAAAGTGCTTCACATAGCAGCAAAACATATTAAAAGAAATTTAAAATTTAAAAATTAATTAAAAGAGCAAAAAATAAAATAATAATAAAAGTAAAGAAAAGAAAGTAAAATGGCAAAAAAGAATGTTAATATATATAAAAATATTTTAAAATATAAGTATAAAAGTCAGTGCAGAATGCAGAGGTGTGCAAGAAAATTGATATGAAAACGATTTGTTTAACTAAAAGCAGCCGTAAAAAGGTGAGTCTTCAACCTGGATTTAAAGGAGCTGAGAGTTTCAGCAGACCTGATATTTTCTGGAAGTTTGTTCCAGATATTTGGAGCATAAAAGCCGAATGCTGCTTCTTTATGCTTACTTCTAACTCTTGAGACTGAAAGTAGACCTGATCCAGATGACCTGAGTGATCTTGATGGTTTGTACTGGACAAGAAGACCACGCATATAGTGTTTTAACACAGTTTAAAGTTCAATTTTGACCTTTTGTCTTAAAATGTGAAGTTCAAAAACAAAAGAATGAGCCCTGGATTTATAATTATTTCGCAAATGAATACATCCAGATAACAGATGACAATGGACCTAGACATCCAGGTGACATCTGCATGACACTGGAACCGAATGTCAAGGTGATGTCCGGATTAAATCCAGATTATGTTGGAACTGGATGTCCAGATTAGATCAGAACCAGAGGTCCGGATGATATCCAAATTAGATAAGGTCGGATCCAGATGTCAAGATTGGACAGATCCAAAGACCAATTTTATATTCATGGTTTAAAGTAATCTGGCATTGAAATTTCGTTTAAAAAATGTCCAGGTAAGGTCTTCTGGATAATCTTGCAACCGGATGTCAAGGTGACATCCAGATGATGTCCAAATGATGTCTGGATGACGTGGGAACCAAATGTCTGGGTGATGTCAAATTTTGACATCTGGATAGTTTTGGAACCTAATTTCCAGGTTAACGTCGGAACCCTATTCCGGACTCAGAATTATTTTTTTTTTCACTTTAAGACATGCATATTAATTATCATATAAACTCAATAAAATGTTGACACAGAAAACCTGTAAAGCCTTCTTTTTGTACACAGAAAATTTACAGTAGGAATTGATAAAGTACTCACTAAAGAATTGGATTGATAAGCCCGGATAATGGCAGTGGAATCAATAAATCTTATCTCTTATGGCGACCACTGGATGGCACCAGAGTTCAGCAGTTTCCCAGCTCCTCTGCTATCAATCAGTGTCCGAAAGGCAAAATGGTCTATGTCTACCTGTATGGAGTCTTCACCATCAGACAGTAGTTTGAGCACCTTGATGCTTCACTACAAGGTAGCTGTTCCACAGAGGTTTTAGGCAGTTTGATTTTATTTAAACCACAGCTTAATCTGTTCCCTCTGTCACTCTTTCAGATGCAAAGCAGTTTTACTCGAAGAGCCACGTAAGAAATGGGCCTTTTATTAAATTGTATTATATAAACAAATTCTTTGTAACAAAGATCTTCTATCCATAACGGATACACTTCAGGTGGTTTTTAAAGAAGTGAAGTTGATATTTGAAGTTTTGATCAGTTCCTGGAGGACGTCTGAACTTCAGGTAGCGGCCTGCATCTTTGTTAGGGATGTTGGGCTGATGACCAATGGACACATGGTTACAGGTGGCAACCATCAGGGAGCCCAAGCCGTCCATGAAAAACTCTGGAACCAGGGACAGATATTATCACTTTCAGTGGAAACACCCTCTTGAAGCAAAGATAAAAAAAACCTTGAGAGGTGATTTGGATTTGCTTCAACATTTTTTTTTTTTTAAATAGGTCTCAACCTACCTGAATGAGCCACTCTCTGGAGCTTAGGGTCAAATCCCACTTTCTGCACAGCATCAGTTCGAGCTAGGAAGAAGTTGACAACCCCATTGGCCAGAGAACATTGTGGGAAACCAGGTAGTGGCAGAAGTTTCGACTTTGACTTTCTGTACAAGCAGCCCCCTTCCATATCATCTCCTTCTTCGTATTCTATTGTGAAGGAAAAGTTGTTCCCTCCCACTGATCCTCCAATCTTTTAAAAACAGAGACAAAAGATCTGGTCAGATGTAGTTCCTGACTCCTCAAATGACTTAATTATTATGGCTGTCTCAAATTTCAGACTTCCATAAGACACTTACATGAAGTGCACTACGTACACTCTGCACTTACTAGATAAGTGCAGAAAATCATACAGGGTAGTGTTGTCACAAATCAAATACTGTGGTTTTGCACTTACTGAAAACATGGATTACACCCATCATCCATTGTTTTATCTTTTCCAGCCCTTTCCTCAATGTAGCCAGAATGGCAACTACTGAGTGTGAGAAGTGTCCGCACTTAACTTTTTTGACTGTTTTGAGTGCGCCAGCTGTGAAATCAAATTGCATTGTGTTTTTCAATACTGTTGTATTGTGTGTGAATACACTTATGCACTCAAATAGTGAGTGTAAGTGCAGGAATACGCAATTTGGGACACGGCATATATTTGTTGTATGTTAGAGCCTCAGACAGACCAAAAGAGCATCAGTGCAGGTAAGCATATTCACATAGGCCCCGTTTATACGACAACTGTATTAGGATGAAGCGCAAAAGTTTTGTTGCGTTTTGGCCTCTCATTCATATGGAAACGCCGTTTCAGCCGACCTAAAACACAATTTTTTAAAAACACCCTCCAGAGAGGAATTTTTCTGAAACACTGCAGCCTCCGTTACCATATAAAAGTCAAGCCATCACGCTCTGTTTTGCGCGTGCGCATTCCACTTTCATTGAAGGAACTTTTGCATACCGGACAACAATAACAGTTTAATGGAGGACTTACCCGGTTGTGCTTGTCTGCTGACTGCCTTTCAACAAAATGTGCATCTGTTGCTCCACTTCTGCACTCAGATAAGTCACATTCAATATATATACCAGATGATCAACCTACTTCTTCTTCCGTGGCAGACTACCAAAAGACTGTACAATTATATCGCCACCTACAGGCCTTGTATGCATACTACAGCGTTTTCAGTCTCTCTGCGTTTCCATGTGAACACAGATTTTTTTTCTCTGCATTTTTTGCGTTTTCGAATGAAATGCTGTTAAGTGTTGTCGTATGAATGGGGCATTAATGCTGTTTTTTTCAGCTGACATCTTGGAGAGGAGAGAAGGGAAGTTCACTTGTTCACTGATTACTTTCACTCTAAACATTAACCCCAGCATTAACACGTGGAACAGGTGGTTCTCTTTGGTCAGTGAGTGAGTATATCTGTGAAAGACAAAACTAGTGTAATACATTTTTATTCTCAATTTTTTACGTCTCTGCTCTGGACCTCTGAAAAAGTACTCATGAAGAAAGAATTGGACATCAGTGGAGGAAAATAAAGGTTTAAAAGCTGTAAGCATTCAGAAATAATCTGCTAACATGTTGAGTAAGCTGTACGGTTACAAAATGGGAGGAAAAAAACAGACTCTTACCACATCCAGTTCAGGTAAGGCCTCCATGATCTCCACCAGCTTCTCTATCTTTGTGTTCGCAGTAAATAGAAAATCGTCATCCACCCAGAGGAAGTACTTGGTGGTTACTTGAGAGATAGCGAGATTTCTGCCAGCAAACCAGCCCTGAGAGAGAAAAAATCAAGACTGTGTAAACTGTGACTTCTATCCAAACAGCAACCTCTGGTTTGAAAATATGAGACAATGCTGAAATGCTAAGACCTGCAGTTTACTGAGTGTCTGCTTGAGGCTGGCTCTGGAAGTTCTGGAAGTCACGTACACTCCAAGCCAAAAAAAAAGGCGTTTTTACAGCAGACATAAATATGTTTATGGGCTTGTTCCAAAAATCTTTTTTCCTGTCTGAATCGCTAATTTTGCTAACAGTATGCATTGGACAGGAAGTGATTTTTTTTTCAAACTCAGCAGTCTAGGCAATATTAAGATTGCCGGTTCGTCCAATCAGAGGCGCAGCTCAGCTCACGTGACTGCCGGGTGCCCTATGGCTGTTACTATGGAGACTCAAAGCCTGCCCCATTTCCAATATGGCAGCGCCGGCCATTATGCTTCAAAAATCCATAACAGAAACAGACTCTTAAAGTTGCGTAGACTACGTCCATTAATTATACAGTCTATGCTTGTATTCTTAGCCTGTACAAACACTTTCCACTCGGTGTCTTCTAACATTGTTTATTAGAACAGATAAGTAATAGATCCTAGAAATATAACACAGAAGTGTAATCAAAAATATATAACTCAAGGTATTAGTTAATTTTTTTAAATTGTCATAATACTGTGTATCTCTTGATTGAGTTTCGTACAGGAAACAGGATGATGAACAGGAAACCTTGAGAAGTTTGTCAAGAAAGAAGTTTGGAGATTTTAAGATATGGTCCGAGTCTGGAGTCAGAGAATAAGGAGCCACCGCACACAGATGTATCAAAGAACTTAACCATTGTGTGTTTATACCTGTGCTGGAGGCATGATGTAGTGTTGGATGTGCTCTCCAGTTACATTCTCCGGTTCAAAGCTATCATCTGCTATGACGACTGTTATGTTGCTGTAGAAAGTGCGTATGCTGCTTATCAACACCCTGAGACTTGGGTAGCGCAGGAATGTCTTTGTGGTGATGGTTACATGAGAACTGACATCTGTAAATAAGCAGAGTCTATTTAAGGATAAATGAAACATTTGGACACATGAAGCATGTTTACTCTGTTTTGATGCAAGTCGGTCTTAGAAACATCATTGTAAGTACCTAACCAAATCAAACCTTAAAGAGGGAGCATTATGTTTTCCCACATTTTAAAGGCACTGTGAGGACTATCAAGAATCTGTAGTGTTTAACTTGGACAAAGACCTCCTTTCCCATGAACACTATCACCCACTGTCGTAAGGACATGACTCATGTCTAAGCATGCTTTTGTTTTAGAAGATAATGAAGGGTGAGATGAAAGTCAACCCTACTTTACAGGATGCAAAACGGTGCAGTAATCAATTAATTTATAGTTACATAGTGCTTTTATTTGAACCATGGCAACAATCAAACTTTGGCAAATTAATATGTACCCTAGTTTAGTGTACAAAAGGTGGACCGACTATCTGGGCTCTGAGACGCATCTGTAATGTGTTATCCCGGCTATGTCCTACAAGAGCTCATCTACCAGCTCTAACCTCCCCAAGCAGGGCTCATGTAACCTGACTCTTCATTTTACTGACAGACTCTCAAGTTTGATCAGATCACTGCAGTATAACTGCTGCATGATGGGTGGAAAAGACATTATCACAAAAAGCTGAGCCCGTATTTTTGCCCAGGCTCTATCACCCTCCCGCTTAGCTTTCTGCTGCTCCTGTCTCCTTTTTTCGTTTTTTGCAGTCCAGCTCCAGCTTCTTCCATTTCTACAAAATAAATCCAAGGATTCATTTTCTTCAGAAACAAAGGGCAGATCTTACTTCTCACTGCTCAAAATTGCAGTAAATTGATTTGTGTTTGACCAGACCATGGAAACAGCATTTAGAAATAACCATTGTTGCTCCTGATAGTCTAATTTTAAATTGTGGATTATGAACAAGCAAATAAAAAAAAAATGTACCCCCTCTTTAAATGTTTATCTAGCACTTGTCTTTCTGAGTCTTTTTCAGAGTCAATGTTTATATATTTAAATTAAGCACATCCTTTTTGTCAGCACACATGTTGTACTGAAATCTATGACACAGCCTCTACAATTTAGTGGAATAGTAGAACTCAAAGATCTTCCCGTCATTTCAGCTTCTGCTTTCAGCTTTTTTAGGGGGTTGCATTTTTCCCTCACAGAATGATGTTAACAGTTTCTGGCTCAAGTGTACAAGTTACTTTTCTGAAGTTATGAATTTATGTTGTGTTTGTTACCTTTACGTGTTTAATGAAATAAAACCAGTGTTACCTCAGCAACAAGCTCAGACCTACCTGTTCCCATGTCATACAGGACTGGAACTTGAGGCACTTTGATGGTGATGGGAAACACAGCTTGATGGCCTTTATAGTGAAAGTAGGCTAAGTGCAGAGAAGGACCAATGAGCTGTGGTTTAGTTGTTAAACATGACTTCATAAATTTTTTTGGAAAATCAAACAAACAAATAAACAAACAAACAAAAAAAGCCAAATGGGCCTCTAATCGATCTATGAACAACATATTTAATTATCCATCATTTGTCATTTTCTGCATTAAATCATAATTTATCACAAATTATTTTTTAAAATTGCTCTCCTGTCTCATTAAAGGCATTAAAATCCAAAAAACTTTAAAAAAATATTGAGGAGCAGATACACAGACACACAACAGTATAAAATCGTAGTTAACTGTAGTGTTTATCTTGATCACATGGCTTCAAACTTGGTATATGTATACCACCATTATTATTATTATATTAGTTTATATGTTTTCTTTTTGATAAGGTACATACCAAGGTCACCAGTGTGTATATGGTAGACAGTGCTGGTATATGACACTTGGGCCAGCACATTATTGAGGGTCACCAGGCTTTTTGACTCCAGAACTAAACTCATTTCACCGTCACCTGTAATGCACAACCAGAGTTTAGTTATCCACTTCTTGGAAGGTCTTTAAATATTTTGATGACACCATCTGCACAAACAAGTGCAACATGACAACCAGCTGTTTTCAGCTCCTCTATTATATTTGCTTTGGCAAGTTGGACGGGGTTATGCTCAGTTTAGACCTATAAACCTTTATGAGCTTTGTTCTGAAGTCAAAAACTCACCTTCAATAGTAACCCCTTCAGGTGTAATCCTAGGCGAGGTGAGGACGCCTTTGGATACTGATAAAGATACCTAAAGCAGAGACACTACACATTAATTTCAGGGCACTGAAAAAGCACAGAACCACAAAACACTCAGTAATGGAGCTACACCTGACACTTGGTGGTCCGTTTAAGCTACAGGATTTTCAGTCTGTCTCTGCTTCACTTGTTCCACTACTTCTCAAGTTTTATATTAAACCTTTAACTTCTGGCACATCATGGAAGATGATCCAGAGCTTTGTGAACCTAGATAAGACAGGTAAGTGATTTGATCAGAGTAGAGCCTATTATGGCAAAGACAGCAGTGCATATAAACCTTCTTTGACAGTGTTGTGCTCAGACTTCAGCTCCACCACCTCTGAGCATCCAACTGTAGGCTTCAACTACTTCATTCCTACCCCTATAATCAATGTTTTTGATCCACACAATCCTTTGGATCAGAATATGGGTGTAATAACAACCTTGCACTACAGGGCTCTGAATATACCCACTAGAACTGAGGGAAAGAAGACTGAACAACATTACATCAGGGAAGGAATTATAAAACTGTGGCTACTAGTGGTGTGCAGATTTGTCTAAAATATTGATATATGGACACCACGTTGGTATCAGTATTAATCAATACTTGCATGATTCGTTCGATAAGTTTCAGTTTCTCTTCTCTATATATGCTCCCCTCACTCACTTTGCTCATGCGCACTCTGCCCCTCCCGCCACTGTTCTACTGTGAGTGTTGCAGCTCTGTCATGTCACTCAGCAGTGCACTGATGGCTGCATGATAGCAGAGAGGAGCGTCGTTTGGTGTTATTTTTCAGCTGAATACCAAAATACTGCAAGATGCAATGTTTTCAGAGAACAAATACGGCTCCGGGCAAGCATGAATGGTACAGAATTCCGTCACCAAAGCTTCAGCAACTAGTGTCCTCTGTTTACAAACGCTTATTGAGTGTTGTTAAAATGAAAGGTAATGTAACACAGTGGGAAACATGACCCTCTCCCAGCTTTTTTAGTGACATGTTTCGGGCATCTTATTCAAAACGAGTGAATATTTACAAAAAAAACAAAGTTTATCAGTTTGAACAATAAATATCTTGTCTTTGTAGTGTATTCAGTTGAATTTACGTTAAACAGGATTTACAAATGATGATGTATGTGTTTGTTTTACACACGGTCCCAACTTAATGGGAAATAGAATTGTACTAATTTGAGTGAATGAATGCGTTCATACTGACAGTATCGAAAAACATAGTGCACTATGATTTCCCTGTGAACAGTTGTTTAATGCATCATCATTTCCAGTAGATGAAAAGCAGCGGCGTTTGATTTGAGACAACACTACCCTGAAAGATTTTGTGTACTGCTCTTGCCAGTCCATGGTGTAATGTACTTCATGTAAGTGTACCAACAAAAGTATCAGATCTGAAGCACAGCTTAAGGCTAAAATATCTGCAGTGATATCGTTTCCACCAGTCAAGTGCTACAGCGGTACAGATTCAGTCTTGATGAAAATGGCCTCTCATCATACCAACCTTATAGCTTTTTTGTGGTCCTGCATGCAACATTAAACCTGAAATGAAGAGGTTAGATTTGTCATACTGCCTTTAGATGGGAACAAGCACATTTATCACAGAACTTTACCAACTTTTCACAGCAGCTGAAATCCAAAACTCAATCTACCAAGCATCCTGTCTCTGAACTAAGGCCCAACAGTTCTCTTTCAGTGAAAACACACTCTATACTGCTGAGCCTGTGTAGCATACCTGGTATCAAGGTGGAGGTCAGTGGGCGTACAGTAAAACCCTGAATAGGATACTGAAGAGGTGAGTTTGGTGCAGCAATCAGCAGGTTGGATAACACTGATGTGGTCCTGTTGGGGAGATTGGGAGTAGAGGTGATGAAGCAGGAGAGTTTTTTAGTGTTTTTATTTGTAACTACTGAGCAGATACAATATTTCCTTCATCTACATAAAAAAAAAACTATTTCAACTTTTGAGTTTTATTAACTAAACTTTTGAGTTAATCTGCAATTGGGTCCTCCTCCTCCTCATGTTTTTCCCTCACCTTATGACAGATTAACTAAAAAGTTTTATTAACAAAACTCAAGTCCAGAAACAGAAAATCCAAAAGGGGCAAACTCAAAAATCCAAACTCTTGAAAAACCTGAAAAAACACAAGACCAAGAGACACGGAACAAGGTACGAACATCTATCAACAACAGGAACATCACCAGACATCAACAACAATGAACTAAACTCAAGAAAGAGACTAAATAGACTAACGCGCAATCAGACACAGATGATTGACCAGACACAGGTGAAACACAAGAGGAGCAATCACACAGGAGAAAACAAGGTCAGGACAAAACACAAGAAACACTAAGAAACATGGAAAACTGAAGAATGTAACATCACCACAAGAAAGAGGCACATAAATTAGAAACAGCAATATAAAACTGAAACACTGAAGACTAAACTAACAAACAGGAAAACAAAAACATAAAAGAGAAACAACATCAGGAACCACAAGAAACACTAGGTAACAACTCCAAGAAAACACAAAACCAAAATCCAAATCATCACAACCAGATTGATCTCTTTCAGAAAAACTTTAAAAAATGCTCTTAAAATTCATTTCTTACCTGGCTTTGTGTTGTTTTATCTCCTTGGCTCTGCGTTTTGCGATCTCGTCATACTGATCCTTTGGGATTTGGTCTTTAAGAACCACAAAGCCAGCAGAACAGGTGCAGGACATAGTGGAGTTCTGAGGACTGGATGGTAATATCACCCTTGAAGGATGGAGTGATAATGAAATTTAATTCTGGCTTTGTTGAAAAAGTAAATAAATAAATAAAAATAAGAGAAAGAGAGAAAATAAAAGAACAGCAACACTCTCTTACGAGAGACAGGTGTAATTCCATTTAAACTTTGTATGTTTGGAGGACACTGGCAGCATGGCAAGTGTCTGTTTGTTTTGTTTTTCTTTTTGGGTTCATTCAGTAATTACGCAGCAGTAGGGTCAACTCTGAAATCAGAACTTTCTACCTTGGTACCAACAGCAGACTGGGCTATGAACACAGCGGGCCAGATTTCACTCTAAATTAATGTCAAGTGCTGGGCCGTGAGAAATGGTTCATGAACCAGAGCTGTGAGTTTGACACCTCTGGCACATACCTTCATGAAACATAATTTTGCTCCACTGTGAGCCTGTGCAGCAAGTTTGGGGACTGTACTAGTGTTTTGAATCCTTCATAATACTACTGACTGTTTATTGGTGGACAACAAAGCACAGAGTCCCTTCAAGTGGGATTGGGTCTTAAGATGAACCGGGAATGTTTGGCAGTGATTTCCTGGAAGCAGTAACATCTTTTCCTCTGTCACTGTAACTGTGCTCAGAAATAAACAAATACAGATATGTACTCATGCCTGAAATCCCATTATGAATAGTGTTTTTAGGTCAGCTTGGAGAATGCATGGCTGGGATAAATACTAGTTCCTGCTGTTTCCGGTCATTTTTTGCTTCTGTCACATTTTTACTCACTGTGGTCTTATTTTTCTCAGCAATTTAAAGTCTGCTGTTAAAGCTGTAAATCATTTCGGAAAGAAAACAGAAATTGAATTATCCTGATTTTTAATTTTAAAAAATCCAAAAAAAAAATAAGGAATTGGTATACACAACACAGTTCCAGGTACTCTCAAGCCTACTCACAAGACTCACTATGGTCTCATTTTACACTGCAGTATGAAGTCCTGCAAATGATTAAAAAAAAAACTAATGTAGAATTTTTTTCAAAATATCTATTTTCAAAACAAGTGAAAACTGTTAATGACATCATATCAATGCAACACATTATGTAAAACCAATGTCAAGGTGCACACTCTGGATCAAATAAAAATAGTTATTAAAATGATGAACTATTTACATTATGACAAGCTACAAACACGCTTTTGCTCTTAAAGCATTTACAGCCTACACTGTCGAGGTATTATGCCAATCCCTCCTTGCATCTGTGTCTTTCCTCTCTCTCTAACTCTTAAACAGGATTTTGCCAGAAAATGAAGGGTTAATTTTGCCATGAAATGAATCTTAAAGGCACAGAGAGCAGGCATATAGTGCATGCTCATTGGTGCTGAGCAGCTCTGAGCAGAAAATTAATGTCTGCAAGACACTGAAATCGGTGAAAAATTTAAAGAATTGTTGAAGCTGAGTAGAGAGCATTTATCAATCATTCAGGGCTTGTTGAAAGCGGGAAGAAACATAGAATTATTTGTTTTTTTTAATGGAGCTTAGCAAGAGCAAACAATTTATTTTCTGTAAATTTTTTGAAGTGAAATCCTCCCGTTTTTTCCGGCCTTTTCCGGCATGATGCTGACATCTTTTGTGCTGCATTCAGGTACCTTCAGAAACTTGAGAATCGGACAATTGTGCACTTTTTTTCACCTTCTGGATTGGACAAATTGTTTGTGAATACCAGTCATTTAAAAATAAGTGGTATTTTGATACCGCCGGTGGGATTGAGATCCAGAAGGTTAACCTGTTCATTTGTTGAATGTTCCAAACAGGTGTTTTTGGAGCATTCCTCAACTTTCCCAGTCTTTTGTTGACCCTGTCCCAGGTTTTTAGGAGCCAACATCCCAACTTCATGGGAATTTTATGCTGTATCACCAGGAGCGATATCACCAAGACCTCATAACATATCTGAATCATTTTAAAGTAAAAATGTCCCTGAGATCTTTTTGATATTCTGCACCTGAAGCCTTTAAAACATAGAAAGAGTTGGCTTGGTGGACTTTTGCATAATGTCTATACCTACACAAAAATCATTTCTGAAACTCATAACATAAAACCACTTGGGCATTTTTCCTGAATTTCCCTTTGAGAATTAATAAAGTACATTCTATTCTATTCTATTCTATTCTATTCTATTCTATTCTATTCTATTCTATTCTATTCTATTTATATGTGAATAAAAAAATGGTATTGTTTGCTATAACCAGCATTTCTTCTAGGATAAATTCCTCCACAGGAGATAACCCAGTCCCTATTTCTTCAAGTTTATCCAAAACACATCTTCTATTTTGTACATCCAGGAGACATTTTGAAACACAAACTGTCTGTTTGAAAAAAGGAAAGAAAATACAATGGCTGCAACGGTTTTGTCATCTGAAAACCAGCTATGGCTGAGTTTCGCTCAAGGCTCAACAGAAGTGTAAAAATGGCTAATCCACACACACACACACATACACACATACACACACACAAGCGTTACCTTGTTATGAGAGTCTCATCGGACAGCTCCCAGGTTTTCATTTTTACAAGCTCAAATATCAGCACAGTCATAATACAAACTCCAGCTGCCAGCAAGTATCGCTTATTGCCACACACAGACCACTGAGGAGAGATGTAGAACAGGGTGTTACCAAAACAAATAAGTGATTAGTGGCAATGGTAATTTATTATATGATCTCCTTTAAATCCAGGTTGAAGACTCACCTTTTACAGCTGCTTTTTACTAGAATATTTAAACAAAAAATTTTAATTGTCTATTTTCTTGCACAACTCTGTAGTGTAGTGTAATTTTATACTTTTATTTTAAATTCTGTTTTAACATATTTTAACCTTCTTTTTTGCCATTTTGTTTTATTCTATTTTTTGCCCTTTTAATTAATATCTAATTGTTTCTTTTAATATGTTTTGCTGACTTTTTCCATGATAAGCACTTTGAATTGCCTTGTTGCCAAAATGTGCTATATGAATAACCTTGCGTTGCCTTTTGTCCACTGTATGGGTTTGTTTGTTCTACAGTTTCCTAGGGCATTTCATCACTGACAAAGTGTTTGGTGTGCAGTCACAGCTGTCCTCTGTGCCGCCCTCAACACATGCCATAAATTTAACAGATGGAGCTTGGTGTTCTTTTTTTCCCAACTGAATTTGTTCCTTTTTGTATTTCCCTTCACTGACTCCTCTCTGATTGTGTCCTGTGTTGATGGAACATCAACATCTTTGCTTGTGTGGGCTAAACTTTCATCTTCATGTCATTCTTTATCACTATTTCATAAACTTTCATCATCATGCATGTCCTGATGAATGCATTCCTCATCCTCTTCATCCTCATCTTCCGCTAACTGCTCCATGTCACTTGTGTTTCCATCCAGTGCATTTTCATTGTACTTTCTTTTTTCTCTCTTCTTTCGTGGTCTTTTTGGTCAACATAGTATACACTCAAAAAATGAAAAGGGTTAGGGTTATTACATTACAAAAATGTTACATGAATACTCAGAGGAAAGTGATTTAAATACCCGGAGTATCAAATTTGATATAGTTTTTTAATCATGATTTAAATAAAAATAAACATTTAGTAAATGTGGATTTTTCAACACTGGAAATACATATTTAAAAAACTGAGTAACAATTTAATTATTCTTAATGCAACTTCTTGAAAATGAGCAATGATTTTCCTGAAGAAAAGTATGTGGATGATTCCATGAGAGCAGACACTTTAAAAGGGCCAAAACACAACTTCAGCTGCTTGTGGTAGTATGATTATCCTCAAGGTGGTGAAAAACATCAGCTCTTACACAACAAGTTTTTAAGGAAATTTTTTATCGTGTTGATGAGATAGAGGTCTTTGAAACTCATGTATCAAATAGGATACGTTCGGCAACAAAGGGTTAAACTGAATTCACATTTTTACAACTTCTCTAAGAAGTTAGATATTAACCAGGAATAACATACAACCACTGAAACACATTTTTCAGTGGTCGTATGTTATACCAGCTTTGATTTTGTCAAATCATGAAACTTCTGGATGACGTGAGATTTCACAGTAATACTACAGTTGAACCTCACCATGAAAATAGAATATCACATAATATATAAGAAAAAATATATGCAGTTCCTACCATATTCCCAAGACAGTGCGTTTCTCGTTCCTCTTCTTTCTTCTATGAACACGGTTTATGACTGGCTTATCATGCTCATAAACCTGTTCAAGGTTTATCAGCAAAGGGCAAAGGGCACGAATTTATGAAGCAGGCCAAATTGGTTTCATTTTTTGTGATCTGTAAGCCACTGACCGATGACTACAGGATGCTACAGCCTCTGAGTTTTAATCCAGTTGAAAATCTACAGAGTTTAAGTAGGTTCCTTTGACCCCGCATCTTCCCATTTCAAAGATATGTTGCCCTGCACTGCAGAGTTGCACAGCTGTTAGTGCTGTTGCTTCACAGCAAGAAGGTAGCTGGTTCGAATTCTGATTTGGGCAAGGTGTGCCCATACATGCATGGGTTCTCTCCAGGTTGGCTTCCTCCCACAGTCCAAAGACATGCTCACGAGGTTAATTGGTGACTGTGTGTGCGCATGAAAGGTTGTCTGTCTCTATGTGTCAGCCCTGTGATTGACTGGTGACCAGTCTAGGGTGTTCCCTGCCTCTCGCCCTAAGCCAGCTGGGATAGGCTCCCGCGACCCTGAATAGGATAAGCGGTATTGAAGATGAATGAAATTGCATTTTTTACTATTTTAAATCATCATTTTCTACTTTCAGTGCAAAATTTCTGCACCACACTACACACTGTTGGTGTGTTCCAACAGAGGGGCATAGCTGTACATAGACCATGTGTATCTAGACTATACAAAAACAGTGTTTAGTTTCTAATTATAAAATTCTTCTTGTAATGTTGGAGCAATTGTAGAGATAAAAATGAACTAAATAAACAAACTTTGTCACTAGTAAGAATAGAATTGTAACTACCAAAAATTGACATTTTTCTGCTGAAACTGAGTCGTAGATTTCATGAATGAGAATTACAAAATGTAAAAATGTCACTATGGCTTTGAATTAGAACATGTCAAAATTGAATTATAGATACCTGAAATTAAATTTGAATGGAAGTCAATGGCACAATTTGACTAGTTGAAATTAAGTTATACATATCTACAATGACCATTTCCACTAGTGAAAAATGAATCGTAGATATCTTTATCAGAATTGTTACTAGTGAAAATTACATTGTGGATATGTTGGCTTGGAATTCTAACGTGTCAAAAAGCAATCACTGATGTCAGCAATTGCTGTTGCTATATGTCAACTAGACTGTTTAAATGTTGAAAGGGCTTGCCATACCTCTGCACACTTACAAGTTGAATGTAGCCTTTTAAATTATCTACTTGTGTTAAGTAGCATTCTTAAAATTATGTACTTAAAACTTAAGTATAATTAGTTTTCTTTAAATTGGTGATTTTAATGGACATAGCTGATCTGAAAACCAAAGAAACATTTAATAGAGCGCTTTAGTCAATTTAAATTAGTTTAAAATGACACATTAAGTTGCTTTTTCTTCTTTTTTTTTACACCAAATGACATAAAATGCATCCTTTATCATCATTATACTATTTTTCTCAAGATTCTTGATTTAAAATCAGATTAACTCTTTTCTTTGTAGAGTCTACCTTATCCTAGTCTAGTCCTATCCTATCCAGACTCTATACATTGTTTCAGTTTAAAACCAAGACCTTGGGGTCTGGGATTTGCTAATTATTGTATCCTATCATTTACATTTAAACAACGTCACAACTTCATTGGATTTGGGTTTGTAAACAAAAGGTACAAAGGGTTACAAACAGTTATTACAGTTATTATTAAAACAAAAACTGTAACTATTGTTTCATCTAGTCCTTAACAAAACACTATTATTATTATTATTATTATTATTATTATTATTATTATTATTATTATTATTATTATTATTATTATTATTATTATTATCATTATTATTATTGTATCAAACCATACAATCATCTAGGCAAATCAAATCCCAAACATTCAACTTTACTTTATTGACCACTAGATGTCCTACGTGCTCTGAATAAAGTGATGGAGCTTCAACATTGCCTTGATAAGCCATCATCATCATCTGCTTTTAAAATGTTATTAAATCTCTCATTCCTAATCTCAGCTGTTTTAAAAATGTTAAGTGATGCAAAGAAGACCCAATCCCTTTACTGAACAGTGATACAAAATCAACATAAGTGAATCATGGTGGAATTTTTCAGCACTGAAATTAAGGCATTATTTTGCATTCCTTTCAGTATCCACATCGTGTTTTTACTCTGAAGTCTTATCCATGGGGGAGCCAGAGCCAAGGTATTCCAAAGTAATCTCTATGTGAATTTATTTTTCAGAAGCTAAATGTCTCTTTTAAATCAATCCCAGGGAATAGTTTCACAATTTATGCTAGTGACTCTCTGATATTACAAGCTCCAAGCCAGGAGCGTGCATCAGGAGTAAAAAAAAAAGCAAGATATATTTCACTTTGCGAATAATAATCCAGAATGATTGACTGTTCAATCAGAAACACTCTAACCATTTGTTGCCGAATGGAATTACAGTTATAGTTCAGTTATAGGCTCTGCTTTTTAAAGTGCTCCATGGGTTAGCCAAGGAGCCTGCATTGGTTTTCCAGGGAGTGCAGTACAAATCTCCCAAAACCAACAGAGCCAACTTTAAGCTTGAAAGTGTTCAAAAGCTCATTAAGAAAATGATTTTTGCGACTTTGGCAAGCATGTACTATGATGCAAGCATACATGCTAAAGAAATTATTATAAAGTTATATGGTGTTAGTACAATCTACAGTATGTGTTATAATGCAAGCATCGTATAGATCCAGCGCTAAGATGCAAGCGTACATCCTTGAGGTCATCTTATAGTTTTAGGTTTGTGTATAAGAAAATCTATGTGTTAACATTATGTGCTAATGCAGTGGACCCAGTAAAAATTAGTAAGATGCAAACTTGCATCCTAAAGAGGTCATCCTATAGTTATGTGATATGTTATAAAATTCTATACCTTACAGCAAGCATTGCTGCAAACCTCACTCTAGTGTACTAAGATACAAGGGTGCTTTCTAGATTCCCTAGCAACAAGCACCTCTAGGGTGGCAGTTTGCTCTCATGCAGGATGGGTGCGGGGTGTAGAGTTGAGGAGGGGAGGGGAGACCACATCTTTGGCAGAGCAGACAGAGTCATGGGGTGAAGCAGGACCTTAACATGACTTTTCCTTTGATGGTGAAGAGTAAGGGCTTCTCTGGCTTTGCAATGGATAGCATTGCAGGTACTTAGCCATTAATGATGGGGGTGGTATCATTTTAAAATCAAAGTGCAACTGCTGTCTCACTCTGACGTACCTCACTTTTAAGTGTTTAAATTTAGACTTTTTTTTTTCTCAGTGAGCTCCCTTCTTGAACAGGAGTGGGTAATTCCAAGATTAGTTAACCCAAATTTGAGCCAGCACTCTGGAATTCTCTGAGAAGTCAGAAATTAATGAAGAATGATATATGACCACAAAAGCATTGTTTTCTGTTCAAGAATGCTAAAACATACCTTTATTATGGCAGGCAAAAATAATCTACTAATAATTTACTTTTTTTATTGAATTTGAAAGTGATCTTTGGTTATAAGTCAAAATCAATTACTTGGGGGCAGATGGCTTATTGATTTACATTACGCCCCATGAGGTTTGCCCTTGAGTAGTTGGCCCCAGCTGAAATCAAGCCTGTGGCCTCTTTCCTGAACACACTTACTTTGTTTCCTACTCTATCCACTGTCTTCTCCTCTGATTTAAGACACAATAAAGCCCAGAAAAAATAACTTTCACTTTAAATAAAAATCAGTAGCAGTCACTTCACATAATTAGACAGCCAAGAAGCTGCAAGCAGGAAAAGACAGACATCAATGTGAGTCAAAAGTAATTGACAACAGTGATTTGGTCAAATTTAATTCAGATGAAATAAAATAAGCAATTGCACACACACACATACTTGAGAGCTTTGATCATGAAATGATCTATAAAGATAAAATCAAATTTAATTTATCACTATGAAAACATATCCTGTTTAAAAATTAATCAGCCATTCCTTACTTACAAGTGGTCCCCCATCCCCCATGTTTGATGGATTGAACTTATTTCTGCCTTTACCCTGTACAATACAGCAAAATCAGCATTTCATATTTGATGAATTAACTATTCAAAAAGTGCTGTTAGATCAATAATCACTATTTCTTTTTTAAAGTGGAGCCCACATTACCAACATAGTGCTTGAAACATTAAGCCTTAAATAAAAAACAACCTTTGATGCTTTAAATACGCCATCTTTATCATAATTAGTGTACTTTAAATGTACTGTAGCTGAAAGTAATCTTATCCGTTGAAGAATCCAACACCCTTTGTACCTGCTTGTCTACTCCAGTGGGATAAAAATGTGTACAGGTAACACAAATCATAAGCAGCTGTCCCCTATAAACAACATTCAAATATACATGACACACAGACTATATTCAGAGATAGCCTTTAAGGTTCGAAATACCATTTATACAGGTTATGAACCACACGGAAATTTCTGTCTCTTGAAATGTGGTCACAGGCGAGGCAGACAGGCTGAATGAATTCATTCTTGATTGACAGGAGATGAGGAATTACTGAGTAGTGCTTCCTCCATTCAAAGTAACGTCTGTACGCTGTCTCATTCTTGTCCAAAGCAAGTATTAAGTCTGCCATTCCCTTTGGAGTTGGGAAGTCATCTACATGAAGAAAGGCATCAGAGGGGTAGAACTGTTCGTAGTTTTTTCGTGGAGGACCCATAACTATAGGGATGGTTCCTGACACAAGCGGCCCGTTCACTTTCTCAACACTGTAGTCTCTGTGCATTGAGTTCTCAAAGGAGAGATAAAACTTACAGCTTCTCATTGTTGGGTAATATTCTTCAAAACTCAACCTGCGCCCTGCATGAGCTAAACCGAAAACGTCCACCTTGACGTATTTCTTCAGTTCTTTATAGTAGTTGTCTCTCTTCTGTGTCCTAATTGTTCTACTGGCAATCCAACAAACCAGTCTGGTCTTATTGGGTGGGACAAAATCCTCTGTAGCTTCTGTATCCCTGATGCTGACTTCGTTCCTCACTGTGATGCCAGCATCTCTTCTGTAGCTCAATGTTAAGTTGAACAAATTCTTCAACCGTGTTTTTACAGCTGTGTTTGTTGGAGACTCCACATTGTACCAAATCCACTTCTGAAAAGATGGGCGTGGAGCTTTTGGCATGTTTGCCAAATTTGAGTCAATATTCTTGTGGTAGAAGATAACTCCTTGTGCTTTGTTGTAGAGGCTTCTGTCAGCTGTCAGAACACAGCTATCAATGTTGTAGTACGAAGCGCAAATTTTAAAATCAAACTTCACACCAAGAGGCCAGAACCAAAGCAGGACAATGGGCTTTTCATGTGGATCCACACTCTCATAATGTTCCACTTGAACTGATGTAGAATGGCAGACATTGGATGAGGGCTCAGAAAACAGAAAAAATGCGATAATGGAGCAGACAAGACCAAGAGAAAATAACTTGGCAAAGTACAGCATTTTAGACCCATTCATCTGTGGAAGGGAAAAGAAGTTCATTAGCAATACCATGAGTTGAGGCAAGAAAACAGAAAAAATGTGCATCTCTGGTTTGAAAGCACAGAGCCCTGACCAGCTCAATGATCAGCTGCTTGGTCTGCAGGCTTCAAAATAGTTAAATACATATTCATCAAGTGTTCGTATTGGCTAATCAATATATAATAAATAATATCACTTCTGGTATCAAATCATAGTTTCATTCAAATTTCTGAATCTGTTTTTAATGTAAGATGGCGCCTTTTAATTAATTAAACAGGTTTAAGAGGACATCGAAACCCATAAAGAACAAGTCTATACATTGTTCTTTTAATAGTATATATATATTGTTTTTAACAGTATTTACACATATTAAGTGCCCCCTGCCACTCTGTGTGATTGATATTTGAACTCTATCCTGATCAGTTTTGGGGAGACTTTGATCCTGATAATTGAATTCACTTGCACACATTCCTCCCACTCCTACAAAAGTCAGGGACAGACATATAAGTTGGGCTATCTTTCCACTCATTCTTCAAAAATTAACAGGCATTTTCCTTCACGTTTTGTTGAACAAACCTAAAACCCTTAAACTTGCATACCACACTGTTACTATGTGCCACTATGCAGGGGCGTGTCCAGATTTCAGACTGGGGTGGCACATTAAAGGCAGTGACATAGTTAGTGGTGGCCAGGGTGTGCACATGTACAAATAATCACTGTTCATCCTCTGTGACAACAACGATCAGTTAAGTATTGTATAGATATTATATTCAGTATATGATTTTAGCATAAAATGTGTTGTACATAAATATGCATCATCTGGTCTAATAAATTCAAATTAGTTTTTTAATCCCAGAGAAAAAATATTTACCTTGAAATTACTACAACAGGGATATTTTCATTGTGAAAGCAGGAATAGCAATAACATTTAATTGAAGACTCCCCCACCACACACACACACACACACACACACACACACACACACACACACACACACACACACACACACACACACACACACAAACCTTAAGTAATCTTTGGCTGAATAGAATTTCAGACTATCATTATTTAAAATGGAGAGGTTGTCTCACCTTTGGAAAAGCACAAGAGCTGGTTGTCTCTCTCTGTTTCTCAGACGATAGTGATGAAAGTATTGAACACATGGAGCACTCCTGTGGATACTTTTGTGTGGGTAGGTTGAAGCTCCTAATCTTAACTAGACAAACCTGTCGCACAGGTTTTTTTTTTTTTTTTTTTTGACAAGTGAAACGGTGAACTGTAAGAGACAAAAACCTTAAGCATCATCTATATATATAATATATATAAGCAGCACTAACCGTTGCACCACCTCACAACCCTGTGTGAGCTTATTACTTGATTAAAATTAAAAATGCTGAGTTGGACTGATTGAATGAGGTAGAGGGAGTGACCTGCAAAACCAGTCTTGGAATGAGGGATGAATGACAAAGAAGGGGTGGGGCAGCGGAGAGAGATAACATCATCAGACACAACTCCAGCCCTCTACCCGTACAATTTTGCATATTATCTGACTGTCTTTTAGTTTCTGTGGTGCCAACATGGTGCATATTGTCCTGTTGGATAAAAAGACTCAAGACTGGTCCATAAATGATTTTAAGTGCCACTTGATGACATTATTCAAACATTTGTTATCAATGTGTTTAAAATAAGAAGTACATCACAATCAGTGATTTAAAAAAAAAAAAAGTACATATATAAAGCAAGGAGACGTAATAGAGTCAAGACAGCCAGTTAGGTTACTTCAAACTAATGCTTCAGCTGGATCTCAATAATATTAAAGGATCTTCAAGGGGTCATTTTGTCATCACTATCAGAGCTGCACGGTCAGAGTACACATGTCCATGTGTAACCTTGTTCATTTTTTTCTTTTCAATACCAGTATAATGTCTCTGAGCTGTTAACATCACATCAGCCCATTTTTTGTTGGGATTTTGTATGAAAAACATTATGTCTTTGTACCAACTACCAAGTGGTACCCTAAAATGATTTGGGAGAAATTGAAAACTAATGTCAACCAGTTGAAAAGAAGTTGAAAAGGGATTTGGTTGTTTAGATGTAATTTTACCTTTTCTTTCACTGATAATCAACGTTAAAATCCCAGTTTGCACTCACTGGCAATCATTATTCCTTTTCACTTTGTGACTCATAGTTGCAGCCAGCTCTCCCTCTTTCAGCTCTGAAGAAGATGTCAAACCTGTTTAGCAAATGATGTTACAATGGAAAAAGAAAAAACTTTTTGTGTTTTATGTGTTTGTTGCTGTTGAACACGGTTCTCTATTAAGTGTGATGGATGAACGTCCTTGAACTTGGCACAAAAATAACAAACCAGATTGAATCACGCTGCCAACGAGCTAGCAGTGATTCTCTTTAAATCACGTACATAACATTGGTAATGAACTAGATGGATTCAATGGTGGCACCAGTACTGTTGTAGTTATCAGCATCTGGTTCCACCTCTGCACTTTTCAGATTAAGCTCCACATCAGACAACTGCAGAACATCTGCAGGGTAGTGGTCTGTCTGTTAAATAGGGCTCCAGAAAACACTGATGATCATCAGGACTGCAAACCTCAAAGCTCTGACAGCTCAATGATGTAGTCACGTGGAATGGTTTTCCAACAATCTTGAAGGAGTTGTTGATTAATTGTTAACTGCTTTTCTTTTACTCATCCCATACAATCTAAAATAGGTTAAGGTCACAAGTTTGGGGAGGTCAGGTCATCTGACAATCACTCAATCAGTCTCCTTCTTGGTCAAATAGCCTGTACGTATGTGATCAATGTGTAGTTGATAAACAAATGATGGTCTCACTGAGAACAAACCAGATGGGATGGCAGGCTGCAGCAGAATGCTGTGGTGGCCATGCTGGTTAGGTTTCCCTCAAAACAACCTACACTGCAACACTCTCTCACCTCCTCCTCCATGCTTCACGGTCATAACCATGCATGCAGAAACCTTCTCTGCATCTCATTAAGACACAAAAATGCAAATTTGGGCTCATGAGCCTGAGATACAGATTTCTACTAATCTAATGTCCATTTTTGGCCCATAAAAACTCTCTTCTTGTTGTTTTTCTTCCTCAGTATTGGTGTCTTTGCAGTATTCAAATGGACTCTAACCTGAGGTGCAGCTGTGGTTTCTGGTTGCTGTAGCAAATGTCATTGCATTTGATGGTTTTAGTCACAGCTCTTGAGGATACACTCAAAGTTCATGAAATTTTCCAGGTTAACCCCAGCCCCAGCAGTGAATGTACACAAATGTATTCCATTATATCACTTGTTCAGAAAGCAGCCATCATTAAAAAAATGCTGCACTGTAACCATGACAGGATGGACACCAAATGAAGTGAAACAAAAAAAAATAATGTGGACCTTAAAGTTTATAAGTTTAAACCTGATATGCATGGAGAGATGCAGGGAAATGAAAAGAGGGAGAAGAACCTATATGGAAAGTGTTTTGAGTTTCATAAGACGTTGCTTTATTTGACTTACTGTAAACAGACATAGCCATGTCATTTTAGAGCATTTAAATTCTGATTGACCCGAGTGATATTTAATTTTAAAGGTTTGAGATTTCTACAGCCCTGCACCCAATGGTAACACGATTACATCCTATTTTTAAAATACTGTGTACTTTATTTTGAAGGAGTAGTTTACAAATTTCGAATGTCTTCCGGAGCGCTTTCTCCTCAGGCTGCAGTGAACTCAAGGATGGGGACAGGTAGAGCTCCAGCTGCGGAGTCTGATGACGACTTTAAAATGTTAAAGTCGAAAGACACTCAGGTGTCTTTACCGAAACATTCATACTGGTTTGACTTCTGGACGTTTCTACTTTTCGACATCGTGTTTTTTCTCTTCATGTACTTTATAGTCCCATAAAGAGGTGAGTTGGGTTTAACAGGCCGAAGTTTCGGGCTGTTGTATTTCAGAGGGCGGCTACGGAAGTTACCTCATTATCAAGCTAAGCTACGGTTCTTGTCACAACACGATACTTTTTAGCTGGTTTTAGTAAGATGCTTTGACTTAAAAAGGGTTAAATGAATACTCAACTTAAACACAAACTATTGTTGGCTTTTGTGTGGGGCTCTTGACTTAAGATATTATACGCGTCTGCAAAAGCCGTATAGCACCGTTGAGTGCTACGTAAGATGAAGAATAACAGCAAACTTAGATCCTTTGTTGAGCGTGAATATTTTTTATGTTTAGTATTTTACCTGTAAAGAAATTACTGCAAATTACTCTGCTTACTTTACAAAAGAGGAAATTTGATTTTACACAAGGACTTTATGGGACTCTTAATGGCTTCTACCAACTTATTTTTTCACATTGGATGCTCCCTGCATGTACTGCCTGTGACCAAACTAAAGTATTTCCCTCCAGGTTGCCCCTACATTTTTTGTGATTATTTTACCGGGTTATAAACATATTCCTTATGTGAGCTTTATGTGTTATTTTTTTTTAAGCCTTCTCCTCTGGACACTGCAACCTGAAGATGTGGATGTCTGCTCCTGTCCTGTGGCAGAAATGCTAACCCAGCTTTGACTGAATGTAACAGCAGCTTACTGGATATCTCGATGGACAACTTGAACCCTGGCCTTGCAAGTCTTATAAATGTTGAACCCTTATTTGATATCAAAGAACTGAACCACATTGTCATGTCCTTGGTGACCTGTTGGCAGTGTCTTTGAACAAGCTCTCTCCATAAAAAGACATTTTCAAGGAAAGTAAATGTTTTAAGCATTCCAATTCTAAATGTCAATGAGCTGAGGACTTAAAAATGTTTCCATTGGGAAAAAAAAAATCAATACTGTTTCATGTGTCTAATGGTAAATGTCCCTTTTCAAGAAATGTTAACAATTGTTGTGCAGCGTTTTACTTTTAAATGTTCGGTTTTGGAGTCTTGAATCGTTTTTTTTTTTTTTTTTTTTTTTGGGGGGGGGGGGGGGGGGTAATAAGCTATCTGATAAAGCTGCAGTGAAATTAGGCACAATACTTTGCACCAAGTGTTGTAATGGAGTGATATCAGCACACTGAAAACTGCTAATTTTGCACATGGAAATAAAGTATTTTGTCTTACAGATAATGGGTCAACACTTGTTGTTAATGTCAGAAAATGATGGTCTGTTACTGTTTGTACATAATTCAAAGCTTTACATGGGAATGAGAGAATAGATAACAGCTAAAAAAAAAAAAGACACCTTGGGAACTTATAATCTTTCAGTACACAGTAAAAACTATAAAGATATAAAAATAGAGAGAAGCACACCATTATCACAACACTGCAAAGTACACTACACTGTGTACACTATATTAGAAGAACGAGATACCTACTACTGGGTTACCCAGGGGGACAGAGATAGATTGTGAAGGAACACCTTCAAAGTTTCTACAGCGCATCTTAAAATGAAAATCTCTGTGTGTTAGCAAGATTGGCTTAGGAGGGGCAGCATTGTGCCCCAGTGTATTAAGATAGATTATTAAGAAAGAAATTGAAAAAGAAAAGACACTTACTCTGCGCTTTTATTTTGAAATCTGCTTCCGTGACGTGCATCCGCCAGCAAATGGCTAGCAGCAATGGCTAAAAACTTGGTTGAATGACTTGTTTAAGCGACTCTTTCTTTAACCTTAAAAATGGACACCTCCGGTAGCTCCCAACAAGTGGAAAATGCTGGTTCGTTATATTTAAATGTTTGATGTTATAGCCAGAGGCTAGCTAAGCTAGCTGACTTAAATAGTGCCTTTAGCACATAGCCTGAGTGGGCCAGCAGATCAGGTTTTGGTGAAAGCGTCTCATGTAAACACGGCAAACATAGAGCTCACGCGAAATTTAAACATTCCTGTGGACAGTCAAGTATTAAAACTGTTCTGTGAGTCTGACCAATGTTAAAAAAATCTCATCGCTTGCTTTGGCCACAACTTCATTTGTTTGGCTATGAGGCTAGCAATGGCAGCTCAATAATAGCTACTGTTTTATTAATTTCCAAGTGAGTAATTTCTCAGCGCAGTACATTAGTTATATTCTGAACAGTGTGGAAGAGGTGAGACATTGTATCAGACATGAAAAAATACCGAAAAGTACAGTAGGCTCTGCTAAATGAAAGTAATGTTACAAAGAGAAACCAGTTTCCCTTTAGAAAAGTTATTCAAGGCAATCGAAATAGTCTGCAGTTGTTTTTCTTTGCAATAAAACATCAGTGCTGGAGGTTAATATTACTGCTGTATACAGTCTCACCATATGAACTCAAATACCTGCACAATGGGGTTGAGTTCCACCTTACTACACGTCTGTTGCAGAACGATCTTTGTCCTTTTGACGACCTTATTTTAGCTACTTCCGGTTTTAATTGAACACAAGTATGGAACACTTTTGAATTGAAGAAAACAAACCATATTTATTTAGTAATGCCTTCGATCAACCCTTTCAAAAAACGCTGTGCAGCTATGTAAAACATAAGTATAAAGAAATCCAAATGTTAAGTTTGGAGAACTATATTCTCATTTTGGATTTGATGTCAGCAACACTAGAAAAGTCTGGACAGGACCCAGTTTACCAATCTGTTATTTCTATTTCTTTTACAACACTCCATAAGCCTTTGAGAACTGAAGAAAGCAATTTTTGTTATTTTAAAATGTGGGGTTTTCTCATTTGTGCTTGATTTCAGTGGTGGCCTTTGGTCTATTTTCAGTTGAGAGACATATGGGCCGAGCCTGACTCGATTGGAATCCTAAAGATCAGTATTATTTGTTTCAGTCCATGTTTAAAAGAACAGTGAGGACTTTATAAGTGATTTTGCAGAAGTCTCACTTCTAGTTATATGCCTGATCATAATCAACAACTTAAAATGAGATTATTAGCACCAATATAGGATTGATTTCCAGCACATTAAAGTCTCATTGACAAAATTTTAAGTAGTGTGACGAGAGATCTGCGTTTCTCTCTGCTGAAAATGATTTGTGTGATTAATTTAGAATTGATGGTGGAGACTGGAGCTGAACTGTCAGACAGAAAAAGGACATCACAGTAGAAGAAAACTAAACAGTAGAGTGATATAATTAATGGGCGTAGTCTCCGTGACGTCCCCCATCTGTTTTTGAAAGAGAGTTTTGAAGGGTATTAGATGGTGCAGCCACATTGGAAATGAGGCAGGTTTTGAGTCTCCACAGTAACAGCTATAAGACGCCTGTCAGTCAAATGAGCTGAGCTGTGCCTCTGATTGGATGAACTGGTGAGCTTAATATCTTCTAAAATGCAGAGTTTGAAAAAAATTCACCCCCTGTACAGTGCGTGCCGTTAGTGAAATTAGCGATTCAGATGAGTGACATTTTTTTGTACCAGGCTGTGAACATACTTATTTCTGCTGTGGAAACTGCTTTTTTTTGGCTTGGTGTATATGTGACTTCCAGTTCTTCCGGTGCCAGCCTCGAGTGGACAATCAACGAAGTGCAGATTTTAGCATGTCTGCATTGTCTTATATTTTCAGACTGGAGGTTGCCACTTGGCTAAGACACGAGCTAAAGACTAAAACAGAATCTAAAGGCTAACACACACAAGCTTAATTGTTTGTGATAATGTTCATTCCAACCCACATGCAGAAGTTATACTGCAGTGATCTGTCAATAAAATGAAGAGTGAGGTTACATTAGCTCTGCTTGGTAAATGAGCAGGACAATTAGGATTTGCTAATGTTGCCTGTGTTAGTCTACTAAAATATCTGTCTACTAAACTACAGTACAAACTGACAAAGTTTACTTGTTGTCAAGTTTCAAACAACAACACTGTGTAACTGTTGATAAATACCTTACCTCGTCACGCTGTATCAGGTAAAAAGTTGTTTTGAGCAAAGAAAAGTAGTGTTTAAAAAAGATCTGATCTCCATTCATTCCAAAACAAACACGCATTGTTAAGAGTCATGTCATCACAACAGTGTGTGTGCGATTCCAGCCAAAAGCTGTCTCTGCAATCCAATTTAGAAAGATAGTCCTCTCAGTCCCAAATCAACATGTCCCAAAACTCATGAAATTTTACCTCCAACTTAGTAATGTCGAAAAATGTATGAATTTATTGTTTTCATGCCAATAGGGGCTCTATAGTGCACCTAAATATTTAAGATATCAGCTGCTTTATTCTTAGATTGTTGTGCTATTTGTTGGCGCAGTGGTTTACAGAGTGTTGAATCCATCCCGATGTATACTTCAGGGAGGCTCAGTCTCTGGAGCTGTGTTTTTATACTCAATCATATCTGTAAGTGATTGTCTCCAAATTATTTGCAAGACGTCCCACGTTGTTATTGTTTTTTTAGCAATACACAACTTGTCCACTCTGTTGTTGCCACTACCCAACTTTTTTTGAAAGCTGTTGCTGCTATCAAATCCAAAACAGACATAGATATCCTAGGTCAGCTTTTCAAAATTTGGATGCGGATGCTTCATGAGGTCTGTCATGATCTTGTTCCACTCTGTGTTTGTACAGATATATTCCTGCCGCTGTCATCACTGAGGCTGCTGATTCCTCCTCTGAGGCTACTGTCTGCAGCAATGTGGCAGGTTGCTCAGCAGAGAGATGTTCTTGATTATGATAAGCTGGATGAGTTCGTCACCCTGGTGACGGCAACAGCACCAGACCTGCTCAGTCCAAAGCAAAGAGGAAAACTGCTTCTAAGACTGAGAGCCAGAGTGAGTATTGTTTTTTATTTGAGTCTAAGCCACAAAATTCAAAGGTCTTTAAGTATCATCATAGTCTGTCCTACCTCTCAGAGGATACCATTTTATCTTTTTGAACACTCCCCTCAGATCATTCTTGAGTTGTGCAGAAATGAGGAAACTGCCAAAACATTGTGCATAGAGCCTCACCTGGAAAGAATCCGCCCAGCTGGATACAAAGGAGTAAGTGTGAGCCATGCCTGATCAGCTCCCTCACTGAAATCCTTTAAGAACATGTCGGTTCTGTCTGCTATTGTCTAATACTCACAGACACTTCACAATTTCTGGAAAGATAGCATTCTGATAAGCTGCTGCTGACTGTTTTCCAGAGTGGAGATGCAGAGGTGGATGCAGAGGTGGCCATTTTTATTGAGCTTGTTCAGAAACTGTTGAAAGATCCTGCAGAGAGGGAGCATTTCTACCAGGCAAGTCCGCTTTACACATGACATTCACACATGACATACACATTCTCTATTTTTCCTTTTGATGAGTATTTTTGTGGTTTTAAGTAAATGTTCCCATTTTTCCACCTCAGGAGGTTTTCCCCAAAGAATATGGTCTCAGCTATGACACAGACATGCAGCTCCTTGTATGGGAGTTTCTTTCCAAACTAGAGAAACTCTTGCCTGTACCAGACCTCAGTCAGGTAGGAACTGACCCCACATACCAGAAGCATGTTTGTCAGTGAACAGTAAGTTACAAACGTGGACATGAACCATCCAACAGATTTTACGCTCGGTGAACGCTCACCTTTCCCTGAACAACCTTTCAAAATAGGTGAGCTAGAAATGCTTCTGTCAGCTAACAGCTGACGAGGTGAATGCTTTCTCTTGGTGATGCATAATAGAATCTAAAGTCCATCACCCATGGTGCACTACAGTAGCGTCCTTTCATGGGTGCTCTTCCAAATTTACTTGTTTCTTTGTGTGACACCCTCATTTTTTTCAGTGGATATTCTATTCCTACTTTCAGAATAAGTGGTAGAAACATGAGTACAGCTCACAGATATGGTGGATGAAGTGTTTTATGTGCAAGTATGAAATAAGCTTTTATTCATAACATTTAATGCTTTTCATGACAGACTGTTTCGTGGCTTACCTCCGCCCCCTCTGTGTTGAAGGACTGCTTACAACCACTCTCAAGTCCTGATGACCTGCGGTCACTGCTGCACCACCACAAGTGCCTCGAGCACCTTGGAGCTCAAGGTAAACCGGACACACTGGCTGTGAAATCATTAATGGTGAAGGCTATCACCATCTGAAGTGAATTTTACTAGGGATGCACCAAAATTTAGTCCGAAAAAGGCCCAAAATTGTATCTCCAGTTTTTACCTGAAAAACTTTTATCACTGAAACAACATGGCCAAAAACAGCATGTGATGATGCAAACAAAAACCGGAGCCATATTCCGACATATTCAATATATCTGAGAAAGACCCACAGATTTGTGATAGTGAATTTTCATTTCGGTGCATCCCTAAATTTTACTGTAACTTTTTTTTTTTTACTGAGTTTATGTGATGAGTAGGCCCACAGGGAATATTTTGAAAGTAATTAAATATAGATTATAAAATGCCTCATTTAAACACAGGTCAGAAGTGATACAGTGTGTAATTCCCAAAGCAAAACGAGAGGAAGAAACCACCAGATTAGCACTGAAAAAGACAAACTCTTGCAGAGAAATAAACATACTCAGATACCCAAACAGTCAACAGATTCAAATAAGTTAATTGGGGAGCTTGTTTCTATTAAATAATGCATGTTTGTTAGTGTTAAACAGTTCTGGACTCATTTTGCTAGTACATCTGAAAAGGCTAAAAAATGCCAGAGTGGTTTAAATAGAGAATGAACTTTGGAAGTCATGACTTGAAATGAAGAAACCATCAACCAATATTCCTGCAGTTTGTCTAATTATAAAAGGTAAAAAAAAAAATGGATTCCTGCATGTTTTAACACTAGTGGCAAACTGGCAGATAGTTTACTATTTTTGTGTGTAAATTTGTGTGTTTTAACGTGATTTTTTAAAAATATTTATAAAAATCTTGGAAAAAATGATGAGTGTGGATTCATGCTGTGACATTTTAGATACAACAACTACAAAAAATCAAACATCAGTTACTCTGCTCTGTGATTTACATAGGTACCACTGTTGAGATGTCCACCCAGGTCTTTGCATGCTCCACGTGTCCATTCTTCCACATGCAGGAGTCTTACCTCCTGCAGCACATCGAGCACAGTCACCCTGAGCAGTACAGCAAACTGCAGAGCGCTGCAGAACAGCCTGAACGCCCAAGGAGGAAGGGCCAGCATCCTGAATTCCCAAAACCTTTCCCTATCCACGACAGGCCAGACCCACACATGTGCCAGGAGTGTGGCAAAACCTTCACCCGGGCCTCAGATGTAACCCGTCACCAGCGGACTCACACAGGTGAGCGCCCATACACCTGCGAGGAATGTAAGAAGGGCTTTAAGAACTCCTGGGATCTGACCAGACATCAGCGCATACACACCGGAGAGCGACCCTTTCTCTGCTCACAGTGCGGGAAACGTTTCACACAGATGGGGCTGCTCAAGCTACATTTTGATCGTACTGCCTGTGGCCAAACTTGCAACCCTCCTCTTGACTTTATGACAGAGGTCGTTGTAGCAGAGGAGACATCAGAGAGAGTGGGTGGTCAGTACAAGTGCCAGAAATGTGGCGAGAGCTTTGGCAGCATTTTGGAGAGGCTGCGACATAGGCAGAGTCATGTGGTGAGACGTCAGTACAAATGCTTGCTGTGTGAGAAGATATACAGCCGAGCGTCAGACCTCAAGAGACACCAGATGAAACACACGGGGGAGAGGCCTTTTGCCTGTGAGTGTGGAAAAAGTTTCACGCATGTTTGGCTTCTAAATAAGCACCGACAGATCCATACTAGGGAGCGTGCATTTCCCTGTACAGAATGTGGAAAGAGCTTCACCCAGCTCCAGATCCTCAACAGGCACCTGCTGACCCACAGTGGCCAGCGGCCTTTCCATTGCTCCTACTGTGAGAAGAGCTTTAGCCAGCTAGCGAGCCTTACACGCCACGAAAGAACCCACACAGGAGAGAGGCCTTTTCTCTGCTCCACCTGTGAGAAGACGTTCCTAACACACGGAGAGCTGGTAAGGCATCAGCGCAGCCACAGTAACTTCAGACCGTTTAGCTGCCCGCAGTGCCCCAAGACCTTTAAAACTAAAAGAGCTCAAAGCGAACACTTAAACACACACACAGGGGAACGTTCCTTTGCCTGCAGCCGCTGTGGGAAAAGGTTTGCCAAGTCCACATCACTTGTCCGCCATAATCTGACCCACACAGGGGAACGGCCACACCAGTGCTCACAGTGTGGAAAGACCTTTCTAACGTCTGGTGAGCTCCTCCTCCACAAACGAATTCACACAGGGGAGAGGCCGTATCCCTGCTCCTACTGCGAGAAGAGGTTCAGGTGCTCCTCAGACCTCAACATGCACATCAGGACACACACAGGGGAGAAACCACACAGCTGTCTGTTCTGTAAAAAGAGTTTCTCTACATCTACCAGACTGAAGAGACATGTACGCACACACATGGAGAAGGGCATTGTTGTGGAGACACTGAATCTCTGATGATGGATGTATTTTTTATTTAAAATAAAACTTAAATTTCAATAATCTGTTGCTGCATTTATGTTAAATAAAAAAAAACCTGAGATTTCTGTCATTAAAAAAATCGTTTTTAATGAACCAGTCAGGAGATCCTTATGCAGTGAGTCTTATAATGACTTTTTAACAGTTTGAAGACAGATTCTACAACATAGAATCATGTAGCATTATGTAAATCTGCATATATTTTGTATATACATCCAGCATCATTACTTCATATCCATTTTGAAATATGGGAACACTTAATACCCCCTTTTAGGGCCTGTCTGTCTCTCCCTTTCTCTCAGCTGAGCTTTGGAGCAGACATCACCACCATCCCACAACATGATCACTCATGTCAGACACAAACTATTCTTCTCATGCTGAAAATTCTCATTAGTTGTTCGATAAGTCTGATTATTCCACTTAAATAAAAAACTGTGTATCCTCTCTTTCTTTATCAGCCCTGAACCAGGAGGGAATACTGAAGCTTAAAGAACTTCACACACCATGACACTGTCACTACTTCTCAGGAAGTAACTCGAGCTAAACACATAAGCGTCGTTGCACTGAGAAGGAAATCGGCAAATATTAAGGCAGTATTTTATTTGGATGTTTCATTTTTTCAGAAAACCTTAAATGACCAAATAAATGAATTAATAATAGTGATGATTTCCAGTGATAAGATTTAAATTTCTTCTTAACCCAAAAGGCACAGTTACAGAATACTGTTGGTGCAAGAACAAGAAAAACATCTATTTGAAGTCAGAGGGCTTTTGGAAAATGTAAAATTATTTGACAGAGAAGAACATAATAGGCACCTGCCAACTCCAGCAGTGATTTATTGAAACCATATATAAAATAAAAATCGCAATTACGCAAAAAGTCAACCATCACTTGTGGCATCAGTGAACATTTGTGCACATTCTCTCTCTTTGATTTTGTATCGTTCTAACTAAATACTCTGCCGTCATCATTGAAGAATTTGTGCAAACTTTAATTTTACTGGGTACAGATGTTCAAATAATCCTGAACCAGAACTTACATTCATCAGTGCTCTTCAATCAATCAAAATACACCAGATGATTTCATTCCAGACATGGTTCCAGGTACGGAAGTTTGCACATTTCTTTGCTGATTTCCCCAGATAAGGGAAGTTGTTGGTGTCATTAGAGCCAGCTTTGATGAATGGCACATCAACCTCATCCAGGAAGTCCACTGAAATCTAAAGACAGAGTGAGATGATGTTAAGCAACATTAAACTGTAGGTCAACCGTGATCTTTGAGTCTTTTCTTACCTCATCCATTGTTGATGAAGTGAAGAAGATCCCCATCTCCTCTGCATGTTTCTGCAGTTCTTTGTACTGCTCGTAGCTGAACTCCAGGTGGCGCTTGTGTTCACCATAAGTCTTCCCTCAGAAGTTTTATTTTAGGTATGGGCACAGCAATTCTACAATTCTACAATTTCATTTAGCAGACGCTTTTTTCCAAAGCGACGTACAACACAAGCAAGAATTTTCACAAGAAGGAGAAACCTTATTAAGTGTGAAGAAATGCTTCAAATTAGTTGGGTCACAGGTACTCTGCCATCAAGCGCCCACTGACCCCCCCCCTCCCTTTTTTTTTTTTAAGTGTACTATCTAAATATCAGCCATAACTAGAATTCAACATTCAGGAGAAATCAATATTCAGTGCTTTCATTTGTTTAGAGTTCAGTCCGAGACTTTCTGATCTGACCCCTGAGGACAAAGAGGAGAAGGGTCAGATTAGTGCCAAAGTGTTCCCTGAACAGGTGCGTCTTCAGACCTCTCTTAAAAGTAGAAGGGGACTACCACCATTTCGGTACAACAGAGGAGAAGAGTCTGGCTAGAGATTTAGAGCCCTGCTGGGCTGGGAGCACCAGCAGGGCTTCCTTGTTAAATTTCCACTCAAATTCACTCTTCTGAAATTTGGCACAATCTGCACCACAGTCCTAAAGGAAGGAAAAACTTGAATAACAGTATGCAAATTTATAATAGTCTTTGGGTTCTTTGAGGGTCCTCCAGTTTTACAGAGTAACCACAGTATAACAGTATCCAGGCTGGCAGGGCCGGACTGTGACAGAAAAAGGCCCTGACATTGGCAAATGTTGGAGCGCAGATGACCTAGTGGCCCAAGGAATGTATTTGTCCTAGATGATAAGTTTCTAGCTAGATTATAAACAACTTTCTGCTTTTTCAGATTATTGTTCATCTATTCGACTTCTTGTTACAGAAATTATACACTTAAATACTCTTGACAGATGATAACTGTTTTATATTTATATAGGTTTATAGGTTACTCCAACTTACAATTAGTTAAAAGAAGTTAAGATTTTAAGTTACTACAATGCGAAGACATGAGTTAGTGCAGCTTCCAGTTTTCGTTTTTCATCGGTTACTTTGTTGAAATATGTCGCTGTTTTTTGACCAAACACTCAAGTAATTTTTTTAAACTTATTTCTTTCTTAAATAAAATATATTAAGTCTTCTTCAGTCATTTATATTACACCAGACACTCAGATCTTTTCCCTCACGTTTGCCAGACATCTCTTCAACCAGTGTCAACTTAAACATTGTTCAGAAATCATCTGGAAAGCTTTCCAATTTAACAGTCTCCAACTTATTTGTAACAATGCTTGTTATACTTCATGTTATTTTTTAGAGGAGGCATCTGTAAAAGCCTCTAAGCTCCCCTGCACAATGTTAAAGATAAAATCACTGTTGTTTCTTCATAGTATGAAAATAAACTATCAAAGTAATACATAAGACAGACACAGAAGCTTAGAGTGTTGCTTGCTCATGTGACACCAAATACCATTTATTAGGGCTTTACAAAGACTACAAAATCCTCCAGATGAGTTAAATCACTGTCTCTGTCTATTTACATGATATGTTACATACAAATGTACAAAATATAAAACATTGAAGGACAAATGTTTCACCCAAACAGAAGAAAACTTTTTCCTTAACCCAGAGTAAATGCTATGATTTTTAACTGAGACTGAACTGTAAAGTGTTTGGTGGATTAAAATACCAGTTGAATACTGAGAGTATGGCGTACACTGTTGACGGTATCAACATTCTGCGAGCTTAGGGACTCATGCGCCTATAAGAGGAGAGTGGTTGAACAGCTGGAGTAACATATTGAGCAACCCATTATCATGATATCTACCCCCTTATCCTGCAACTGCCCATCCTTGCAGACACCAGGTTGGCCAAGGGAAGCTGGGAAATGTGAGACTTGGCTGCAGAGACACACATGAAGCTGAACATAGGTAGGATTGTAGAGGATAGGATTGTCCTGAGGTTGAGACAACGTGACGTCTTGGTCTCTGGTGGGTTTTTACTGACCAGTAGCACCTGTTGGTTGTTGGTGAATGTATACAGTACGGTGTCAGGTCAGCTTCAGTGCCTCTGTCAGCCAACAAGTCTGACGTGGGGGTAAGCTTGGGTTGTAATGTCCAGAGAGGAACAACAGGCATTCCTACAGACGGAGAAGATGGGGTAATAAACCAGAAAAGTGCCTATTTACGTGTTCTCACGCTGCAGTATCTGTGAGTTCCAAACAGCTTTATACTGTACACCCTATACCTCCTGCATAGGCAAAACATCCAACCACCACTAGACACACACCTGCCTCTCACAGCGTGTTGAGTTTTTGCATTTCTTTTTTTTTTTCTCTGTTTTGAAAGTACAATAATTTACTCAGCGGGTTAAGCATATTGTAACATCAACAGGGCAGAATGCATCTTGATCCACTGTGCAAGACTGAAGTATATACAACCCACCCCAACCTCAAAGTGTGCAAAACCAACCCACTTGTTAAACAAAGAGAGGACAATCAAAATTCAAAATGGCTTCCATCCAACACACACATACATAATGATAAAGATCTCTTCTCAATGCATCCCCATTAAAAAGCTTCAAAACATGCTCATCAGGCTAGAAAACCCAAAACAGTTTGGTTGTGCTCCTGTCAGTTCAAGTGAGCCCAGCTCAACTGGGTGAAAAAAACAACTTAAAAACACCCCATCCCTTTTTAAATGTTTTTACAATATTGGTCAGATATGATTCAAATACAGCATTGACTCTTTTATACTTTAAATGTCAAAAACAAGAAAGGGAGCTTTGGAGGAAGAGAGCAACAATAACAAAAGAGTTTTTTTTTTATTTTTGTTTTGTTTGTTTTTTTAAACCACAATCAGCTTCTCTGATGGATCAAGAAGCAGATAATCATCATCCGACATCACATCTCTATTTCTCACTATAGCCAATGGGAGCAGAGTATGCGTCCCAAATCTTTGCACAATTAAGGCAGTGAGAAAGCACCAGTATCACTTTTTATTTATTCAGCTCCAAGCTGATCTTGCATTTAAAAGTACTTTGGATTTTTTGGTACATCATGGATCTCAGATGGACATAGATGCTGAGCTATAAAATGAGTACCGTAAAGTTCCACATAGGACACCGACAGCTTGCATCATTCATTTCAGTTGGTGACTTGATCAAACTCTGGAAAAGCTCTTTATCATATCTGGCAGTAAAAGTGTGTTCATTCTTTTACTTTTAAATGTATTTTGCTTGTTTTTTTCTGCAGATATCCCAAATGTTTCACAGGAATCTTACCTTTTACAGCTGACCGTTAGCTTAGCCCTGAACCTAAAGTAACTTTTAGAAGACAGGCGCACATAAGGAAATTGAGACTAATACAGACCATAGACTGTATAAAATATGGACGTAGTCTCCACAACATCACCCGTCTGTTTCTGATACAGTCAAATGAAGCCAATCATTGGACGGGGCCATCTTGGATATGACGTGGACTTTGAGCTTCCTTTCTAACAGTTATATGTCGCCTGTCAGTCACATGAGCTGAGCTGAACCTCTGATTGGACAAACTCGTGATCCTAACTTCTAAACCGATCAATCTTCTAACCCCAGTACAGTGTTCCGATAGCAAAATTCGCATTTCAGACCCCGGCTGTAACATGACTTCTGGTATGTCTGGAACCAGCTTCGAGTGGACTCTCAACGAACTGCAGATTTTAGCACTTCCGCATTGTCTCATACTTTCAGACTGGAGGTTGCCGCTTGGGTCAGATGAAGATTCAACAAAAACGTGAGCTTCATGGCTAAACGTTCTCTCTCTTACTGTTCTTACACTTTCTTTGTTTTAAAAATTTATCCTGTAAATTAGTCCTAAAATTTCACTGGGAGGTTCTATCTCGTCTATCATGTTTTAAAAAACTAATGCTGAAGCTATGTTACTAGCCAACAACCAGCAAAAACAACCAGTAAGCTAATAAGGCCAAGTGTCTGAACAATAGATCACTGTCTAATCCTGTAAACTTTCTAAGTTTGAGTAAAAATGTTTTCTTATCTTACTGAGTCGTGGTAACTACCGTGGGAAATGAACAGCACATGCTAATATATGCTAATATAGCAGCTAATTCTAAATGCTACTTCAGCTACTTTTTAAACTTCTTAACTTGTGTTTTTGGTCAGCAAAGGCTTCAGAAGACACCACTTTTCAATCTTTGAGTTGATTCTAGATTTTTGAACTACACTGTGTGTATATTTGACGGATGTACCTTGGCGACTTACAGCATTAAGTTTAGCTAACGGTCACTTGATAGAGTTCTGCAATGACTTTCAGAGGGCGCTTCATGCTGTTTAAATGGCATATTTGAAACTATGAAATGACAACAGGCTGTGGAGCAAGGAAGGCCAGAAGCAACTAAATCTACAACTATGGTCTGCTGTGATGTTAAGTCTCTGTGGGGATATGTTTGTGTGCACATTTGGCAGTAAACCAAAGAGAAACACTGGCACTTGTCCACTTTCTGTCTTCACAGTAGCAATGTAACTGGATGACCCACAGACAATGCGCTTTAGTTGTGCTTGTTATTGGCACGCAGGGTAGCAAGGAGTGGCTTGGCAGTGCCTGACACTGAAGAGGTTCAGGGCAGGAGACAAGCACCATGAGGCTGAACTGACCACTGAGGAAAACGTGAATGTTGTGGAAATTCTTGTGATGCTAGCTGGTTTGTAGAGGCTTTTTAAATCTCTTGAATCAATCAGATCTGTTACCAATAAGGAGGTGCAGAATTGTCTCCATGCTCAGGAAAGGCAAAGACCACCAAAATGAGGTGATGCAGTGGTAAACAAGGAGAAGGATCCCTTAGCCCTACACTTTAAAGTTATAACTAGAGTGGAGTCAGTTTTAATTATTGAGCTGGTAAATAACTTTTTATATTACTGAAAACAAAAGATAGATCAATGAACCTATACGAAATTTGTGTTCAAAGAACCACTGTGAAGACTAGAGGGCATTAAAAAATGAACAATTCAAATCGTACTTTGCGGCTGGGGTCAGACTTTTAGTGCCCTAACAGTGGTACAAATACTCCCTTGCTCCACGACACTTTGGCAAGCTGGATTGTTGGTCACATGGGGGCTTGAACCTATTGAAGCCCCCCCTGATTAAAGGCCAGTCCTCCTGCTGCCAATGTGAAGTGCATATGTATGAGTGTATGTGTGTGTGAGAAGCACCTCTGTAAACAAGGAAAGACTTCAACAAAAGAACCCAACCCCCCCATTGTAAACATCTGAAGATATATCTGGGATACAAAAAAGAAAAATCCAGTTCTGTCAAACTGTTGGCTTCCTTTTTTTAGACACTTTGGAGACCCAAAGTTGAACTAAAACAGAGAGATGTGATTTACTCCTCAGAAGAAACTTCAGAGGAACTTCTGTCCCTCATCAGATGCTTCCTGCCTTCACATATATGAAAAGTTGTATTTTAAAATGTTATACATCCTTTGAAAAAAAAAAAAACCAGCTGATTTCAAATGTGGTGAATTAAAATCTGTGATTATCATTTTGACCAAATTGGCTGCGGCTCTTTAAATACGATAATCTGGTTAAATATTGCACAGTTTTTATGTAAAAATAAGTGTTTTCTGTCAAATGGCAGGTATACCATTCTGGGTAATAGAACTTTTCATATATTAAACATCTGTGCACTTTCTGTGTGTCTGGTAGTGAAAGAGGTTTAAAGGTTCCCAGGTGTCTCATAGCGCTGACTCCAGCGAGGAGTCCAGCTGATCGTCATGGTGACTGGTGCTGTCACTGTCGCAGCTCTGTGTGCTGGAGTAGTTAGCTGCCTCCTGCAGTCGCAGCAGCATGTTCATCTGGAAACAAAGCACATAAAAAGAGACAGGACTTAATAACAGGTCAATAACAAAGTAAAAAGTAAGGAAACATTGGATGGTACCAACGCACTGGATGTCCTAATTCACATCTGCCTCATCGAGAGTTTAAAACCTGGACATGGTTTCAGTGACATCAGCCACTGCCCTCTGTAGAGACTTGACTGACACCATGTTGGATATATTGACTCCAACTTCTGGCTAATTTAGAAACAAGCATTCAACACCTACAACTATGGTTCATAAAATTTGTCTTTTGTATTTTACAAGAGGAATGAAGCACTTTTAAAACCATCCTATAAATGGCTGCAGTAAAGCTGCAGAACTTTTCCCCCTACTGCAGCTCTAATGGTCTGAATAATGCAGACACGCTGCTGCATCTGCTGCTTTGCTTTAAGTGTTATTATGATGAGCTTTAGCACACCTGCTCTACAACTGGTCTCACCTGGACCAGGACACACACACACACACACACACACACACACACACACACGGATGACTAATCTTTAATTTCTTCTGGGCTGCAATAAACCACCAAAGCGAAATTTAGTCTCTTCCTCACTTCTTTTTTGAATAGTCCATTTGTGTGTGTGCGTGTGTGTGCATATTTGTGTGTGTGTTTCTCTCTAAGCTCTGGCTGATAGCTACTCTAAATATGGATTAGATAGAGAGGTTTCTCACAGAGGTTTCTGTGAAAACATACTTGAACTAAATAATCTGTCGATTAACCTATATTCATCATTTTACGAACATATCTCATGTGAGGGATGCTTATTTATTTATTTATTTATTTACGTTACTTATTATTTGCTTTTTTTTTCCGCTTAAGAAATGACGTGAGGGTAATGAGCTACAGGTTGGATTTAAACCCGGGGTGCCTGCTTGATAGCTCACCTCATGGGGCCAGGACATGAAGGCCCTGTTTCCATCAAGTGGTTCAGTTTGGTTCGTCTCAGTACGGTATGCATTTTGGTGGTGTTTACTTTGACTAAAACTGGGACAGGTCCCCAAATTACTGACCTGTGCTGTCCTACTTTTTTGGTACCCCTCTGTTGGGGTGCCAGACATACCGATCCAACCCCAGAAGGTGGAGCTAGAACCACTGCAGTCTGTTGATTGGTCAAAAGAATAGTCACGTCTAGTGCGACAGCGGTAATAAAAAACAACACATAACGCTGCCGTGTTTAAATCTCCAGTCGACTTCAAGAGGATAACTTTCTGGGTTTTTTGGAAAATGGTGTCACATAACAGTTGGCGTGGGGTTTTTCTTCCTCGTTGGAATTATTTGCAGGGTACAATGTGTCATGCTGCTATGCCGTAATGTTATTTCGTAGCTAATGCGGTATTGGCATCCGGCTTACATGCTGCCAACCAAGAAGGGCGGTGTTGGCTGTGGAAACACGAACACAATCAGGCTTTACCGATCCAACCCGTACCAAACCATACTGATCCATAGTGGGCTGCTGGGGCTTAAGAAGGACACTGATTCGACTAGAACAAATGTTATTATTTGGTTTGGCAACAGTCCACTCATCTTTGCATCATATATGTATATAAAAAAAGGACATTTCTCACCAGTGGGTCACCCTCAGTGTCACTCTGAGACACCTGCTTAGATGAGGCTCCCTCCTTGGATGAACTGTAGCCATCATATCCAACATCCTCTGGCCTCAGTTGGAGCAATGACTGGCCTTCCTGCTGCAACGCGGCGGCGTTCCATGGATATGTGTCGTTCACCCACTTAGATGGATCCTCCCATGCTGCTCTTTTGCCGTACAGCTAAAGAAGGAGGAGAGGAATGATGCGCCAAGAAGAGATACTTTTGTTTTCATACATTTGTTTTAGTACTGGAGTCCAAACAACATTTTTATCTTTAAATGTGAATTTCTATTCAAGTATACTTCTTTTTAATTCTAATACTAAAGAGCTAAGAGGATTTAGAATTTATTATTGTGACTGAATGATCAAGTTAAACTCTGTTTAAAGTATATTACACCATTTTGGGTAGAATTTTGATTTTTTATGTTTGTTCCTTCAGGATTTACCTGTAGCCCCTCCCTGACAGCCTCCAGCAGGTAGGGTACCAGTGAATAGTTCCACAGGTCAGTGAACCAAACCCGAGAGCCTTCTACATCCATTGGGCAGGACAGGAAGAGACGAGGGCCTGCAGGTACAAAGATGTTTGATAAAAAATGGAGACAATGCAGACATAGAGCAGAGACTCAACACACGTGAAGCAAAACAGGGAGAAAGAGCAGCATCATCAACCCAGGATTATCAACCTCACTTAGACTCAGGCATTGGTGAATAACTGAAAGTGAAAGCTGTTTGTGTATGTATATGTATGTATATGTATGGGCGTATGGGTTTGTGTGTGTGTGTCTGACCTATTGTGACATCAGAGGAGCTGTGTGCCTCCAGGAAGCCGTTGAGGTGCTGCCAGGTCTTGGGGATCCAGTCAATGATCTTGATCAGGTCATTGCTGCGCATGTTCTTATGGATTTCTGTCTCTATCAGCTTCCGCCGCAGGAAACGGCCGAGGAAACCTTTGACTGGCTCTGTGTGATTGGTGCACAGAACCCACCTAAAGGAAGATGGATAATCAATGTTAGAAACCAAAGTTTAACACCATAGCAGCTCTTATTAGAGATGATGGGACTATTATATACACACATAGATAAACAGGGCAAAGCAAATAAATCTAAAACCCACCCTCTGGGTAACTATAATACTTGCACACATTAAAACAATGTTTTTAACAACAATTTACATTTTTTTCTTTGTATATGAATCTATTCAAGATGCACAAACCTGAAGTTGTGATGGAGCTCGAGGTTAGGAGAGGATGAAACTCCCTGGTTCATGGTCCCAATAACATAAGGGCTGAATGGAAATACATAAAAATTAGTTTTTCAAAGCTAAAATACTCCAAAGCCTAAATAAATAACTTTGTATTATTTTTTTTATTTTTTAATAAAATTGCAAAATTTAGTCTTAGTTGCATTTACAGATTGATTCGTAGCTACTGTGCTGTGTTAACATTATTTTGGGGTTTATGATACATAGTTCAAAAAGTGGCTTTTTAAAGACCAGTTCAGTAAAATACTATGAATTTCCCACTGATTGTTTCTGGCTCACCATTTGTGGTACTTGCAGTTGAGGAAGCCATTGAAGATATCACTGAGTGAACCGATGTGGTGCAGGTTGTCTAGTATGACCACAGTGGGGAGCTCTGTGTCTGTCTCCTCAGTGTTACACTGTTCTGCCAGAGTGGACAGGTACTGACGCAGATCCTGGGGAAGGAAGCATTAATTAATTCAATCATCAGACACCAGCTTCAACTTACAGCAGAGAAACGACATGAGGATGAACCTAAAAGGCTTCAGGTGAGTGTTTTACTCAGTGTTGCCCCAGTCCCTTCTGTCGTTTATCTTAAACTCTCATAATGGAAATGTTAACATTTTAATCCAAGTTTTTAAACTGCTGGTCCAATTTTATTATGCTTTAGGATTATAACAACCCTTAACCACACACACACACACACACACAGATGAGTAAATTCTTCTTCATGTTTTCATTTTTCCTCCTTACCTTGCTGGAGTTCTGGTCTACGTTAAAGCTGGCCACGTTGTGCTCTGTCACTTCCTGCCCCATCTGGGAAATGATGTACTCGGCCAGTTTCGCAGCCAGGAAGGACTTGCCAGTGCCGCTGGGTCCTGAGAGAATGATGCGACGATGTTCCATCAACAGGTTGAGGTACCTCTGGATTATCGGTTTGGGGATCAGTGTGTCGAAAACCAAGCTGTCAATGCTGTTTTCCTTCACACCTGGGAGGAGGAGGAAGGAGTTAGAAAAGGCTTAAAACTAATAATACTAAATTTTATATTAAATGAGATTCAACTTTATACACATTGTGCTGCAGGAAAATGTCTCCTCTCTTTGAGATGTGGATTCTACACAGGCTGTAATCCTAATATAGAAACCCCTTGCTCCCCTGCTGATGTACCTTTGAGATTGACCTTGATGATGTTGTTGTCGCCCACTAGGTAGCCGCAGGGAAGCAGCTCAGGCACTTCAGAAGTGTGGGAGCGAACCACCTCGCCCATCCTGTAGCAGACGATGCTGTCTGAGCTGAGGCCAAGGCTGGTCAAAGGGTCCACGCGAAACACGTACTCCTGCAGAGAGAGAGAGAGAGAGAGAGAGAGAGAGAGAGAGAGAGAGAGAGAGAGAGAGAGAGAGAGAGAGAGAGAGAGAATGAAGGACTCCACTGCTGATGCTTAAACACAGAATGTGACCATAGATGCATTGTATGTATAAAAAAAAGTCTTCACTCTGACTGTCTGTTTGAGCTGTCTGCTCGTCTGTAAATGACACAGCAATTGTAAATAATGGATACAATAGAAGTTACTTTGACAGCATCATTTTTTTAATCTCACCGACCTCTTTAACACTTTAACACGCTATGTGTTCTAGATTTTAAGTAATCTCAGGCAGAAAGCTAGAGTTTAGGCTAAAGCACCAAATTATAGGCATTTATCTATGAGTAGGATGCAGGCATTTGAAATCCAATTCCAGGCACTCAAGTGGGATAAAATGCCTGTTATTAATCCACACCTCTGCAGTCTGTCTGTCTGTCTGTCTTAAGACAGGATGTGTTATGAGAGAGCATCTGTCTCTTTTTATTTTTCATTTCTTTCAGCTTCAAAAGCAGTTACATTTCTAATTAAAAATTATTCTTTAAATAACTGACTGAAAAGTCCCTGGTTAATCAAAGCCTGTAGTTGATTTATCACGTTTGAACTGGAGGATGACTCTGGAAACACCTCAAAGTAAGCTCTCAACCCTCATCTGTGAAGTAAAAACTATGTTGTGTTCATATTAAATTATTTTTGTTGAAATGAACCTTAATATGAGGTGTATTTGCAGCAGGGTGATCATGAGAATATTACAGGAGTGCTGCTGGCAGCAGTATGTCTCTATAATCCTTCTGCCCCCCCCCCCCGCAGCAACACGCTGCTAGTTGACACTCTAATAATGAAGGTGGAGCTTCTCTGTACAGTATATAGGCTACACTAGTATATATTTGAGCACTAAAAGTAGTTCGTAAGCTTAAAGAATCATGAAGAAACTGTCGGAGTGGGGAAAGGGAAAAAAAAAAATCTTCTGTTTCAGGACCATGGACAGCGAGATATATTAGGAGACAGCTAGGACGAAAAGCATGGACAATGCTGAAGAGTTTCACTAGTTACAGCTATGGTAAAAAAAAATGAAGGCGCCACAAAGGGTCTTGTACCTTCGGGTGGCAATGTGACATGATATCCTACGTTATTTAACTACTTTCAAAACTAGATTCAAAACCCTTTCTTTTAGCCTTTTCCTAAACAGTATCTAGTGACTCTTTGTCCCTTTGGCTTATTTTTATGTTTGATAGCCATGTGAGTGATTGCGAGTGATGTTTTATGCATGTTATATTGATCTGATTCCTATGATGGCTGACGAGGGCAGACAGTATGCATACCCTGATAACCTTTATCAGGGTAACAGCTGACCAAAAGGAAAACAGCGAAAAATATGAGCAAATTTCTTGCACTATAAACTGACCGCAGGCTGATTCCAAATCTTCAGTAACATGAAATCATTTATAACTGTGGAAAAACACCTGAATCACTCGTTCTGGTAACTGGACACTTAACAAAAATCAACAGGGTGAAGTGCTTCAATTCAACACAATTAACATAAATGTCAACTTACTGTTGAGGGTTTTTTTTTTTACAAACAAAACAATGATGTTTGATGACAATGACTGTAAATGATTATACATTATTGCAGCCACATGCAGTTCATAGAGGAGGATGCAGTTTTGTCCTTTTACCAACAAGCTGACTGACATCCCCTCAAACTGCCAACTGCACATCACAGCACCATTTTAATGCTCGGTGACTGAAGTTTTGGTTAAAATTGGCACGGGTTAACGGTGAACTAAACTGGACAGTTACTTTCTGTATATTTTTTTAAAAAACTAAACTGTGTTTCACCTTTTTTTGTCAGGTTACAGTGACTTTAGGTCAGAAATCAAACCACATTAAGCTGCTCTGTTTACCTTAAAGAGGCGTCGTATTACTCCATCCAGGACGTCCCACTTGGTTTTCCCACTCACACCTATAGAGCCAATCAGATACTCCTGGCTTTGCTGAAGTTTTTAAAATAAAGAAGACATCAGAAATCAGTACAAATCATATTACAATGTTTGAGAAATACTGTAAAACTTTCATCCACTGACCTTAGTCCTCTTTAACCCTCTGCTGATAGTGACCACTATCCGCACACTGCGTCCCTCCTTGCGTAGATTCCCCTCATAGCTGTCGTCCAGTAGGATGTCTGAAAAATACAACTCTGTGTTTGAAAGCAAAACCAACTTTAATCTGTCAGAGCTTTGAATCATTATAAACAAACTCTCTGTGCCTGCTGGCAAATGACAGCTGGAAATAGACAAACAGCCTCCAAAGTGAAAGAGAGCTAATGGCTTTCTTTCATGTGATAATTACTTTTGTGTTCAATCAATGTTTTCATACTGAGAGTTTAATAGGGAGTGCATTGAATAAATAATGTAGGAATGGCTGCGTGTTCAGGAATTTAAGCAGACTCTGAGAAGGATTGCATTTTAAAGAGAATATGACGGGATCGACAATACATTTACTGGATGTTTAGTTATGGCTTCCTGGGAGTTAAACTTGAATGAGTAAGAGGACGAATATTGTGACATTTGGAGAACTTAAGTCCAAATTAACCGCAGAGAAAGACACTTTTATGATACATCTTAATCTTGTCATTTGAGTGCATTGCTAAAGCCGAAACGTTTCAAAAGTGTTTCTTCATTTCTTTGTCGATCCAGATGTTCATTTTCAGTTTGAGTTTTTATAAACTGATCAAAAAAGCGATAGAATTCTCACATCAGCCAAGCAGACTAAGAGGCAAAGAAGTGATTAAAATTTGACCACATGAAACATAATTTTTTTTACCTCTTTAGAAGTTTTTGTGGTGAATTTAACAGAAACAGTTGTCAATTTAAAAAAAATAAAATAAAACAGTAACTTATCATACTGGATCATAATGTGGCATGATCACTAACTGTTTTACAGCTTTAACCAACTAGTGGCTAAACTTATAGGTAGACTTCAGCACATGGCAATAAAAGCACTGATAACCAATACTTAAGTCACAACTTTGAAAAGTCTTTGTGGTGGTGAGGCCCAGGTTAATGCCCACCAGGGTTATATTTCTGAGTCCAGTTTATTAGAGTCAGGCAAGGGCATGGAGGATGGTGCTTGAATTTGATTGGGTATACACATAATTCGTCACTGGTAAGGTTGTGTAGATTCAGAGGACGTACGCACTGTGAATCAATAAGAATCAATATGAAAAGGAAGGAAGTAACTCATATTAATAGCTTGTTGTTGCTGCTTCTCCTCATTTACTTGCTAACTTGCTCGATCACAGCTGCACTCACCGCTCCCTCCTGATAACTGGGATTGGGAAAGTTGGCGAGGCAAATTTACGATCAATAACTAACATTACCTGTTCATATTATGAGATATTTTTCTATTAGCTTTCACTGCAAGGGACAGACACCAAGAGAGTGAGGAAATATTAGGAAAAGAGAGAGAGGGAACGGCATGCTAAAGAGGCTGCAGCATTGAGACCTGAGCTCACACATGGGTGGGACTGCTCCATGTTGTATTTATATAAACACAAAGCTTAAAGCAGTTTTAACTATAACAGACTTTAAGTCATGCAAGGAGCAAAATAATCACACCATCCGGACATATTTCTACTTTCTGAAACTTTGACGTCTTTGGCAACAACTGAAAGTTCACTGAAAGTCTCTGTTCATTCTTTATTTCCCAGGCTCTATTTTGAAAAGGGAGGGGGGGCGTATTTTGTATTCTGCTGGCTTCCCATAGCTGACGGCTCTGTGTTGGGGTGATAACAACCCGTTAGCCCACTCGTCTTCCCACGCGTCACTGCTCTCAGCTCATCCCTCCATCAATTAACCAGGGCCGGAGTCCTGCGGGAGAGCTGCGCCTTCGATGTTAATTACAGGACAAGTAAGAGAGGGACAAAACTCTTTCACTTCTCCAACGGAGCAGGCTGGGGGAGACTCTCAGCCAGTTCGTGTGTGTGTGTGTGTGTGTGTGTGTGTGTATAAGAGGCTTGAGCTGTGTTGTGAGCCCTTGTAGGAGAGAGAGAGAAGCTATTTCGTCATGTCGTGCAGCTCCTCTGGATCATTTCTCTCTTCAAACACATTTCTGTCATATTTTTGAGGCGAGTATAAAAAGGGCTAATCCAGCTTGATGCCACAGAATCAAATAAATTCTGCACTGGAGGTTGCTGCAGAACATAGAGTGTGTCCTAAAGATTAACTAGACATAGAAACATGGTGCCTGGTTTGCCATGTTGGGAGATTTTAACTTTTAATAGTAAAATTCACCTGTCTGCTTCAAGACAACAAAAAAGAAGAATCTCCCTCAAACAAAGACAGAGAATCTGCTCACACTAAACTGACCTGACATGATGGTGTCGGTGATGTTGAGGTTATTGAGCGATAGCCCTAGGGACTGGCGAGAGGAGGATGAGGACGTGCTGGAGGTCTCGGAGGGCGGCCTGGCCGTCTTCACAGGTGTGGCCGTCGGTGTGGCGTTCCCGCTGGACTTGAGACGATCGTTCTCTGCTTTCAGCGTCTCAATTTCATTCTGTCAACAGCAAAGGAATGAAAATGAGACAGCGTCTTATAGAGAGTGAATCCAAAGGCTGTGGTAATACTGAGCAATAGGCTGCACAAAAAAACAGTCACTTCCCTGAAGTCAGGCCGGTCACTGTTGTTACACTGAATCAGTATTATTGGGATTTTAGGCTGTTAGCAGCTGTTTGATCTCTAAGGCTCTCTTTGTACTGAAGGGTAAGTCTCAGATAAGGAGCCTTACACAATCCCAGATCTGAGAGGAGACTTTAAACTTGTAGAGACAAGCCAATCCACATCTACAAAGATCTACTTAACCAAGACATTTATGGTGATTTCTCTGAACATGTCCTTCTTTCAAGGAAAGGAAACGACACAGCACCTCTGAACACTATACGCTGAACTAATGCGTGAACTCTCACTGCTGTACATGAAAAGAGATCACATGAATAAATCAGACAAACTTCAAATAAACTTCTGCACTCGGTTTCATGGACAATCAAAAGTTTCGTTTTACCCTTGAGCTGTCTTCAAGATGTCTATAAATTCAAGACAGCCGCAAATTATTTATGTTTACACGTTATTGAAGTCATGCAGAAACAAAGTCCTTGGTTTGTGTAAACCTGCTAAAATATTTGAATGTAGCCTCAGTTATTGGTTTTCAAGCAGATTCTTTGTCTCCCATGACTTGAGAAAGACAGCCTGGAACAATCCACAAGATCAAAAGGTGGATAAAATGCAGTTCAGGGGGTTAAGTAAGGGTGTGTCTGTGTGTGTTAGATCTATAGTGTCCTTCAAGGACGCTGATGCCCTTTTGGTGCCCTTTCAGACATTCACAATCCCACTAAGTGATTTCTTAATTTCTAGCTGGCAGCTGTCACGCTACAATGCCTCTGAGGGAGAAAAACAAGTTAAGCCCAAATAAATGAGACAGATTCAAGACATTTTTCTTCAAGAAAAAAAAAGTCTTGAAGCACAACCAAAGGCATTTTCCCAACCTCTCTAGAAACAGTGTAGCTTGATTTGAATCTGTCAGCAGAGACGTAGAAACAGAGCTGAAGACAGAGTCACTGGTGATTGGCAAATGAACCCTAAAACTCACCTGCATGCGGTTCATGGCCTCTCGGATCTGGTCCAGGTGGTGGGCGGAGCTTAGGGCCTCCAGCCGGATATCTGTCAACTTGAGCTCCTTCTCCCTCAGCTCGTTCTTCAGCTGCAGGATGATTTCAGCCTCAGCTTCGGTGCATTCACAAAGCCTACAGTCGGGATTAAGAAACAGGGAGGGGAGGAGGGGTCACTTTAAGGGTTGTACCAGACACACACTCACACACACGAGGTCTGAAGAGAAAAACTACACACTTTGAGGAAATGAGAGCTGAAGCAGAGGAAAGCTGGAGTCGGTGTTAAAAACAGCACAGGCAGGTAGGTAGAATAAGGAAGTGAATGAGGAACTGGGGCATCTGAGACAACAAATCCTTCCCGTTTATGACAATCAAAGACGTGTCAAGTCATGGTTTGGACTTCAGTGTTATCACAAAAAGTCAAAAGTTGGAGCTCCTTTTGCATGGAAACACTGCCGAGCCAGATACATCACTTGGGTAAGAATTTTGGGCATAACTGGTCAAATTATCGACAAACTTGCAAACCACAGATGTTCTCTGGTCGGGACAAATTTGAAAACTTGATTTTACTATTTTAAGAATCCATTCATATCAACCACTCAGTTAACATTCTGGTTTCAGCCTCAACAAATCCCTTGACGGTCCAACTTGAATGTGCAGCAGTGCGGTGACCCAGTCCCATGATCGTGAACAGAAATCGTAGTAACTAGAATAGGATGTGACGCTAACTAGCTGAGCCATTTTTGCCGTTTGCTGCTTTTCACAAACTGGAAAAGTCAGAAGTACTGGACCGATTTGTGAACCACAGAGATCATATCTGTTGACATGCTGAGTTTATATGTAGCTATAAGATGCAGGACAAAAACACACCATGACACTCCATTTCAAACACACACCCCCTGGGAGCAAACCACTCAATGCCTATTACCGAGATCTGTGCTTGTAGACCACATGACCATTTTGCTTTTTCTTTGGCGTCCAAATGGGGGAGGACTTGCTATCACAAACGCACTTTCTACAGCAGGGGGGAGACGTTACAGAAAAAAACGATGAGAGGAGAAGTTTGATAAGAGGTTTTTAAAAAAGGGGGAGGTGAGGTTTAACAATAAAAACAAGTAGAAAATAACAATCAAACAGAAATCAGATTGTAAGAGATAAGAAAGAAACTAAACGTGTGTGTGAAGACTCACTCTGTAGTGGAAGGGGAGGAGCGCAGTGTGACCAGGCTGCCTTGTCTGTTGTCATGCTGCAGTTTGGGTGAGGATGGTAGAGAGTCAGTCATCTCATCCATCTCGTCGTGGGCTGACTGGGATTTGGTTTTCTTTTTGCTGAACGCCTGCTTAAAGGAGCTGCGTAGCTGTAAGACACAAAACAAATACACACTAAGGAAATTAGGTCAATGTTGCCATCCATTCGTCTCATGTCAGCTCCTAAAAGTTAATATCTGGTGTCATCACATCCTGCCAGATCAGGAGGTCACTCCGTGCTGTTTCCAAGCAATGGTCACTGTCTCATTTAGGTAAAGAGGGGAGCAAAAGCAAGCTGTAAGAAGAGATGAAAATGAGAAAAGGTGAAGAGGGGACTGGGCTTTTAATGAACCTGAATATTAGGATCCCACAGTCAGTCAAAATGAACAAGGGAGGAAAACAAACGAGGGGGCACTGCAGGGGAGGGTTGTTGTATCCATGCTGACGTTCTAGGAAAGGGAATAAAGAGGTTTTTCTGAGAGAGGGAGAAGTATTTTTTTTTAGAAAGAAAGAAAGCAAAAGAAAAGAGGATGAATAATAATAAAAAAAAAAAATACACAGCACACATACAGATGGCACTCTGGGAACCACTGACCTGAGCCGGGATGGAATCAGCCACCTGAAGATGCAGAACACACCCAACGTTAAGCCACACAAACACACACTCAAGGAAACCTCACACAGCTACAGCACATCTGGTCATGTCTACCTGAAGATTGTTGATACTCTAAGGAGAAGGCACAGGTGCCCACCACCTCAAATTCCTGATTTGCCAGAAAAGGTCATAAATCCTGAGAGGACAGGTCATTTCCTCGTCTACTTCCGTACACTCACTTGTTTTTTTTTTCGCCAGAAAAGTGGCTAATAGAAAAAAAGTGTTTTAAATTAGCATTATAAAGATGAGGTCTCTGCATGAGTGAGCGTCGACTGTCTACGACCTTGTAGCCAGCTCTCTTTTCTTGAACCATTTTATGAAGGTGCCAGGTACTTCAACCAATAGCTGCAGTTTTGGTGGTGCTTTGACTCAGTCTTCTTACCATCAATGTTTGCAACTTGTCAGAGTTTCTCACATCATTGCACTTGCCCATTTTTCCGTCAACTGCAAGCTCAAAATGTTCAAATCCTGCCTGACACACCCTCTCACCCTGGACACACTGTTAAAACCAATGTTTTTCAAATTGTGGTCCGTGGGCTACTTGTGGTCCACCTGCGCCTCCTAGTGGTCCGTTATGAGAGAGAGTAAATTTACAGGAACTGAAAAAAGTGTCTTTGAAAATTAAATTTAAATTAAATTTGTGTATTTTTATTCTTTTTTGTACAAAAGCTTTTTTCTTTTTAACTTATTTAATCTCTGTTTTGTATTTGTGATACTTACTGTTTATTCGTACCTGCTCATGTTTGTACAGAGAGAGTACAGCTCAAAATCAGAGTCAAATTCCTCATATCATTTTTGAAGATACTTGGCGAACAAAGGCTTTTCTGATCCTGTTCTGACTTTCTGCCTGACCCATCCCACCCACTGACGGGTTACGTCATCTAAAAAAGTCTGTTATTCACATGGTCATAATGTAATGGCTTGTTGGTGTGTCAACATTAGAGAAGCCAATCAGAGTCCAGCTTGGGTTGCTTACTGAAGCTTCTTGGTTTAAAGTCCATACCTTATTAACTCCTCTTCATTATAAAGTTTATGGTGTAGTTGCCACTCTGTTTGCATGTTTTGCTGCTTTTCTGCTTCACACACTTCTTGGTTACCTTAGTTGAACTCAGTCTGTGTGTACCAATGGGAATCTATGCAAATGAATAATTAATTACTACTTAAACAGAGGGTTGATTAGCATACATGAGCCTGACTTGAATATTCTGGTGTCTCACTTAGCATAGCAGGCTAAGGTGTCACACTTGGTGGTGAACTTGTGGGGCTTTCAACAGGAATTTCATTTCAAGGGCAGGCATTTTGCATTGCAGCAAAGAACGCATACAAGCTCTGCTGCACTTTGGCTCAGACAAAACTTCTAATATGTCATGAGTCTGACTCAGGGGGCTGCAGCAAATAACAGCTCTCCAGCAAGGGACACTGAGCTGCTTGTGCAGAGTGAAGCATAGAACAGAGAAAACTAAGAGACATGCAGAAAGAGATGAGAGCACTGGGGTTGTGGATGATTATTTTTAGATCGTGTGGCTTTTTGCCTTGATCTGGGTATTTGTGGATGTAGTTAATGTTGTAAATCAAACAGACCGACTGTACTCTTATAACAAGTATCTAAATCTAAAGCATTCAACACCCTGTCTCTTGTTACCACAATAAGTCATAAATATATATAATAAAAGTAGAAGTCAAAAGACAGAAAAGTGTTCTTCCGCTGCTCAGACTTTCTCGCGTGTTTCAAAGATACAACCAGCACTTCACATCTCTAACCTCCAACCTTGATTTCAAGCTGAACCTCAGCATCCATGAGTTAGCATCTACTTGTTTCTTTTCAAACATAATTAGCAGGCTGTTGTGTATAACATCTGAAGTACATTTGGAGTGCTGTTTGCAGGGTGGTTGACTCCTCTGCTCGACCCTCTGTCAGCTCTTACTGAGGATGGCACCCCAGCTCCTCAGCCGACACTATCTCATAGCTGTAACCTGGCAACCAGGATGTGGTGTCTGACCGTGGAAGTGTGGATGAGGGGTGGATGAGATTTTAGGGTTTTGTAGATGACTTGTGGGAATTTAACCTCAAAAGTATCAAACCCATTACGCTGTAAATTATGGTGGAGGGTTAGTCGGAAACACACTGACGTTAAATTACATTAAAAAAAACAACACCGGTCTCATAAGACATAAAAGAAGGAAAAAGAAATAGCGATATAATTGTGTTTCCATTCTGTGTGGAAATGATTGAGTTACTTTTAATTTGCAGCTTTGATGAAATACAGTTATTTCATCCAAACCCCTGAGATCAGGTTCAGTACTCATACATTTAAACTATCTTATTCATTCTGCCTTTATGATTCAGCATTTGGCTGAATCTGAGGTGCTTTTAAAGACTACAAGAGCACAAAAAGCTGATGGCTTCATAAATATGTCTATGCAAAGAAGACATTTAATCTTTTCATGCAGACATATAGAGTATATTTAGAGAGGCATTAATGCCTCTGAATAATTCATACGGTTTAGTTTTGTGATTTTTAAGTATCAACATTGACTTTAAAATAAATGTAAAAGAAAAAAATAACTGATCTCATGGACTGCTAAAACTTGGAGCTGAATCACAAACAGTAAACACAAAAACACTAATATATCTGTGAGGTTTGTGTGTTGGCACTTTATGGTGTTTTGTGCTGAGCAGCACTTGAGCCATACATTTCAGATTACCTTATTTTGTTCACTTAACCTAAGACTCAAATGTCTTTTCTTCTTTTGCCCCACAATACTGACTCACTGTAAAGTCTTTCCACCTACCCAGCTCTTCTTTTTCTTCTTTTTGTCTTCGGCATCCTTGCCCATGCTGCCCATACTGGAGTGACTGGCAGCACTGTTGATACTGGACATACTCTCTGATGAGTGCTGTCGTCGAATCCGCAGGTCTAGGATGATAGATAGATCTTTGTTAGTTTCAGGAAAAATAGATGTAGAGGCACATTTCACTTCACAGAACTCCCAAATGGCTCAACTGAAAGGTTGGAGGTATCACTTTGTGTCAAATGGAGTTAAAATATCACCAAAGGACTGGAACTACTAACAATGAGCTAAGCATACAGGTGCAACTTCTAAATGGATGGAAACTAACTGCAGGACAGTCAATGCACTGAGGACGACTCTGTTCTGATGGAAGTTCCCAGTTTGTCTTAATTTGATCAGTCCTAGTTGGCAATGAAAGTCTTATGCCTACAGAGTTTGTATGAAACAAAGAACGAGGCCAAACTGGAACTCCTAAAAAGTGCATTAATTTCATTTTCAAATCAAATAACAACTGCTTAATATGGATTTATAAACTGTATTAAAATGCAAAATAGTTGACTTAATATGTGATTAAAATGTGATTAATCTGAATAACTGAAATTCAGAGATAAGCTGTAGTTTCCAGTGTTTTCTCTTGGCTTGATAAAGCAGCTACATGTTGGTAAAATACTAGAAAAGGTCGCATCACAACAAAGATAACACATTTGATTCAGGTTGTTTCTTCAATGAATCAAAGCATCACAAATCTGACCAAAGCAGCATAAGCACATCAGACACTAGAGGTGTTGCTTCCCTGGGGTCAAGAAGGCTAAAAATACATTCATCATGCAAAAAGATGAGAGGCCAGTCCCAAACAGCCCTCCCTGCTGGTTTCTTCAGTACCTTTGTGTAGGTGGTCAGGACCGTTGAGCGCCACCTGGATGGCTGTTTGTGCATCTGTGTTCTGGGTCTTCAGCGTCTCTATTGTCTCCCTCAACTCAACCAACTCAGACTCCTGTAACGATGGAGAGAGATGGTTTAAAACGTCCCAACAAAAGTCACCAGAAACAGATCCTCAAACCTGGTGCTGGCATGGCTTTTCTGTGGTGTGAAATGAGAGGTAAAAGCGAAAAAAGGAATATTTGGAAGTCTTCCAGTAGAACTGCCCCTAACCCAAGTACCACCTGCTTGGAATAAAAAGAGCTCAGCTCTGTTGAACCAGCTCAATCAGATAGAGGGAGGAAACCCTACTGAGGGCTGCAGATAGGGTTTCTGCTTTAATTAAACATTGGGACAGCCTTGTTGAACAAAGACATCCCACCAGATTTTGGTCTGCATTAATTTATGGGGGATTAAAAAGCTGCCAAGGCTTGATGGTATTCTCTGGGTGTGTATGTGGGAACAGAGGGAAGCATTCATATTAGGTGTTCGAGAAAGATATTAAAGCATATTGCTGCCACTGCTGCTGTGTGACCCGGGGCTGATCTGATACCTCCAGTCTATAAAACAGTAATTTTAAAGAAGAAATTTTGGACATGGACAAATGTGCAGATTGATGACAGAGGCTGAAAAAACATGTTTGGGTATGTGTGTTCAGGGCATATCATGATGTTATGCTTATCTGTCCAAAACGAGGCACTTTCTCCTGAAAATGTCAGCTAAGGTCAGTAGCACAGTTTGACAACATCAGGGAAACTACTCAAACTTTTACAGGAAGAGTTCCAGAGATGAAAACCTTTCACCTGAACCAGAAACTGAACCTTATTATCTGTTAATCCGCAACCACATTGTCGGTCCCCACTGCTGGTTTCTAATCATTTCTCCACTCTGTGATCCTTTTCACCTTTAAGTTCATGGACTGCACATTTCAAATTCAGGACTAAGCTCCTGTACCTTTTGTTCGGCGGTCATGGTGAGACTCTGCAGGCGACAGGTCATGTTACTCAGGCTCTTCTCGAAGGCTGCCACCAGGTGTGACTGTGGACACACAAAATGAAACATAAATAGAGGCTGCCCTGACTTTACTTAAAAGAAACTTCATGTGAAATATAAGAACATGTACATATAAAACACTCTTTGGACTATCAAAACAACACAGTTGACGATCTGCAAGGCTTTCTAACTAAAAAAAACTACATTCTGACCTCACCTTAGGTCACTGTCAGATTTCAGGGACAAGCATGCTCAGAGGGGCTCATTTGAAAAGAGAAATAACTGGAATGATTTGTATAATGAACCATCTCATGGCACACTGCAAAAAAACTGAAATCTAAGCAAGTGCTTTTTGTCTTATTTTTAGACCTTAGATGAGCTACATTCACTAGACCAGCCCAGAAACATGTTTTATTTTAAGATATTTAAAGACAAATTTAAGCTCTGAATTGCTCACAACAAGTAAAAAAAAATCTGCCTGTGGGGAAAGAGAAAGTTTCTTGTACTTAGACATTATTCTAAACTTGACAAGTAAAATTTTTCTTTCCCCAATAGCAGATTTTTTTTATCTTCTTACAGGCAATTCAGACCTTATTTTTGTCTTTAAATATCTTGTCAGTTGAATGTGGCTCATATCAAGTATAATAAGAACATTTTTACTTAAAATAAGACAAAAACACTGGCTTGGGTTTCAGTTTTTGCAGTGTATATACTTTCTAAAGTAACTCAGCACAGTGAGAAAGGTGCAGATAACACGGTGGCACACAGATCAAAGAAAGGGCTGCTCTCCATGACTTCATGTGTGGCTTCGAAGACACAGAGGCAACACGCTGATGGATGGAAAATGCTCTGTGTCGCTGCACCATCTGCTGCACTAAACCTTTGTGTCTGGATGTGTTTCTGGTTTAGATTGTTCTTATTTTTTTTTCTTTCAGTATATGTGTAAGCCTGGATGTCTGGTGAAGCCGTATGTTCACGTCTGTGTGTCCTTGTGCAAATCTAAATCTGTAAAATCTGTGTGTCATGTGTATGTGTCTATGATGCCAGCTCATCCTCTCATCCTTAGCAAAAGACCCTGAGACACCTGTCAGGCCTGGTGTGACAGAGAGAGGTGGGCAGCCTGCCCAGACACATCACACAGTCATTGCAAACACACACACACATACACACACACACACAAAAAGACAGAAGCATCCCCTTGAAGGACTTTCTTCTCCTGAATTAACACTCTTTGTTCAGGATGCACACACACAAAAAACCTTTCATAGCTCAGTTGCTATCCTTATGAGGACTCGAGGATCTTATAAATCAAAAAGATGAAAACACACAGGACCCCCTGAGCTGCCTCCTCCAATCCGTGTCCCTGGCTGAATAAGAGAAGTTCTTGACCTTTAGAAATGCCAACTGTTCCATCTCATCTCTTTACACCACATCTCTTTCCAACTCCACCTGTGAGCCTCAATGCAGCCACCATCCTGCCCAACTGTCCACTCAGCGGGTGGTGCTGATCAGAGACTAACGGGTCCCATTGTTGACCCATCTGTCCTTCTCCTGGAGCCTGGCCCAAGAAGCCCCGTTTGGCCTCTAGACCCTGTTCTTTGGGCATTAGGTAGAACTTGACTGTGAGCCAAACCAGCAAAATCTGGGTGTGGCACTATCATGTAACAGTGGTACGTAAAACAGTTCTCAGTCCTGAAAGGAAAATCCCGCGTGACTCTAAAGAAATAAAAACATACAGAGCTAACTGTGCAGGTTGAGCTTCCTGAAATAACCTCTGTATACTTCTACAAAATGTTTTAGCATCATTATAACTTCAGTCCTGTAACTTCAGAAGACATCTTCTCCCTCAGCAGTGACATTCTTGAAATAATATATGAAGCTTTCAATTTGAGCCTGGGGTGTGCTAAAAGAGAGAGAATTATGAAGAAAAAGTGCCCCATAAGATTAAAGTTCACTGTTTGGCAAAGATCTACCACTGTGTAGGTTCCTGTACTGATACATGTGTTTCTGTAAGTGTTCAAGCACATAAATGATTAAGCTGTGTCACAGTGGGTGTCTGGTTTTGGACCCTGAGTGGAGAACGTGAGTACATTTCTACCCCCCACTGGGAGGATGAGATGAGCTTATAGCAGCAGCTACCCACAGTGTTGTCATGTAGATACAGGGTGAAGCAGCTCCAGTACCACACAGTCAGAGAGCGTTGTTTTGTTTTTTTTTTATAATCCCAAACCTCAGTGGAGTGGGAGCTGTAAAGCACACACTGTATGTTGTGCAAGTGTTTGCATTTGGCAGAGCACAGCCATGCAGGAGACTGGAAAGCCCTCTGCCACTGTCAAAACCATCAGTGACTTTTACTGAGTTTGTGCCTTTTTCCTGGATGATTTGCCTCACTTGATGTTGATGTTTTGAAATGTTTTGTCATTAGATAATAGTGATGAAGATGCAACATCAGTAGGAACTTCTTTTTGTAACCATAGTAAACTAGTTAACTGTCATTTGCATTTTGAGAGCAAAGTGTGAATGTTGAAGAAAAGAGTAGTAATCACCGTTTTTAGCCAAAATAGAACGGTGCCAAATTTATGAATATAAAATAAAATTGAGGTTATGAAAGATTGTTAAGCATTTGGGCCCCATTTTCATCCTCGCTGTTGCTAAAATACAAAGATTTCATAACTGAGTTAACTTGTGTTTATTTGAAATGAAAAATTTGAAACACAAATGATTTGGACCCAAAACTGGATCCGGAAGTCCAGACAGAACTTGGTGCTAAAAGATGCATCTTTTGGACAGGCAGCAAGTTCAGGTAATCTCATGCTGGGGTTACTCCAGCATTTAAACTTCAACATATCAAACTTTGCTCACATTTAGTATTGACAGCCAACATTTTTCTATGTGAGGACAAGTTCATACTACCTCATGAAACCTCAAAAACCACTCAAATATAGCTTCTGTCACTTTAAGCTCTCAACATGCTCATTTATGTCATGTCAAATTTTTATTCTTTTCCTGAGATGTCTTATATTAATGAGATGCTTGATGCAAAAACAGAGGTGTAAAGGCAGCTGTGTTGGCAAATGCAATTCCTGCAGCACTATCAGAGGAGGAATGGGAAGAAGAAACCTATCCCATGAAAAAGACAGAGTTACTGAATTTCCATGATTAAAAAATGTCCCAATCCTTACACTGCAAAAACTGAAACCTAAACAAATGTTATTAAAGACAAAAACGAATGTCTGACTTGCCTGTAACAAGTAAAAAAAAAATGCCAGTAAGGGAAGAAAAATTTTACTTTTCAAGTTTAGAAAAATGTTTCAATACAAGAAACTTTTTCTTACCCCATTGGCAGATTATTTTTAACATGTTACAAGCAATTCAGAGCTTAGTTTTTGTCTTTCATATCTTGAAATAAAACATGTTTCTGGACTGGTCTGGTGAATGTAGCTCATGTAAAGTCTAAAAATACATTTAGTACTAAAAATTAGACACTTTTATAGATTTTAGTTGTTTGCAGTGTACTGTGCAGTTTCTGACTCCAAATACATGTCACTGCTGGCTGCAGGGATCCTTTACACATATTGCCCATTTCTATATAGTCAGTGGTTGTATACAAAACAAACCATAACTGTCGGGGGCTGGCTGTCCCTGCATAGCTCTTAGACTAAAAGAATCAAGTCCTCATCTTCAGTTTTCCTGGGGTTTAGTCTCAGTTACAGCTCTCTACAACTTTGTGATCAGACTGTCAGATGGGGCAAAGAGTCGTCTGACTCCATGCTTGATCAGCAACTCGGCATTGTGGGTAGGGGGGGACTGAGCTGAGTTCCATTCCAGAGTTTGTCAATCCGTCTGCATCTGAGCACAAAGACAGCACTGTCTGGGGGTTGAAGGTCTCTGTATTTCTCTCAGTTTCACCCACGCATGACACACTACAGTCGAGATTGACTTATCCTCATCTCCCTGCTCTCTTTCCGCTCCAGACTATTTCTGTTTGATTCTTCCAGCTTGGCTGAACTTGGGAGGGGCTCCTGCTCTTGCTCGAACCCTGAGATGCTCGAGCCCAGCTGAGAAAAAAGGCGAAGAGACAATCCTCGCTGTACCCCAGACACACAAACACACAAAAATATCCCATCTAAAGAAAAGCAACAAAACACACCAACAAAATCAAACAAGCAAAAGTGTAAATACACACACAGTGGGTTCAAACACCTAAAAAGGATTTAGTGGGCGTCTCAAAGATTTATTTTCCCTCTAGAGCTGAGATAGGCAGCGCTTCCTATAAAAAAAGCCCTCTGACAGCAGGTTATCATGCAAATGAGCTGGCTGTTCTGACGGTGCGTTTTGAAGTAAATAAACTCACATTAGCAGCCAGCTGAGACGTCAGGGTCGCCACCTTCTCCTGAGAAGCGTCCAGCTCTCGACGCAGCTTTCTGATTTGCTGGTTGGGGAAGGAAGCACACAGGTAACTTTATCCATAACGTGCATAAAGAAGCATGACAGAAAAATCTGACTGACTGAAAATCAAAGAGGCGTTGAACTTGCAACTCCCATGTTGATGACTTTGATGAAACAACTGTTGCAGTTACATGATTACTGTGTGTGAAAAGACACTGGGATGAAGTGTGAACACAAGTGTGGGGGATTACCGTGGAATTTTGGACTGTTTGGCCCTTGATTGAAAAGAGAAGAGTAAAAATTAACACTATGTTGCATTTCTACATCTAACAGCATGTAGCAGTGTGGCTGGAGAGAAAGAGGTTATCACACGCCACAGCACTGGTTCCCCCATGGTTAGACTTCAAGCAGCGATGCAGAGAGATGTGGGTAAGTATTCCTGACTTGGGTCAAAGAGTATTTGCAATAACCTGATTTGGTTTCATTCATGTGCAGCAAAGTGGACAAGGAAAAAGTTGGTTTCTTTGGCAGGACAGTGACACCAGTTGTGCAAAATTTGATGTAATTTTCACAAGAACGCAGAAAAGATTAGAAGCTATGTAGACACTGGCGATAAATCTTTTTTAATACATAATTCAGCTGTCTAGCCAATTTGTTCACTTATCAGTAAATAAGTGGTTCATTTTTTTAATCAATCTCTTTGGATCTGACTTTTTTTTTTTTTTAGAAAAAGATAACAGTTTGAAAATAAACAAAGTTACTGTTAAAAGTGTTATCACTAAATGAGCAAGAACTGAATATCTGAAAGCAAAAAATAAAATACAAGCAAACAAAAAAAAATAGCTGCTCAGAGTACGTAGCTTCAAATGACACAAGTTGTTCGAAATGCTCAACACCATCAGTCTTACTGGTTTTAAACAAGTATTCAATCTGGATTCGGTATTTGCTTTCACTCTTTGATCCAAGCTTGAACCATGAACAAATGAAAAAAGAAAGAAAGAAGAGGGGATATCAAATCATGAGTCTTGGAAATCAAAGAAGAATCAGTGATAAACTGAGCAGGGTGGTTAAAATAAGCCAAACAAAAAGAGTCATGACATGCATTACTTAGGAACGCTCAGAATCTTTGTTAGAAAGCTGTATATGGGGCATATTAATATGCATATGTTTTATAGTTATTGATGATCATGATGGAATAAAAGCAAAGGTTTACTCAGAATAAAAAGCAATGCAACATAGGGTTAAAACTGCTTTTTTGGAGCGCAGATGGCCTAGTGGTCTAGGTCGCGCTCCATATGGAAAAAAGCCCTTGAGTGGGCAGCCCGGGTTCAAGTCCAGCCTGTGGTGACTTTCTCACGTCACTCCCCACTCTCACCCTGTTTCCTCTTCTATCCACTGTCCTGTCCTCTCACATTAAAAGCATAAAAAGCCCAAAAATAACTTAAAAAACTGTTTTCTTGTACAACTTCATTCCTTTTTTTCCACCATTACTTTTCTGACATTAATGTTATTGTCGCTTTGTCAGAAATAGCCCTAAATGTGGCTGAAGAAATATCACTGTTTGTGCTTTGATTGACAAAGATGAGCTCTTGTAATAACACGCTCAGTGCAACAGGAAGATACACAAACGTGGAGATGCACAAACACAAAAACAGCCAGCGATCTCCTTTAGAGCAGCAAAACATGCACGGATACGGGAGGATGTGTGTACATGAAAGGTAAATAAATCATGTTGAATTTTTCCCTCCACCAAACTGCTTTAAGGTGCACACAAGCAAGGCACCTAACACACACGCCCACATCTGCACAGCTGCTCCGTGGCCAACACAGCAGCAGCAAAGCTTCACTTCAGCCATGGGATGTAAAATGACTCTAACTGTGTGAACATGAAGCACTGAAGTGCAGAGAGAAGCAGACATGCAGACAGATAGAAATTAACCATCCTTACCTCTGAGTGTGCTTTCTCCTCCGTCTGTGAGCAAAATAACACAGAAAGAAATTATTCATCCTGAAATATGCAACATGGTAACTCCTTTGTTTGCCATTAAAGATAAATGATGTAAAATTGAGGATTGTAGAGAACATAACTAATTCCATATGATGGTGCTAACATGAATCAAAACTATCAGGAGAGAAAGGGATAAAGAAAATGAAAAGGTTTTCATAATTCAACTCAAGGGAAAACATCATAAATAAAACTATATCTCCACCATCCTGACTTTTCTTCTGCAATGCAATTAAAAACAGGTGAAGGTGAGAGGGTATCGATTTTTCAGTCTAAAACTAATCTTCTGCCTCATTGAATGTGAAGACTCAAGCACCACTAGAAATCAGCAACTTGTCCAGGGTCCATTCTTGAAAAGTTTCACAAGGAAATGATTTTTCTCCTTCAAAGTGACAAAAGTTTAAATGCAGCTCATTCAGATTTGCAGCGCTCCATACTTCAGAATCAGAATCAAGTGTTGTAACTTTTAAGGATTGAAAACAGCTTCGAAGCAATCTCAGCTCATCTTTGGCCACTTGGGGGCAGCAAAACAACCACAGCAGACTCCTTTAAAAACACTGCCTGTTTACCTGTTTAGACTAAAAACAACACAAGGCTGAATTTGAATCTGGGCTGGTGTCAACCTCACCTGGTAAATGCAAGTCAAATGTATATACTGTGTTTTATTTGAACTTGGTGGTTGTGTTTTCCCACTATAAGTCATTAGCTTCCAACTGAGTCTCCTGACTAGTTAAGTTAAAAGAACTACATGACCTTAAAAGATCCGGTATCAATCTGCTGAATCCATGACAAAAATTCTTCCTGTTTGTCACTAAATATAAAATCGGTGCAGTACTAAATACACTGCACCGATCTGATCCTGGTATCGGGTATCGACCGGATTGAGCCCCTCAAAGCTGGATCGGGTATGGGTAGGAAAGGGCCAATCTGTGGTACCGATCTAGGCAACCAGCTCGATGCCTTTTTTTTCCATGTCTTTATTTTGTGCCAGAATTTTTGTTGTCACTAAAGGAAACTGCAATAAGATTAAATTATGATTAAATCAAACAAGGTTTTTCGCACCACTTTCTCTCAAAATTGTCACGTTGTTTACTGTATGTGGTTACAAACAGCTGTGTAATTCAGTTTGTACTGGAATGTTCCCTCTGATGCATCTTCTTTGTTTTTTGCTGCATTATCAGTCTACAGAGAATAAAAGTTTACAATTGAATTTTGAAGCATTTTTTTTTTTACCAAACTGCTGGTAAACATTCAAACACTTTATAGTTTAAATAAATATCAACTTCAGTAATTCTTGCACTCATTTTTTGCCTTTCACCCAAAACATCTGCAGTTTTACCCTACAGAAGGGAATGCAGGTTATTATTTGAACACTGGTATCAGATCTGTATCGGTCGATACCCAAAAGCCCAGGTAAAGGTAATCGTATCGGGACCAGAAAAGTTGTGTGAACATGCTTACTTTTAACATTTTCAGAGCCCTTGACTTCAAAATTAAATCTACCATGCTGTAAATTTAGGGGGAAAAGCTTATCGACGACTTACCGCAGAATAAAGTGAAGACGTGCTGGAGACCAGAGATAATGAAGAGCCATGGACTGTAAGCAGAATATCAGATTAATACCTGATTGTAAAAACGTCTTGAATAAAAGGAGGGAAAAAACAACAGAAGAATAATTTCCCATGGGGTTTGATACAATAATTCATTCTTAACCAACTTCTTAAATTACTTGCCAACTTTTTTGAAAATGAGTCACCTGTTAAGATTATTTGGGCTGTTAACAGAAATAATTTTTCTCTCAAACAATCCACAACAAAAAAATCACAACAGAGGAAGAAATCATTCCAGTCTTTGTGTGTTTAAAAATAACGTTTAAGAGTGTGCCCTACCTTCGTCTGTGCTGTCCCTGAAAGAGCCTGAGCGGCTGATGGCCCGTGGTCGTTCCTCCAGGGAGGTTGCACTGCCACCCAGTGGGTGACCTTCTCCGTACAGGTCAAAGGAGTCCTGGGCAGGGATGCTGTTGGATCGGCTCATGCTAGTGCTGCCTGGTGGCAGGTTGTATTGGCTGATGTTGGTGGGGCTCACTGCATGGAGGAAACAAAGATAAGTGCTGATGCTTTACGCTCCTCATTCATTTCAGCACATCACACACAACAATCACATCTGCATATTTAAAGCCTGAGCCCAATGCCCAACGGGTCGACGAGGACCCCACTGGAACTCTGGTGAGAAAAAAACAAAACCCTTAAAATAAATGAATAAATAAATAAAAATATGGGGAGGGGGAAATTTGTCCCGAAAGTATTTCATCATGATCTGCGATAAAAACTAAACTCCGCAAAAAATTTACGAATCCAGTGTTTTTGTGCCGATATGTGCTAGCTCCCCCTAGTGAGTTAAAACTGCAGCCCCTCGGGCTACTTTCAGCTACAGGCCTGATTTTTGGTATGCATACCCATCATGCCAAGACCTACAAAGAAGTCTCTTGTGACCATAGTGAATTCCAAACAGGAAGTTTGGAAAATTGGAGTTAAACGTCCAATTTTGAGCATTTATAGGATACATATTTGATCAAACTTTTTTCTTTTTTTTCCGGATCATCTTGAATTTTTTTTTGTGTACTATACACAGTGATGATTGAAATTTATTAAAGGTGGCCAGGGGAGGTCGCCAAAGGTTGACAATTTTTTCAGCTAAATAAAAATTTCTGTAGCACTCATAAAATATTGCATCTGGGCCAAAACACATACATGTTCAGTGTCAATGCCTCAGTTACTCTAGATGCTTTTTTCAACTTAAAATACACTGCCCCCTACTGTCAACAGGAAGTCATGCGTTTTACTCTGCACTCATATATACATGTGCATGTGCAGGTATAGCTGCACGTGCAGCAGCCACAACATGCTTTGAGTGGTGCACGTAGGCGAGGGCCTGCTTATCAATGCTTGAGGCTTTTATTCTAGTTTGTTTTTCCAGGAAATGAAAGATATTCTGAATCATGGCATTAAAATGCAAGTGCTACATCTCTAACAATGAAAAACACCACCTGTTTAAAGAGAAACATGAGCTTGATTATCATTTTGTGAAGCTACGTGAGCTGTGGTACAACAGTTATCCTCATTACACTTACAAAGGTTGGAGTAGTGGTATTTTCCAGAAGTAGTGCAGGCAGCTCCAGGAGGAGACAGTGGGGACTGACTGCCTGTGTCCTGAAGCCCTCCTGTTGAATGAGACCGTAACCACTCCTTGCCCTCCTCGTGGGATGCCTGCCTGGAGGATGGAGGGTACCTGAGGCCAACACAGTAAAGTAAACTTAATGCGAAAAGAGAAACATCTGCAAGTCCAAGTGAAGAAAGTTTTGTGAGATGGTGAAATGAGTGTAGGGCTACATAATCAAAGCATGAGAGCAGATGGCAGAAACATGCAGCCACACCACACACACACACATACACACACTGCACACACACACACACTGCTTTAGTTTAAAGCTGCCAAACACACTGACACTGCCGTTCATCTCCTCTCTCCCCCAGCTCCAAAGTGGCTCTGCAACAGAAGGCCCCCTTATCGCAGGCATGACAATCGGCCATATTTAATCCTCTGAGGATGATAATTGAGTTTGCACTCATCCTTTTTCAGCGCTGTCTTCCTTTCAATGCCTCCATTACTACGCTTGTCACATCTGACCCTGCTCAAGTCCTCTTCGCTGGCGCTTCCCCATTCTCCTCAACAGGGATTGGGTGTCTTAGAGCATGTTGACTCGTGTGACACAGCAGCATTCGTTCCTCACTGGACTTGACATGGCGCAGACTGAAAAATCCCAGGGTCATGGCTTGACTTAGAATATTAAGTGCTTAAAGATGCCCATAAGCTGCATAAATATGCTTATTTATATGACTAAAGGGAGAAATTATAAATCTGAGCTCCTCTTCTAAGATCAGGCAAGAAAAAAAAAGTTGCCCAATTGGAGGTTTGAACACAGCCATGATGATTTGTGGCCTGAAAATGATGCTAAAAAGAAAGCTGTGATGTAGGTTCATACACTTTAGGTCTTAAAAGAACAACAAAGGCTATGAATATGAAAGTGTGGTATGAAACCAGCATGCCTCATTCAACCCATATGCAACAGTACACAGTAAGTGACTGGAAAGGATGCTCCCTGCAGAGGTTGCGCCACTGTGATGAATAAGCTTTGGTATTTCTGTCTCAGTCCCTTAAGTCCTTGCTTAATTCAAAGTATCCATTCTACCCCTTTGGCTCAGCTGGCAGAGCAAATGTCAGGAAGTTAAGAGCATTTTTGGAGAGCTGGGGAAGAATTGCTTTGTCATGGGGCCTGTGTTAGCTGAATTTCTACAAGTGCATGAGAAGAGAGAGTGATGACACCGCAGATGTACACACACACACACACACACAGACCATCAGGCTAGCATTCATACTGCATCAGATTTGTTTCTGTTGATTCATATGTTCATTTGTGCCTACATAAAAGAAGGGATGTCATCAAGATGTTAGATCAGGCTTGTTTTTGGATCCATAGGGAGACCCAAAGGTATATACAAAAATACCAGATAAGAATAGATGTGTTTAATGTATTGGATACTCTGAGACATGCGTATAAAATTCTGCAAATCTGTATCCAAAACAGAGATTTGGTCCAGCAGGGTGAATGCTACATCAGGTCATCACAACATTTGCTTGTCAATAGATCAGTGGTTACCAACCAGTTTTTCACTTGTTGGCTGAGAAGAAAGTTTTATGTATTTGTGTTTGTTCCAATATTGATGATTCCTCTGAGCTTACTATTTGAATTGTGAACCATTACCCGGACACAACAATGGCATTAGCTTATGCAAGATTTTTAGCTAATTTTCTATTAAATATTTTCCTATTTATGAACCTATTTATCAATTTGTTCAAGCAAACACTGTGAAATGTTATTCGTGACTTTAACTCAATACTCCATCTGTATACTTCAATAATTTTGCTATTTCAACAATAAAATGTAAAGCTAATAAGCAGTGACTAATTTATTTCTGACCTTTGTCCACTTGTTATAAATGAAGCACCATCGAAGCCCAGTGGCTGAATGTCATCTAACTGATGTATTTCCACTGTTTCGACCATTCCTTTAAACTTTTTGATCTGTTTATACATTACTAAAAGCTGGAGACAAAGTAAGTTTTCCCCCAAGCAGCAACTTCTGGTATAAAAATGAACCAGTCAGAAGATACTAATGCAATGACCTCATCATTTCAGCAAGTCTTGTAAAGATCTCATACTAATTTTGGAGCGAAATCCCGAATTTGGGGAATTTACAGACAGTTTCATGGATTTCTACAACATGAATACGAAGCAGTTTAAAAATCTGCACACCTTTAGCATGGACATCCAGCATTGTTACTTTATAGTCACATGTCAAATGTGGAAAGGCAAAATACCCCCTCTTTAACTATTCAACCTTTCTACATGGCTAAAAGCATACTCTTAACAGCTGTTTGTTCATTTCTAAATGCTTGACATGCTTTTCAAAATGTTTATAAAAGTTTCATATTTTTAGCCATTGTTTTTTGTTTTTGTTTTTCAATTGTTTTCTTCATTATTTTAAGTTGTTTCAACACATTTACCTGCTCATGATTTGTGATTTCTTTGGTCTTAAATCTATAATTCTCCATATTTATGGATTGATCTTGTTTTTAATCTTAATTTCCATGTTTTCCCACAGGTTGAGCTTCTTCGTGGTCCTTCTAAATGTCACAAATTAATGCTAAGTATATCTTTGATACCCTGATTGGTAATCACTGCTATTGACACTGCCTCACCATGCCCCTGAACAACACAGTGGATAGTATTCTTGACTTCAGAGTCAGCATTCTCATGCAAACTTGTTCTTTTGATCGATGTCAGTGAGTAAAAAGAGGAAAGTTGAGAATGGGCTCTGGCCGCAGATTTGTAGTACCTTAGTCCCTTTTTGGGAAGCGTGTTTCTGTCAAGAGGCATGCTGTTAAAACACAGAGGATGAGTGAATTAGATGAACACCAGAAAACATCTGTCTATGAGAAACACAATAAAAACACTTTGATCACTTTACAAACTGAACTATTGACACACGCATACACAAAGACACACCCACATACACACAAACATTACTAATGTTCACAGAACAACAAACAACAAAATATAAACAGGAAATATTTAAATCAATTGTTTCATTTTTGAGACATAAACCTCCGATAGGAAGGGAAAATAAAGTTGTGCTCTGGTTATTCTACTCTGTGTGATGTATTGCATGCAAAGTCTGTGGACAGGACAATGGAAACAACCTGACTTTTCATGGGAATGGTTGCCTGACATGAACAGGACCTGTTTTGGTACTTTTTCTGGCATATCTTTGGTCTGTACTGTCCAGAATGTGCTAAACGACCTCAGTGATAACACTTAAACACTAAGATAAGTCAAAGCAGTAGAATAACTCTGGTTTGGACATTAAGTAGAGTAATGGTTGGACTGGAAAACTAGAAGTCATTTAAATCATAAGACTGGTATCGGGTCTGCTTTAGTGTCTTAAACAAATTTACCTCATTTTATCAAAACCTTTAGCATGCCAGAAAAAGAAACTTAAAGGACACAGACGTATGTGCTGAATGAGTGATTTGTTCTTTGTAATTATTATAAGCCTTCTCTGCATACTGTCTATATGTTTGGGGAGGGGATATCCTTTTTGTCTCTGCTCTCAAATGAAACAATGAATACGATTCATCCCAATCGTATTCCCTGTTACTCACCCCTCAGAAAGGGTGGACTTGACACTGCCCGTTCGTGTAACCTTGGGCCCGTGGTGGCCCAGCGGCAGATCAATGGACTCAGAGCTGGTGTGCAGACTGGTCATGCTTTGGCAGCTCAGTGTGTCCTTGCTGCCAGCTGAGGAGCTACAGGCAGGCCAGGGCCGAGCGTTGGAGGGCAGGGAGAGGCCAGAGGCCGGGCTGGAGGCTGGGGAGTCAGTGCACAGGTCTGGGGTTTTACCATACAGTGGGCTACTGCCGCCACTCATGCCCCCAGCGCTGCCCAGGCTACCCGTACCGGAGGAGGGAGAATCCAGGCTGGCCTGTCTCGCCAGTGTGCCGTGGGGGCTGCCAAGCACTGAGGGGCACTTGCCAGAGTCTGGCGTGCCTGGAGAGCTGGCTTTGCTGCTGGCTTTGGTACCAAACAATCTGGGGGTAGAGAGGTGGGTGCAGACATTCATAAATGCTCAAAGGACAAGTGATGAGCATCTGCAAGATCCACACTGGAAAACAAACGACTTTGGCATAGTTTTATGTGAAAGAAAAGTTACTTTCAATTTAAATTACTGAGCTGCTTTGATCACACACGTCTCGTACTTAAGTATTAGTTTGAAAAACAGCTTCGACAAGCACACTTTTAAACATATTTATCCCTCACAGCGACCTCACTTCATGTCTTTACTGTACTCTCAGTGATTCACATCGACACATCTGCTTTCACAGCTTTGCCCGTTACAACCCTGTGACTTTTAAGAACCTAATCTGTTAGGCCACTCAACTCTGCCTCCCACATATGCTCAGACAGCCTGCTCCTTACACTGCTCATGTCCAAGTCTGTTATCACAGTCACATTTGGTATATAGGTGACACTATCTTCAGGGGAAAGAAAGCTTTGGGCATGTAGATGAAACGGGTCGGTTTGACAGATCAGAGGGATATTTGGACACGGCTGCCGATCGCATGCTTCTAATGAGTCAAGGACTGGCGTGCAGAAACACTCCTGTCTGCTGTCTGTTCTGATCAAACGGGCTGAGCTGGATTTGCCTGATCTGCATGAAAATCCTTCAAATTCAGGGTGAACATATGTCACATCTGTAGTGTCTTATCCACCACACGAAGAAACAATCTAAGTAACAGCGACCCTCAGTTTCTCTACAGAGGAGCTGAATTATGATTAACTAAATGTCTTAAACAGATCTAATATCTGAAATTAATGAGCACTTTCGTACCCATGGATAGATTTTACACTGCATATAAATAAAATGTGACTGAGGATCAGTATACACCACAAAACCCTCCAACCTCTGTCAGCTCCACAAACATCAGTTCATCTCAATGAATGGAAGCACAATTTAGTTCTGAAATAAAGGTGTCAATGACATTGAGTCCTACAAAAAAAAAACAAATGCTTAAATCAACTAAATGCATGCTTGTTGTTCAATTTAAAAATGTTTTTGTTTATAACTCAGGGTCTAAAAACACATGTGATGAAGTGCTTGACTCGAACACTGAAGCACAAACGCTGAGCGACAAAGACAGAACAGAAGCTGTGGGCATGTTTTGTGTGTCTGACCTGCGAAATGTAGGAGAAGCAATGTCTGGATACTTGGAGCCCGGCTGCCTGAGGCCTGTTTGGCCTGCTGAACTGGATGTGGGGCTGGACTTGGGGGATGTGGACAGTCCTGTTGTTGTGTCCTGGTCTGACACTGCCACTTTCTCTTTGTCTGTCTGGTTAATGGTGATAGGACTGGAACGGTCTGAACCCACTTTGCCGTCCCTGCGCTTTGCACCTGCTTGAGTTGCTGCCCCTCCAGCTGATTTGCCACTGACGTTTGAGTCGATGCTGCTGGAGCTTGAGCGGTGCCCGCTGCGCCCTGCTGCCACCCCACTTGAGGATTTGGCCGGTCTAGGTAAAGAGCGGTACTGCAGGGTCACTTTGGAACCACCACAGCTGAGGAGAATGCCATCATCCTGCGGCTGTGAGCCATCCAGGCTGGTTTTACGGACAGCGGTGATGCTTGTGCCCTTGCCAAGGGCTGCAGAGGATTTTGGCGCCTTACCCAGGGTGGCTGAGCCACTGGCTAGCGTTGCACCACTGGAGGTGATTAAAGTACCAGCAGCACCTGGGATCTTCTTGTATCCAAAGGAACCAGTGGTCGGTGGGCGTCCGATTCCAGATGGAGGTTTCTTACCTTCATCTCCACTACTCTTCCCAGCATCAGAGGGGGAGCGCTGGATGCCAGCTGAACTCTTAGCGGGTGCCTTGCCTTTCTCTGAGGCCTTGGCATCATCAGTTTTGCCTGTCAATTTGCATAAACACTAATTAGCACAATTATAAAAACATTCCACTCAGCAGTTTCTTGGCCCAAGACTTGTTTGTATCACCTGTGGTGCTACAAAGCAGAGAAAAGCCAAATTAGTGTATAAGTTGGCAAAAGCCTGCTGCATCGAAAAACAATACCTATCTGCCACATAGCTGCTGAATGTGCTGAGTGGAGTGAAACTTTAAGAGCATGTGCAAAGTCTCATAGCCAAAGTATCAGGGATAACTACCCACAATCCATTGCTTTTTAAGGCACAGGCAACAAAACTTCTTCAACTTCCAACAATTTCTAAAAGAAAAACCCTCAATAATAGGGGACCATATTTTTAAACTCAGGACATTCTGAGTTGTCATTAAGTGTAAAATGAGTGGTGGCTGTGTGTTATTTTACAGATTTGGTTTAGGGTCCATTTGTTGTTGATGCAGGCTGTTTGTCATGTTCTCAGCGATTTATTCATTTTTTTATCTTCAAAGTCACACCTGTGCTTTAACCTGTTTCAGTAAATGAAATTTATGTGATTAGAAGTTCCAGCGAAACAGAAAAACAAACAAAAATGAAGTCCAAAGCTGTTAAATAATGTCAATATTTTTTAGAAATGCATTTGCTTGTGTAAAATTTCTCAAGTGCAACAGCGAGGGCATTCAACAGAATAATGTTTGCTGTCAAACTAAACTCGAATGCATCATGACAAAACTGCTCTGTTGCAGTTTTAAATAGACTGAATGTTCCTAACTGCATGGAGAAACATAAGTCTTTGAACAATTTTAATTTGATGAATTAAATGGGGAAAAAGGATTTCTTTTTAAAGAAGACAAGCTCCAAGTTATTCATTTTGAAAAGAAACATCAACAAAAAATGGAGCTCTTAATTAAGATTTAGATTATTATTAGATTAGCCTTAGATTATATCACACAATTGCTACATGGTACAATATTTAAATCAAGAGGGGTCCTATACAGTAAAACATACCTTAGAAAACAAAGTAAACAGTGCTTAATATGGGAGAACATCGAATCCCTTTTCCTACCTGGAGATTTGAGGGCAGCAGAAGCACCCTTGGTCCTGGGTGGTGTGATGCCAACCTGGGCTGTCATGCCCCTCCTCCAGGAGCCTGTCTGGGACATCTGGGCCAATGCAGCTGCTTTTTGTCCAGCATCCTCATACTGGCCCTGGGCTTGAGAGGGGGAGGAGGATGAGGAAGGTTTCCAGCGAGAGGGGCTGCTGCTGGGGTCCATGCTTGTGTCCAGCTCTTCCTCCACTTTCTTTAGGTCCTCAGCGCCAGCCCAGCTACTGTTCACCTCCTGCCCAGCATGCTTGGACCTGCTTCCTCTCTGTGACTGGAGGTTGGAAGTGGATGTCAAGCACATAAAGGTATTAATGGACTGATATTTTGAAAACAAGGTTTGAATGTGGTTGGTGCGATGAAAATCCTGCCTCATACTGATTGTTCATAATCTACGAGCAGAGAGCTAATGGTTTGACCCATGCCTAACATATCTCTCAGGAAGACGTATTTGGACACACACATCCACCACAGAGAGCTACATGTGTTTGTGTTTGAAGTCGTAGCTATCTTTGGATTTATTCATGTCCAGATCTTTTCTTTTAGTATGCATACAAACACCCACATGACAGCAATAACTAGCCTACCTTGACAGATGGCCAGTCTCCCTAGCAACACCAGAGTCTCTCAAGGGCTCAGTCTACAGAGTATTTCTATTATAAGGCTCTAAATAGTTGTCAGGATATTGCACAGACCAATGATGCTAATGGTAGTATGCTCTTATGACAAAGTTACATGCTGATTATTATTGTAAGCATGTCAGTCGGTAAAGTTTTCATGTTAGCATGCTGACATTTGCAATTAATCCTTAAATGTGATGTACAGTCAAGGCAAATGGGAATGCTTGCAGTTTTTTTTTTCTTTTTTGAGTATTTCATTGTGGTCCAAGCCTTGAAGCTTTGAGAAACTGGTATTTTGACCTCATGGTGGTATATTTATTTATTTATTTATTTATTTGCATAACTTACATGTAATTTTTCAAGTCAGTAATTCAAATTAAAATGAGATTTGACATGATGTTGCTTAAAGTCAATCATACTAAACTGGCCTGTGAACAAGTCCCGTGAACTGAGAGTGACTACTTTTGCCAAAAGATATCTTTTCTGAATGTGTTGTTGGGTAAGCTGTGCTGCCATTAAAGTGATGCCAAACAACAGATAAATAACTGACATAAATGCAAGGCACAATTTTTCCAGCATTACCAGCAGTATTAATTTGATTTAATTTAATTTAATATTTTAATTAATAATTTAATATTGTAATTAATAATTTAATATTTTAATTAATAATTTAATATTTTAATTAAAAAATATTTTTAAACTATTTTAAATTAATTAATTTTATTTTATTTTATCTTATTTTGTTTTATTTATTAGCAGTGCTAATGAAGGTGCATGTCAGATATCCAGAATGTCAACACAGAAGAACGATCAGCCTGAGTGCTTCAGCCCTTACCTGTGCTCCTTTGCTTTTGCGGGATGAGCTAACAGCGGAGTATGCAGGTGTGTTCAGATCATCAGTGCTGATGTTGTCCAAAGTGTCGCTCAGGCCGCTGCTCACCGAGCTGCTGTCGTCCCAACTACAAGAGAAGATAGAAAAACACTGTTTGATGTGGACTTGTAGCTGTTTAGTTAAAGTGAATGCAGTCATGACCATTCTGTCAGCAGTCCTCCCTCTATAATCGCCATTTTTTCCTCTAATTAAATCTTTATTATGGATGGCAGAAGAGAACACAAAGCATTTTTCACCTTCCCATCACCAGCTTGACTATCAGACAAGTAGATATTTGTAATTGCCAAATTAGTCTCTTTAAACAGCTGTGCTCCTTTTTAGACTCCCACTGACTTATGGGGTAGTTGAGTTCTGTTTTTATTTTGGTGAAAAAATAAAAATGCTTTGGCTCATGTCTTGTTGAGCTTCTCGTTAACTCCGAGTCTGAGGTGAAATAAAAGGATCTTCATTAGTGTGGTGATTATTTAGTTTCAGCGGGCGGCTGACAGACAGAAATAAGGAACATTTGGATTGAACTGTGATCATTTACACACACACACACACACACACACACACACACACACACACACACACACACACACACACACACACACACACACACACACACACACACACATTAATTACAGCAGAAATACAACTCTGAAAACTCCTGCAATATGTTTCTATCAGGCACAATAAATCATCGTCAATGATAATCTATTAGCTCCTCTTTTCATTAATTGGTCTCTTCCTTACAAACACACACACACAAAAGTACACAGACACACTCGCACAAGGAGACATTCAGCCAAATCTACAACTGTGACAGCTCAGAGAGAGAAAGAGAGATAGAGAGAGAGAGAGAGTAAATACAAAGGAGTGAATGTATAAAATGTCCATCAGCGTCAATTTGATGAGCAGCTGTTTTTGAGTGATCTTGTTTAAAGCATTTGCACTGCAGGCTATCCGGTTTGGTTGCTGTCTCTGTTTTTTATGGGTTCAAACTGGAGTCTTTCACAATGTTGACCTGAAAAAATGAATATAACATTTGATTCATTTATTAAGGCCTTTGAGAGTTTTTCGTATTCAAATTGTGTATTTATTTCTTACTGTGGCATCAGCTAGAGGAAGGAGATGTAGCCATGGCTTAATTATGGTGTACAAAAATAGCAGATGATTGAATAAAAAGTTTCTTTGGACCTCAATCACACCAGAATTAAGACAGGAATGCTGACAGCTATAATGTATTTATCCTGCTATATTATGCTAAAAAGAGCCTTAGCTGGTAGATCCATCCAGAGCCTCTTGATTGACAACATAGACCTTTCACTCTAACTCACAGCTCAGCAATTTGGTGGCGCATTTTCTGAGTCACTTTATTTCATTGAAATTGTATTGAACTGAATAAAACCTGATTGGATCATTTCTACAGCTTGATACGTTTTTTTCTGAATTTTGTGGATTCTGATCCAAAAAAACATAAAAAAAAAAAAAAATACAAACATTATTTTTTTATTTCTTTTTTTTTTTTTCTTGGATGGAACCATAAATGGTCAAAAATTAAAAAGACTTCACATAATTTGCATTTTAAAAGGTAAAGTGAAAGGGTTAAATAGTCACTATATGAAAAACAAAGTAAATACAGAGAAAAAAAAATATGGCATAAATATGAAAAAGGTGTTCATTTTATTCCTTTAATGGCATCCAAATTGTCAAATTAATAGTCAAATTGGAAATGTGGGTGGTAGCTGGAGATGTGCAGAGATGGCTTTCTCTGGGAGACAATGGAAGTGCTGAAGTTTGTTCAGACAATCAATAACCATAAAAGTCATTACCATCGATGCCTTTCATTTGTTATATGATATCTGTTTATTTTTTAAAAATTGGTTAAATCAAGTGCGAGTTTATGGGTTGAAATACAGAGCTTTGTTGTTCATGTCCAGATGCAACAGTTAATAGATGTTCTGCATCACATGGCACCTGTAGAAGGTTGGTGATAAATGCTGTGCACAGCAGACAACTTGCAACCCAGTTGTTCACTGATGCAGAATCAAATTAATTTTCTTTCATGACAGATTTAAAATGAGCAACATCTATCTTCATGGTGAAAATCCGACCAGGTCTCTGAAATCAGCAGCACTGCAGGCTTTGTTTTATAGGGGGAAACTTTTGAGCTGGCGCACCATATTTGTGACTGGAAACATTCCATTTTTAAGTATTTGGTAGTTATTACTAATAAACAGCCATCCATGAAAAATGAAACAGGGAAACAAATAAAAAGTAACGGTTTGTCTATGCTATTAAACATCACAACTCATCTCTTATTCTGCCATCATCAATCTGTCACTCTCAGATTAAATTTCCTTTCAAATCAGAGTCATTATTGGAGAAGTGCCTCAGAGATAGATGTTGGGAGTGGAAATTAGCTTGTCATATACAAATGAACAGAATCCCTGCTGTCAGCCTGAGATCTGGCATCCTGTTTCTTAGGCTTAACTGCAGCTCTTTGATAAAACAAGGCTACTTTTGAGTGCTTAGAGGAGCTCTAATATCAGACAGGACTTGAACCCCATGTTTGACTCAATGTTTCTGCACACACAATGATTTGGTAAACAAAGCCTGTGGAAATCAATGGCTTTGATAAACACGCCCGGCTTCTTCCTGCTTTAATCATTTCCTCTCATCTGCTCTTAAGCAAGTCTTTGCTGATAACACAGCTTTCTTCAGAGCTCACGGCAACGTGCCCTGACAGCAGCAAATCCAAGAAGGTGGCAGCAAAGTGAGGAATAAACCTGAGTGTTGGAGTTAAATGTGCTGTTTGGTGCTTTTAGTTTTTGGTGTTGACAGGGGCTGTGAAGTCACCTCCAGGATCTGATTCAAAGTTAGCCCTCTGCTCGCCATAACTCGCCTCAAAAGTGATGGGGGAGTTGCAGAAGCACTCAGTGTCTTCCTCAGAGACAGAAATTCAGTGCTTCAAAAGCAACAGAGGTAGACAGAGCCAAATTTAAAGCCTGCCACCAAAGGAATCAGACTTAAGTGGACTGGCTAAACTCCAAAACACAGGTAACCTGCAGACAATCAGAGGGAGCTGTCCATGTGTAAAACTCAATTCTTTCGGTATAAAAATATTGTTTCTAAAAGCATGAAAAAGAAGTGAGCAGGGGAGAGAGAGAGAGGAAGATGAGGGGAAGAAATTAACGAGGGATCAAAGACACAGATGGTCTTTCACGAGCACTGATAGCTCCCCATGCCTAATTGCACATCTGAAATATCATACTGCCTTTTTTAAAGAGAGAAAACATTTTCAACCTCACTATTCATGTCTTCCAAACTATGACTAATTAAACATGGCACCAGTGTAGGGCTGCAAATGTACTTCACTAATACAAGAAGGTAATGGTGAAGGATGTTAGCTGTAGAGTCTATCATCATGATAAAAGAAAGCAGAGGCAGATGGCTGTGAAGAAGCTCACAGTCCTTATCTAAACATGAGACGACTCGCACATGCTTCTCTCTGCCTTCATATCACTTTGTCCTCCTCTGGTGGTATCTCTCCATGACAATATTTAAATTATTCCCTCTGGAATCTAAAAAAAAAAAAACCCAACTGTGGGTAATGTGATTAAAACTTTTGTTTTTTTTCTGTACTTTGTGCTTAATTACCATAATGAGCTACAATGAAGAGCTTCTCCAGTAATCACATAATTAAGATGCCATTTAGTGTTGTGATTTTACAAATCTAAGGCTGTAAAGAAGTTCATGGAAGTAAACAAAGAAAGCATGTGTAACAGAAAAAAAGGAAATTTAAACCCAATCAGCTTAATGGAAACAACAGCAGAACAGAAATAAAGATCAGAGCTTCAATGCAACCAGCGCTCTCAGGAAGTGTGTGTTAGGCTCCTTAAAACTCACCACAAACTAAAAAAATAGTTTGGTAATTACTTACAAAATCTCAACAGTGAAGTACTTGTTGAGTCATCAATACTGATCCTTGTAAACCCTGCAGATAAGGCAGGTAAAATCTTGATGATACTGCTTCCTGTGCCCAAGCAACTCCAGAGGAGTTGCCCAGAGAACAATAACAGATGTCTGTTTTGTCAGTGTGAACTGGAAGCTGGGGAATGCTAAAAAGAGACTCTGCTCTGTTTGAATTTTACTGGAATAAAGGACTGACAACAAAGAGAAAGAGCACCTACTCCTGGGAGCCCACCTGACTGTAACTGAGCTGAATATTTCATCGGGCCGGCTTCCTGAATTGCTCTCTGTCAGAGCAGAGCAGTGGCAACCTAAGCTCCTCCCCTCAGACCTGCACGCTTCCACAAGCACATCGCCGAATCTCCAGCAGGGTGGGGGCGAATCCTCAGAAATGGCACAGCCGAACTCAATAACCCTACAGCTAGGGCGAGCGAGGGAGCCGGACTTTTTGTGTCATAACTTCCTAAATTAACAATGAGCCACAATGTACAGAGCAGAGCGCTTTAGAGGACGAGGCTGCTGAGGAGGATGCTGGCTTCTCCACCATGTTTCATAAGCAAGGCAGAGAAAGAGGCACAAAATAAGCTTTAGTCTCCCTCTTGAAATCAATCTTAAAATACACATTTCCTTTCTGATGGTTGGGTTCACTGGACAAACTGAACTGTGATGCTTCAGACTGTACTGACCCACATAGACAGACTCATATCAGTTGGTGTGCAATGGACCTGTATGATAACAGGATCTATTCAAATAGTGTGACCTGCTTTCAACACCTTGGACTTGTTAAGAATATATCAACCTGCAACAGTGCTTTTGAGCAAAGCTCTGAACACTGCTCATGTGCCAAAAGCAGATTGACGTGACTTTACAGCACAAAGGTAAGTTAAAGGTGGCTGAAAATGATTGTCCACATCTCCAAACGCTTTCATTCCTCTGCTAATTCTGATTTCCTCTCCTGCTGCTGCCATGCTATGGATGCACTGCTGCGGCTCCACTCAACCATGCAAACATTATCTCATGCAGTATTCAGTAAGCCAGGTCCTGTTCTTTCAACGGCCCAGGGAGAAAATGCTATAAGCAGCGTGAACAAAGGATAACTATGGCGCCTGCTGAGTATCATGGTGGTGAATGAGATTCTGATGAGGAGATTACGACATATTTGGTGAAGGTTAAGTGTTGAATTAAATCAAGAAGAGAAGTCTAGAGATGGAATAGTTCAACACATCTCTGAGGACCTCTTATGTAACCAAGCAAAGAAGCCTCACATGTCATCAAAGACACTAAGACCAGCACGGAGATTCATCTTATCAAGAAGACTTTTCTTTATAATGATTCCTCCAGCTTTGGTCTTTTTTGTGGCATCAAAAATTTAAAAAATGTATAAAACTTTGGTTACAACATGATGGTCAAGCCCACTTATATAATGTAAATGAATAAGAGTCATTAATGTCTACAATAAAAAAAGGTAATAATAATAATATTAATAATAATAAAAACAAGGTGGGAAAAAAAGAAAAGTCATATTTCTGATATCAAAGTGATTTTTTTTTTTTCTAGTTTTTCAGAAAGCTTAAGCAAAGAGAAAGATTTCTGCTGATGACTGGCAGTCAAATCCTCAGCTGAATTCTTACAAAAAAATAAATAAATAAAAAGCTTAATTTATACAGGGCTTTCTGTACTAGTGCCAAGAAAAACAGCTTCTCTTTTGCAAACCATGCTATTTTGTCTCCAGACAAATCTACTCTGCAGCACTGAACCTCCAACATTTACAGTCTGGTTCGGTATGAAAATTTAACTTGAATCCTCTAAAACTTAAGTTTCCAAAATCAAAACACAACCTTGTTGTATAGCATGTGTGAGTCAGTAGGAAAAAAAGAAAAAAAAAGCTTCAAAAGATTTCAAGAATGAGAAAGCAGCCTCAACTGAAATGTTAATATGTATGTTTTTATGTTTTTATGTATGTATGAATTTGAAAAGTATGAAAAGTATGAATTTAATGTTTTTCTGTTTGCATTGTCCTGATGCCTGCTTCAGGTTCCATGAGGAATCACAAACTGCTCATGAAACAAGCCTAAGTGCTCAGGGTATGAAAACAAAAACAAAACAAAAAAACGTTCTCTCCGAACGCTGTTATAGCTATCCGTCACAAAACTTTCCTGCTCTCACAAAATATAAATACACACACCTGCAGAGTAAAGCACTGTGCTGTAAATGCAAAGCATTCATCCTCATTGCCTGTACCATAGTGTCAAATAACACCACTGAGCTTCAGCAGTTACACACCAGAAAATACAAAAACATCTTTAATAATGACTTCTTCTTCTATTGCCTTTTTATTTGTAGCTTAAAACTAGTGATATAAAGCGTTAACAACCAGCCTATCAGAGCAAACTGAGACAGCCTGACTCAACTCAGACACGCACCAATAAAAAAAGCATCCATGAGCCGCTCCAAACACAAGTTCAAGAGTAGAAGAGTTTCCTCCTTTGCTGTCAACTCACCTCTTGTAGAACGGGCGCTGCCTGTCTTGTCACATAAGTGGTTTGCTTTGGTTTGTTTCTCTAATGTTTCTTCTACCACAGCAGGCAACACTCCCACCTGACAGAGGAGCTCCAGGAGCTGTGAAGACGACTGGGAGTCCAGAGACAAAGGAAGAAATGACTACCTCACTCTTTCACTTTCACCCCCTGCTGCTGCTGCCGCTGCTACTGCCTCTGGTGTTACTGGCTCCCCCTCCTCTCACTCTTCATCTCCCCTCCCCTCCTCCTCATCAAGATGGGCCTGTCGGTCCTTGGAGAGGCAATCAGATGTGCTGTAAGCAGCAGGCTACCGAGGGTTAATTAAAGGAGGATGACAACGCAGAATGGAGCCAAGTCTGTGAGGAAGCTGGACGAGAGCCCACTGTGCCTCGTCTTTGCAGGACGCCTCTAACTGGAAGTGATGTCATGCATAATACGTGAGATGCTCAGTAAAGTCTGCTTGTGTTGAGACATTATTCATGACTCTAAAGGACTCAATGAGAATCATGGCGGGCATTTGGACAAATAAACAGGACTCAGTGTATTTGTTTCTATCTTTCCATACAGACTGATCTGAGCTTCCTAAGCCACACAGAGCAGCCCAGTATCACGTCTCGATGTGCTGACGTCTGGTGTCAGGGGACAGTGACAGCCACACAGACATCTAGAAATGCCTTTCAAGAAAAAAAGAAATGCTTTCCTTGGATTTTCTGCTCCCTGCTCAGACTAAACACTCTTTTCTTATTTTCATTTACCTCTGATGCTGTACAAGTAATTTTCTTTCTCAGAAGTAGTCAAATTAACTTAACACAGGTTGAATCGGGACTGTGAAATGAAATGGTGATAAAAGCAGAGCAGATATGTGTTTGGGTAAAAACACCCTGGATTTGTCACAGCGGGAGAAACCTCTTTCCCCATGTTTATAGTCATCAGACTTGCCTCTGACTGTGGGATCTAATTCAGCTCAGCACAACTCAATTAAAGAAAAGAACACGGTGACCTTGGAGGGACGAGCTCTGAATGTGTCCGTTGCCAAGCAGGGACAGACGACAGGACGTCAGCACTGCCTGGCTCTGCTGGTGAAGACGTCCAGATTTCCTACTGCAATGCAGTCAGAAGTGACAAACAAAATCTTAAGCTTCTGGCAGCAAGGGGTTTCCTGCAAACTAATGTGACCCGGCAGGGGTTTGTGCCAGTCTATAGAAAACTGCTGGAAAACGCGTTAACAGACACGCAGTGCTCAGAGCACTGACCAAAGTGACGACTTTCCCCTGCTGTGGTCTGCAAGGAAATACTAGGACAAAAAAATACACTGAGCTGGACTCAGCATGTCTGTATGGTCTTCATACACAATAACAACCAAATGATGAGAAGGAGGCAAACACTGTAGTCGAACCACTGAGAGAAAGCAGATCAGCGAGATATAATCATGTATTTTGAAGTGATATAATATAATACTCGACACAATACAATGCATACAGAACCAGGAAATATACAAAAGAACAGAATACAATGCAATACCCACAATCCATCACATAAAATAATACATTAAGATGAACCTTTTCATCTCAAAGCTCCCTCTGGGGCATAGTGCTAGATATCTTTGAGACTCTGGTCATGGGCCAAGACAGCACACAGGTGGGATAGTTTATAAAGAGAGCGGTATGAAGGCTGTCCAATCACTGTGCAAAAGAAAAGACGGACTTATTACAGACCTGCTGCTGCTCCAAATATTGGAGGGTTTTTTTCTGAAGAACTGATTTTTAAGGTCTCTGCTCTAAAATTGCATACCCCTAATAAAATGGGAATATCTCTGCAACCACAAGGTCTATTTGAATAATTTTGTCGTCACAATAAAGAGAGAGTTGTGAGATTTGTTGAGATGTGTTAATATGTGGTATATGTGATGGTGGTAAGGATTATATAAAGATGGCACCCAGCAAAATTAAAAAAAAAAATGTAGGTTTGACTTAAAAAAAAAAAAAAACATTTCACGATAAATATAGCTGCAGCTCCAACCTTTATCAGACCACAGTAAAACATCTGAACATTATCTCTGCAAAGGTTGACTCTGATAAAGTGAAGGAGAACAAAATTAAAGAGGTTTTAGCGCAGAGAGGTCAGGTGAGCTCACTTTTGGCACAGTTTGGCTCCATTGGTGTCATTTGAACATTACTTATCTACAAAACTATATATTTTTCATTAGTCTATCACTGATGCTGATCAATACATCCAAATACAACAGTTTTTTGCCAATTTTTTTGAAAATTCTTATGTTCTGATGATCTTTTGTTCCGCACGTGTCGACACAGCGGTAGAGATGGAAACGTGGCGAGTGGGTTGATACAGTGGAGAGTTTGATATGTTGTGATTCACCTAGTTGTTATTGAGTTGTGTTTATGGCATGTAAAAAAAGGTTTATATAGTTGTGTAGCCTGGGTTCTGCAACATCATTATATTCTGTCATGATTAGTGTGTTATTACATGCTGTGTTCGCAGAGTGACTTCAAAGCCCCCCAATTCCAGACTTCTTGCTCCTCAAATTTTAATCTTCTTCTCTTTCTTTTTCATGGTAGCAAATTGAAAATCTTTGACTTTTGGACTGTTGATCAGACTGAATAAGTAAGTAGGTAAGTAAGTACATACAAAAGATAAAGGGCATCAACCAGTCATTCATCAGAGGTTTGAATCCCAACAAGTCTGTTTTTGGTGTTTAGTCAGAATCAATGATGAGCAACTAGAACTGACTTCACAGACTTTCACACTGGATCCATCCTGACCTTTGAAAGTGACACCACACAGATTTATGAAGTCTTTCGTTGAGGTCATCACAGACCTTTATGCTCTCATAAAAAAAGAGGAACCATAATTAAAGGTTTACTTTGGATTCATAAATGTTTGATTGTCTTAATTACACTATAAACCTCGTCATTTAACAGGATTACATTGTCATAATCCAGAGCAGAGTCAGGCTCCATGGCTGTAAAACGAATTAGCGGTGATAGGAGCTTTTGTCGATTCTTATCTCCACAAACTCATTAGGTCTGTCACATGACAAATGAGGCCACATCCTCTGAACTTTTCAACCAAATGAAGTGATGCAGCTGCAGGAGAAGTACCAAACAGTCAATTCATCTTCAAATATTTCCTTCATAAACACTGTCTCTTCACACACTGTTGAAGGCGTCGTCTTATCCATCAGCAGTCCGCAGACAAATCTTTCATGAATTTTATCAGCTGGGGCCACATTTTGCCCTTGCAGTAAAAAAAACTAAAGCACATAAAAGACTTTCATTCCATCCTAAAGCACCTCTACTGGGTGAAAAGGTTGAAAAAATATGACAAGTATGATTTTAAAAGGCAACATTATGGCTGCGTTATGGCACTCTGCATTATGGCTCACAGACAACAGGCTTTAGACACCCTCAGAATGATGACAAGAACTTAATGGGATGCTTTAATATCATGGCTGATTTTTGTTTCTTATCCCTAACTAACTCACAAAACCTTTCATCTCTAAAAAAAAAAAAAAAAAAAAAAAAAAAACCTCATGGCTCATTCAATCTTTCTAGTAATTCCTCTAATCCAAGTTAACTGTCAGGAGCACAAGCTCTGCATCAGGAGTCCAATAAGCTGCAGCTTTCACCTCTGCAAACAACCGGCCTCTAATTCGGAAAACTCATTGCATTAAAAGTTTTAAATGAACAGAAAGTAAAGACTCAAGATAAACAAGAATCACTGCAGTGTATTTAGTTCCTGGAACAAGTTCAAAAAGTTTCTTGAACTTCTGGTTGAAAGTACCTACAACCACAAAAAATGCTATTAGTCTTTTTATAAAAGAAAAACCTGCCAAGAAGAAACAGTCTGACCTGTCAGTATGTGCAGAATCACAGGAGAGTGCAGCACATGTATCGTGCACCAGGAAGGGATATAACTGTCCTATTACCCTTCTTTGAGTCACCTTTGTGTCACTTTCAGGTGACTCACTATTGCATCAGTCTTACCCATAAATTACTTTCAGTCAGACCTGAGACCTCTGAATGGCTGCACAAGTAGTCTGCATGAGCGGAAAGGTTAGTTTATAATGTCTTTGTGTCACTCATCTCGTGCTTTTTTTTCAAGTCACAAGACAAGATTATGTCTTGATCCCCCAGCTAATCACTTTCAAACAACCCTGAAATTTCCCCCTAATATAAAAAATTAGCGTAAACCTTACAGATAATAAAGCTGGAATAACCAGTGTAAGCTGGTCCACAGCTCGACCATATGGAGCCTGTCATCCAACACGAGGGAAAAAGCAAGTCTGACCTCACCAGGCATCACCCTTTCAGATGTGTCACCCTCAGGTCCCACCTGATCAATCCAGGTGGACATGTGACCCAGAGGACCTGGGTCTTCACAGAGTGTGTGTGTGTGTTGCTTTCCCTCACATGTCTGCAGTCATAATAAGCCAGAAATTCTCTTTCATGTTGAATGTCTTCCAAATTATTTAGCAGAAATCTCAAATCTGGACTCCAAAACTTAAAACTGCTGTTTTTAAGCTTACTACTTAAACATGCTCATTTCTAGTCATCAGGTTGTTTACAATCAAACGTTTTAGTTAATGGCTATGTTATTATAAAACACAACGCCCTTTTTTTTCAGCGTCCATGATGAAATTGCAGCATTAGTGTGATAGCTGTGTAATCTTCACTGACTCACTGAAGGTGAGGGTCACGCTGTCTTTCACCTCTCTGTCTAACAGATGAATAACCTGCGTGTGACAGACAGATCTGAGGCTGACAGTCAGCGGGACGATCAGATATTGCCTTAAAAATGGTTACACCACAAACATAAGTTTATAGAAAACTTAGAATTATAAAATGACTTTTGACTATTATTGCACATCAATATTCATTCATTCATCTTCTATACCGCTTATCCTATTCAGGGTCATGGGTGGCTGGAGCCTATCCCAGCTGGCTTAGGGCGAGAGGCGGGGTACAACCTGGACTGGTCTCCAGTCAATCACAGAGCTGACACATAGAGGCAGACAAGCTTTCACACTCACACCTGCAGGGAATTTAGAATCACCAATTGACCTAGTGAGCATGTTTTTGGACTGTCAGAGGAAGCTGGAGTACCCAGAGAGAACCCATGCATGCACGGGAAGAACATGCAAACTCCACACAGAAAGGCACACTGTGCCCGAACCGGCAACCTTCTTGTTGTGAAGCAACAGCCCTAACAGCTGCCCTACCATGCAGCCCACACTTCAATAATATCATAGACAAATTTAAGCATACTTTAAAACATCACTTCCCATTTCTACAGACTGTTCGGTGAAATACCACACATTTTATGACAGTCTTCAAATGTCAAAGTATCAAAGGGCATAATAAGGGAACTATTTAAGTGCGCTTAAACTCACCAAAATAATAAGAAATAAAAAAAATCAGCATTCAACATCTTGAATCTTAACCAAAACAGAAACATGACTGAACACTGAGAGGCCCAGCTGAGTTTTAGCCTCTGTGGGTATTTGTGGCTTCAAGGGGTAAAAGTGTTTGATTTAAATAAAGACATCTCCGTGATTTTTATGGGACTAAAACGTCACATTGAGGAAAATGAAATGGGGCAGGATGTCCTTTTATTTCATCACTGCCCACTCAGCCAGTGTTTGACTTCACTCATTAATTCAGCGAGTACAGTAATTAATGAGGATATCAAACTTCTCCTGGAGGGAAAAAGGGGAAATATTCAGATTAATGATAAACAGAGAGATGCTTTCAGAATGGAGGGCACACTTGAATCAATGCCAGAGAATAAGAAAGTGGAAGAAAACTACCAAAGCTACCAAAAAAAGGGGAAACTTTCCCTTGAGCTCCTCTGAATGAAAAGATTTAATTAGTGTGTTTTTGAGTTGATGTGTGTGTGTGAGTTTGTGTGTGTGTGTGTATGTGTGTGTGTGTGTGTGTGTGTGTGTGAGAGAGAGAGTGTGTGTGTGAAAGTGAAGAAATCTGCATGCAAGCACCTGCACAAGTGAGGATGCACATTTGCATGATCACAAGAGCCAGACACAGCTGGGTACTCAAATTGGCGATAAAACTTCTTCCAATTACCATCAAAGTTTGCTAAGTTTAGTCTGTGTGTGTGCATTCTCATCCGTGGGACAAAGAAGACGGAGAAAAGACAAGAATCAGAAAAGAGAGAGGCAGACAGACAGACAGACGGGTGCCAGAAAACTTCACAAAGCTAGAAAGCAAAAACGTTGAGGTGCGGCAATTCCAGGTGCAATGTGAAGGAGGATATTTTCTTCCTAAGCGGCGCCCCTGGCAGAGAAGAACTACACAGGAACTTATATAACGACTGGATTTGTCATTGATGGCAAAAAACCTTCTCCTCCAAATCTCCTCGCTGCTTACGGCAGCACTGATGAGCTGTGCTGCTTCACCACGACTGTCACTGTTCTGCAGAGTGACAGCCGGGATCCTGCTGCTCAGCAACACACACACACGCACCAACGCACACACACACACACACACACACACACACATACCAGGAAAAGTACACAAGCAAGTGCTCTTTTTGTCAACACAACATGCATTCAAACACACACACAACTTGTCCAGAATCCCCCAAAGCTTCAAATAACAAAAAAACGCAGAGCCAGCTGCCACAGTCCAGCCCTCAAACAAGAGGGTGAGAGAGGGGGGAGAGAGAGAGTGCACCACATACACATACACACACACACCGGCTAGACAACAGGATGCTAAAAGTGAGGCCTTGTTACTTATTCATGTCTCTGCTGAGAGCGGGAAGCCTGTCTGTGTCAAAACGTTCTCCTCGGGCATCTTTTTTTTGACAGTAAAGCCACGCGCACACGCTCATCTATGTTGCATGACAGGAGGGTATTTTTAGATGGACAATTTAAGCTCGGGCTGTATTCACCTTCTTTTTTTTAAGAGGACTATCAGAGGAGGGATCTGAGCTTTTGTTGTTCACCTGATTTGGAGCAGATGGTTGTTTTCAGGAAAGCCACCTGTACTGTTCCAATCCGCGAATATGTTCTGCCAGTATTATCAAGCTTCCATGTACCTACTGAAGATATGTTTGTTTTTAGCTTTTTGTGTGAAATTTGCTGACATGAACACTTCTTTCACAGAAACATTTTTCAAGATTGGGAGATGGTATCATGCTGCAGCATGCACTTCAGATCCATATAACACTGCTATTCTTTTAGCACTGTCTGCAGCCCATGTAGCGGAACATCTCAACTGCAAATCTTATAAAATCTGTTACGACTGGTTTCATCCATACTATCTGTAAAAAGCTTAAACTCCACCCTCACAGATATGATTGTTAAGTGTTTATGACCCTTCTTTTTCCTTTAACATACCTCCAAATCACCTCGAGACACTCAACACATCACTTCCTGATAGTGCTGCTGGTGTAAGCTCCTTATTAGGGATGCAATTAAAATACAAATTAACCTGCTTTTTCTATTTCATTTAAATGCAGTTTTGTCCCATTTGGCACTGCAGCATCTTCCTGTAACTGTTATATGGGAAAGTAATAATGCCAGAGCACTTTTAAGTGTACACCTTCAAATATCACCTTAGTCATCACCTATGAGCTAAGCATACAGGTGCAGCTAATCAAACTGATCAGACTGAAGCTAACAGCAGCAATGCCGCTTTTTACAAAACGTCTGCTGGGGACATTCTTTAGCAACACTGTTAGGGCCTTCTATTTGTACATGCACAGTGCAAATCCTTCTTTATTTCTGTGATTTCAGGATGAAGATTTCTGCTTGTTCTGGTGAAAACCTGAGCACACTGATGACCGACTCATGCACCTTTTTCAAACTCCACGTTCCTCAGTTATCAAAAACACTCAAAGTTAACAGAGCAACAGGGTGTTTTTGGTTGCATTACACTTAATCTTTTACAATTTGTACATGTAATCCTCAATGCTGAGCACTCAGAAATCTAACATATAAAAGTCTGATTTTCAAAAACTTATTTTTCTTCCAAACGTTTTTTGGCTTGCTACTCCTCCAACAACATATCACAGATTTTCACTGCTCACATTTTAAAATGTTCAGCATGTTCAGGAGAAGTGTGCATGTACTTTTCAGATTTCTAACCCTTGTACTCTTTGAAATATTCAGCATCTATCACAATCTTTTTGCCCATTAAAATGAATGGAGATGATCAGTCACCATGGAAACCACACATTTGAAGAAGTCAAGGGGTTAGGGTTTCAAACAGAGGTAATAAATTGGACTGGTGCCGTAAGGGTTAGGGCTCAGCATTTCCATCCGGCACCCCCCCCCCCCACACACACACACACACACACACACTTGCTTTCAAACATCACATTGAAGACTTCAGTCAAAGATAGTGTTTGATGGCCATGCTTTCCAAACATTACAGCTTAGCGTCACAGGTCATGACATATAAAACAAAGGTGAGCTTCGTGTGATATTACCTAAAGAAACTCCCTGTGAAAACCCCAGCTGGTCTCAGTCACCTGCTGTCTACGAGTCTTCTTCTGATGAGTCATTTAATCCAAGTTCCTCTGGGCTTCTGTTGGTTTGGGAGTATGGAGGCTATGGGTGGCAGCCAGAGAAGTCTTTGTGGACGAAGCAAAACGTGGAGCATAATGAGCCTCATGAGAGCTCAGTCTGTGTACTCAGACAGACTTCTGCCCCCCAGGAACTCTCTCAATGATTGCCAGCAGGCCGCAAGGAGCCAGGTGTGTGTTGAAGTGGTGCATTGGAAAGTGTGTGTGTGACTGCATGTGTGTTCTTCCCCAATATTTTTTTTTAAATAAATCCAAAAGGTGGATGAGAAGAGATGAATGGGAATTTTAATGCTTAGTCATTCCCTTCCTGGTTTAGAAATAGCTGCTGTCTGTTTTCTACTGGACCTTTCACTCCTACTGGTGAAATACCAACACTCTGCTCCAAATATAACTCACCTAATGTGGAGCTAAGGCAAGTTTCCGGAAGCAAAATCACAAATTAAGCTTCTAAAAAACTTATAGACTCACAACAGTAATAATTTCAGATTTCTTTAAAATGTCAATACCGTACTATGAGTGACACTAAATTCAACGATCCACTTCACTCATTAATTTACGAAACATTAGCCAGTTACTAAAAGGAACACACCTTTATGTGACAACAGAAAGTAATCTAATTTATAATAATGCTAGAATTAAACGTCTATCATCTTAAAGTTTATTACTCTTTGACAGTAACCCTCACACGATGCTTTTGCCACATGAGGTTAAGAGATTTGGTTTTGCAGCTACTGCACTTTTCCCTGCATTTCTCAAACAGTTATTCAAGTTATCCTCTGTGAATAAAGCTGTAATTTCATAAAAAGAAATTAAAAAAGGTGCCCTAAAATGTATTTCAAATTCTTCTTTCCCATTCAAGTTATTGTACAGCCACCATAAAGACAGGTAAATATTAAACACGTGGTTGTAATCAGACAGGATAAAGAATTTCAAAGTCAGGGGACAGATTGTTTGAACCTGGGCCTTATCCCTTACTCATTTCACTTAAAGCCAGGGGGTTATGTGGAGAAGAAGACGAACGCGATGGGATAAAAAAGGAACCAATCATGGAAGGAAGATCCTGTCCTAGGAGGGAGCTTAAAGCCAGCCAGAGGTGTGAAGCCTGGTGAGCAAAAGCTCCCAAAATGAATTTCTTCCCCTGAGCTTTGTCATCTGTCAGTGGGAAGTGACAGCACAGCTTCTGACAATCACACATGTCTGAGGGAGGCAGGGGGAAGCTTCAAAGGTATGTGTACTTTTGTGTGCATGTGTGTAGGTCTACATTATTACAGTTTTGTGAAGGAAAAGTAAAGGAAGGAAACAAGAAAAACAGGGTTCTAGAGTTCAAATTCATAACCATTGGGAGTTTCCTGCCTGCGGGCGTCTTAAGAGGAAGCAGACATCGATATTTCCTCATCGCCCCAGAGGCCCGAAGCGCTAACACAGACTGTAGCAGAGAGAGGATGCAATTTTGGGATTTATGTCAAAGCAAGGTGAGATAAACTTAAGGAATATTCATACAGTGGGATAAAAACACACACACGGTGCAGCCAGGATTTGGCAAAATGGAGGAGACAGTTCACAGGGTTTGTAGCTATTCTTATCCCATCCATCACCTTTGCCTCAAAGTGTCTGATAGTCTGACAGGTAGATCAGGTAGAGACTGATGGGAGGCAGGTTTGATCACCTATTCTGAACCTCCGGACAAGTCCAGCATGTTTAGATGCTCTGCCGATCACAGATATGATCGGACTCGCCCCTGGCTGACAGCTTCACGGACTGTGGATAGGAACGTGGCTGTGAGATGAATGAGCATGTAACCCAGAAACAACAGGGCAGACAAACCTCTGAATCATACAACAAAAAGGAAAAACAATGAGTCAGGGGGAATCAAAACACCAGTAATTCAAATCTTCATCTGTCAGATCTAAAATCCACTTTTTACTTTATGCTTTTTGTTCTGGGCGTCCAGATGGATGACTGAATCTACTAGTTAAGATCAAATTTTAAAGTAGGATGTTCGGAAAAAAAAAAAAAACAGCAGATAATGAATTCAAATAAGTTACCAATTCTTGATATTGATTAAAAAAATCCTTACTTTTGTGTTATTCAAAAAATATAAGTAGGACTGGAAAATATTTGTTCCTCAAAATCAGAATTATTATGATCAAAGCAGACGCTGGATTCAAGAAAAATTACAACTCTTGCCTGTGAAGATAAATGTTTTTCATTTATGTTGGTGATTAAAGCATTTTTAATAACATTTTTGTACTAAAACCTTCTTTTGAAGCTTAAAATGCTAAGAAGTACATCTCTGTGTTTTAAAATGTCACCAACAAGTTTGTGCAATGCTACTTTAGTTTTTTTTATGGACAGTAACAGTTATGTTTTTCCACCACAACCGACTGCACACAACCTAAAGGGATAGAAAACATAAATATGTGCCCATTCATTGTGTAATCTAAGCATCTGCTTCACTGTGCAATGAAATTATAGATAATATTAGTTTGAAACCCTTTGAACGACTTTGCCGCTCACAGTTAATGGTCTCTTCAGATTGTATTTAGCAGCATTTTACTAATTCACAGCAGTACGACAAAAGCCGGGTGAATTCTCGAGAGCTGTATCTGATTGCTTTTCATGCCTCCCACTCCTCATTGAAGTCTTGGCAGAAGCTGAAGTTGCGACAGAAGGAAATGTCATTTCGTCAGTCGATTCCCAGCAGCCTCTCTGAGGGCCCGTCATCACAATCTTTGCCTGACAGCCTCAAATCGATAGCATGCCTCTCCTTTTTTCACCTCATTTAGCTGAGGATCTCTGCAGCACGGAGGTGTGTGTGCGCCCTGCCCATCACCTTTGAAGGGCAAACAAAATAAACTTCTGTCTTACTTTCACCTGTTAAGTTTGGAGACTTAGCGTAATGCAGATCACTTTGTGACTGTATCAGCTGAAGCTCATCATGCAGGCCACCTTGTCAGCACAGAATCATCCCTCTGCTTTTATAACCTTGAACACTCGGATCGGAAAAACAAATTAAACTCTGTTCGTCTTCTTATCTCCTACTCTTCCTGCTAAAGCACCATGAGCATAAAATGTAGCACTCTGGGAGTGAGCCCTGTTCAGTCTATCAATACTATGAGTCAAGTCAGTGTTCTGAATCTACTTTCACAGCTACTCACAAAATTCTCTCAGCTAATGTTGAGAATAATGTTTTCCATCATGCCAATATTTCCTGGTGCCACAACATTGAAACTATTCAGAACAAAAAACAAAGACATAAAGATGATTTTTCCATTTCTGTGGACTAAATGAACCAGTTTTTGGAGGTGAATGGGTTCTGAATAGTAAGCTAGGTAACAGTTTCAAGGTGAATGGATAACTGCGTTCAATTGACTGAAAGAGGATGTGTCGGAAGTTTCTGCTCCGAAAGACTGATGTGTTCCAACCTTTCTGCAGCTTTTACCACAGTACACCACTTTTCTCACGCGCACGCATCACTGGCTGCAAAGCACACAGTCTGCTGGACTCAGTCCCGCAAACATCCACCTGGAATCAGCTTGATGTGAATGGCAACAAGTGAAGTCCACCAAAGCTTACAATGTCTAAGTACCCAGGTCTCTGATGAGGAAATTTTAAAGCATGACAGGAATCTTTAAACTGCAGAGCCTCAGCTGGACCCGGACGCTGCCCACACTGTTTATTGATGTGAATGAAATGTCTCCACCTCTTCATGTTTAATAAAAATCAAAGCCAAATACTCCACTGATGAGCTATGATGTCTTATACATTGGGAGCCTGAGTCTCTGTAGCATGAACTGGCTCTAAAAGTTGCTGTGTTGATGCCCCCTTGGCCTCTTTGCTGACCAAAACACACATTTAACTCAGTTAAACTGCAAAGATTCCTCAGGCTGGTCTAAACCAAAGTTTAACAGATTCAAGGGAAAGTATGAAAGAAACATTCACATAATGGTTCAATAGCTTGTAGTTTCATGCTCACAGGAGCAACATTAGCCACCAAAGATATAATTTTGGCATTATCGCTAAACCATAAGCATCAAATAACAGTTTGAAATAGAAATTCTTTGAACTATTTCCAATGACAAAACACTTATGTAATAAAAAAAGACATGTACTTTGATTTTCCTCTTTGACCAATCCTCTATCAGTTAATATGGAGAAGGCGGATATTATAACATAGTGCTCCTAGTCAGCAGAGGGAGCTCTGAGTGTTCAGCCTTCACTTTTGAGCAGCTGTCTTGTCGCCCACATCCCCATCAAACAGCACTCAGCCTCACAAGCAGCACCATCTGATTGACAGACTGGATTCTTACCTGTCTATGTCACCTTGCACCTCTTTGCTCCCTCTCTGGGATGCTTCTCGAGAGGAAGCTGCATCCGAGGAAGCCCGGCCTGTGTTGCGTGCATACAGATGGAGGCCGCCGTCTGTGAGGTATCTGTGAGAGAAGAGTTGATTAGAGGAGGGAGATGTCAGACCTCAGTTTGACATAAAATGTCAAATTGATTCAGTTTTTTTGGGTTATTGAGTTGCTTTTGTTGAAGCAAAGCAACTCATAGAATTGAAACAAGCGAGCATGTTTTTATATTCAACTCACCAAACCAGTGTGCGTGTGTAAACTGGTTCATATATCTGTGTTTGTGGCTGTTGGATATGAGGATACTGCCAGAAAGCAATCTGACACGGCTGACAGGACATGCAGATCATTAGTGTTGAGCTCATTAAGATGATAATTCAGCTAATTACCTTTCCCTCCCAACGTGTTGATACATTTTCTGTCTGTAATCCTACAGATGTCGTACTCCATCACTCCTCACTTAACCTCTTCTCCCAGTTCACAACGAGCGCCCAAAAACTAAGTTTTAGAAAGTAAATCCCAAAATCATGGACCTCAACAGGGAGTCAGTGCTCATGTGGGTGTTTATGAAATGGCTTTTCAACATACCACCCACTGCATGGAGGCGTTTATCTGTATGACTGAATGAAGGTCAAAAGCCCACCCACCCACACACACACACACACACATACACACGTCATAGTGGAGTAACATGAAAGAAACGGACTCATCTTTTTTCATTCAGGTGATCTGTCAGTGTTTCCAGGGCTCTCAAGGTTCCATCAGACGTATTATCTGAGCTGCGCCTCTCAAAGCATAACAAAACCATGACAGCCTTGGTACATGTCAGCAGGCTGCTTGAATAAATGCTCACAAAAGATGGTTGAGGCCTTGAATGCAGGGCTTACAATGAATCTTGGGAGTTTTTTTTCTCTTAGAGAAAAACCAATGTGCATAGCAACAGGAGTCATTCATAATACTCTAGGGGGCGGTTGCGACTCAGTCCATTTGGGACTTTGTTTGGGAAGCAGAGGTTTGCTGCATCGAGTCACCGCATGGACCAAAAATTGGTCTGAGAGCTGGAGAGGTGTAAAAATAGTTTCCTGGGCACTGTAAAGGTGCCCTTAAGCAATGCAGCCAACACCCAACTGATCAGCATGTGCACTGATGGTGCAGCTCTTTCACTCTGCACTCTCCATCAGTTCATGTTTGTGCATGTATATTTAAATACAGCGTGATTCACTCAGAGTGAAACATTAAATTTACCCCAAAGAGATGAATAAAGTATATCTTCTATCTTTGAAAACAGATTATGAGGAAGTGTTTCAGACAGAGGAAATAATATAATAATAACATGTTCTATACATAAGACGGTGAAAATTTTTCAGTCACTGTTGATTTTCGCTTGTGCATTGTCCTTTACATGGACAATGTTTGGATTGGCCTCTCCACTACATTTTGACTACCTCAGTATAATGCCGTCTTATAACCTGTAGCATGCTAGAGGTTCCTTTGGTGAGTCTTTCCTTGAAAGCATGTACTGCACTGTGAAGTCTCATATTAAACATGAACCTTATCATACCACGGTTTCTAACTTCATGCACAGCTGGTTGCTGCAGAGGTCACTCTGATTATTTCTTTGTTGTAACAATGTTCCTTAGCAATTTATCTTATACAGTGGGAAAGCCTGTTTATTTAACTTTTACATAATAAACTTATATTAATTTATTTAATTAAATAATTTAGTAAATTAAATTAAATAATCTAATAAATAATCTAATAAATAATCTAATAAATTATATATATATATATATATATATATATATATATATATATATATATATATATATATACATACATATATATATATATATATATATATATATATATATATATATATATATATATATATATATATATATATATATATATATATACATACATACATACATACATACATACATACATACATATATATATATATATATATATATATATATATATATATATACATACATACATACATACATATATATATATATATATATATATATATATATATATATATATATATATATATATATATATATGTATATATACACACACATTTAGATTTCATAATAAATTTAATACCATAAAGTACATTCTATTCTATTCTATTCTATTCTAGTATGAGGGTTGCACCCATAAACAAAACCCGCAGAATTTCCTTTTCCAATGTCAAACATCATATTCTGCTGTTGCTATTGACTCTAGTTTTGGGCTTCTGGTACTACTCAGTGCTGACTTGCACCTGTTAGCATGGGCCCTGCTACTGTGGTCGGTAGGTTTCTGCTCCAGGCCTCATCATGCCACGTCCAACTAATCCCTGTTTGGATAGGATTGCCAAGAAGCATTGTTACAGAAAAGAAATGATCTGCCAAACAAAAATTACCTAATTTTTTGTGCTGAGTTTGCAACCTTTGGCTGATAAAAAGGTGAATAAATCATTCGGTCAAGACATTTACTTAGTTATTTTATTTTTAAAGTTTTGGTGGCTTTCGTTTTGTTGTATTGTGCAGCAATAAGGATTTATATTCATGTCTGTGAGAATACAATTCACATCCTGCTTGTTCCTTTGACAGACAGACTGTAAAGAATCAAAGAACACATCAGTCTGTTCTCAAACACAGTGAGTTGGCCCACAAGGCAAATGTTAAAAATGTAAAACATGCGCTTCATGAGTTTGTTAGGCTTCTAGATCAGACAAGACAACTCAGTGAGTGACATTAAAAGGAAACACAACTTTGTTTTTCAAACTTCAAATTGATTTTTAAACACTTTTTTTTCACTTCTTCCAGGAAAAATCTTGAGTTAAGGCCAAAAAGGAATCAGTTAACCCATGCCTGAACCCAGAGTTAGTTAGTGCATCAGAGACGGCTAACATGCTCTGGTCATCCTACCCGCTGGTGATCTCATCCATCCGGGTGTTCTTTCCTAGGATGTCGCCATCACTCATGTACCCTGCCACCTCAATCTGTCTCCCTTCCTCCAGCCCTCCTCCTTCTCCCTTCTCCCCCTGCCCTGTCCCCCTTGCTCCTGCTGCTGCCACTCTTCTCAGGGGGGCGTTGTACACAAACCTGGAGGGGTCGGAGTGCCCACTGTAGCGCCCGGTTGTGGTGCCAGCACTCGTCGTGCTCGCCCTGGGTGCAGCATAGCCACTGGGCATTGAGGGGGCGTCGCCTGCCTGGAGGCGTGGGGTTTGTGATTGGCCCAGGCGCCAGGCCATGGGGGAGGAGCGTGTGGTGAGGGCTGGTAGACCACGCCCGTTGACCTCAGTGGTTACCGTTGTGTCGAAGGTTGTTTCTAGTGTACTGTTGAAACAAAGAGAGAAACAAAAAGAGAAAATAAGGTAACTAATCCTTTCTGGGTTTCTTTAGAGACGCAAAAGATGATAACTGAGGGCTCATTTCTGACAGCTGCAGAGCAGACCAGAAGCTTTGATGCTTCTAACAGCTCAAAATCAGGATTCAGAGACATTGACACTGTCCTAGGTGTGTTCCTGTGGTGAGGGCAAATCATTCAAGTGAAAAGATGAGACACTTTCTTTAAGTAGAGAGCTGTCTACATCCACTGAGTGCCACTCCCTTCAGATCACATGTGGTTTCCTCCAACGCTGCTCGCTCGCTCTCCTTCTCCCTCTCTCTCTCTTTCTGTGTATGTGTGACCTTCCTAAAGTGCTGTTTCTTCCAGTGTGTTAACTTGTGAAGGCTCCCTTGAGGACATGTCAGACCATCACAGTGCATCTCAGAGAGAGAGAGAGAGAGAGAGAGAGAGAGAGAGAGAGAGAGAGAACCACCAATTGTACTTGACAAAAACTGTTAAAATGCTAAAAAGTCTGACTCTGGTGAATTTATGTCATCAGAATTTTAAAGAGCTAAACACTAAAGGTTTGTGTGATTTTATCAAGAACTGTTTCCGAAATGATTCTGTTAGATGTGAATGATTTACAGTGACTTCAGTACAGGAAGTCGTAATAACTTCATCCCAACATAAATGGATCTTTTCAGCCTGTCAATCATCCCCCGATTTTAAGCCTGTTATAAAAACGTTACACCACCACATCCAAACACAAAAGAATGACAATGCATCTAGCGAAGAAGGGGACTTGTGTGGGAGAGCGTGAAGGCCTGAGTGTGAAAATAAGTGAAATGTTCGCAAATAAAGCAGCCAAGACAAGGAGTGAAACCTGCTGGAGGGGGATGAAGAGAACTGACTCACCCCTGACTATCCTCGATTAACCCTGTAGCAGCAGCTTCTGTCTCAGTGAAGAAACACAGACTCATGTTACACAGTCGACTCACTGCTAAAAAGCCTCATTTCTGTTTTCAAACAGAGGCATGGGCAGGAAGATGTAAGAAAAGAGCGATGACTGACAGCTTAGCCTTCTGAAGAAAGCAACAGGAGAAAGGGAGATTAAAAAGAAAAAAAAGGAAAAACAAAAAAACAAAAATGATCAAACAAAAATTTTTGGTGTTTTCTTCATATTTTAATATTTACTACTTTACTACTTTATTTTCCTTTTTTTTGGTTCACATATTTTGAGCATTTCACTTGTTTTATTTCATTTTAGAAATAGTAATTCATAATGTTCTCTATTCTTCATCATTTGTCTTATTTCATCCATGTGTCTATTTACATTTTTTTATCATTCACTTAATATTTCCTCTTTTTAGTTTTTTTTTTTTTTTTTAACTTAGGAACTTTTTTGTTTTTTAAAATAAACGTCATTATCATTATTTACATCTTTCACATTTTTTTTAATTCCACAATATTCCTCATACTATTTCCACCCTTATTTCATCATTTATTTAGTCATTTATTTAATAATTTATTTATTTTTACAGTTTTCTGGAGTCTTTTCTTCATCCTATACCCCCTCAAGTCCCATTCAGAGCCCAGCCCCAACGTGTCTGAAAACAAAGTGCATAAGACAGCAGCAGTGGTACCTAGCGTGAGCGCTCTCTGCTGGTAGAAAGAGTGAACTGCAGTTAGAAACAGCCTGACCTGACTTCACAGCAGACAGCTGCTTTGATATGCGTCTGTGAGGATAAGTTGCTTACCTGTATTCTAGTCACAAACATCCCTGTGCAAACAAATACGAAGTGCATTCTTATAAATTGCCATGGAAACTCGACACACACACACACACACACACACACACACACACACACACACACACACACACACACACACACACACACACACACACACACACACACGTGTAAATAGGCTTAAATTCTTACGTGTGGCTGTCAGAACAGATGCTGACGCTATATCTATTCATATTTTGCCGTGCAACTGTTGCTTCATAACTGAAAAACATCATCTTAAGGGAATTAAAGGAGGTGATTATGCAGCTGAAGAAAAGGACAATGGCTGTATTTGTTGGGTGAGACACTTTGTCTGTATGTCTGCGTTTATTAGGTGACACAAAGAAAGAAAACTCTAAGCAGAGTCTCGCACAGAGCAGAGAGGGAGGTGTGAGCGCCACCTGTGTGTCTGTGTGTGTGTTCTCAGTGAGAGAGGGCAGCTCTCTGCATATCTTCATCAACACATTCTAAGATTAACACACACACGCACACACACACACACACACGCACACACACATACATACACACACACACACAAAGTGCCATGTCAGAGCTCCCAGAAGCCAAATGAAACAAAAATTTAAACGACTGCTTATCAGACAAGCAATCACAGCTGAATATGGAAACACAGAAATCAGTTTTCCACGGTATAGAAATCTAAATCATTTAACCATTCATACACAATGTAGCTCGCTAAATCCGCTTATCTCTATCTCCAGGCAGCAGAGGGAAGAAAAAAAGGAGAGAGACAGATGAACTGAGGGGGACTCTGTGTGTGTGTGTGTGTGTGTGTGTATGTGTGTGTGTGTGTGTGTGTGTGTGTGTGTGTAGGTGTTCAGATAAATAAATGAGCATGCAAAACGAAGGACACGGCCAGCAATGAGTACGGGAAAGGTGCTCCGATATTTTGCTCACCCAACCTGACACCTTAGAATATAAATAACACAATCTAAAACAGGACGAAGAATAAATATAGTCAATTGAAGGTTGTCAAATTAACCGTTAATTGTAATTTATTCCTTTAAATAAAGACATTTCCCACAGAACATGCTGCTTTTCAGGGCTTTACAACACAATCTGGTCTGAACAAGACCCAAGAACCAAAACGAATCCTGGACAGCGGAGTTGTGTTGTCTTTAGCCAAGAGCTCTGCGGGGGAAGGATCTGTTTTGACAGCAGGGGATCCATTATTGCTGAGTGATGCTAAATATAAAAAAAGACAACAGGACTTTGTCTTGCTGTTGGCTCTGAGAGTTCAGAGATGGTGAAACATGTAACATGTATAAACTGACATGTCTGACTTTTTTTACTGTTGGGGGTCAAAAAATAAAAAAATCCCTAACAAAAGATGAAATGTCATGTACCAAATGCACACAACAGGAATTTTCTGAAACCATTTATTTTTGTTAATCCTCAGTACTATCACATTTTATGCACCAACAGCTGCAGCTAAGACTGTCTATCTGAATACTCATATTGCTTTCACATATGACAAAGGTCAAACAGACTGTCCTCAAGAAGAGCATTTAGGCCCTTGCAGTGGTGTTCTCTGTCCTCCTACACTCTGTACTATTGTGCCCTCATCAATCATTTAGCTATAATGCTCATAGATACATGGATTGGCTGGAGGCAGTTCAAGCTGCCATTGGGCATGATGACGGGTACATCCTGAACAGGTGACCAGCTCATCTCAGGGCTAACATGTAGACAACCATACCCGCTTATACAAACATCTGCAGGAAAGTTAAAGTGACCAAATAACCTTTAGAGAATGTTTTTGGACTGAGTCAAAGAAACCTGAGAATCTGTAGAGAACCCACCCATGAACCAGGAACCTTCTTGCTTTGAGGCAGCAGTGCTATCAGCTGAACTGCAGGTTGCAAAGTGACAAGGTAATTTATTTATTTGTAGTTACGCAGCGCTTTTTTGAACAGACCACTGCAGTCTAACTGCTGAATGTGGGTCGGAATAAACGTGAAACAGTTTAACTTGTGTTTTAGCTTGCGCTCTGTCACTCTCCCGTTTAGCTTTCTTCTGCTCTTCTGTCCTTTTTCTTTCTGACAGTTCAGCTCCAGCATCCAAAAGTACAACAAAATTAATCCAAGAAACCATTTTCAGCAGAAAAACACAGCTCTCATTTCTCACCGTTAAACTTTGTCGGATGGCGTGGTGTAGTCATAGAGACTACTACGTGCCACAAATCAATTTGTGTTCTCAACGACCTGGACAGAGAAACTGAGAAATGGCATTTAGAAATCAACTATTTTGGCACTGATAACCAGGCATGTATACTGAAGTGAGACTCAGAAAGTCTTCACAGGGCCTTTAAATTTCCACAAGAAATGGTATAAGTATTCACCAGAATCAGAGGGACTCGGTGGTAAATAGCCAAATTTTCTTTGGGAGGCACCTCAAGACTAGCTGAATGATGAATCATCCTGCTGGTGAGCTGATGACAATCTGTTGCCTTTGAGGTGTCACTGGCTGGGGAATTTTGTTGGTAGCTGGTTGAGAGCAGGTAAATGAAGAGTGATCATGTAAATGTAAATTAGACTCAATACAAAGGGAGGGGGTGGGTCTTTTCTTGACCTGAAAGGATTCTGGGCACTGAAGTAAAAGAAATTGTAATGCCAACCAGTGTTTCACAGACTACTGCAGAGCCCTGCTATCATCCCTGTGCCCTCTCAGTCATCATCGTCACGGCTGATTGTGATCAGTTGTGCAATAAACAAAACAGACTAAAAATCAAACGGTGTTGGTATTCAAATTTCTAATATAATTTCATCCATTGTTGTTTTTTACAGCATTAATGTATTCCAACTCCATTATAGAGCCTTGAAATCCAATTTAAACCCTTTCTAACTCAGCAACCCATCCTAACTGGGTCGCATAGGTATGACTCTTCACTTTTTTGACAAATACTACGAGTATGAGCAATAGCAGAAGTGCCTCTGCACTGTTTGTGTGAATGTTTATCAGTAAAGTGTGTGTGTGCGTGTGTGTTTGGTACTGTGCCTTGCATCGGTCTTGACAGATGTTGAACTCTGGTACAATGAGAGTAATTTGGAGCAATAGCTCACTGCCTGGGTCCCGCCCCCCTGCCATCACAACCATCTTTCACACACATCCCTCCACACACACTGAAGTCAGACCAGCCAAGTCCCTCTCCATCCTCCATCACAGACTGAAAACTCATCTTGTCAAGATTGAAGTGCCTCATATTACCTTCCTCCAGCTGAATCATGTCCCTGCTGCACTCAGTTTCTCACAGGAACATTGTCAGAGACTGAAGAGTGTCTCTGGCTTTGACCCAACATTTCTGTCATGGATTTCTTATTTATGTAAGTTCAGGAATCTGCTCTTAGTGTGGGTCTGCATTTATTACAAATTGAAGTGTCAGCTAAATGTACATTAAAAGAAAATAGCACGCTTGCTTCAAAGATGACCAACAACTATCTCCACAGTTTCAAAGCAATGAATAATTTAGCATGCTCCGCTCTGTCTGTTTTCCAAACGTAAACACAGAATCAACAAACCCAGCCGGCTCAAGCTATTATGTTCAAAATGTCATCTGGTGGTTAGCTGAATCCCCACAGGACCAGAAAGGGATCCCTCAGGCCTTGGCAGACAGGGAGACAAGAGCAAAGAAGATTTCCCCTTTTGTGTCTGCTGTGCCAGGTCTGTCCTTGAAGATCACAGGATTTCTGAACTCACTTCTCCCTGAAAATGTCAATCAATACTGTTTTTCATTGTTTGGAAAGGAAATGAAAAAGTGGACAGATGTTGAATGTATTTTGAAAATCAATACAAATCGTGTGAGGAAGCCTTCAGACATCTGAATCTCTGAAGAGTGAAGAAGATGTGTATTTAGCTATCATATAAGAGGAGCAAACTCTCCACCTTCTCCAGTTTAGATGGTAATTCCAAGTTACATTAACTGCCTGAAGGTTTGAACAAAATTTCAGGGTTTGATCGAATGTTCAGAAAGAAATAATGGAGGCAGACAAACAGACCACAAAAGAGAGATAACTAACAGAGGAAGGAGCTGTATTTAGTTAGCTTAACATCTCTACAGCTGGATATTTTATAAAAAAAAAAGTGTCTGTAAACCTGGGGCAAGAAAACAGACCTTGTTTCCATCACACATTTAATAAAAATAAAACAAAAAAATGTAGTTAAATAAGTCAAAATATTGGATTACAATGTTGGTGTTGTGTGGTTGTATTTGCATTAAGCTTGCTTTATGAGGAGTGCAATCATAACACAGATGGCTAAAACATCTGTCATGAATATCTTGCTTGTCGGAAGCTGACAAACTGGATACAATGGCAACAAACATGTTGTTCACACTTGAAACAGGGTCCCAAAAAACAGATGTCCCACATTCACTGAAAATTCAGAAAGAGTTTAAATAAGCTCTTTGATAAAACCTCACACAATATGTGAAATCTAAGTGAGGGTATATACAGTGCAAACAAAAACAGCAGCTAGAAAAGTGATGCCAATCAATGAGTGCAGTGAGAGCCAGAGCCTATACAGTAAGGTATTGTAATACAATCAGCAGTGGCTCTAACTAGGGATGAACTGATCCAACTTTTCAAGTCTGGTGACCAATATTGGTACCTGGGCTTTGACATCAGCAAATACCCATTCTGATATCAGTATCAATTTAACATTCTCTATTACTTTATATGAGGGTGAGACTGAAAATTATAGCCCCATTTCCACCAAATGGTTCAGTTTGGTTTGTCTCAATACATCACTCAGTTTGTGGAGTTTCCTTTGACTAAAACCAAGACAGGCTCCTGAATTACTGAGCCGTACAGTCACACTTTTTGGTTGCTTCTGTTGGACTGTCAGACATACCGATCCGACCCCAGAAGGTGGAGCTAGAAACACTGCGGTGCGTTGATTGGTCAAAAGAATCGTCACTTCCAGTGCGACAGCAGTAATAAAGAACAACATGGAGTCCTGCCTTGAAACAAAGCTTGATTGTGCTTTGTAACAAATACCAGTCACAAAGAAGACAAATTGCTGGATGTCTTTCATCATTTCTCTTTGTTTACTGTGTTGCATTTTTCTTCTTCGTTGGATTTATTAGCAGGGTATACCGTCGCGCTGTTTTGCTGTCATGCTGTCATGCTATTACGTAGTTGACGCACCTATCGGCATCCAGATCACACGCCGTCTACCACAAAGGGCACGGTTGTCCGTGGAAACGCAAACAGGATCAGGTACAGATCCGACCTGTACTGAACCTGTACTGATCCATATTGGACCGCTTGGTGGAAACGGGGCTTATGCTTTTATTTACTTTTTAAAATCATGATATTTCAGCTCCGCCTAGCAAAATCACACAGACCCTCCGGTGTTGATGATGGGGGATGATTTTAGAACTGAGTTGAAGAGATCTGCACAATGGATGGCTCTTTATCACCACTATCCCATCTCACTTTTTGAGTCTGTAACTGACTGTTCATGCAAAATTAAAAAACAAAACAAACAAAAAAAACAAACAAATACAAAACAGCAAAAAGCTGACAGTCATAGAGTCATTTTGATGGGCTATAGTGTAAATAAGTGAGTGTCAATTGCAATGTAGACTTTAGAAAATGCTACATTAACACAGTCCGATTAAAACAAAAATTTACAGCAAATACACAAATGCGGCTAAGAAAAACAAACAAAATACTGCTGCAAGTAGTAAGCAAAGTACAGTCTATACAATCTATTGCGTAAACAGAGATTGAACATGTATAGGAGGACACAGAGGCAGACAAAGTGATGAATATGACCGTCATGTCTGCTCTCGCATCACAATGATTAATTACTTGAAGGTGATATAAAAGCTTCATGGTGATTTTAGCTGCTTCTCATCCAAGACAGATTAGGGCAGTCTGAACTGGGCTTTTGTCATGGACAGATTTGGTATGCATGCTAAGAGTCCGTCCTTTAACTCAGCTTATAAACACGTCTGATTACCTCGTTTCCATTAACTCCAATGATTAAAAAAACTGTGCAATAGCCAATATGCCAATGCTACTGGGGCTGCTGCCATATTAGACCAATTCCCACTGCTTCACTGCTCCAAATCCCACACCAACACATGACATGCAGACACACCCAACGTGACACTAATGTGGCATGATGATGCATTTTGCACGTATTTCATGGTGCATGTTGTTATGGTCTGATGCGTGTGAGTAAAATCACCTCACACTCTGAACCCCTGTGAGCTCCTCTGGATCAAATGTGGTGGTAAGACAATGTTTCTGTATTGATCGTGCCTGGCTGAGAGTCCTCAGAGAAAAAAAAGAGGCAGAAAACAAACACGCATACACACACACGGACTGCCATCTGTCATGGCTGTCGGCAGCCTGGCCACCATCTTCCTCAGCAAATGGGGCAAAACACACAAAATAATAGACTGAGAGGGAAGCAGGGAGCAGACGAGCCATTGCCTGGGGAGCTGAAGTAAACCAATGGTTATCATTTTGTCTTCGCCTGAGCCGCAGTTTCTTTACTGTAAGATTGGCCGTGTAGTCCATGGCTCACAGATGGTACGCTCGTTTAAAAGTGCTGGTGTCCATCAACTGTAGAATGTCATTACATGTTGGCCAGCTGGTGAGGAAGGTGACGCCGGTTTTTAATTAAAGTCAGGAAATATGGAGGAGAAGGCAGCATGGCAATAGACGGAACATCATTAATATTTGGAGATGTATCTCCCTGTTGGATCAGTGCGATGAACTGCACAGAGTGAGTCAGAGATATCAGAATCAAAAGCTGCTTTTGTTTTCCAAGGACAACGGGCGCTCAGTGAAAGTGACTTACATAACTACTGCTGAGACATTAAACTCTGTTTTCTGTTGTTTAGTCAAGGCATGTGTGGGTCTTCTTCAGTGTGTGTGTGTCTTTTGTCATGAATATGACACATTTTGAGGGGGTTTCGTGTGTCTTAGCTCTACACTGGCCACACGTTATGCAAGTGGGAAATGAAAAGAGTCTATGTGCAGTAGGAGGCTGCTGTGGTTGCTTTGCTTTGCGAGGAAATGCAAAATTCTCCCAAAATTCTTTTCCAAACAGACTACAACCATAGACTGTAAAAAAAATAAATAATAATGGACGTCATCTCGCTCGGCTTGAACTGAGGTCACTACAAAAACTGCTCCCCCTGGTAACTGGCAGCAGTATAGGTTAAAAACTGCTCCCCCTGGTGACTGGTTGCAATATTCACCTTTTTCCTGACTACCCATAGTTCATCACGATTACCAGTTTTGCTCGTCTGGTTGAACGTTTTGCTTACGTCACCATGGAGGCCACAGAGCTGATGATGTAAGCTTGGCCGTCATACCCGCTCTAATAACCGGCTTTTAAAAGCAATAAAGCAACAAAATTAACAAAAGTCAGAGTTGGAGTCATAGTACAGATGTTTTAAAAAAAAAGGTTACACTGTGCCCTGTCTAGCATTAATGATTTCACGCAAGATGTTTTGAGCTAGCTTTTGGCAACCCGAAGTTAATAACCACAGGTGGAAGTCAACACCCATAGGCTTCTGAAGAAACAGGTGGATAGGTCAAAAACTGCTCCCCCTGGTGACTGGCTGCAGTATAGGTCAAACTCTGTTTCTGTATTCATTCCAGATGGGATGTGGTCAAACTTTAAAAAATTGATGCACCTCGTAGAAACGTTTCTCTCATTGGTATGCTGTGGTGATACTTAGATATTATTAGGCTGCATTGTGTTCAAGTCCTCGTTTTTCTGAAACGTTTCTTTTTCATTAGTTATTAGATGTTAAATATAGGGTTTTACGTCTCGTTTAACGATGATGACAGCTGCCGTTCTTCTGTAGTTTTTCAGGAATAGTAAAATACATCAGGAAGAAGGGTTGAGAAGAGATTAGACTGTCCAAAGAAAAAAATTAGAAATTATTTTTGTCACCCGCTTACACTCAGATTTTCTCAGAGTCCCTCATAGTCTCTACTGTGCAGATACAGGTTTTTTGGCTTCTAAGCTGTAAAATGTTAAAAGGTAGAGCCAGGCTGACCATTCTTTATACAGTCTATGGCTACAACACTTTGAGCATTTACATTATTTCATTTTTTTTTGTAGCAGGCAAACCACCAGTAAACCAGCCCAAATAGAAAAGAGCCACCTTGAATAAACCTACAGAGAACTTGTTTCCTGTGGAGTTTTTATTACATTTTAATGGATTTACTAATGGATCATTTTTCATTTGTCAAGAGTATTGGATTATGTGCATTTATGCAGTTTAACTCCAATTACACATACGAATAAGCTACACAGTAACTGTTGCAATGAAATACCTCTTTGTGTGTTGTGTTGTTAGCACCTACAGTTTGAAACCACAGAGGAAACAAAGCGGCTCTGGTTGTATTTGTAACGCTCCTCTCTCTCTCTGTCAGCCTCTTCTGAAGTAATGTCCAGATGATGCATTCTATCAGACAGACAACGTACTTGACCTTTGTGTGGCACATGTTCAAAAGGTCAGGCGTAGCTCAATCCCAGCCTGTGGAAGAAACACTGTTGTATTGTAAGTGGGAGCCTCCTGCAAAAAGAACTACACTTTTGGTGGCATGTGAAATTTGTACTTTTTATACTTTTAGTTAAAGTCTGTTTTAAGTCAATCTTTGAATTGACTGTAAATTTGAAGCTACTACCCCAGCACTCTCAGTGCTGCAGATGATGGGTGTTTTCAGCCAAAAAGCCGCTACCTGTCCAGCTGAAAAGCAGCCAGAAACAGCTAGTGATTACCGATGAACATGTTGGAGCATTTAGCAGCTAAAGAACTACATATTTCCCCATGGAGGTGTTGGAAAGCAAAACTGAAAATAAATGGATTCTTGTAACATAGATACTTTAAATGTATGTCAGTGTCTCTGTGTGTCTGCTTTGTGATGATAAGATTGCAACATTTGAGGTAAATTCATTCCAGTGTTGTGAATTAATTCCTCTCTTTTTGATTTCTAGTTTCTAGGAAATAAAATTGCAGCTGTGAGATAAATTAATAAAAACTAATTACAAAGTAGGGATTCATAACTCCTTGTGACTGTAATTTAAAGTTTAGACTTTTTTTAGCATAAGTACATCAAAACAAGAAATCCACTTTTCTCATATTATTAGATTAAAGCAAATTCAGTATGTGGCTGTCTCAGAAGCCTCATAAAACAGGCATAGGTGTCTGAAAATAACCATGGCAGCCAAATGAGATTCCTCTGCATTTGATTTAGTTCCTAAAACAGTTTGTGGTTGAAGCTGCATGATGGCTGCTGAGAGCCAGGTGGTGGTGGTGGAGGGGTGAGTCTTTGAAGCTGACCAGACACAGCGATCAGGAACACTCATTCTGTGCCAGTAAAAGTTTAAATAATTGACTAAAGCACCTAAGAGGCAGATGGTATTTTTTCCTTTTGGCTCTGGGTTATTAATGATCCTGCTTGAGTTGTAACATGAAACACTTTTGTCTCAGATAACTGAGACATAAATCAGGGCTGTGCTGAATAATAATATAATTCAGAAATTTTTCATTTTTTAACAGTTTTTGAAAAAAAAAAATCTTAATCGTTGAGCTTCTTGTAAACTCCTGACTGCATTTATTAAAATGCCAGCGCATAAGTAGACTACAAAAGACTGAGAGACGGAACAAAGACACAAGGCTCAGTTTTGTATGTACTGTAGCTACAATAATGATGACTTAGTGAGCTCATGACTGGAGGTTGATGGGAAAATGTGTGTAGGATTATAAGAGGGATGATTTCTATTAACACCAATCATCTGGAGATACTGATGGAAAAAAAGATAATGTTTCCATTTTGTAAGGTTGCAACATTTAGCCCTTTAAAAAGAAATAGAAAATGGTTTTACTTTGGTCCCATATACAGGAGAAGAGAAGATCAGCAAAGAGATAAAAACTTAATGGAAAAAAAGCCTCAATTCTCAGTGATGAGCTTCAGACATCAGTCAACCTTAGTTGGTAACTGGGCCTAACTGTGTCTCTCCTCCTCTGAGAGAGGTTTGTACCATCTATTATAATTATGAAACACGGTACAAGAAGTGGCAGTGTACAGTGGAGGTAATCCAATCATCTGTTGTCTCATCATGTTCCACCGTTTTACAATCAAGAGTCATTTTGTACAAAGAAATGTATCACCATGTCACTTTGCATCAAGCAAGAAAACGAGTATCACTTCAAAAGCTAAACACATTGTCATAAAGAATCTGCATCTGCCTGTTACTGGACCTCCTGAACCACAAGCCTGTGAGATCCTTATGACTTCTGTGTGCAGCATGTGTCCCTGAAAACAACACAAACTCAATTTCTAATAAATTCTTCCGAATGTGTTTTTTTTAAAAGCTTTATCATGTCTTTATTGAGAGGATGAGACAGTGAAAAGAGTCGCAAACGAGGGAGAGAAAGTGGGAAAGGACTTGCAGAAAAGTGGTGGGCGTTGGCTTCAAACCTGGACCTACTTTTAGGACTAAAGCTGAGCTAAACAAGTGCTGCTTTCAAACCAAAACCAGGAGTTATGTGAAACCACTGAGTGATGGGATAAACCATGTGTGTGCCTACCTGTGACTGATCTGCGTCCCCCGCAGACTGGACATGGTCTCTTCCAGATTTTGCCGCAGGTCAGCGATGTTCTTCACCGTCCTCATGCGTCTTGTCTCTGGATCCTCTCCTGCAGATAAACATTTCATATGATTCACTGATGGGTTAGGACTCACACACACACAGAGTAGTCACCCATACCCACATCAGCTCTGCATGCTCCACCACACAATACACAACGCGATAAGGACACGTCTGACAGTATTGCAGGATGTCAGTTAGTGTCTCAGTGGGGAAACGGAATGATGGTTGATCACGATGACAGGCAGCGCGGGTGAAACATCCTAAAACCTCATGTTGACAATCGGGAAGCTGTACAATAACTCAGCCTGTCAGGCTGCACTACATGCACTTCTTTTAGCATGAGAAGTGGATACATTAATTTTACTCAGGGCTGACATCTTCCTTTCATGCCCGTGCAGAAATGTCGTGCCATGACACCACCCATTCATCAGTTAGTTTGGGACACAGTCATGCCTGTAAAGACAGAACTCTGTCAGGCACGTTGGAAATCACTGCCACTTCAGTCCAGCGTCTTCATACAGCCAGATAGAGCTCTGAAAGCACATCATATGCTCCGTGTTCCTCTCACTGTCTGTTTACACATGAAGCAGTTGTTTCATTCAGACTTTTCGTGAAAGGGTGCAGCTAATAAGCACAGGGTGGGCAACGTTTCATGACTGCAGGCAATGGGTGCTCACCAAAGACTCTGCCTGTCTGCTCCAATTAAGTCTCTCTCCTAGCTCATCAAGCTAGCCCACATCCACAGGCGAGTACCACAGAATGGGTAATTAACAAGTGGCATGAGGCATAGAATGGATGCCGGTCACTCTGATTTCAAGCTTTAAGGTGCTTTCAGAAAGAAACTGTCTCCATGGAGGAGATGAATGAGCCAACGGACCTCCTACTCTTGCTCATCGCTGATTTTCACGCTGAGCAGAGGCACCAACAGCAAGTCTCTGTGATCACACTGACAGGAGGGAGTAGTGCTGGTTTGGAGGTTTGAAAAGGCCCCGAAGACACTCCTGTGGCACTACTCAGAGCCCAGAGCAAAATAAAAGAGGGTTAGATGAGGTAATATGGACAGGGCTATGAAGCAGGTGGGTGATGAAAATAAGCAGAAAAGCTTGGCCAGTTTTCCCTCGATAACGATGAAAATCAATTTCAGAGTCAACCCCAAGGCTTAAAGATAAACTCTGCAGAAAAAAAAAAAAAGTGCATTTAAATCCAATAAAAATCCATCTACAGTGTGCTAAATTGTGTTCTAGATTATGTCTCGGCATTTTAACAGCCCCTGCATTTTCCCCACACTGAAATAAATGATGTCATTCGAACAGACTAACACAACACTGCCCATATGTAGCTGATCCTGCATTATGACACCAGTCTCCCTGTTTTAGTGTCTGCTGTGGAACAATGCACATTGTTGGAGTCAGTTTGCTCACAAAGCACAGCAAATGTGAGGAAAACTGCCTCAGTGGTGTTGATACTGAACATTGTAAGTCTCTTCACATATTTTTCACGCTGTGATTGTTGTAGCTAAGATGTATGTTTAACGCATAAACCAGCCAGTTTTAAAAATTCTGTCACCTGCACGTTAATTTCATTTGCCGTTACTGTTTTTTATCCCTGTTTGGTGTCATAACAAATGTCTGCATAAACCATTTATCTGTTCACTTCTTTCAGGCTTCACATCCTTATTGTTTTAACTATAACAACATACGGAAACAGCATAATACTTTTTTTTCCTTTTAATTTTTAAAACTGTCAGGCTCACTTTGAGGAGGGATGAGTCTTGCGGTGCTAATTCACTCACCAGTAAAAATACTGAAAAGAAATCTTAAAACTTAAACTCAGTCCAGCTAACAAAGCTTACAATCTTTCCTTATATCCTGTGCATGTAGAAGAGAGTTCTCATTGAAACAGAGTTTAAAGATGGGTCATTATGCTTTCCCATATTCTAAACATAGATACTGTTACATATTTGTGTTTGAGAAATCCCCGATTTCTGTTTGTAAATCTGTTTGTAAACTACTAAAAATGCACTGTTCTAAAGGTAACACTAGATCTTGATGAGCTCTTGATGAGCTCTTCATAAGGTCTTCATGAGGGCTTCTTAAGACCTGCTAAATTGATGAGGTCATTACATAAAGATTTCCTACCTGGTTCAGGACACGTTGTTTTGACCTCATATCCCATGGATCTCACTTTGAGATGATTTATTTGCATCAGAACATAATATCCTCATACATTTCAGTCTAAACTCACAGAAACCAGGCAGGTGTTGCAACTGTCCACCAACAAGGGGTGGGCCTTAAACACCAAGGTCTCCCATAGCTCTGCCCCAGACTGGAGTTGGGAGCCTGGGAGCCTTAAAGAGACAGCAGCTAAGACAGTGCGTTTCAGGCTGAGGCTGAACAGGGATTTTCTAAAACACCAGAGTGAGAATGACAAGAAATTTTTGTGAGCTATAAATCTTGTAAAGCTACCACAGGGGTACCAGAGAGACAGTATAAAGCCTGATAAAAAGCACAATACACCCTTTTTAAAGGTTAAGTTATGGGCTCAGTATGTTGTATAGAGTTGTGGACTTCCGCAACAACTTCAATAGTTAGCATCCAAACCCTCCATTTGTGTACAATGATGTGGTTAAAAAACTAAATTGCAAACATTGGAAACAGGAAGAGGAAAGCTGCAGTGTGAGGTCTTCTTCATGTCAATGAAGTGTTCTGCTTTTGAGGATCCAGGATCTGGGATTCAGTTGTGGTAAATGCTGTCTAAACTGAACTATTCAAGAGTTTTGGTTTCCAGAAATCCTACAGTACAATGTCTGCATTCATGATGAAGTCAAGTCTTGACCTCAATTATACTGGATCTCGACCCCAGAGGGGAGAGAGCAGTCTGGTATAATTGAGGTCATGTTTTGTCTTTGCAGAGCAAACACACTGCAGGTTGTGTAAGGTTGGAGCTGCTTGGTGTTCTTAACCTCTAACCTCATATCAGAAGTCTGTTCTCTGGTCAGTAATTAGAAATCTTTGAGGCACATATGATCCTATTCAAAATCTCAAGTGAGAGGAATTCAGAGTCACAGTGTGTTCTCGGAAACTCCTGAGCTCCTAAGTTTATTCCTATGAGGCTGAAGAACAACTGAAATAGCACTGACACATCCAGGAGAGATGAAAAACTTCCCTTTCAAACCCAGAATGGCATGCTATAGTCATGTCATGTTCAGATGCAGCCTCAGAGTTCTTCCTTTTCTGTAGTTCTTCCTTTTTTCATGTCCTATTGTGAATCTACCCAGTAGGGCCCCTTCGAGGAAGATCCAATTACACCCCCATTATAAAGTGTCATGAGGACATCTGGCCCTGGAGTCTCCATCATGGACGAACACTTCATGCAACATTGAAAAGCAGCCCAAGGCGTGTGTGTGCATTTATGCTTTTTTTTTTTAGCTTGAGTGTGTGAGTCCACTGCAGTAATGGAGCCATGCTCTCACCTGAACCTGCAGAGAAGAGGATATCCAATGTTCACCCCCACAACAACCGCAACACTTTAACACAGATGGATTCACACATTTGAGCATCTTCAATTTAGCTAATATTTATTCAAAACACACAATACCTCTATGCCGTTTACCAGCTCAGCACCCTCGAGCGGATTAAAAAGGGAAGTAGACATTTGTGCAGCTTAATCCTTAGCACCTAATACCTCAAAGCACCAGCTGTTTCCACCAACACATCATCCCTTCACCTCCACATACACAGCTTGGTCAGCAGCATAAACTTGGATGTGAAATTGTACAGTTTGTACCCAGCAGGGTCCTCAAAACCACAAAAATTTATGCAACAAAACTGTCATTATCTGGCAGATGATTGAATCAAAAAATATGATGAGTGATGTAACCTAAAAATGTGATCAAAGAAGTGACCAGGTGTCGGTATCTGGACCAGAAAAGTTGGACCAGTGCATCCCTGGTAATAACCTACTCGAGCATCTCATCAGAAGTCAATGAGTGACATCACTGAGACTGCAATCTTTTTTTTTTTTATACAGTCAGTGTGCTTGAGCAGTCCATCACTTCAAGCTGATCCTCCTTCATACCACTTCACCTGAACTCAACGGCACGTCCAAACATCCAGAAAGCAGAATCCACAAACTTTATATTTTGAAGTGTTGGGCTCTTGTCAAACCTGCTGCATTAAACATCCTGGATGTGAGCACTGGCTTCTTGTACACATTTTTTTGTTGTTTTGATTTGTTTTGTTTCCACTTCAGTATTCAAAATTACACAGAGGTGAGCAACCACAAAGCATTCAGTTGGATTCAAGCTGCCGTCCAGCTCTTGGCTCAGCGAGGCTGTGAAGCAGCCAAACTGAGAGCAGGTCAGTGGGAAAGGGTGGGTGGGGTTTGGAATAGGGCAAGGAAGCTACACACAGACACACACTCACACATAGAGAGTGCAATTACTGCTGATAAAGTTGACACAACATTATGTAAATGACTGCCATTTGGGAATACGGTGTTCGTACACACACATGCACCTTAAATCACACACATGCAAACATGTCCACGTCATGTAGAGGAAGGTGTTTCAGTGCTCTGTATCTCTTTCTGTAATGCTTATTAGCTGGTAATGATGCCCTTTGCTCAAACTGAGGAGACATTCAAGTCATCTACACATAATTTACACAGCATCATAAAGGCATCTTCACCTGACTGTGAGCTCGATCTGCTGCTGCAGCACTCGAAACCAATCACACAAATGAGCCTAAATGAAGATTTGGCTGTCACTCATCAGCCTGTCGTTTGGGCAGTTTTCACACACTCTTGCATAGATACAGATGTGCATTCACATGAGCTTGTTGCCCTGTTTCTGGATGTGTTTCCTAACAGGCGTTGCAGCATGTTGAAGGCTTGTTAATACGGATCAAAGAAAACTGCTCCCCAGAGGCTGAAAAACACAAAAGCAGCCACAGCCGCAGCTGAAGACAGAATTAAATAGTGCTTTTATAAATGTTAAGAGCTTCTTGGCTGTCAAGAGTGATAACTATCACATCCCACAAAAACACCTGTATGCACCAACCGAGCAGAGATAAGCACGCACATACACAAAAAGGAAAATGAGGTATTGATCACACCAGCTGTGTGACTCAGGCAGCGAGGGAGGTGTGAGTAATACAAGCTTTTCCATCAGCTGTATGTCAAGGTATTTCTCCTCTGTGCTGCATCATGCCTCTACCTGCTCAGAGGAAACCAGTAATAATCTGCTCACTGCTGTTCGGTGCATCTCACTCTGCTTTGTCTGCAGAGTCACAATAATCATCCGTACTACGCACAAAATGGTCCATTTTACCAACTGCACCTCCCTCCTCCTCAAATCCCCTTTTACCTTCACATCAAAGCCAGGTTTCTACATGGGAGCTCAGGATACACTATGCCAAGCTAGATGTTTCACAGAGCTGCTGTGGAAGTAGAGCAAGATTTCTGTGGGTGTACAGTCACGGTGCATCATGTGATAATGCTTTGCACGCAACAGAGCGGCTCATTTGTAGAGAGTGACAGTTTGACAAAGAGGACGTGCACAAAGAAGAGTAACTTTTTTTTTTAACTGCATGTGTCCTTAGTTTGAAACACTGCTGCTTCTTACACTCGGAGCGTGTGTTGACTTCACCAGTTAGTGTGTCTGAGTCACACACATTTCTCTTAGATGAGGTTCTTAAAATGTTACGTTTAACAACAGCAGTGAGGATTAAAACTAGCTTATTTCTGCTCTTACATTTCCTCGCTCTACTCACTTTTTTACACCGACCACGTGTTAGTCACATTAGCTTGCAGTGTTGTCGTAGTAATCCCTTCCTGCTGCAGGAGGGTTAACCCTGGACTTCTTCTTTTTATAACATTCAGTACCTTCAGCTTTCTGGACTGTGCTGACTTACGTGGGCGTGGTTGTGTGTGCAGCGCCTGCTCCAGGTCGCCCAGCATGGTGAGGATCACTTCCTTATCCAGCTGAGCTGTTCCTTCACGAGGACCTCCCTCTGAAACCTCCTCCTCGGCCCAGTATCCGCCATCCTTCTCCTTTCCTCCCTGCTTTCCGACACCCCTTCCTCCTGCCGACTCCTCGTCTGAATGTTCACTGCCGGCCTTTTCGTTCCTTTGCCCTTCCTCCCTGGACCTCCGTGCAGGGTCACCCCGAGGTTGGCCACTATAGGAAGCCCGCTGGGGTCGCCCACTTGCTCCCTTGCATCGCCAAGGCACTGGTATGAGGGAGTGCTCTGACTGAGAAAGCACCTTAGTTAGAGAGAGAGATAAGGACCGAGCCCTGGTGCCCCGGATGCCTCCACCCCTTGCTACTGCCTCCTTCCTGGGGCTCCCCTGCAGGCTGCCCCCCGCCCGCTGTGAGGGAGATGAGTAAGGTGAGGAGTTTGGACGTTGTGGAAGACGAGTTGGTGGGTCATCCAGCTCAAAGGAGTACACCCGCTGTTCTCCGTCGCTGAGCAGGGTCAGGTTTGTGAGCGAGCGCTGCTTGATCCGCAAGTTGAGGTTGTCAGGGAGGGGCTGGGGAGGCCGCCGTGCTGGGCTGCCCCCCTGGTACACGGAGAACTCTGCTCCTCGCTTCATCCCTGCTCCTCGCTCTCCCCTTACCTGTTCTGCCTCTGGTGGCTCAGTGAGTGAAAGTATGCATCTACCTGTGCGTGGCTCTCTCTGATTCACATCTTGGCTGTGATATCAGTGAGAGAGCAGATGGAGGGTAGGAAGAAGAGGAGGATGCAGAAGGCTGTGAGATGTGTCCCCACGTTCCACGCCTCCCGACTTGGGTCCAGGCTTCCAGGAGGACTGAAGCACAGGGCGTAGAGCAGAGAGAAAAGCTGCCTCTCAGGCATGTAGGTAGAATCCAGATCCATCACTGATCCTGCCCATGCTCCTGGTCAGATGAGCTACACTTACTCGTATTCCCTCCACTCCGTCTCCTGTCCTCGTGCTTTCTTTCCGTCTTTTTGCCTCCTCTTCTCGTCCTCCACCACAGTCAGGGGCGTGGATGAATGAGTCGCCACATCTCCCCTTTCCTCACCAACACGTTCTCTGTGCGCTCACACTGCCTTTATCTTCCTCCCTATTAAATGACAGTCACTCTCATTCACTCTTATCTCTCTCCCTCCACCTTCTGTCCCTCCTTTAATTACCGCCTCGCTGCCACACTCCTCCTGCCTCCTCTCTGACTCTCTGTCGGCGCCTCGCTCTTCGCAGCGGAGTGGTGGAGAAGCCGGCAAACAGAGCTCCCACAGCTCTCCGTCTGCTTGTTCATTCCAGCATGCAGCCTGCAGCACACTCTCTCTCTCTATCTCTCCTGCTCTCGCCCTCTCTCTCTCTCTCCTTTTCTATGTTTATCACCCTCTCTTCCTCCTAATCCCTCTCATTCTCTCATTTTCTCTTCACTCTCCTCCTCTTCCCTGCCCTTATCTTCCTCCCTGTCTCTCTTTCTCCCCTCTTCTCCCTCACAGTGTGACAGTGAGTTGTTTGGACAGTGCACCTGTAAGCTCGCAGCCCTTGCTGCACCGCACCAACCACCCGACTTAATTAAACGCTATCTTGAGGAGCTAAAGCAGCGAGCCCACCGCTTATCGCAGATCAACAATGAGAGCAAAGAACCAACACATCCCCATCACTCAGAGCTGGATTTATTAGTCTTGTCACCATCAGTCACAGCGGTCTTATACACATTTTAAAATCAAGTTATAACCAAAGATATCCTCGTCTTACCAACATCCCAATTTTCACTGCTTTTGATGAAAAATTAAGCTTTAAAACTCAGCAACTGAAATCATCCATCAGCAGACTTAACTGTTTGGTTCTTTAGTTCAGTAATCCTCCAAAAAATAAGTGTTTTGTAGTTAAGAAGACAACGCCAGTACAAAAATCAAACATGCTTTTGTAAAGATTTTCTGAAAACAAGTAAATCAGCTTACTAAATACTGATTTTTCATCCAGATACTTTGTGACAATTTGACTTCCAATGTTTCTATCATAACTGCGCTGTGCAAATAGAACGTGATTGGAAAAAAAATCAAAGTGTTGACTTCAAACATTAATCTCAATTAAAGCCTTAACGCTGAAAGCCCTGGTTGTAATATGTACGAAACCTCCATCAGTTATTCGAACTCCTCTTTTATATATAAAAGAAAAAAAGTTGGAACACTTGAAGTTTCTTCCCAGAGACTCAGAGACTCAGCAACAGAAAAAGAGTTGAATAAGAGGCGGACATAAAACGACCATGAAAAGTGTGACAACAAAAAAGCAAGTGTTTGAGATGGACTCCAAACAAAGGGGACGGTCAGCGCTGCAGTCTAACTTTATCCTTCAAATGAGCGGGTTTCAGAAAAGCTGCGACCAGAGCTGAAGGTCTGGAATGTCACTGACAGCCTGACAAACCAAACCTGTAATCACATGCTGTTGTTTTTGTACGCCGGGATTTCTGCAGGCTTTGAAGCTGACATCTTATTTTTCATTGAAGCGGCTGTATGTTTAATTTGTCATCCTGGTTCATGTTTACGAGGATGGATTTTCAGTCCAAAGGTATGGGCCGAATCGAAAGGTCGATGTCAAAGATATTAAGCAAGCTGGGAAATAAATAACCGAGATGTACCTGACGAATCTGAGTTGATCCAAAGTTTGAAAGCCACTCCCTGGTCCACTGGTAGAATCCATTTGAAATAAATGGCTTTCTCTGTGTTGCCGGTTCTTGTTTTGATTTTGTGCTCTCTGCATGCTTTAACTTCTCAATTTGAGTCTGTGGTTAGAAACTGCTTTAAACTGGTCAAATGTCCCTCAATCCTGAAGTCTCTGCTGCGGAACTTCAATCAGATGTCTAGTGCCTGTAATTAAAGTGAAATCATGATGTTTTCAGCATTCCAGCTTTGAAGGAAACCAATTCAGTTTAATCCTAAATAGTTTTTTTTAAGCTGTATTGGTGCTATAGCAACTGTAGTTTAATTAAAATCAAGACTCTACTTTTATAGATCATGAACAAGATAGATTAAAAGAGATTCCATCCTCTTCTCCTCAGTCCCCTTCACTCTTCGTGCTCCACTGTTTAGATGCATTTATTCACCATTCTTCTTCTCATTCCTTTTCTGTGCTCTGGATGTTTTGGTTAAGATCTGCGACATCTCAAGTCCCACCCTGCTACAGTTAACCCTCTACTAAAGCCTTCAGCGTTAAATGATGTGTTGTACAACTGTTTGGGATGCAGCGCAGGGATTGTACAACATGATTGTGGCCTGCAGGGATGTAAACAAGCGACAGAAGCTCCCTGTGTCTGTCTGTCTGTCAGCGCTGACCTTTTCCCATCGCAGCACAAAACCAGCTCAGAATCTGGATGGCCGTAAACGCTGACACACACTCACATACGTGCCCATGAGCATGCATGCAAACCAAGTGAAAGGCACCAGTGCAGTGCAGATGTTACGAACTGTTTCATTGTGCAGCTACCCTCAAACTTTCCTCCACTGACACAGCAACAGACTCTACCGAATGCCTTTTTCATTTTCTCTCATGTGTATCAAAGTAGATCTAAATTTTGCACATATTACATCATGCAGCACACGGATAGGTATCATACGTATACATGTAGTGAGCACGTGCTGAATGGGGCCATACCTGATATCTCCTCCAGGCACTGTTTGGCTGTCTTGCTGTAGACCAGCTCCCCCTTGGTGGGGCTGAGGCAGGGGTCAGCTGGGGCCACCATGGTGCAGTCGTTTTCGGAGAATGTCCTGAAGGCACAAAGGAACAAATAATACGAAGCTGTTACACGGACAGGATGACATATCTGGTGAACTCGCGCTCAACTACAGCGACTACAGCCCTTCCAAAACAGCCCAGAGGGAAAAGTCTCTCCTTAGAGCAGATATGGCTGTGCTCCTGTGTCTTTGGCAACGTTTTCATTCAACGGGATCATTTATTTACCTAATAGCACTGCTGCCGCTGATAAAGTTTGCCGTCAAGCTGAAAAGAAAATAGATCTTTTGAATCTGTGAATGGAGCCCAGGGGTCTGCTTGGTTAAATGAATTATTGAAGGGTTTTAAGAGCTGTCAGCAAACCCTGGTGCACTCACAGCCTGCTGCGCTGCAGATACGTAAAAAGTGTTTGGATGAACATGTTCGCTGGTGTGTGTGCATGCTAAGAATGGTACCACCAGGAAAAACTCAGTGCCTTATTTTTTTCACAAAACACCTCAAATTTTAACATCATAGGGACATTTAGAGTGGCTATATGGGATAGAGCCAGTTCAAGTGACACTGCAGCATTGGTTGTATTGTGTGCCTCAGAAAGACCAGTGACAGAGAGATTATGGTGTACGATCTGAAACCAGAATCTTTCCCTCATCTGCATTCAGCCCCCGTCAGCTGTGATTCTGCAGTTAAACAAGGATTCAGTCTGAATTTCTGAGTCAGGTTATTTGTCTCTGTCGTCACATTCAACAGATGGACGCCTCTAAAAGAAGGAGGAGGAGGTCTTAGATGCTATGTTCACTGTGAGTGCCACTCAGTGTGTGTGTGTGTGTGTGTGCATGAAATATGTTTGTGTGTAGCTTCCTCTCTTCCTCCTCCTCCTCCTGCTTCAGCCTGTGCTGCATCACACTCTGCTGTAAAGAAACACAGCTAGAGTCTAACGCACAGATAACAGTCCAATACACACACACTCACACACACACATACAGGAACCACTGTAATAAAAAAAAATCATCTGATGACAGATGAGGGTAAAAAAATGAAAAGAATGGATATAATATTTGAAACATACGGACAGATGAAGTCATGGAACACACATTGCTACACAGACGAGCTACTACATTTTGTTCAACCCCTCCCATACGCTGCACACTCAAAAACACACACGCACAGAGAAGCATCACCAGCACCACCTGCAGAGCTGCAGATAAAACTGTCTTCCAATTGCTTCAGCTGCATCAGCCTGAGACTTCAGCTCATGAGAGAGCGCTTTTCCTTTTTCTCTCCAGCATGTTTCCCTCACCTCAGACAGAGATATCCCCCATCACTGTCGCACACAATCATTGGACCTTAATAGGAAAGCAGATATTAAATCTGGCTTCTGCATTAATTACAAGCAAATAAAAGGACTGTTTCAGAGAATTTCAGAGGGATGGGTTACCATCAGGGCTTTATTCTACTCTGTTTTTGTTTGTTTTTTTTTTTGTTTTTTTGATATTCAAGTCAAACCAAACTTTGCCTTTCAACTACTGTCTGTTTTTTTTTTATTTTATTTTATTTTAGTTAAGTCTTTCATGTCCCCTAAGGAAACACTGGCTTGGAAAAAACAAAAAACAAACAAACAAACAAACAAACAAAATAAAGAAAAAGAAAAAAAAAGGGAGTCGATCAGGTCAACATTTGTATAAAGCTTTTATCACTGCAGTAAGAAGATTTCCTACTTGGTGACAACTCTTGGCGGTAAAATGAGCTGTAGCATCACGACAAAAGCTTCTCTTACTTGTTGGTTTTATCAACAGAATATCTAAAGAGGTGTCACAGTGCCTCCCACACATTTTAACTGCTGGGAAATGCAGCCTAGAAACACAAAGAACTGCTTGGGAACACTTTGAATCCAGCTTATATGTAGGGATGTAGGCTGTCACCGAAGTGATGGGGGTCAGCTGAGGTTGTGTGAACAGAGGCAAGCACAGAGGAATCAGATAATCAGACTACTACTGACCCTTTGTGCAAAATCAATCCTGAAAATTCTTACAAAGTCCTACAACCACACTAGTCTCTGAAACTTGGCAGAGGCAACAAGTCAACGCGGGTGTAGGAAGAGAAAAAGAGAGACAATAGAAAGCTAATTGGGCTGAAAATGATGGTGAATTGCAGCACGGTGGGAGGCCTGATCATTTGTGTGTCTGCATGCTGATGGCTTCTGCTGAGGAGATGGAAGCTACAGAAAAAGGCTCACTGAAATATCCTGGCACACAGGAAGAAATGTAGAGGTGAGGAATGGAGGGAATGACAATTCAAAGCTATTTTAAGAAGCTTTCATTTTGAGTTTATCTCAGTGAAGCCTGTGAATAAAAAGGTTTTCTATGTGCTGATCTTGTCACGTACACTGAATGTTTTAGAAAGACATCATCAATCTGATGCCTGGTTTTCACTCAGGGGTTTGATCCTGTACAAAGAAAGACATCTCTATTTATTATCTGTTTCATCAAGCATAAACTTCTCACATCAGAGTTCAATGTCCTGTCACAACTCCACACTTCACACTATTTCACAACAACATGCCATGACAACAGATGACTTCATGTATCCTGAAGCTAAGTGTAAGATTCAAGTGGTAACTTAAGTCTATGTGGGAACTATCTCAGTTGATGCAACCTCTATCATGTTGGCTGGAAACGCGCGCTCACTGTTGTGATGACATGACTCTTAACAAGGCATGTGTTTGTTTTGGAAATGAATGGAGATCAGATCTTCTTTTTAACACTACTTTTCTTTGTTCAAGACAACTTTTTACTGAATATAACGTGACGAGGTAAGGTATATAACAACAGTTACACAGCGCTGTTGTTCGAAACATGACAACAAGTTAACTTTGTCAGTTTGTACCATAAATCAGTAGCCTGCTATTTTCATGCCACTTGCAGCCTGGTGCTCTGAGACGTATCCATAGGCTAACGTGTAACGTTAGCTAACCCTTATGTCCTGCTCATCTACCAAGCAGAGTTAACATAGCCTCAATCTTCATTTTATTGACAGACTCTCAAGTTTGATCAGATCACTGCAGAATAACTGCTGCATGTGGGTTGGAATGAACATTATCTCAAACAGATTAGCTCGTGTTTTAGTCTTTAACTCATGTTTTAGCCTTTTGCTTGTGTTTCAGCCTTTAGCTCGTGTTTTAGCCTTTAGCTTGTGTTTTAGCCTTTAGCTCGTGTTTTTGCCTTTAGCTCTTGTTTTAGCCTTTAGCTTGTTTTAGATTTTAGCTTGTGTTTTATGCTTTAGCTTGTGTTTTAGCCTTTAGCTCATGTTTTAGCCTTTAGCCTGTTCGATCACTCTCCCGTTTAGCGTTTATCTCCTCTGATGTCCTTTTTCAGTCTGACAGTTCAGTTCCAGTGTCCACCAGTCCTACTCAATTAATCACAGAAATAGTTTTCAGCAGAGAAAAACGCAAGTCTTTTAAGTTGCGGGGTTAAGATCAGGCAGATATCTAGAAGAGAGACTTTTTCAAGGTCACTTAGAAAGTCTTCACAGGAACTTTAAATAACAAATTATTCCATGGCTGTTTAGATGTAAGCACAGCTAATGTTACCTGGACGTGAGCAATTTAACACAACTCAGTGCCAGATATTTTTTGTCTGAGTTTCTTATCACACAAAACCCCTACCCTTCAGTCCATTGTGACTGCAAACGCTGATGGAAACAGTCCACATAAATAAATAAATAAATAAATAAATAAATAAATAAATAAATAAATAAACAAAAACAAATAAATAAATAAATAAATAAGCTTTGCTGCTCTAACAGCTGCACAGCTCTGTTTTGTTTACAGCATAGCGAGTTTCGCAGTTAACACTCAGATTTTTAAATGGATAAAACAGTTGAGAGGACTGAATTTCCTTGCTGACAAACACTGACAGCAAAGACAAAAAAGTACACAATGTCAGATGCTGAAAGCCTGAATAAGATCATCAATTTCCTGAATGAGCTTTCTCCTTGTAGATGTTTGTGATTGTATGGGCAGAGTGGTTTTGGTGATGAAAACTCTGCTCTCGTGGCTGTAATTAAGCAGCAACCAGACGTAACTGCAGGCTAGGATAACTGTCAAATGTGCACGGACTCATTCCACTTGATGCACCACAGGCAATCTGCTGCTTGGTAGCGCTGTGGACATTCTTAAATGGATTCAATTCACAGTGCTTTTATGAAAATGAGGAAAAAAATGTTATCCTTTAATGAGGAAAACAGTTTGTGACGAGCTAAAGGCCACGCATTTAAACAGCTGTGTTTTTTTAGTTTCAATCCCCAGCCTGTTACACTGCAACAGAAAAACACCAAGTGCATAAATAAGCACAAAAAAAAGTATAATTTCAAAAAACAAACATAGGTAAGATGGTGGTAAAACTAAAATTTTCCTTTACTATTATTAAAATGGGGCACTAAATTATTTGTATGTATATTAAATCAGTTATATTTCTGTGAAGGGAGGAATAAAACTTTCAGCTTTCTTCTTAAAATGCAGAATTACTTATCAAAGACTTGCCTGTCTCTAGTGGAGCCTCCAGATTTTTTTCATAGGGGTGGCCAGACTTGGCCACTGAAAATCTTGGGGTGGCAAACAAAATCCAAAAACCATAATTGAATTCTACTGTGCAGCTGCTGTTGTATATCAACGACTCTAAAACTATGGGAATATGACATATTATATTATAATAATATATTATACATTATATTAATATTTCGCAGTTAATGTTGCTGTTTATCTGATGTGCATAAGATATTACTTGTATGATTAGTTTAAGACATCAAAAATAATAAATACATTTATTAATTAATTAAAATATACAACTGCTGGGGGGAGGGGGCGCAGCAAATGTTTCAGGGTGGCCATGGACCCCCTTAGGCCCCCCATGATGACGCCACTGCCTGTCTCTTTACAACTAACATGTTTCTTCTGGTAATGATTTTGATCAAATCAGTGGGAGGATTGTTTGAAGCTATTGTTGCAGTTGATTTTATTTCAAAGTGTTAATTTTCTGGCCTGAGCCTATAAAACAAATGGAAAATGGACACCAAAGCTGCGATATATTCACAAGGGTGACATCACAGATGGGAAACTTTAGTAGTCACTGGTCATCTGTTTCCTTTTGGTTCAGTGAGTGGGATGTCTGTACTTTTGCAGCTTCAGTTTTGCTCCTTTGTAACTGATAATCACTGACAATCTGCCCAGGAACGATAGCCACAGCAGTTTAACTTGCTAAATGTGTGGGATTAGAGTCATGCAAATGCTTGAAAGAGGCTCTGCTGATTGTGGTTGGGCTGACTGTGCACATTGAAAGAGGCAGACGAGAGAGGGAGTTAAGGGTTGAAGGATTAAGTCTTGTTTAATGGGATTCCTAACTCTCTTTCTCTTCAAGTACAAAAGGCGTCCCAGAGAATTTGGCGGCTCTTCCATTTTCCCCCCTGGATTACTTCTGCTGTTGTAAGAGAAAATCAGCCCTGCTGGGCAGATTTACCCACTCCCTGCACCTCTGAGCATCAGGGAACCAAAAGCCGGCTGCATGCATCAAAACAACACCAGTTGAATGAAGGGAGAGAGAGGGTTCCTGAACACTGCCATGAGAATCCAAGTCTAGATTCTCACATCAAAGATGAAACCCAGACAGTTCAATAATAGGCTTTGGCAAGCAGCAGGCAGAGGATGTTAATTTCTTCTGTAACGAGATGTGGAGGCGCGAGAAAGATGCACAGTGGGGAGCGCCAGCTGATTTCTGGGAGTGCTCCAGGATTTCATGGGGTGTGTGAGTGAGTGAGTACACTGAACGTGTGAGCCTGAATGAGTCCAGACTTGACTTTGAGAAAAAGGGCAAATATGTTGAAGTCTTATGGGAAAATCATGCAGGGGGAATAGGAATAAACTGCTTTGCACTTGTTTTTTATCCAGGGTTCCAGGTCACTCAGTGTTACCATTTCAAGGATGTTTTTATGCATCCTTTCATTTGTTCTTTTATTATATTTCAGGTATTTGCTATTTAACTGTCTAATTGCTTATTTATTTGTTTATTCATTTATTTTGTTGTTATTTTATTTTGATTCATATATATATATATATATATATATATATATATATATATATATATATATATATATATATATATATATATATATATATATATATGTGTATATATATATATATATATATATATATATATATATATATATATATATATATATATATATATATATATATATATTCTATTTTATTTATTATTATTATTATTATTTTTTGTATTGGTTGTTCTTTGATTTTATTGGTCTCTGTAATTCATTAGCCTCCACATGATTTGCCAATGTCAGGATGCACACACACAGTGTAACGTGGGAAAATTTTTGTTGATCAAGTATCAAAAAAGTGAAATGTGAATAGTGCTTGATAAAAGAAGAAACTTGTCTCACCTGTACATGAATGGGGCCACAGTGGCAGTATTGGGATGGTTGTGCTGTTGCTGCTGAGGAAGCTGAACTACTCCATTACCACCAAGCGCTCCTCCTCCTCCCCCACCACCTCCTCCACCTCCTCCCAGCATCCCACTGGACCCAGACAGGGCTGAGGTGCTTGTGGAGGAGGTCATGCTGGTCCTTTTGCCCTCTGTGCCCCCAGTGGAGCGCTGTATGTAGAAACTCCCTCCTTGCCCTCCTTTCGTCAGCTTGGTTCTCTCCCCGTCTCCGCCCCTCATGTTGCCGCTGCTGTTTAAGGCAGACTGGTTTTGGCTCTGGGACTGACTCTTAGATGCTGTTGTTGAGGGGCCTTTGAGTCCTGGTTTGGGGATTCCACTGCCATCTTTCTTCCCAGATGCTGGTTTCCCTCCTTTGGGGATGAGGCTGGCAATTTTAGAGGACTTCTTGTTGGGGTCAGCATATGACTCACGCTCCTCTTTGGGTGGTGTGTTGTCCTTGGATTTTCCATACTTGCTTTTGTCCTCCTTGTCTTTGGATGAGGCCACAGACCTGCTGCCATTAGCAGGTGCTTTAGAAAATGAAGAGGAGGAAGAAGACGTTTTTCCTGATGCAGTGAGGGATGATGCAGGGGTCTTGGTAGGCATTTGCTTGGTTGTAGCACTGCTACTTCCACTGCTGCACACAGACCCCGTGGGGGTCAATCCATCCTCGCCATACTCCGAAAGATCATCCTCCTCCTGCAGAGCCATCTCCGTTATAGACGGAGACGTTCTTGAAGCCGATCTTGGGTTAATCATACGGAACTTCTCCAGCATGGACCTCTGAGGTCCTCCACTGCCAGCCCCCAGTTTTGACCCATCCCCTCCATGTGGCAGGAGACCCTCAGAGGCCTGGGGTGAGTGAGTAGGTGAGGGTGAGTGCGTGGGGCTTGCTAGCATGGATGATGTGGCACTGTGCTTGAGGTTCATGGACTTGCTGCGCCAGGACTTGCCAGCAGTCGGTGAAGGAATGGCAGAGGCCAGCTGCTGCCCGCTGAGGCTGGTGGGAACCGTCCCACCAACACTGCTCCCATTCATCCCGCCAGGTGTTGGGATACCCCTCACCGATTCTAGATCAGGGAAGAAGACACAAAAAGAGCTGGTCAATAAGTTGTTCATTTATTTACTATTAGTTGATAAATTGAATAAAATAGCTTTAACATTATTAACTGCTCGATGCTGCTTTTTTTCTGTTTTTAAGATAGGTGACAAGTTTTTATGAACTTTTACTCATGAGCAGTATTTGATGAAGTGACTCTGACACAGATAAGGAATTCCTAAGTGACACAAAAAGTTTGGTTAAGGCAAACTTTCCAACCAACATGGGAAACAAACTATCTATTGTTGGGTGGATCCTCTGCTTTTATTTGATTTGATTTTTTATTTTTTTAAAGTTCAGCTTTAAATTCAAGCAGAAGGAGAACATATCGGAGCATTTCAGTTTTTGGTTGAGTATTTGAGTATTAAAAATTGAGAGCTCATTCCCAGCTGGCAGAATCTCAACAGCAGGTTGAGTTGAAAGAAAAAAGATTTTTATCTTCTCACTACAACTGGTGCCTCCATGGAGTTACACTCAAGTGTGCCGTAACTTCCCATTCACACCTCCACCCCCTGATTTCCACTTCTACAAAGGCCTGTCACAGCATGTTTGCAGAGAGATAACGGTGGTTATGAGGGACAAGCCAGCATGTTGTAGCCATGACAGCAAAAGAGACGACACCAGTTCAAGTTAATATGGAGGGAAAGGACTCTGTTCACTGCTAGACGTGGTCATTCTTTGATGACCAACACATTTGCAGGGTTTGAAGAGCTATTTTTCATGTACTGAAAATTTCTCTGACATTTACTCATTTTTTTCATAAGTATCTGAGGGTTGTACTGAATTAATTTGTGTTGAATATGTCCGCTGGGAGCAGAGTAACTGAGAAGAAACCCAACTTTTATCACTCTCAAGAACGTGAGATCTGCAACCTTCCATATGTCTTCCACACTGATTTAGAGTCAGAATGAAGTCTGAAAATTTCAGGCTACCATGTCATCAGCTTTTCGTTTAAACATAAGAATATTTGCATTTCACTGTGATGATTTGAAATTAGAGTGTCATTCAAGCTCCCTATGTTTGGTAAGAAACGATACATAAACATGTTATTTTGTTCAGGAGAAATCTGTATTCAGGGATTTTGCAATTAACTGTCGGGCTGAACTTTGGAATCAGAAGTGTTCTGATTTTGGTTTGGGGTCTGAATGCACAAGATTTTCAAATAATATTGGTTGTATGCACAAATGCTCTGTGAGGAGAGCAGAAGAGCTGGAACACAACCACTCATGACCCACACCTAAAACAAAGATGCTTACTTTTACACCAAAGACAAATGTTTTTCATTACTCATCTTATTACTAAATTCTATCCAGTGACACAGACGTGCTACTGTTCATTTTTAAATAAAGACACTGAGTGGAAAATGAAGATGAGACTCATTTTTACAAGCTCTAGAGTTTTTGTTTGAAACACATTGTTAAAACCTCTTCATGACCAAAAGAAACTGAGAAAAACAATTTTTGCAACCGTGAGTGAGGAGGGAATGGGGAGCAGGATGCCTGGATGTTTAAAATAACATCCCCTGCCATCCACACTGTTAAGTAACTCCCAAAGGAGTATAGTTTAACACCAGCATAGAGTGAAATACATTAAAACCAACACCAAGAATTCAACACTTTACTCTCTGCAGGTACAGCCAATGTGTTGGTGTTTTGCAGATTCCTTATAGTGTATTTGTTGTTAAGTAATCAGATGAGTGTATCTACTGGACAGTCAGTGAATGTGTACATATATATATATATATATATATATATATATATATATATATATATATATATATATATATATATGTATATATATATATATATATATATATATATATATATATATATATATATATTTGATATATATTATATATATTGTATATTATGGAATTTCCCCCTGTGGGACTAATAAAGGTATTCTTATCTTCTTTATATCTATATATATATCTATATATCTATATATATATATATATATATATATATATATATATATATATATATATATATATATATATATTTATATATATATATATATATATATATATATATATATATATATACACACACAAATTAAGTAAAGTCAACTTGTTTTATTTTATAGTGTACGGACAATTTAGAATCACCAATTAACCCAATGAGGTTGAAACATGGCACAAGGCCACCAGGCAGACAAGGATTAAACCTTGCGACCCTCTAGCTGTTACAAGAGACTCTAACCCGTTACAAACTGTCATTAGCTTCACCTCATGTTACATTCATTTAAATGAGCCATAATCTGGTTTCTTCACCTGATTTCAGTCAAATGGTGTATGAAAAACACAAGCAGCCAATCCAGACCACACACACACACACATAAACACACAGAGGACATAAACGCAGATCATGCGTGTGAAATAAATGTCTTTGCTCACATGGCAGAACATTGACCTTTACAACCCCTCACAATTTTCCTGGTTGGTTGATACGCTGACCAGCAGCAAGTCTCCCTCCCTCCATTATCCTGTCTCTTACGCACACTCAGACACACAAACAGGATCCGCTATCTGAGAGATGAGTATGGTGTTAGAGAAGGATACAGAAAACAGACATGCACACACAGACATACACACACACAGTGTCTGAGCTTCAGGCCCCATCAGAGAGGAAAAGGCAGGATAAGAGATGAGAGAAAAGAGAGGGAGGCGAGAGAGTGACAACATGAAGTTCTGCACCATTAGACTGAGCGTCTGTCTGGCTGTCAGTCAGCACAGTGAGCAGGGTTCAGCTGGCTCTGAGTCACCATCAGTCTGCACTTTAAAGCTCCCTCAGGCAGGGATGTTGGAGGAAGGGGTGGGGGCTGACACTTTAACCGGCTTACACACCTCTGTCAACATTCCTTTAAACCTCCAAACATGCATGAAAATGCCTCAGTCCAGTGCGTTACATCCAATCCACAAAAAGTGTCATCTGTCAGGTCTTAACGGATATTAAAGAGAGGGTACTATACTTTAAACATAGACATACAGTAACTGGATGTTCATACTAAACATGTAGGTTTTCAAACTGCTACATGTTCTTAATTTCTAAATCTGTCTGAAAACTGCTCAAAATAGTCTGTTCTCAAATTAGCACGAGGTCTTCATGAGACTTGATGAAATTATGAGGTCATAGGGATTACATAACCGGGTTATTGCATAATAGAAGGCGGGCCTTAAACACCAAGGTCTGCCTGTAGTCCTGGCCTCGACATGCCTCCAGAAGGCTGGCAAATCACAGGAAAGGGGGTTTAAAGAGCCTTAAAGAGACAGCAATTAAATCAAAGTGCTTCAGACAGAAGCTGGAATAAGAGTTTTCCAGAACACCAGTGAGGAAAATGGGGATTTTTTTTTTTTTACTGTAAAGCATTTAAACTACTAAAAAAAATTTAAAAACTTCACTGAACTCTTAGCTGAGGCTGAAAGGGCTGTAATGTCCAGCAAGCATGCATGGATCAGTAATGAGATGGTAATTTGTCAGATTATCACTGTGACTGTACACTCCTAACATACAGCTGGAGACACCAATTAAAAGGTGACACTCAGATTTTAATGTCACTGTGTGTGTGTGTGTATGACAGCTATGTGATGCTGACAGTAATTTGGATGAGAAAACATCCTCTCTTCTGTTGTGTGTGTGTGTGTGTGTGTCCTCCGTTTTACCCCTCAGTTTCTGAGACAGTGCGGCAGCCCTCAGGCAGATCAGACATTAATGAAAGAGGCTACAAGTGTGTGTGTGTGTGTTTGTGTGTTGGTGGGTTTGTGTATGCATATTTGTGTGTCCAGTCAATTAACCCCATCTTTAGAGACCTCACCCCCGCTCAACAACCCCAAACTCTCTCTTCCTCTCTCCTCCCTGTTTTTCCATCCCCACCCCGGGGGGCTGTTTTGCAGCGCCGCCACACTTTTAACCGAGCGGTGACTTGTCGTTTCCACGGCAACAGACTCTGCTTGTTTTTTTTTTCTTGTTTTTTTTACCCTTTTTTTCCTCAGTGGCCAAGAACAGAAATGTCCCCACTTCTGGGCGGTGGTAGACCCTCTGCTAACACAGACTCATCATAAACATGCTACAGCTACATGCTGTTTGCAACAACATGACTAAAACCTGAAAGCCTGGTTAAACCAAGCAGTCTGTGAGTTTGAAACATCACAGGTACGCCAATGCAGATAAACGTTTGATGTCCACTAGATCTTGTATTATTTTTATTTGAGCTGTTATAACCGTTTACAGACAGATTCAGGCATTTCTACAATAAATTAGTAAACAGCAGTTTGAAAATCTGCTTACAGAGCTCAGAATACACATGACACCGATGCAACGTCCGTCAAGCTCAATAGACCACTGAATCAGTATATTGACTCCATCAAAATCAGTTTGTTCACCTTTTTGAAACAGTTGTTCTTCAATCAAGATTAACTTTCAACCTTTTTTTTTAATCAAATGTATGAGTTAAAAAGGCGTGTGGAGACCGATGCAATCCAAGCCAAGAAACTGAATATTAAGGACTGATGAAAAGTAATCAGGGAAGGAGAAATAGCCTTGCTGGTTCTAAGAGAAAGCTAAAACTTTGTCTGTATGTGAATAAAATAGAGGCCTTAAACGTTACAGATAAAAATGGAGGAAGGGTAAAAGATATTGCAGCATGAGACAGGAAACGTAAAGTCACTCTGTGGAGAACAAAATGAACTCCAGAGGATGTTTTAACAGGCTATTGGGAGACACTTCCTGTATCCGTTTCTGTCCTCAGCTTTATTTGCTACCTGCTTTTTGCCCAGAAGGCTCCAGTCTGCATCACTGACATTTCAGCACAATTGATTTTTCCTCCCTTTTTTTTTGACTCTGGCCCAAAACACTGTTTCATCTCTCCTGCAGTGAAGCTTCAACCTCTCAGCTCTCTGCAAACTCCAGGTTTTGTCTTCTGACAGGACTACAGAAAAGGACGTATCCATCCTTTATTGGAGAAATTTCACCAGATGGCTGCTTTTTTAATTAGAGCACAGTTGGTTTTATAAGTTTTCGCTCATGTTTGATTCCTAGAGTGACAAGAAAAGTGTTATGGCATGAACCGTGTACCTTAAAGGTTGGATTAGACGTAATAGAGAAGGAGCCTCTAAAAGAGAGATTTGTCCCTTATTTCTTCTGTTAAGTGATGGACCTCACTGAACCTCTCCTCCAACTTTACCACCTCCTATCGATTCTCTCTAAGCTCACGGACTAAATCCTGCAGTGTTTTCGCTCAGAGGATGAGACTTTCTTCAAGATTAGAAGTGAAATCTCTTTAGTGAGACGTTTTGGTCTTACATCCTGCATGCTAAAGCAGAGGGGTGAAATTATTGTCTCATCGGGGGTGGTTCGAATTATTACAGCTGCATGTGCCAGTGAATAATGAATACTCTTGTCGAAGTGCCAAGAGGAAATCTCAAAGCTATTATAAATAAAGTGAGGGAGCAAATAGCAAATATTTACTCTAATTAAAACATCGTGGGCTGATAATTCTGCTTTCGCTACAGAAGGCAGCTGTTAAAACAAGAAATCAGTGATGAATAAACCCCATACAGAGTTTTGACTTTAAGCTATGGTGAGACTCTTCTCTCAAAAGCATAATCACTCTCATTAGCTTGATCATGCTTGACGGAGAGGTGCTTGGAATTTATCCCTGCAGCCATCTTTTAAATGTTTCTTTCCACACTGTGAGAATTTATGGCCACCTCCGCTCTGATGGCGGCCATTATAACAGGTTTATAATGACAAACTGGGGATGATTCAGCAGACTGGTTTGTTTATGGAGGGACTGGGCTTCTCTGCAGCACTCAGCTTGTCTGTCTGAGTCGGTGGCGCCACCAAGTGGATGGGATGGAGAATGTAAAATGCATGAGCCTGTTTTTGGAACCCGAGTGTCCCTGAACTCTGAAGTGTGAGTGGTGGTTCAAAGAGCCGCAGCTTGGACCTCTCACCTCTGTCATTGCCGCTGGCATACTGAAGAGGCTTGCTCTTGTCTATGCTGTTGAAGCTCTGGCTGCGGCGGTTGAGGTTGGAGGATCCTGGGCTCCTGGAGGCCCCGCTGCCAGCAGCAGGAACTCTGGAGGGTCCTGGCAACCTGCAGGAGTGGAAGAAGAAGAGAGGGTTCAAAGTAGTCCTGCAGAGAGAGAGAGAGACTTTCTGATGGTAGAAAGCCCAGTGTGAGTGTGTGACCCACAAATATTACCTGCTTTTATTTGTATTGTGTCCTTACTCACCTGATATCTTACTAAAGCCTGTTGCAAGTTTATTGCTCAATAAAATCACATCTTCATCAAGTTTTACAGTCATGCACGATTCCCACTTTAACAAACAGTTATTCTGTACAAATTTTAATCTAATCTTCGCTTAGTGTATATATTCGTATTTTTTTTTCACTTTTGCAAGCAAACACTTTATATTCTTAATATTATTTTATTCATGCTATTTTTGTTGTTGTTGTTTGACAAATTCCTCATAAAAACTACTTGGCAAAAAAATCTGATTCTGATTCTAAAGCTTTATATTTTGCTTATTCCCAACCTTTTTTTTTTAAAGAATAATCTCACCCCATGTCTACATTTGATGAGATTGTATCGATAGATATTTGTATTTCAGATTTCAGACATCAGGTTCAGCTTTAAGGCTCAGTTTAATTTTTGTTTTAGTCATTCCATCCAATTTGACGCATGATTACAAGACCACTGTGGAATAAAACAACACAATAAGACTCAGGATAAACAAACAAAACCAAAAAAAAAAGGTGTTTACTTTCATACAGAACATTAGTGAGATAGAAGGAAAGACTGATCAATAAATCTGCCATGATTAGATAATATGAATTCAATTACGCTAAGAACAAGCATAAAAACAAAATAGAAATATTCAAAACAAAGTGAAACAATGTCTCAAACAACACTATGTTTCCGTTTTTATCATCAAGTCTATGTGTGACATGTTTTTTTGTTTGTTTGTTTTTGTGCAAAGTATCTTTAAGTTCAGCTTAAAGTGATTTCAGTGTAACTGACAGGAATCTTCCCATGGACTCTAACCTTACCTCACTCTGAGGTTCCTCTTTGTGTTTCTGCTGTGTGTTGTCTACAGTGCTGTGTGGCTGAGCTTCAGCAGATGGATAGTGACACACAGAGGGAACCTAAAGGGCTGTAACTCTGGGAGTCATCCATCTGATTTTTATCCTTCAGTCCGCTGACTGAAACAAATCTAACAGTTATGGACCAGGAGGCTTTAAATATTTAGATGAGTGCAGTTGAAAGAAATATTAAACAAAATGTGAACCCATCCTTTAAATTTGAAGTCAGAAACCCTGCCAGCAGTAATAAAAAGTTTCACTTCAGACTCAAAAAGACCTGAAAAAGATAGAAAATTCAACTTGAGCTGAACTGTATAGGGTCCACATAACAGGTCTCACTCTGAGCTGTAGGAGCCCCTCTATTGTGACCCAAGGCTCTGTGTGTGTCTGTATATAAGATGAAGAGAGATCAGGGGAGTGTGTGAGACACAGTGTGTGTGTGTGTGTTCCCTGGTGGGCTGAGGAAAAGGATGAAAGAAGGAGGTGATCTTTGACTTTTAGCGGAACTACGTGACAGAAATGAGAATAACACAAAAGTTTATTAGAGTCTGCCAGCTGTCGCTGAGGAAAAAGTTATAGGAGTGCATGAAAATGGAGCTGGTTCAGGCAGGCCTGATATCAAATGTGCTATTCCTCATACTCACAATCACCTGGCTATGTGTCTTTCCAATCAGGCGGGCGATTTAAGCTGCAAGATTTCTCTGACTCCGCTTTGCCAATGCCACGGTTGCTATACACCAGTACTGTGCTTAAACTTTCAGCCCCACCCTCTCCTCAGCATCAACCTACAGGCTCCAACTACAGGGGGTTTAAGAGATGATGTCATCACTTCCTGCATGTTCAGTTAGTCTGACATGTAAAACACAAACAATGTTGTGAAATAATTTTTTTATTATTTGCCTGGAACAGAATCAAGTTGAAGCTATCCAACAGCTCATAAATGAGCTTCACTCTGTCATCTTCCCTGTGCATTTCTTTGCCTCACCTCACACTGTGCACAGGGGGAAAAAAAGGCTTACACACACACCTTCTAAGGAGCTTTGTGTTTCCACTCACTCTCCTTACGTCTTCTCACACACAACACACTCTCACATAATCTTTTTTCTCTCGACAGAGTCGAAGCTGCTTGGTGTCAAATGTTGATTTACCATGCTGCAGCTGGAGGATTTTCACAACTCCAGCGAGAGCTTTCAAAGAATTATCTCATCAAAAACCTGTTGTTATTCTACAATAACTTTACATTTTTATGTGTTTTGCCGAATGCCTTCACACATCTGTTCCTTTGTGAGTAACTTCTATAACAGATTCAGCATCTGGGTCGTGAACTGTTGCAGATTTTATGACATCTTGGATCAGTTATGACCATTAATCTTTAAACTATTGTGGGGTTTTTGTATGGGGACTGTTAATGTGACTTTATTCCAAAGATAACAATTTATGTCACAGTCAGCACAAAGAGTCAAAACTTATCAAGAACAGCATCATGGAAAGTGACTGAAGGATCATTTATTGGGTTCTTTCTGGCCTGCAGAATTTTTAGTGGATGTTGCAGGTCATGGATGGGCCAGTAATAAAAAGGACTGAAACATTGTTCCTGTTTGAATGTGAACTACCTTAAAGGAAGTGAAATCTTTTCTGTAATAGTTATTTTACTTGATTCTGATTGGTCATTAAATAAGACTATATGAAACATGGATGTACTATGGTCCTGATGACATCAACCTGATTTCTGAACACATGCTCCAGAGCCAATAATAGTGGTCGCCATATTGACAGTGCTGAGACAACACAAGAGACAAAGAGATGGAGCTGAGGCATGCTTTTTGCCACCTAGCAATTAGCAGACAGTTAAAACTCCCTTGGTGGTTGGTCAAATCAACCACGCTCCTAATTATGCAAATCTTTGCATGACTAATTCTCCATATTTTCAACACAGATGAGTTATTAGCAAGCAGCAACCACCTGTCTGAAAATATGAGACAATGCTGAAATGCTAAAATCTGCAGTTCATCAAGTGTGCGTGAGGCTGGCTCCGGAAGTACCGGAAGTCACAAACACAACAAGCCAAACAAAAAGCTGTTTTCACAGCAGAAATAAACATGTTTACAGCCTGTTACAAAAAATGTCTCCTGTTTGAATTTTGAATTTCGCTAACGGCACTCACTGTACGGGGGGTGATTTTTTTTTTTTTCTAACTTGGCAGTTTAGACAATATTAAGATCACCAGTTTGTCCAATCAGAGGTAGAGCTCAGGTCATGTGACTGCCGGGCAGCCTATGGCTGTTACTGTGGAGACTCAAAGCCCGCCTCATTTCCAATATGGCCGCACCGGCCTTTTTGCTCCAAAATTCATTTTGGAAACAGACGTGTGACATCCATTAATTATAAAGTCTATGGTTATTAGCCACAAAACATGAAGAAAAGTGACACCCTGATCAAACCTGTTTCCTGTGCTTTAAAATGACATTTTAAACACGGACCTCAGACTCTGGCAGGTGACTTGAAGAAGAAGACACATAACAGTAGGGTATGGAAGACAGCAGCTACAGACTGACAATGACAGGGATAAAAATTTGCTGAATCATGCAACTCCCATTCACCTTTTGTTACTTAATCACACATGTGTCTGTTAACTTGATGTGAGTTAGCTAAGCTAGCTTCTTTTTGACAGTGATAGCGAGGACGCTTCAGGTGTGAGACAAGCCCTCTCCACTTCGCTTTGGGGTTCCTACTCATTTCACTCAGCTATAACACGCTGCTGATACATTATCCATGATACAGAAACTAAAACCTTACTTAGTTTTGTAGCTGCTTAACATATTTAAATTCTTCTCTAAACCCAATCTTTGGTCTTCTGAGCTGAAGTTTTGAAAAAGTCTTTTTAAAATCCTGACCTACCCAAAGTGAGTGTTAAGCCCTCAATGAATGGAGCTATCTGATGTGGACTATCTCTCACATGACACACCTTATGTATTGTCACTAAATTTACGGTTCAACCTGATTTTTCATATTTAGGATTGCAAACAGAGCCTTTCATGTGACACAGGGAGGCTCAGACTGACATCGTGTTGCCACAACCAAGAAGTCACACGGTTTGAGTCTAAATAGCTTGTTTTCATACTGTGACAAAGAAACACCAAAAAATATCACTGCAGAGATCATAAAAAAGCAGCAGCAAGCAAGGATTCAAGGTATGTAACACTCCAACAAATGGGTGCTGAGTGAAGACTTAGCTTGCATCACAGAGCCTGTGGTGTTTCTGTTTATAGCCTGGTCTTTGTCAGCCGTTAGGAGGGAGAGAGAGCGAGAGCAAGAGCGAGAGCAGCTTGAATAGATTCAAACAACTTGGTGTCTTTCTGTCTCCCTGCCTGAAGGATGTCATGATGTCCTTTAGCAAAAATAATTGATTTGCTACGCTGGATATGTCACAAGCGTCTGTATCACAGATGGAGCCGAGATGTCGGGGAGGAAAGTTTCTTTTAAACAGAGAAATCTTGAAGTGGTCCAAACCTTTTCATGAGTTCCATTTCCTGTTTCAAGGCTTCACTTGATAAAACTAAACAAATGGATTAATGCACCTTCATCTATGTGCTGTCTTAGCATCTTGGCGATAAATAAGGGACGACGATGAAGTTTAAAGAAAGAACTTTGTGAAGTCAGCTTTGTCCCACTGATTCTGACGGTCTATGAAAGCATGGATCAACAGCGCTGTAACCTGCAACCACCCTTTGAATAAGTTAGCATCTGAAGTTATGGCAGACTGTGTATTAAAAAAAAAAAAGAATCTGGTCATGGTCAGATACTGGGGGTTCACCGAACACAATTTTCTGGCTGATCAATGTTATTTAAAAAGCCTGACCTATGGGCCTGGCATGCATACTACATTGTTTTAATCCCTCAGCTTTTCCATGTAAACACAGACTTACTGCCTCATATGTTGTCCCATGTGCTGAATAGTTTCAACATTTATTAAAGTGAGGAGTGCAACAATAAAATGCGATTAAGCTGCAAAACAAAAAAAAGGAAAAAAAATAATAAAAAAAAACAAAAAACATGAAGCAGTTTTAAATGTGCAGTGATTTTAAGTTCCTGAAGCCAGACAACAGTGGTAAGAGTGGCAGATCCAATGCGCCTTTAACACACACACACACACACACACACACACACACACACACACACACACACACACACACACACACACACACACACACACACACAAAAGAACTGCTCAAAGTAGCTGTGGGGCTTCAAGCTCCCACAGGTACAATCAACAAAAAAAGGGAACAGAGGAGGAAAAGAGACCAAACAATTAGAAGAAGAAAAAAAAAACTTGAAGAAAGGAAAAAGAACAAAGGAAAGAACTGAGGAAACAGGAGTGAAAGAGAAATAGATGCAAAAAGGAGATATTTAGAGGAAAAAAACACACACACAGAAGCTACAAACCCTGGCAAGAGAAAATGAGAGATAAACAGAAAGAAAATGAGGGTGAGATTGAGGCAATTCAGATGGAAATCAGAGGTAGACTCTTTTATCATAAGAGCCTTTCATCTTTCAAAATACATGTTTGATGATGCATCAGCAGAATAAAGGCAACTCTGAGTGGAACAAAAAGACCCGAATACAGGACACTGACTTTGTTTTAGATCAGGCTTTTTGACTCAAGATTTCCAGCTTCATAGCAAAGTTAAAAAAAGAGAAAACTGGACAGTGACACAGCCTGTCACTCTCCATGTTTAATTCTGCAACTCAAGTTTTGTCAGTGTGTTGGGAGACTCAAAGCACTGCATTCTTGCAAGGCAGAAGGCAGAACAAGGCCAAAGCCATCACAGACTTATCAGTACAGAGAGATACCAGAATCCAGCAGCAAGCTGTCAATCATCACCCCCTGCTGTGAAGATGATGAACTCTATTAGGCACTAAAAGAAGAACATAATGCAGGTATGAAGGAAAGCATGATATTACTTTTTTTTTAAAAAGACAGTTTATCAGTTAGAACACTGATATTTAAAGAGGGGGGTACACTGCTTTCCCATATTTCAAAAATGGATATCAAGTAACATTGCTGGATGTCCATACTAATCAATACTGATTTTCAAACATCTACATAATCATATGTTGTAGAAAACCCAGATCTTCATGAGATCTTCATGGAACTCGCTGAAATGATGAGGTCATCACATAAGGATCTCCTAACTGGTTCGTGAAAAATTGGAGGGACAGGCCTCAAACACCAAGGTTCTGCCCAGAGCAGAGGGAAGGTGTCATTTTTGGAGCTGTGAGTCTTAAGGAGACAACAGCTATAACAAATTGTATAAAGAGGCTGAAATAAGGCTCTTCTCAATCACCAGTGTGGGAAAGCTGGGGATTTTTTTAAAACTGCAAAACATATTAAACTATTACAGGTGTTCCAGAAGGACACGATAAAGCCTAAAAAGCCTGAAACCCTCTCTTTAATATCCTAACAGCTAAGCCACATTTTACTTCTTTACTTTTTTCTTTTTTTATATTGTACAACAGAACAAGTCAGTGATACAGACAGAAAAATAGATTGTAAAAAAGTGGTGATAGCTGTGATGGTAATTGTAACAAAGTTTTCATAAAGAAATAAAGGAAATACATTTTATTTCTGTTTTGCACGCTGTCCTAACATCCTGATCCAAGTGCCCTTAAAATCCTACTTTGTTTTCCAAACCAGGTCATACATACAATGCATATTTTCTACTGATCCAAACAGCCTTTGATTTACATTTATTACAGTATTACAGGGATATACTTGAAGACTTACTCATACATACATACTACATGAGGACTTGAAGTCTAATGGACTGGATGACACAACGCAAGTGAAGCTGAAAAGTTAACTGACTGGGTTTATAGAAAAACTAATGGATTTCAAAGGTTGCCTGAAACTGTTGGATAATTCAAACCAGCCTGCAGTTATATTTGATCAGCAAAGATGTTTCATACAGTTCATTTGTACTTAATGAGCTATAACTTTTAAACACCCTGGTTCGATCTTTAATGGCATTCTCCAGCCATCAGCAGAGCGTATAGATGCTAAGCATAAATGACCCCAGGGAAAGTTAAAGCATCCAACCCTGGCAGCATGTGCTTAGTAAAGCTGTTACTGATGTTCAGGTGTGTTCACTGAAAAAGCCGTGGAGAAGTTTAAAGGAATAGGAAAGAAATGATGACCACTAAGAAAAGAGGGACCACACATTTAATGGCCCTGAATAATCTCTGGATGCTCATTCAAGCACAAAAATATGAAACCAGGGAAACTTTTTGTCTTGGACTGTGCGTAGACTTAATGTTACCAAACTGACCGCTTCATAGCATAAATGATTCCAAGATAAGTACTCATCTGACCAGGTATCATGCATCTAGAGAGTGAAATTACAAAATGCTGCCATGTGTCTGCCCAAGTTGGAAACAATATACAAATATAAGAGTCCAAAAGTGAACTGAAGAAAGGTGGTTGCTTGAGCTCTGGCTAAGGAAAAGAATGACTCACACAGAGCATAAAAACACCTATAACTCCAGCACCTTGGGGGTAATACACTACACTGCATTCAGCACAGTATGAGGGAGAGAAACATCAAGTGTTTCCTATTTTAGTAGTTTCTTGCTGCAGGGATAGAAGACCAGACGAGTCACAGTGATTAAAAATAACCCCTCCGATTGCAAGAAGGCAAATTAACGAAGCAACCACAATTGTACAGTTAGGTTTGTTGTCAGTGATGTGAGAGGGCAGATTACCACCCAAAGGGCTGGAGGTGCTGGCTGCAGAATTTTTGCCATAGCTCAGGGGCGGCTGGAGAGGAATTATTTGCCAGCATGCTGGTTCCCACTGCCTCTGAGCTTGAACAAATGCTGCAAGCATCAGACAACTGGACTCTGGGGCGTGCTCAGTTTGTAGGCTTGTGAGTGTCTCATTTGTAGATAACCTTTTTGCCCATTTGTTATTTCACTGACTCCAGGTAGTTGCTTGAATGCATAACTGTATAAAACATAATTTATGTAAAAGGTCAGTGGCCCTTTGTATGTTTATGATTAGTTAAAGCCAACAGATGACTCAGAGCACAGCAAAAACAGTGGTCCTGTGACTGCTTGCTGCAGTCCAGAGTTTGGCAGCACAAAGAGTGTCATTATATCGTCTAGTAGCTTATTTAGCAGCAACTTCTGAGCCAAGCTGTAGAAAGGGCTGTTCTCAAAGGACACATCACTTCCCACTTCACTTCTCAAGTAGTACAGGACTCGGACTCAGACAGATATTAACAGAGGGAGTAGACTATTTGCATGAAATCGTTGGAGGGATGTGTGACCACTGTGTATATGCAGTTTTATCCCAGAGACCACTGATCAGTTAGATCATGTAGGAATGTTTGTAAGGTCTCTTTCTTTTTTTGCCTGAAATTATTTCTCTGGTTCCTGTACATAAAACTCAAAGGGCTTCTCTTTGTCCACTGAAGAGTTCAGTTTGATTGAATTTCTCTAAAAACATTATAGAAAGGACATTTTATGTATTTTTTTTGGAAAGAAAGAAAGAAAGAAAGAAAGAAAGAAAGAAAGAAAGAAAGAAAGAAAGAAAGAAAATAAAAATACAATACTGGCTAGAAACTGTTGCCTTGGTTGGTTAGATAAACTGTGCTACAGTATGATGTATGTTTGGTGTTTTTACTTGACAAAGACATACAATGCAGTGAATCAGTAAACATATCTTCAAAGATGAACTTCTAGAATCAGTTGAGAACTAGAAATTCCTGCTGTAGTTTTTCAGTACTGCTAATGTAAATGGGGTCTCAGGGCTTTAAAAATAGTAATGAAGCAGCTGTCTGGATAAAAGCAAAAGGGGCATAATGTTTAACTAGAGTATTATCTGTGTAAAGGAACTTTAAACACACTGGACTAGCCAAACTGCTTGGAGGCATAAAGCTGTGGTCTATAGCTGCACCAAGCAGTAAAATAAAGTATTACTTGAGTCGGCTTCTTATTCAAAATCCTCGTTTATATTTAAAACACAACTGCAGAATTACAAAAGCATGTTAAAGTATGTTGACTTACCTGTGAAATTCAATATGGAATACCACAATAAATAGTCAGGACATTATCTTTTACTGTTAGGCTTTGCTGTAAGCTGCAACCATCCATGTGTTAATTCTCATCAAGTGTCCCAAAGCAAAACATAAATTCCCTGGGAGCAGTTCTCTCACTGAATGTTAGGATAAATGCATAAATTGATAAACGTGGAACATGCAATAAAATTTGATTGCATTCTATATCGTGCACTAGTTACCCTGTTAATAATTAAAACTGTAAAGAAATAAAAGCCTTCTGAAAGTGTTATGTGTGATGATTTTATTTTGATTTCTTACCCCCTTAAACCTGAGCTGATTTATGTGCTATTTTTATTTATTTATTTATTTATTTTATTTTATTTCTTTTTTTAAAAAAAAAACCATGCTTTTACTTTGAAAGCAAGCATTTATTAGCAAATACTTTGGTTGCCTGCACAGTTGTATCCCTTGTGTGGGAAACACTTGAAGTGCATCCTCAACTGTCAAATCTCCACCTGTATGCCTGTATGCCTCTATTTAGCAGGTTTAAGATAACAATCATGTCAAATACGAGAATCCATGGAAGATAATTACCTTTTTTGTCAACAAAGCTGATGATTATTGCACAGTCTCTGCCGAGGTACTGTTATGTCTCTAAAGAGTGTGCAAGGTGAATCAAAGTCTTTGTACATAAATTTAAGTAGAAAAAAAAAAACAGCCTGGGAATTATATTTAACATCTTAAAGTAAGTAATACCCATATTTTTACCTTGTGTTTTTCTTCTGCGGCGATCCTATTCCACTGTGGCCTGGAGGACTTGCATATCTTGCTGTGAGACTGAGGAGAGAGCAGAGGACAAGACCAACAGACGGTTAACACAGTTAGAAAAGGAATGAGAGCAGTGTCTATCTAGACATTTCTTAATCCGTGTCTTAATGTAATAATGTGAGTGAGAGGAAGCATTCACAGAGACACAGGGAGAGACAGAAGGAGCACACAGCACACAGTGTAGCATGCCAGCACACATTTCTTTGATATCTCACATGATGGCTCCCACATGGTTATTGCCACCCGCGTATGACTAAGCCAATAACTCTCCTTCCATTTATAGGGCCACTGACATAAAACAGCCCAGAAAGCTTTCACAACCCATTTCTTGGTGGCATCATTTGAAACAACCCCAAAAACACACAGCACATGAGGCAGAGGTGGCGGAAATGTCCATAGCAGAAGTCACAGTTTACAACCCAACACTCACTGTTAGTCACACACAGAGACGGGAATTAACGCAAGCTGTTACAGACCGCTTCTTCATTCATGTTCAGCAGGAAGTAGTTAAGCTACTTGTACAGACCTTTATGAACAAAGAAATGCCTTTAATCATCATCCGTACCCCTGTAAACAATGAGAGGTTGAAGGCCAGGTGCCAAGGCTGTTGTTTACTTCGGTGTGTAAATGTTCAGAGTGGAAAACACCATGTGAACTGAGTGACTAGCAAACCATGTGAGCATTACTTGTTTCCAAAATCTGCAGGAACACAGCTTCCATAGAAAGTTGGCCTCAACATTGATAAGTCACATTTTTTAAACAAATAAGTTGCTGTAAAAGCTTAGAAACATTTTTTTTTTCGGTCAGGGCTTTTTGAGGAAATAAAATAACAGTTATGAAAAAAATATCAAACAGTAGTGCCCTGTTCCCTTTAGCAATGAATACGAAAAGGTTCCTGGTGGGAATTCATGCCCAAGTGTTGGAGCTAGCATTTCCATTTTCTGCAATATTTTTCAGTCTTAGACACAATTACAAACAAATTATGGACTTAATTATAGATAAACAGAAAATAGTCAAGATTGTGTGCTACATGCTAATTATTACATGCTTCAAACTCATTTTTAGAACCAAAAAGCTAATGTTGCTGCTAACATAACTAGCTTTGAGTTCATCAGAAACCTCTCTACTAAAAGAAAAATAACGTTGCTGCTCACAAAGTACACTTTGCAGTTTAAACTAAACCAAATATGGTTGCTAACATTGCTCGCTTCAAAGATAAGCAAAACATGTGATGGCTTGTTTTAAGATCAACAGCTTTATACAGTTAGCTTTATCAAGAATAGCTGCTAACAAAACTAGTCTCCAGATTTCATCAAGAGCTGATTCTGTTTTCTATCATTACAAGCTCAACAGACTTCAAAGATGCAACCTTTGCTTTGATCATTAACTTGACGGATTGATAAATACTGTCACTGACATTAGTGCTGAACACATTCGCTAGGTGGTGAAAAATGTTTGAGCTAGAAACAGAGTTTAGCCATTGCCAAATATTGTTGCTAACATGTCTAGCTTAACAGATAACAAGCCAGAAGCTGTATACTGATGTCAAAGCTACTTAGATCTTCAGCACATTGTTGCAAACATTAGATTTTCATCAATAGCCAAATGCAGTTTCTTTTCAAATTAAGTATTAAATACTTTATCAGACATCTGATATAGATGCAAATACTCTGGTTTAATAAATTTCTACAAAAGCTGAATAACATATGGTTGCTAACATTACTAGCTTGAGCTCACAACATAAATACTTTCTCTAACATAAAAGTTTAAAAGGCACCTTTTTAGAAATACTGTAGTCTCATTGACAAAGAGAAACTTTATTTTTAAACATGGTTAAATAAAAATTATTACTGCTATTTCAGTTAATCAGAAACTTTAATCGTACCTTTCAAGACACTTGCTCAGTCAGGTCGTTTTGGTGAAAGAGCCACAGATCCTCACCTCTTAATCTGCGTTACCATCCCAAACTTTACACTGACCGAAGCAGTAAAAGCCATGCTCAGATGGAGGAGTGAGGAAGAGGAGTGACCCAGCCGTCTGCTAAGAAAGCCTTCTTCTTTTACTACACAGAACAACTTGTTCTCTGTTTGTGATTGTGGGTTGCTGGATTGGCGTTGGTGAGGGAGAGTGGACAGGGACAATAAACTACCTATACTGGGTGGCTGCATGACACACAGCAGTCAGTACATCTTATTTTTTGCTTTGTCTGATTTTAGCATGTAGTCCTCATTTCACATGAGAAAACTGACTGTTTGCAGCTTAAAAATTATACTTTTACATTTTAACATTTAACGCATTTAACTGACACTGTGACCCAAAGTGAATAAAACATGAATTTGGCACTGAAATATCATGAGAGAACCAACAATACAAGTACTGTTACTCAAAATATCCCCATCAGAAGCTGGTATTATAAGGAGTATGGTTGTTCATGCAGCCCTGTGGCCAAGGCTTTCATAAAAATCTCTTGCTGATGAATATTTTGTCAGCCACTTTAGCATGCATCGTTTCTTCCAATAATAAAGGAGAACGGGTGCAGAAGTTTTAGGCCTTGCTAAGGTGATTTTGAGTCGATATCTTGAATAAATTTCATCATTCTGCAAAATCAAACCAGCCGCCACGGGGCAAGAGTGTGATATTAAATGCTTTGTTCAAAGAGGTCGAACTGTGAACGACAAGGATCTTTTAAAGTGGTGAGCAGAATATAAATAAGTTTACTATTCGCTAAAAGTGCCTCTTTATCTTTCCATTTCTCTACAGCCTCTCACACAGATGCACTGAGACACACACACACACACTGTTTACTTCTCTCCCTTGGGACTGTTTAACTCACTGCGAAACCACCTGCAATGAAGTGCAGAGTCATTGTACATGTCTAATTGACCTTGCAGGTTTTCATGATGCGGTGTTATGCTAACGAGCTTCAGGGCAGACAGCAGAACGTACTAGAACAAGCTCAGGGCAGTTTCCCATTATAGGGATCTTATATCATGTTATTGATGAAGCAAACGATGCAGAACTGTTTAGTTTACAAAGTCTGGAAACTCAATGTGTTCTCCTCAGTTTCCCAAACTTCCCCATTGCCTGCAACACAACATCCTCACACATACTTAAAGTCTGAGCAAAATTACTACATCTTTACAGTTCACATAAAATCTGATTAAATCAAATCTATCTTGGTAGGTATAAAACCATACCTAGAAATAATAAGACAGAAGATTCAGTAAATCTGCACAATCAGGTAAGAAAGAGAAAAAGTAGCTGAGCTACGTAGATGCCAAGCAGTCGCTGATTATCAGCAGTGTGAGCACATGTTGCTGTGATGCCACCAAGGCAAAGCAGATGGCCCATCACAACACAACAACGCTGTGGCTGGGATTTTTTACTGTCAAGCTTTGTGAAAAGACAAGGTCTGAACAAACTGGTGTTGTTTCCAAGCTGAAGTAAAAGCCACTGAACCACAGTGAACAGAAACTGAGAAGGCAGCTGTTCTCTAGGTGCTTATTTTTTTATCTTGAGCTTCCATCAAAGATCCTATTGCCAGTTTGAGTATAGGGATCACTTAAATTCCTATTCCATTAAATACCCTAAATTAGAATTATTTAGACATAGAGGGAACAGTCAGACTTTGAAATGTTTTTCCAGTAATTAGCAAATGGAACTTGTCTTGAACTTATCCATCAATTTTCTCTCAAAAAATCAAGCTTTACAAATGTCTATCTGTAATGGTGCAGTGGTTGGCTATAAGCAAGGATAAATATGGGCTATCTATAATGCAACTAAGGCTACAGACGTGCAGTAGTAACAATCAGTGTGGCCAACAGTTAATGCTATAAAAGTATCAGGAGTGATAGGGTGTAAATATTTCCACCAGAGGACCCATCCTGACCCCCTCACCCTGAACTAAGAATTTACAAAATGCAATGAAACAAGAAGGCAGTTATACCCAGCCTGGGATGGTACCCAACCCACAACCTTGGAGATCTTTCCAAGGTGGAAAAAGGGACTTAAGAACACACTAGGTCAGGACCTCAGACAGGGGAAAGGGAATAGGGTGATTGTGGTTGAAAAGAGAAGAAGAGGCGCGTACAGTCTCTTTTGCTCAAATATGACACATCAACAAGACCTCCGTCTAATAGTCCATGCCATACTCTAAGCCAGGTTTAGTAGCAGCATTTATGGTAGACAAACACTATGTTTAGGTTAAAAAGATGTCTGACCTCGGTGTGCAGGTGGCCCTTGGAAAGCCCAATCAGCACCAATGTTTTGAGCCTACGTCTAGCATTCCTGCAGTTACACTGTCAACCCAACAGCCACTGAGTGACAATGTGCATGTGATTTAGCATGATGTATAAAAATTGACCTCAATGAAAATTTTGATGCTTGTGGCTTTTATGATCGAGAGCTCACAGAAAAACATACAGAACCAAATGAAGATCACGCTGCTATCTTGAATAAATCTCTTCACTGCCAAAATGTCAACGACTACAATCGAAACATTAAAATGATCTGTGGAGCCTGTTGGGGAAATGGGTTTAAGGGCATGAGTAACACTAAAGGAGAAATAGTTTTTAGGACGGCATAAATTCGGCTTTTGATGGTGGGAAGAAGAATTTTCTATCAGAGAAAAATGTATAAAAATCTTGCAACAAGTACTGCAAGTGACTGTCGTTAGTTTGAGGAAGATACTTCATTTGTTACTACAACTACTATCTATCTATCTATCTATCTATCTATCTATCTATCTATCTATCTATCTATCTATCTATCTTTCTATATCTATATATATATATATATATATATATATATATATATATATATATATATATATATACTACTGTCATTAATGATCTCAAACTGTATAAATGACACCAACTAAAGTGTTAGTTTCCCACAGCAAAACCATTCATTCATTCATTGTAAGTCATATCAACCTACAGTAGATATCTGATGAGGATGTATGACAATCTAGCAAACATGCCAAATAGAGCCAAACCTTTTACCAGTTCATGATGCCACTGACATTAATCCATCCTCCTTAAACTGTTGTGTGTTTCCACAAGGATCCAAACTCTGTTCCTTCAAGGTTTCCAAACACACTCACACACACTCTGCAAAAGCTAAAACTGTACCTAGGAGATGAGTCCGGCTTGGCCAGACTGTTTGCTCTCCCATAAGGCAAGCTGCTCTTCCTGTCGCGAGACACAGCGGTAGGCAGGCGCGAGGTGCGCCACACCACAGGGTCAACCTGCTCGCCCCGGGACATGGTGAGTTAAAGAGGGAGGGTTTACTGTGCCCAGCCAGGCCTGGGCCCCCTGCCTTCTACAGCACTGCAAACCTCTGTGGCTCCGGGCTGTCGTGAGCTGTCCAATGGGGAGTTCCCCCACAGCACACACACAGACACACACTTCCCATACCCTGCCCCAGAGACACCAGTCAGACCAGCAGGTGCTGTCTATAGAAAGCTCCCCATATCACAACTGTAGATGTGCAGTAGGCCAAATGTGGGAGCGTGTGTGTGTGTGTGTGTGTGTGTGTGTGTGTATGTGTGTGTGTTTGTGCAAATCTGTGAGACAGATAATTTAAAAAGCCTAACACTTTTAATTTAAAACATCCATTCTTTGGGCTTATCTTATATTTCATGAAGCTATTCAGACATGCCAAATCTTCAGGGTCGGCTGGAGATTACAGAAATCCATCACTGTGGAAAATTAGAATTTGAAAGGTTTTTTTTTTTTAATAAATAAGTTTAATTATATCTGCTTGTTTCCAGAGTTAGATGAAAGGAAGGGAAAGGAAGTCAGAAATAAAGCTCCCTAACAAATGAATATTACGTTTCTAAAATATGATATTAGGTTGAAAAAAAAAACTGTTCAAAAAGTGCATTGTGTGTCATTCAAAAGACAACGGTCTTAAAGATGTACTCTCAGATAAATTAAAAGAATATTCAGTCTGTTTTAATGATTAAAACTTGTGATTTGTCACCTTCTTTAGCTGAGACACTTTGTTATTTTGGGATATCCCTGATGTCCAGGGCGTTTTTTGTCTCACTTTTAGGTCAGAAATGTTAGGTCTTCTTCTGCACAGTAACTTGCAGTTGGTAAAGTGATTTCTCGCCTACATCCTGCACAAATTTCAGCATTTCTAGAGTCACAGAGTGAGGTTAAGTAGCCCAGACTTCTCATGAACTAATGGCTCACTTTATCACTGACACACATAAACTGATCCTCTGACCTCTGCTGCAGCCTCATTAACTCATTAACCTGGGGCGGGGGGGCATTACTGTGGACCAGTGGACAGCGGGGGCAGAGAGTATGTTTAGAAATTAACTGAACCACTTCACAGAGACATGTTAAAATAAGAACTTCCTCCATGGATTCATCTGCTTTCTTATTGAGGACCTCAAACACATCATCAAGTAACACCTCCCTCAGCCTGCTTGTCATCAGACCCATCCTCGTGTTTTATGATGTGAAGAAGTGCTGCGTCTGGAATGTCTTTATCAGGATGGAACTGATGAAGCAGTGTGCTTCAAACTTCACTGTTCACTGTGTATGTGTGTGTGTATTGGGGCGCTCTCCACCTGTTGCAGGGGGGAAGGCAGGACTGTGGGAATGGCAGGCAGCTGTGCCCCTAATGACCCCCTCCCACACACACACAAACACACACCATACGTTAACTGCGCCACGACCACCTCCTTACTCGTCCATAACAGAGCAGACAGACCAAAGCTATCCACAATATCATCTTACTCACTAACCTCCCGCTTTAGTGCTGAGACTAACTGCTCAGGCTGAACTGATTTCACACACAGCACAACCAAACCCAGCAGCAGGGCAGAAACCTGATCTGGTCAGGGGGAATGCTGCTCATGTGTGGCATGTCAGGCCTTCCTTTAGATGCTCTTCTTGGGCTGCTCTGTCTATTTACATCTCTCTCTCTCACACACACACACAGGCCTCATCTGCTTTTTACTGCTTAGCTGCCTGAATGCCAACACTGCTACCGTACAAGGCATATCTTCATATTATAAAGGCCCTTAGAAATAAACATGGTCTTCCTCATGTCATCAACCTCCAACTACTTCATTAAGTATAACTAACCACTGAGGAGAGCTCGTCATTGATTTACTGTCGGATTACCTGATCAGTTAAACTCAAGACCAGATAAAATGCAAAATACAGTCCAAGTGGGGATTATTTTTATGTCCCACTTTCCTCCCTCTTGTGAAACCCTTTTTTGTCTCCTATCCAAAATGCACCTCAAACACAGAGTTCATACAACATAAGACGCTTTGTCTGCAAAGATGGGATGGTCTCCAAATGTTATTTTTTAACCCATTTCTCCCAGGCGCGTTGTGCCATTGTCATCAAAGACAACAAGGGGTCAGAATGTCTTACTCCTTTGCAATGAAGCCGTGGTAGCTGATCTGTGTCCGAGCACAGCAGCACAGTTTGATGACATCACAACAATAACTCATCCACTTATTTTGTCAATATTTTTGTTGACTATACTAACAAATTGTTGCACCCCTAATGAAAAAAGGGGGAAAGCAAATAGCTGGACTCAGTTCATACAGATCTTCTAAATTACCTCTCTGAATATGTTGTGATACAGTGAAGATTAAAGCTGCATTGAAAGTGTTAATCTAAAGTTCTCTCCTGTGCATTCACCCAGCTCGACTCCTCCTTGTCAGAACTTCCTGATGCAGCTAAAACGCTAATGAGAAACATTTTCCTTGACGGCTGTTTTTCATTTTCAACACCACTGAGAGGTGGCCTGTCACATTCCTGTTTACAAAAGCTCTAACTGGACCTAATTAACCATCTCAAAGCAATAAATCAGCCATCCTCTCTTCCAGCATCAATAATTAGTCCTTGAATTCGAGACAGTAACATCAGCTGGCTTCTATGACCTCTGTGCTACCTCTGCCCCGGATAAGAGCCAAACCAACACAAACTGCTGAAATGCAGTTTTTCTTGGTGACGTACCTGGACTGCATCTCTTGTGTCTTGAGGCTGCTGGTGGACGGTGCTGTGCTGCTGGTCTGCTGGCTGAGCTCCACCAGGGACTGGTAGTACTGCTGCTGTTGCTGCTGCTGCTGTTTGTAGCGTGACAGGATGAAGAAGAGGCCCAGGATGCTCTTCAGGTTGCCATTCCTGATTTCTGGTGAGAGAAAAGAAAAGTTGGAGCTCTTGCAAAAAAAAAAGAACCCTTCATCATTCAAAAGGGAATAAAATCCTTTTCATGAGTAAAACGTGTGCTTTTGTTTTTCTTTTCATGCACACTAGCTCTGTGATGCCAAAAATCCCATTTTACACTCCATTTATTTCTTTTTAAAAACACTGTAAACTCAACAGATGTTGACTTTTTGATTAAAAAAAATATGGCACTTTGGGAAAAAGCTCAGCTGGAGCCGTTTTGCTAAAGTGTAGAAAAAAAAGAACTGCAGACTCATTTTCACTCGTGTATAAAGTTTTATGCTGTATGAAATACAGTTTGCATTTCAGCGTCACTGAACCGTATTCAACATGAGGTAAAACTAACTGTGTCTATAATTTGTGTTGTAAGAACAAACAGATTAAAAGATAAGTATTACAGCATCTGCTCTAATACATGAGCTAACGCTCAGCTGGTTCATTTAGGAGTGAAGCACAGAACGGGAATGTGAGGAGTTACACCCAACTAACATACATACTGTACATGATTCTGAGGCAAATCAACCAAAAATAATAAAAAGTGAAAAAAATTGCAGCTGAGCTTTTTCTATAACATGAGAAACTATCAACAGCTGCTGTTTAATGGGGGCAGAAATGAGAGTTTTGCTCATTATAAGTGGGAAAAAAATGTGATTTTAAGAGAGCCAAACTCATCCTCACCTTAAAAAAAAATCTGGAAAACTACCAGAGATAAAGTAAAAGAGTGAAAAGACACGTATCAAGAATTGTGGTCCTCTAAAAATTTGGTCTGTCAAACTAGATTGTCTGATTATCCGAACTGGTTCATGACAGGGGTGGGCCTCAAACACCAAGGTCTGCTTCCCACAGGCTTCCAGACAGCTGGCCAATCAGGGGGAAGGGGGTTTGTAGTGTGGGAAGTCTTGAAGAGACAGCAGCTAAAACAAAGTGTTTCTGACAGAGGCTGAAATAAGAAATGTTTTACCTCACTGAGCAGTAAACGCTGATGGATTTCTGCTCTGAAAACAAGCTCATCATCCACCAATAAGCAGCTAGTTTACCCCCTTCTGATATATCTTCATTTATCTTTTATTGTTTTAACCAATGAGCCAATTTGCTTTAGAGACTTCTGTCAATAATTTGGCAGCCAGCAGTAACACTGAACGACGGACATGAGCGAGTCATTTTGAGACTATTTGCAGTTTCCTGAAATGCTCGAGCTAAGGGTCTCTTCTACTGATGATTCAGACCCTTAAAGCTAAGGAGACTTTCTTAATGACCCTCAGTATCTTCATAGAAAACAGAAACTTAAAGGAAACAAGTCTTCCAGATAAGAATTACATTGTGTATTGGCTCCCTGAGAAACAGCAGCCATGCAGATTAAGTTACCTTTCAAAAGTGCAGCGCTGACAACAGCAAGAAAGCTCCTCATCAATGATAAATTGTCTGGCCTTCATCCACAACAGTTCATCCCAGACAAAACTCAAACAAATGGGATTCTCACAAACTCCCCTGCACACAGCGGGGACAGGATTCAGCAGTCAGAAGAGGAAGAATTGATCGCCTTGGCTAAAGCACCCATTTGTGAAATGGACTTTTCATATCAAACTCTCAGTGAGAGCTGGCACACAGAGGAATAGGAAGGATAGCTGTGGTTGACACAGAGCTTTTTGTTTGATTTTTTAATCTGGAAAAGGCTCAAACATCCTCTGCCAGCCATCCATGGCTGTGCTGTTTGGAGACTGAAAGTTGGGGGAGATTAATCTCTTGGGGGTGTTTTCCACTTTCTAACACCCAGAGGCGGTGATTTATACTGGGGCTCAGAGAGGAGTCGAACAGCAGCGTTTTCTGTGCTTCAGGGAAAAAAACAAGCTGCAGATTCCTCCAACCAAACAGCCTCTGTGGACTGAATCTTGGACAGTAAAGACAGTAAGAAGTTGTGACTGTGTTGGATAAACTGAGTGGTTGGTTTCGCTCAAACTTCAGGCACGCTTACTAGAAACACAGTGCATCCCATTGCTTTTCATTTCAGTATGGTACACTGAAGAAATAATCATTTCTGACTATTTGCACTTGGCCATATCAGACCAAAGCTCAGAGTCGGCTGCAAATTTGATGTAAAACTCACAGTGTCACCCTTTTACTCCCTTTTGTTGCACTCTCTTCAAGTTTCTGAAAGTTTTTTGCAAAGTTATAGTAAAAAAGTGTAAAGATGGATTCGGTGAGGCAGCATAGGACACTGCGACACACTTTCTGTCAGCAGCACAGAGCCTCTTCATCTGCTGAAAGCAGGAGGGCTCTTGCAGCTCTGAAGCAGTGTAGGAGGGCGAGTGTGTGTGTCTGCCTAGCCCAGGCTCAGTGAAAATGGGCCTTTGCTTCTGGAGCTCTTTAAAGTGGTCGATGTGGTTCCATTCAGGTTTCTCTCTCTCTCTCTCTCTCTTGTTATTTGGAGTAGTTAGTTGGTTCATGAGTCACAGAGGACTTTGGAGGAGGTGAAGCAAAGTTTCTAATGCAGCTGGGTAGAAGGGGAAAAAAAGGAAAGGAACCTATGTGATCATTAAGGAATAATGAATTCTGTCTTACCTGCTTAATCAACCTTTCATGAGTTTAATCCCAGCACATAATACATCCAGCCACAGCCTTTCTTTACTCCACAGCTGGCTCTGAATTCACTTTCACTCCTGGCCTCGGCTTCTCTGCATAAGCTTGGCTGTAATTCCTTTGCTTTCATTTCCAATTAAGTTTTCAACCAATTATTTATCAACTGTTTAGTTAAGTTTTCCCGCCAACTTTTATTATACAGTTAAACCACACTAAGATGTGATTCATTACATGTAGTTGAAAGCTTTTCCCTCAGTCTATGCCTTCACCTCTGGTCAGAGATTAGAGTGAACCTCTTTCTGACCCAACATCAATGAGTGTTAAAGAAGTGTAATGAAATAAGATCCATTTAACAAAGTTTGCACCCACTGAGATCAAGTAAAAGGGACTTATTAAATTGGCGAGAAGGTCAAACTACTGGTTGCTCTGGGTCTGTTCGGTTGTCCCAGCTGCACAGACCCTGCAGAGGAAAGAGGCTTTAATGGTCTCTTGTAAGGACCCCTCGCTGTAACCCATTATCAACTACAGGAAATGTGTTTTGGAGCTTTGCACCTAATTTTATTTAATTTTTTTTACCAGTAGACGGAACTTCCTGTGGATAATTATCACATTTTAGGTTGTAAAACTACTTTGTTTCACTTTTTTTCTGGCAGTTTTTTGAGCAAAGGGGTCAAGACTTCGAGCAACTAAGTTTAAAGCAGGCAAGCTTTTTTATATTATTACAAAACCATGATCAAAGAGCAAATCAGCACTCAACTAAATACAAACACTGCATGCATACATGCTGATGTGTCTTAGGTACAATGTTGAACATGTTCGTCGTCTTGGTTTATGGTGGTCATTCAGTAGATGTAATATTTGACTGCTCTCATTAAGATCCACTCTCTGGGGACCATGAATGTCTGTGCCAAAATAATGAGAAATACTGAAACATTTCCCCCGACATGGACAGCATATACCTCGTTAGAAGCAGTGGATGTAGTCAGGGGAATAACTAGAGGCACAATAATTGATCTTCTGGAAACCATGAACGTCTGTGAAAAAATATGTGTGTGCTGATTTGTCTGGTTGATGCTGACTTACTTTGACTGATATGTGAAAGTTTTGTCGCTATGCTTAACAGCCAGGAAATCTTCAAAGTCATGAGGATATATCCTCCTGAAACCATGAATGCCACTGAAAACTTTGTGCCAATCTGTCAGGTCAGTACTGACTAATGTCTTTCTTAAAGCAACTGAGATTGATCATTTGGGGACCATGAATATCTATAAAAAGCTCTGAAAATTTTGTGAAGATTTTTCAGATATATCCTCTGTGGACCATGAATATCTGTATGAAAGTCCATGGTTTAATAAAATTGAGGGGAGAGATGAAATAATGTCCTGAACTATAAAATCTAGTACTCTGTTGATGTCTTTTGGGTGGAAAGTATCACAAAGTCATGGTCATACATACCACTCATGGTCATTCAAACCTCTCCTCGTTGAATATAACAAGTACTCTTAACTTATTTTCATTATGGCCTATAACCTCTTCTTTATGGAAGTGTTTGAGGGGGAATCATAACTCTCTTCAACAAGATGAGTTTTTCCGGAACTCCAGTTTACAGTCTGCCACCAGAGAGATGTAAGGAGATGACTAGAGAGGTTATTACAATAAGTACACTCCAGAAAAAAGCAATACTGTGCCTCAAACATTCCACTCTGTTTGATTCCCAGACCCTGTAAAAGGATAATAAAGACTGCATATGCCAGCCAACAGAACCTGGAAATCCCTGAGCTGATTCAATTAGACATGAGAGGGGTAGGCACGGCCGTCTAATTCAGCTCACTAACACACACACAGCACATGTGGAGCAGGTCTTTAAATCAGGCTAAAAAAAGGCAGAAAGATGATGGAGAGAAAGATGGACCGAGTGAGAGGAGTGATGAAACACAGCAGCAACAGCAATGGACACAGTAACCCAATAGCCCATATATTTACAGAGCCACTTTGAAATTCCAGGCCTGGCGAGTCACTTTGCTGTTTTTAGTGCTGTAGTGGGCGAGCAGAGAATTCAGAGCTGTTGGTCAGTGTGTCAGGCTGTCGGGTTATTTCTGCTGCCAGTGGAGGGGTCAAGGGCACACTCACCTCTTTAATGTTTAAAGGGGAGCAGAGAAAACAAAGGCCTGAAAAAACAGCAGATGTTTTCTGCTTCAATAACTGACACATGCTTGGATGTATTAAGGTCTGAAGGGAAAAACAAGTTGTGAAGAGAGCGACTGTTCTTATTCAACAAAACTTTGACATGACTTATCAAACAACAAAGTCTGCACAGATTCAATGGACTATCCTGCAAATTGCCCAGTACTTTCTCATTGATCAAATGATACTCTTTAGAGATCAGCATCTAAAGTCAGGAAAGACTTTCTTCAGATACCCGAAACTGTCTGTTTCATGGAACTCTTCACTAATGAAAGGTCTGTTTTCATCTTTGTTTCTAGGTACCCTGTAGCCTGTTTCACATTAAACCCAAGCTTCTTTTACAGCTGTGTTATCTTTTATCACTTTCAGCATGGAGTTCGGTCAGTTTATGTTACCCTGCAGGTATGTTTCCACGATTCAGCTTCCCTTTTTTTTTCCTTTTACAGTTTGTTTTTAAAAAATGGTTTGTTTGTTTTTTTTTTTTTGGTTAGCTTTGGGGAAAATGAACTTCAGGGTTTTCCATCTGTTTCTTGGGGATAAGTCCTGCTTTGTGCCCATTCAACCATCTTCCTCAAACTCAACTTAAAAGAGCATTTTATGGTGTTAAACCTTTTATTGGTGAACTAAAATTCTACCATCAATAAAATCTGATGTTTACCAAATTTTCCCCTTGGGATTAATAAAGTATTTTTGATTCTGAAACGATGAAAAACCAGCTTGTAGTACCTTGTTTTCATGGGAAGGAGAACATTTTTCTCCTGATGTGATCATGTAAGCTTTTCCCAATGTTTTTCCACTGTTTTTCTCCCTAATGTAAGGCCTGGTGGTTGTGTCTGTCTCTAGAGTTAAAACGGTCACCTCACATGGTCCCATGTGATTTCTCACTGGTTTTTCTCGAGGCCTTAACAGTTGCTTTGGAACATACTGTCAAATAAAACAAAACCGGCTGTAGTTCAAGTTCATTTACAGCCCTGAGGTAATCACGGGTTCTTCCTCAGGATTCAAAGTCAGGTTTAAAACATCACAACAAACACTGGGGAACTTAACTGGTGTTTTTTGTTTTTTTTTCTCAGGGCAATTTTAGCTCATCACTCAAATTGGAAAGCAATCACTCAGTACAAACCTCTGCTGCAGTCATGGCTGTCATTTAAGCCCTGTACGGTATACTCAAATGGTTAGGAGTCAGATCCCTCTCTGCACTTCTTATCCCTTTGAAATCCCCTCTGATGCCCTAATGATTGCCTACACTGCCATGGTGAAAGCCTGAAATGGAGAAACTGCACCGTGATACCAACTTGGTAAATTCCATTGCTGTGAAGTATCATAGTATATCTTGGAAACGGGCTTTTGGAAGATATTTGGTGCTGTGAAGAAATGGAAACCTACCCAGAGAAGATTGGGAGGTGCTGGAACTAAAAGCATTTTCCCATTGCATAGATTAGCGATAGAAGAGGGAGGTCCCTTCCTGCACAGATCCAACACAGAGCGTCATCGTGTCTTGAATGGTTTTTTCGTCTTACCTTCTGCTGAGAGCCCTTGTACATTCACTCCTCTGGCATCCAGGAAGCTAAGGCAGGCGTCCACATTCTCGATCTGTGAAGGAGGCGGCAGACGGTCAGTAACAAAGCACAGACACAGCAAGAATGTGACAATACTTAAAATTCAATGAGCCCAAATGTCTTGGGTTAGGGGGCTGGAGGAAGAGGAACGTCAGCATTATCACCCATAAAGCACATCATTGTGTGGCTATTACGTGGCCCCCGCTCGACCCTGCCACCCAAATGCATGACTACAGTGTGATTTCACGTCCACAGTGTCGTGTTGTCACACACACACACATACACACACACGCTGTTAAACATATGGCTGCATACTGTAGCAGCACAATGAACTCACATCCTCACAGACAGAAATAAACAGACAATGAAAAGAATGCACATGTTTTCACATAAAGACTGGTCATGTGTCAGTGTTGTCCACTTGAGGCGTTTCACAGCATGGCCACCAACCATCACCTCTGCAAACGAGTGTCAGTTTCAAAAAGGCCCACTGAGGCTGCAGTTCTGAGGGGGGGGGGGGGTGTCTTTGCTAACGGGCTGCTTCATTAGCATTAGGGCCAACCGCCAACTCCCCTCAGGAGGTCTGCTATGATGAGGTCAAAGGTGGGAGCGCTTCGTTTCAGCGCAGCGTGCCAAGGCCACTCAAAGGGCAGACTGGGCAACTCAGGCTGACGTCCAGCGGGCGATGATGATTCATGAGCTATGACTCCTCTCTCTCTATCTCTCTCTCTCTTCTTCTCTCAGTCTCACTACATGTCTTTCCTTGCCAGAGAAGGACTTAAAATGAAGATAACAAGTCACACAAACCATTAAGACACTCTCTAATGCTTTTCTTGCTGTGACTGAGCTGAACTTTATTGCCCTCCATGGCTAAGTAATGAGCATTTAATTGGCAGTTTATTCTTTATTTAGGATCAGAGCCCGTCATAATGTACGAAACAAAAGAAACTCTATATTCTCCAGTGTCTCCTCAGTATCTTGTATTCATAACAAGCTTCAACATAACAGCCTTTGTAATTGAGGCAGCATATTTTTTTGCACCCTTCTTAAACTTTCTTAAATATCAGTTTGTCTTTAAGGCAATCAATTTGGTATGGTTTTCTCAAAGCAAGTGCCATGATGTGTTATCAAGTGTTCCAGTAAATGTCTATATAAAGTAAATATCAAGCGGCAACCTCTGGTCTGAAAAGTCTGCAGTTCACTGAGTGTCCGCTTGAGGCTGGCTCCAGAAGTACCTGAAGTCACAAAACACACCAAGCCAAAAAAAAAGCTGTTTCCACAGCAGAAATAAACATGTTTACAGCCTGGTACAAAAAAAATGTCTCCAAGCTGAATCACTAATTCGGCTAACAGCACACACTGTACAAAAGGTGAACTTTTTTCTAACTCTGCAGTTTAGAAGAAATTAAGATTGCAAGTTCACCCAATGAGAGACACAGCTTAGTTCACTTGACTGACAGGTGCCTTATGGCTGTTAGAGTGGAGACTCCAAGGTTGGCTTGTGCTTTCTGCACAAATGTGACGCACAAGTTCCACATGAGAGAATGCAAGTGGCTTTTATGCTTTTTCACATTCCATGCCGAGTTTATTCCCGAGCTGCAGGGGGCGTTGTATCGCAAACGTCTGTCTACCACAGAACTAAACTAAACTTAAGCAGAAGAATTTGTTTACACTGTTAACAATATTTTTTTCACCAATTTTTCTTCTCTTTCCAGCTTGGCTGCATTTTCACACCAGGAGCTGTTCATCTCATGGTTGTCATGGTGATCTCCTTGTGGTGAATCATATAAATACCAGTATTTTTGGTACTCTGTACATTAGAAGATACTGTTCGTCTGAGCGTCCCTGCGTGGAAGTTGGACATTTTTTTGAGGAATGCTACGTGGAATTTTACACTTGAAAAGGACCCTGTGAAGGGGCGAGGCTGCTAAAATGATGTCATGCCATCCGCTTGAAGCTGCGCAGACCATACAAATGACCATGACCATGTCAAGCATAAACCAAGCTTAACTCTTTAGTCCTCAGAGAGCAGAGAAGCAGCCACATACCACAACAAACATGAAATCCTGTTTATTTCCCTTTTGCTCTTTTAGCTCGCAAAGCCCCGGCACCAGAGTTTCTCCATCACATCCTTCCTTATTGTTTAACTTTAAGTGTATTACATTTAAGTGTATTACATTTTCCCTGACAACACACGACCTTTCCATCCTCATCCTTCAGCCTCAGAGCAGCTGCACTCTTGATGAAGCACTTTGCTCAAGGACACCTTCCGCTTTGTGAGGAAGAGCACCTCCCTCCTGTTGTCACTTTCTCTCCGCAGACTGATGTGTTTACACGGGTTGTATCAACAGGGAGCCCTCTGGGACAAGAAGTGGCACACGCACGGAGCTTCTCCATCTGCCCGGCACGGCTCACAAACTCCCACTCACTGACACCACACACACATCCCCACAGCAGGCATCAAAACCCTTCACATGTGGGTTTCAACATGCTGCACACAGAGTCGGACACATGTGTGCCCTGGTGCAAGCTTGTTTGATTCTCCCACACAGTTGTTAGAAGTTTCTGTGGAAAGACACGTGTTAAGCAGAATTTGTGAATGCTCATTAGAGTGCTAGAGGAGAGATAGGGGCTGCAGCTCGTCTCCTAACAGCCTGTAGGCACCAGAATAAGATGTAAGCAGCAATACTTGTATGATGGTTTTCATTTCACTCAAATAATCAGAGTTTCAGAGAAACACTTTGGAGGCTCTTTGTAGGGTTTTGCATTGGTTTTCACCTTGAGTGTGTGTGTGTGTGTGTGTGTGTGTGTGTGTGTTTGTGTGTGTGTAACATCATTAACACACTCTAAATCTCCTCAGTTTTCTCCTCTTTTCTTCAGTATTTGGCGATGAAACCTGCACATCCTTTCTCTGCGCTCTCATTCCAACTGGAGGTTAGCAGACGGAGCCGCTGTTTGTTTTTACACGGCCTTAACTCTAAAATGATGTAAACAAGAGGAATAATGATTAAAGGCGTTGATGACGGCTTGTGCATTAATGTTCCACGCGGTCCTGGCAATGTTTAACTACTCGTTTGGTGGGCGGTTAGGGCTTTGCGGCATCCTGTAACAGCTTCTCGAGAAACCGAAGTCATTTATATTTCCAACGCGGGCTGGCATCAGACAGATCCGCACAGGCCATTAAAAGCCATTTGGAAAAAGGGCATTTTGATGAGGCACTCTTCACCCGATCATGAAGTGCTTAAGAGCAGGGAAAAAAGAGCGCGCTGCGAGGATTGACACAAGGGCACATGTGCTACATGCACTGCGGGAAGGAAACTTGCCTCTAAGCCTTGAAGTATAATGAAGGGGAGCTGTTAAGTTTCTGTGATAATCAGTTGCAGTGACTTTATTTTGTTTATAGAGCCACACAGAAAATTATAAGATCAGATTAAAACCGGCAGCAGAGCACATCAGAGGAAAGCTTGTACCACGGCTGGGTGACACGAGGATTTCAGAGCTCAAAACCACATTCCCTGCTCCAACCGGTCCTCAAATATCATCATCTCCAAAATCACTGACATATGAATATTAGAACTTTAGAAAAAGAGATGGATATGGAAGAGGAGAAGATGGCTGAGTTCTTGCTTTTTTTTAACGGGTGAAAAGTTTAATTACTGTTTAGCAGCATTAGCTTCAGTTTGTAATCCACTGTGACTGCCATTTTTTTCCCATTGTACTAGTCTTATTTATTTGTCTTAATATTTCAATCTATCTGCTACAGCTGTATTTGAGCTGTGGAAAGTTTGTGCCAATGCCAACCAATGATTCTATGCTATGACACACACTGAAAGTATTCAACAGGTGAAAATTCAGGTGGATCTAGCAGAGGATGATTTGGAATTAACGCTATAATGATCAGGAATGAGATATCTGAATCTTGATGTGAAAATGTGCTTCATAAACATAGAGTATCCAAAAACACATGAGAGGACACAACTCTGGTTTAAAATATGAAATGATGCACAGGAGGCAAAATTTGGCGCAGCAGAAATGTTCCGAATGCAACATAAGTAATAACTTGGCTGAAAAACTTGTTTGCAGGTCAAAACTGTCTTAAAAACGTTGTGAAATACAATCAAGTTAAGGTCCACATCCTGATTCTGCCATAGAAATGTCTCTCTGAAAGCTAAATAAAGCACTTAAGTGTATAAATCAAGCAATTACTTGCACCGACTTTGGTGTTTGGGTCAGATTCTATAAAAATTAGTTAAATGTTGAGTTGATTCCAGCTGCAGTGGTTGACAGCCTAGCATCTGTGTAGGCAGACAGAGGGGCCGGGATCACTCCGTGGGTAATACACTTGCTGTTGACAAGTACCTCATACAAAATTCCATTACTTCCAGAGCCAGCCTCAAACAGACACCCGACAAACTGCAGTTTTTAGCCCTCCAGCATTGTCTTATATTTTCTGACCGGAGGTTGCCACTTGGGGCAAAGTCAGCTGACTGACAAGTTGCAGCTGCAAAAGAAAGTGAGATTTAGCTATGGCGGGCACCATTCACAGGTGTCATAACACCTCTCAAAATTGTATGGCTAATGTTGCTGAGACTGCGTCCATGTTTTGCACGGTCTGTTTTTATTTTTTCTTTGCTATCAACCAGACAATGATGATGTATACTGGCTTTTGCGATGGTCCCCAATGGTTTTCATAGGTTACATATCATAGTTCTCCATGTAAAAACAGGACCATGTTCAACTCTGAGTGCACCTGATATGTTCTCTTGGTAGATTGCTACGAAATAGTTGTCTTCCAGCTTTCATGTCCTCGTATAAACGTTCGGCTTTGTAAAACCTACATAAGTTGCTTATGTGGCTAAATTTTCTTCTACTCTTGGGAAAAGTGTGCAGTGGCAGATTTGGCCATTCCAGCACTATTAAGTGTCTGATATGTGATGACTAGAATTGGAAAGTGTTATCCATTAGATGCAACTGTCAGAAACAAATGGGTCGACACCTTAATTACCACACAAAAAAAAACAACCTCCTTCTAGACAGTACTGGAAAACGAGGCGTTAGCACTTTACAGCAATGAGCGCAGCTGGATAATTGAAGGGTTTTAGCCCAAAATGTTACATATCCACTGGAAAATCCATGCCACCTAAATCCCCCAGTCTGTATCACAGACACACAGATGACTCAAGCTTCACAAACAGAGCTGTGCGATGACTCAGTTGACTTTTAGTTTTTCTTTCCAATCTGTCTTGCAATCAAGCCAGTGATTCTTCTCTGAATGCTGTCAGCGTTGATTCAGTTATTCTGCATGGAAACAAACACTGTGCTCAAATCTGGTTGTGCTGGTTTGAATCATCATTGGGGTCAAGGAGGGTCATTGGAGGCTCTGGGTAATTTGTGCCTCTTAAGGACACCAAATCAAGCACAGAGCTGATTGGCTTTTGTAGCATGGCTTCAGAATTTTTCTTTGCTTAAGTCAGAAATCAAAGTGAAGTGATGAGTCATAGAGAGGCAAACAAATCAAAATCCTTCACTTAAGAACTGCCGTGTCATCATTTAAAGCTTTTATCCAGGTGATCAAAATAATATGAGGTAAAGCGTACAAATATTTGTTTGGCCTTAGACATCTCTGCATCAAAGACGGCTTTCTTCTTCCATTTAGCATGAAAGGCAGAATATTCAGGAGATGAATCCACACTTAGACACGCTAATAGTTCCTCCTGGCACTTGAAAACTAATGAGGCAAAACTCTTCACTCACGCTGAGGCGACACATAACTTAGGATGCCTTTTTACAGCCAATATAAACTTTGTTAATCATTTCTGTTGAGCTGAGCGGCTCTGAAAGACAAATATTTACTTGCTGAGTAGCCAAATGTCTGTGCTTGTTGCACTGAGTTGTTGCCCAGAGGTGGAAAGGAAAGTCTGCAACTGTTTGTGTGTTTTATGAGAATGAAAAGCAAAGACTGAAGGACTTGGCGGCTCCGACTTCTTCGTCACACTTGAGATCCTTTTACCGAACCCACTGCTCTTCTAGTTGTCCGTCATTTCTTTGTCAACTCTTCCCTTCAGACTGACACTTGTGTATCCACCAGTCTCGCCCCGATCACTCCACCGATTCCTCTCTCACCCTGCCATATCACTCGCAGTGAGTGCAGAGCGGACAGCCGCTGTCAGACCATGGATCAGAAAGGATGGAGCTGGAGAGCAGCTGATGGGCAGCTGATGGGCAGAGGGGAGGCCGGGTTAAGGCATCCTTTCTCATAATCCAAGGATCATCATTCATCATGTCAGAATCCAAAGTAAAGAAATGTTCTCGTATGTAGAACTGGCTGGAAAAGTGTTTCATGAAATATTTATCAGGTTTGGCAGGGCCAGTACTCCCTTTGCCCTGCATGGCAGGAATAACTCGTAGTTGACAGCTGAATAAAGGCTCTCCTAAAATCTGTCATTAAGTAGCGAACAAAGATTTATAGAAACCACATCAGTGTTACTCTCAAGCTGAATCTCACATGTACATCATTTATCCATCAAACCCAAGCTTGCAGAACCTGTTTGCATGCCATTTTTTCCTTCCAGGTACAGATATTTGAACATGTATGACAACCTGATAATGAATACTGATCCAAGCCTGGTCAAAGGCATGAGTCAGTCACTCATTCGGGTCAAATTTAGACCCCGTTTATACGACAACGCTTCACAGTGTTTCACTCGAAAACGCAAAAAACGCGGGGAAAAAAATCTGCGTTTAAACGGAAGCTGAAGTATGCATACATGGCCAGTAGATGGCCATATAACTGTTGGGTGTTTTGGTAGTCTACCGCCAAAGAAGAGGCGGTCTGATCGTATTGTGGATATATGAAATATGTTTTATCTGAGTGCAGAGTAGAGCAACAGATGAAAGTTTTGTTGAAAGGCAGTCAGCAGAATTAGCAGCACGAGCACAACTCGATAAGTCCGCCATGGAACCGTTGTTGTTGTCTAGTTCGCAAAAGTTCCAAAAACGAAAGTGCAATGCGCACGCGCAAAACGGAGCATGACGTCAGCGACACTGAAAACACTGGCTTGCCGTTTATAACGGAGGCTACGTTGTCGTATACACGGGGCCTTAGAGTCTAAAGTACGAAGTTGCTGACATTCAGAAAACTTCCAGTCTCGTTCTGTAAAGGCACCACATTTATTTCATTTGCTACTGTCATATTATAACTCACCTGCAATCATTTCATCTTTGGGCTTTCGAAAATGTTTTTCTAGATTCTAGTTTTCATCAGCAGCTTTGTGAAATATATTGACGCTGAGCAGGGAACATTCTGGAGTTGTGTAGAAGAAAATATATCTTTCGAGACAGGCAGATTTTATCGAGCCTCGTAAATCAGAATCTGTGCGTAAGCTCAGCTGGCAGACACTTTCACCGGTGGAGTTTCAAGTTTTTGCATCTGTATTAATTTAATGTGGAGGTATAGAATAGTCTAAATGTTATGAAACTGCACAGCTTATAAGAAGTTCTTACAGGAGGACGTAGAAAGAAGTGATTTAAGTCGAGTAGCCGAGGCTTTGGAGACAAAACAAGGTTCTGAATTATATTCCGCTTTGTATTTATATAAAACAGTAAAACAATGACTTTCTATGGGGATGTAATGGCTGTGACCTTCTTCCCTCTTCAAAAACACTCCAGTTCCAGCTCAGTCAGCAGACAGACACACACAAAATGAAGAGTCAATAGACTCAACACGGCAACACAAGCTTATATCCACGGTTATCTTGATTTTTTATGGTGCTTTGGTTTCATCTGTTTACAGCATCAAATAACTTGGAGGGCCTCCATGTGGCTCTGCACATCTGCTGCACAGACTGTGTGTGTGTATGCATGTGAGAGAGGAGAGAGAGAGAGAGAGAGAGAGAGAGAGAGAGAGAGAGAGAGAAAAAAGAGGGAGAGTGAAACAAAGATGTTCCATGGATGACAAAGACTAAGGAGTCACCTCATTCATGTCTGGTTAATCTCTTTAAATCCTGTTTCACTGTTTGTGCCAGATCTCATTATCGCCTCTGCTGATGAAGCTGTGAAACGAAATGACATGATGCAAGATTTCCTTTTTCTAGTAACAATGTGTCTCTTCTCTGTCTTTTGCCTTTTTGTTCTCAATGCTATTTCCTGTATTTTTAAACACAACTGAATTTTTGTTTAACTAAATCAGTAAAAAAAAAAAATCAGAAATGGATTTTTAATTAAAGCGATACAGCAGCAGTTCAGTTATTCACTCATTCTGACTTTATTTCTAAAGTAATGTAAATAAGATCTTACATTTCCCATAACCACAGACAGTCACTTCTATAGAAAATACTAGTTTTTCTTATCTTTGCATCCAATCTTTGGTAACTCCAATGACTTTATCACCCAGATGGACCACTCACTGTGAAGCTTGAGAGGTTATTTGTCAGTTTCACAGGCTGAAAAATCCAAATGAGATTTGAACCTGTGTCACAAAGAGAGACTGTAATCCTAAACCTAACCCTAGTTTAAATAGACTTTGAGGAAACAAGTTACCCATGCAGAAGCTCCTGGTGCTAAAAAAAAATAAAACAATGCAGAGGTGCAAAAAACTGCAGTTCCTGATTTTTCACCAGAGACTTGTCATGTCATGTCATGTCATGTCATGTCATGTCATGTCATGTCATCTTATCTTATCTCATCTCATCTCATCTCATCTCATCTCATCTCATCTCATCTTATCTTACAAGTATAAAAATCTCTGTTGGGTCTCAACACCCAGCTTTAAGGTGGGTCATTTATTTTTCATCTGTTTTAATTACACTAAGGCAAAAAGCAGAGTGTAAGTAAACATAAAGAGGGCCTGACAGGTGGAGGCTTTGTAGCCGTATTTGGTCAACTGTGAGTTAAGCCTGGTTTATGTTCCTGGAATGACGCTACTTCTTAGCAGCAGCATGTGATGCTCTTTCTCAACACATACGTGGTGTCAGAGTCATCTGTATGGTCGTCATTTCACCTGATTCTAGTCCTGCTATGTTTCTGCTTGCTTTCACAGTGATTTTATTAATCATATTATTTTAAAAAAGAGCTGATAAATGTTGCTGTTTATCAAACAAAATCTGTTACAAGGAAGGATGGAGAGGAGAGGAGACCTCAGTGGAGATGAGATATACGGTCAATGAACGGCTGATGTGCTGCAGATTTGGACATGTAGTAAATATAGGAAACATGTCGACGCCTAGCGGACCAATCATAGAGCTTGTGGTTGTTTCAGTGCGTAGTTACATTTTGGAGGAGTTGCAGACGTATAAGCCTGGCTTTAGTCGGAACCAGTATTTACAATACGGTGGCCAGAGTGAATCTCTAGAAACTGACGGGTGACTTCACAGAAACTACACCCATGTTTTTATACAGTCTGTGGATTAAACCTGTTCATCATGGATCCATATTTGTAAAACATAATCAGATATGCCTGAGTTTCACTGCAGCCACACTATTGGGAGCTGTTTTCACAGATTTTCATTCTTTGTGAGGAGTAAACAAATGAGCAGAAAGGCTCATCTAAATAAATAAATAAATAAATAGATAAATAAAACTGAGCTGAAAAAGAAAACGTGAAACTGTGAAAAGCTGGATAACCTGAAGTCTCAAACACAAAGATTCAGCCAGAAAACTCATCTTGTTTAACCTTGTCTCATTTAAATACTGTTAATATGTAACAACAGCTGAAAGAGAGCATGGAGGCGTTATTATTAATCTTCATTTCAGAGTGCTTAAAAAGCAAGGAGCAGAGGCGGGAAAAGGAGCACGCGCTCCTTGATGTCTTTTCAGCTTGCATGGTCTCTGTCACGTACACACTGTTCTCAGCCCCGTTATGAGCGAGAAAACATTACCAGTAAGATGGGTAGCGTTACTGTTGACAGGCGACAAAGTCAGAGCTGTCAGTTCGGTCTGAGGCCTTTCCTCCTGAAAGGGTCGGAGAGGTTAAGCTGCTGACTCTTCAGACGTCTGTTTGCATAACCTGCTGACCAGCTATGATGCAAGGTGAGAAATACCTCCACACAGCCGTGCGGCTTAGTTTTACTTCTCTGGATTCCTGCTCACCCTGCTTCTATTTAGCACAGCTACCTGCTTACTATACATTATCCTTATAACATTTTGCATCATCGAAAACAATTTTATCGCACCCTGTATAACTCGTTCATGTTTCTAGATTATTTTTACTCAACTTTTACAACCTGCAGGGTGGTGATGTCAGTGGAAGATCCCCCAGGAAAAAGATAAGATATAAAAGAAAAGGCTCAGTGTGTATGAAAGGCTTCTTCTTTCATAACTCACTTGGCTGAAACCGCTGTGAGCCCCGTTAAAAATCAGAGAAAATCAGAGCGTTCTGTTCCTGGTCTAAATGTGTCAGTTCCCTGTCTGATACTGTTAGCCGACAGCGTCCGCAAAGTGACTTTTGATGAACTGTTGATGCAGTCACTGTGCATTCCTGTAAGGTTTTGTTCGCTTTTCTTCTTTCTTGCAGCACAGTGCTGCTCCTCGTCCCTTAGCCTCTTTGTGCAGATTTTACAGCATATTTCCCCGGTGTTAAATGTCACATGACATTTTCTCTGCAGTCAGTTAGTGATAAGTCAGTTGCAGCAGGTATAAAAAGCTGCGTCTTTCTAGATTTTGCACCTCATCTGTAAAAAAAAAACAGGCAGATGCTAAAAAAAAAGGATACAATCTAACATTTAGAATCTTCAGATGTTAATAACCCACCCCAACTCAACTTGTATAGATGCAGCCATAAAACTGCATGCATGTTGTGCATGAGAAAGATGAAACCATGCAAATCAGTGACTTTCGCAGGCAAACTTTTAAATTCTGATATTAAAAAGTTTCATTTCCAGAAGTGAAGCAAACATTAAATGATGCTGCAACAGCATTAACAAGAATTGTGTATGGACCTTTTTGTCCAATCAGGTTTAATTGGCTCCTGTTTTCGGAGAATATGATTAAAACTTTAAAAACAGCACATTAGGTAAGCAGCTTTATTCCAAGGGAAGTGACTTCGTGATGCTGGGTTGAAAAACCAGCAGTCTGCTTCTGCTTACTGCTCACTGTCCCTCAGCTGTTCGGGCAAAACTGCATTTTAGGATGTAAGTGTCAAAAAATAAAAACCAATCCAGTCTCCTGAACTCTGACTCATTAAACATAGAATATGTGTGTTGTTTTCACCTCTCAGGTCAATGCAAAGTACAGGACAAGCTTCTCTTTGTGCAGGAAGTCAGGAATGAGAGGAAGAATGGGAGGCTAAAAAGGCCATCAAGGTGGCCTGGTTTGATGCGTGTGTGGCAGCTATAGATTAAAATAATACAAGAGAATGTTTAGATTTGTCAAGACAGCTGGCATGTCACAGTCAAACAAACTGAGCTGGATCAAAGGAAACTGGACCTCCACTCTGCCCCTATTTCACAAGCCAGCTCTCAGCTCCCTTAACAGAACATCTGCCGACGTCGTTCAGTTATAATGAGTGATTAAAAGCTTCCAATTGGGCTACAAGTGAGCCCATAACAAGCCCCTGGGTGCTACAATCATGCTGCTGGAATCAAGAACGTATGAGAGGGTCAACCTGTGCACCAGAACACACACACAGTGTCGTGCAATAAAACCCGACTGGCGCCTGGAGAGGGACGAAGAAAAAGGACCCTGAAGAGGATTCACAAGCGTCAGGGGGCAGAGGCAGTGATGTTCACACAGTGTCGGGACAGGGAGGGTTTTTGGCTCAACAGCTGCTCGGACACTTATGTAGACATACATTAAAAACCGGACCACACTCCAAGTCTTTGTTATATTCGTGCATTTAACATGCACCCCTTTCAACATCCAATGTGAAATAGTGAAATTCTTTGCGATGTGTCTACAGCTGCATCCATGTTTATCTTTTCTGGGAGCACCATTGTTTGCAGTCACTTAATGCTAACTAAACTGTGTCTTGTGGATAATATGAATCTACCTAATGACAGACACTGAATCTCCATTTGCTTTGCAAAATTAACATATTCTAAAATTTGTTGAAAACTTTTTTCTTTCACTGAAAAGGACCAAGGTGTCCTTTTTTTACCTGCAATATATTTATTTCTTAAGGTATTCAAACCTGAGGTTCCTGGTTTAACGCCCATCTCTCTACCATCAAAACATCCAGACTGTGAACAAGAAGATTGAATGAACCGTACCGCTGTGTGGCTTAAGTTTCAGAAATGTTAATAAACCATCTGGCTCGGCCCTCTAATGGCCACTCACAGCAAAGTGTTGGACATGCACTGTAACACTGGGGATGTTTCAGAGTTCCCATCATCCATTTGTTGGTGTATTTCCAGACCAACTCACTCTCATTATAGGTAAGTTGCCTGACAGCCAAGTCTGTATAGTTAGATTAACAACCTAAGGAAAAGTGTCACATAGATGCCAGACGGTTTCATGTTTCAGGAAGTCCAGGGATTTAAATTAGGAATACGATCAATTAAAGGCAGAGATTAATAGCAGGCTGTGAGGATGATGAATCATCAGCCCGGTGAAGATGATACGAGTGATACGAGTGGCTCGTGCCGTTTGTCCCCTTGTCAGAGCAGGCTGCCAACAGATGGGACCCAGATGACACTGCAAGGCTTTTATGGTCTCAAAGAAACCCTACACTCAATTAGGCCTCAAAGGCAGCGCATAGAGTCCAGACCTGCTTCTGAGGCTAAAATACTAAAAAGAGACGTTTCCACTGGGGGTGGGCACACCACGTTTGATTCATTGTTCTGTTGCGTCAAGTTCAAATAAGAGAGCAGTGCATCAAGGTATGTTGGCTGTACTTTACTGACCTCATAGCTCATCATATACATTCACACCAAACACTCGACCCTGACACCTTGATTTTCTCATCTTCTAACCACTCCAAACACTTCTGCGCTACATTCACCTTTTCACACTGAAAGCTCTTCTGAAATGGACTGAGGCAAAGTGGAAAACTGTTCTGTGGTCAGGTGAGCAAAAATGTGAAATTCTTTTCATTAATCATGGACACTATGTCCCCTGGACTCGAGGAAAGTGGGACAACCGGGCCTGCTATCAGCTTACAGTTCAAAAGCCAGCATCCCTGATGGTATGGTGGTGCATTAGTGGCTATAACTGTACTGTTGCACTGTGTGTGCAGTGAGTTTAAGCTTTACGTACGTTTTTTTGGTGTGGCTGAAGAAGGTGTATCACATGACCTGCATTTGGACAGGGCATTGGCCACGTGGCTGATATTGTATTTAAGCAAGCGGAGTCTGGTTGTGTCAGTTCGTCTTTCTGTGCCCTTGGAAGCTTCGTGACTACGATGAGTTTGTTTGAGCATTATTTAATCTATAATTTTTGGTAGGTGTCTGTGTTTTAGAAAAAAATGTAAGACTGATTACATCCTTTGTTTTATAGTTTCACTCTTTCTAGTGCATTAAACCTGTGGACAAGCAACAACATCTTCAGAGTCTTGATGTCAGGAAGAGTTAAGCTGTCTGTCAAGATATATACAGCACAGAACAATGACACTGCAGCTTACACATCTGGAAAGGCTCCAGTAATACAGACGGGTAAATACAAGTTTAGAACAGCAGATTCTGCCATCTAGACAACGTCTTTATTTCATATTCCAGCATGAAGACCATGCTAAACCACTTTCTCCATTACATCAGCATGACTTAGTAATAGAAGAGTCTGACTTCTAAACTGACCACTCTGCAGTCCAGACCTCTCACAATTGAAAACATTTAGCACACAAATCTGACAAAGAAGACCCATGTCTGGGGCAGCATCTGGTCGAAAAATTCAAAAATGGCTTGGGTCTGAAATGCTAATTTCACTATCGGCACACACTGTACAGTGAGTAAATTTTTTTCAAACACAGTGGTTTAGACAATATTAGGATTACGAGTTTGTCCAATCAGAGACTCAGCTCAGTTCATGTGACTGACTGGCGCCCTATAGCTGTTAGAACGGAAGCTCAAAGTCTGCGTCATATCCGAGATGGCCCTGTCCAATGATCAGCTTCATTTGACTGTATCAGGAACAGATGGGTGATGTCGTGGAGACTACGTCCATATTTTAAACAGTATATGTTAGCAGCTAGAATTTCTCAAGAATGGGACCACATCCTCCCAAAACTTCACCAACTGGTCTACCCAGCCCCCAGGCCTTTATTGGGACTGACATTTAAAAAAAAAAAAAAAAAAAAAGAAAAAAAAAAGGGGGGGGGGGGGTAGGGGGGGGTACACAGAATTAAACATGGCTTTTTCCCAACTTTTTTGAGATGTGTTGCTGCCAAAATTACATTTTTTCCTCTCTCAAAGTGTTGTTTATAATTTGAACAGTTAATATTTTGTCTGCAAATAACTGTATTCTGTCTTCATTTACATTTAACACAACAATGTATCAACTTTTTTTTGGTGTTGGGGTTGTAAAACACTGGTACCACATAAAATGTGACGTTTTCCTGTTTATTATGTGTAGAAAATACCAGAGTGAGTCCATTCCCCATCGCAACGGAACACAAACTGATTAACGTCTAAATATGCAGTCCAGACGATTTGTCAAACTGCATCATAACTTCATACAAACTCAGCCTGGCTTTAAATCAGCAGCTAGAGGAATTACAGAGTCAAATCAAACTGGATTGGTGGAGAGCCAAGGCTGCAAAAAGCCCATCTAAATATGAACCATGGCACATTTCAAAATCCAATACCACAAATGAAAAGCTGTAACAAAGCGTTGACTTTAAAGTGGCTGGATGCTTCTCCCAGAACCTGTGCAGCCGTCTGCTGACAGATGTTGCATCTGTGCATCCATGTAGGATTTTGGTGAGTATTTGTTTCTTTTCTCTGAAACCCTTTGCTGAGGCCGCTAGAAGCAAAATGCATACACACACACACGCCCAGGGAGTGAAACTGCACAGTCATCTGTATTGCAGGGAAGCGCTCTGCGGTTTGCTAATGATGTCTGTCTATAATGAGGAGGATTAGCGTTGCGAGGCAGTAATATTTTCTGCTGAATGAGCCTCTTCTGCTGTCCCCTGCCTGCCGTGCCTGTCTTTTAGCACAAGCCTTCAGAGAAATGAAGAAAAAAAAACTTTCACTTCATTCATGAACCTTAACGAATCCTTAAGATAGGTGGGCAATTACTTGAAAAATGCACAGTCAGAGGGCGTATTGTTTCACATGGCAAACGGATTGCAGAGAGTGCCATAAGGTGAGGTATCTACCTTTAGTCTGATTTATTATCACAAAACAGTGGGGAAAAAAAGAGTAAAGATTTGTATTCAATCCAGTGGGAAGAAACAAAAAAAGAATCCCCTCGTACCCTGCTCCTGTCACTCCTCATTCTCGTCATCCTCAATGGTGTGCCCCGTGGCTGCAGATGATTCCTTCCGGGACCAAATACGTGGTTGAGAGTACAGTAGACGAAACCCTGCTCCTAAAACTCAGGAACAAATTCCCAGCAATCATCAGTTTCTTTGCCAATAAATTCAACCAAAACCATTCTGTTTCGTAACACACCAGCCGCAGTGTCTGCTGGGAAGAAAAGGCATCTCTGCAAGCAAATGTGGACAAAGCCATTTACATTAATAATGGAGATGTTACACAGGCCTATGAAGCAGGATAGAAACCTGATCTAACTCCCTTCCTTAAAGAAACTGCGGGATATTGAAAAGTCAACAGTAAAGTCTGGCATTAAGTCCAAGTATGCTGCGCTTCTACCTTTAGAAAACCATAAAGAGAGGAAATTTGTCAACGTTAATTGAAGTTGCGTGACCATACATTCATGGGATGTAAATTGGCATCAGGAAAACACAGGCCAAAGCATACCTCAAACATTGTTTCTCATTCTCTATGCTCTCTGCCATCAGAGGTGATACCCTGATACCCTCTGGCCTTATGTTTGTAACGCCAATCGAGGCTCTAAGTCTGAATAATCAAGTAATGAAGACATTTTATTGCTTGGTCTTTAAGAAATCAATCTAAATGGAACCAACGTTGTAGGTGATATTGATTCAAGCAAGGCCGCTCCAAATAGTTGACAAAAAATCAGTTAATGGTCTCATTCGACCACATTTTCAATGGTTTAGTCAAATGGAATAAAGAAAATATTTAACTCCAGCCAGCAGCTGCTCATTCTTTGGCTTCTGTTAGACCTCACGTAGTTTTAATGCACAAGCCTGTCAGTTGGATGTGTATGTGAAGTAGTTTGGAACTGGAGGTAAGTCTTACATTGGTCTTTAGACTGCAGACTTGGGATGCACCTTGTACATCGATGTATCTGCTCTACTATGTTGTCATGTTACAATAACCATAAGAAAGTGGACACATCAGTTAAGACTTAAGTATGGCTAATGTATTAAGACCTGTGTTTTGTCTCTGTTAATGAAATTTATTATCATTTACAGGTATAGACCTGTTAATGCTTGGAAAGCGTCTTGAGATAACGTTTGTTATTAACTGGCACTATATAAATAAAGATTGATTGATTTACTGTGTTGTGCCTTATGGTCCAGAAAAATAAATAAATAAAATAAGAGACTGAAGAAAAAATGTTGCTCTCATTCTGCTCTTCCACTGTTTTTGGCTCGGGTTTGAATTAAAGATAACATTTTTGTTTTATTATATATAACAATTTTTCCAACTCGAGACATTGGAATGATCATCAGACGACTGGGTATTCTTCTTAGATTTTCTTGGACCTGTTAACATCCCAGGATGCCTCGCAGCAATTATTCACTTGTAAGCTGCTAAGAACAAGGCTACAATACACCCACCTGCCCATTAACGAAGCCAAGTCCCAAACTTAGTGAATATACTGTGAAAGTTGGCATGATAGTATTGGATCTGATAGTGATCCCTCAGTGATTTCATTTTTTCAACATCAGAGGTTCCACTTAATTAAAATAAAAAGACTGCTTTTCCTTATAGTTTTTTTTTGGACATATTTGGAGTTTTAACTACATTTACATGCACTTACAAATTCGCAAATTCACAAAATTAAAAGTTTCTCTGTACTGACACACAGGGCCATTTTCTGTTCCACCAAAAACTTGTTGTTTGAAATCATCAGTTGCTCCCAGTGCCACTGAGGTATGTATACAAGAGGGGAAAAAATCCAATTGGAAAAAAAGAAAAGTAAATTCAAAAAAAAAAAAAAACAGCTGCAGGAGCAGATGTCAGTGAAAAGTCACAGCAGATCTTTGTTGGTCAGTCTGTGACTTATCATCCATGCATCTGCCAAGTTTTTTTTTTTTTTTTTTTCTTTTTTTTTGGGATTAGCTCTGCAGGAAACGATCAGACTTAAACTGACTTGTGGTTCTTCACACTGTAAACATGAGGTTAAGGAAAAAAAAGACTGTATAATGTATATAGATTAGCAGTAAAGCTTGCAGATGCTTGTGTAAGACTGGGCTCTGCTCCTCAGCTTCCAACAGCTGCACAGTTGGCCTCCGTCCACTGACTGGACCAGGCATCGACCCATCACTTTGAGAAACAGGCCTGTGAGGACGGGATCACCATTTCAAGTCCCAAAAGGGAGAAATAATCTGTGCAGAGGAAGTAAATCTGACTCGTCTAACCTTTCTCTGACAGCTGCTGCTACTGTGATGTCTCCGGACAAGGCGCTTAAGTTCCAGGTGTGTGGTGGCCAGTGGCAGGTTTCCAGAGTTCACACCTCAGTCTGCCAATAAGACTCAAAAAGTAAAAAGAATAGCTCTAGAGCTAGGACAGGAGAAAAGATGTCTGTAAATAACTTATGTGTAGAATTTATGTCACTGTTCAGACTGTTGGACTAACTGGCCAAACAAAATACTTCTGCACTTGGACGTCCGTAAGTCCAAGTGTCATCAGCTTCATCTCAGAGGGTAGTTGGGTTCATCGGTCTGACCTAGGAAAAGCTGCATTTTTGCACACTTGTGGTCTGATTATTGCTCATGCGGTTTTACAAAACAAGCCAAGAGCTGTAGCAGTAAGTCACATGGCCTGCGAGGTAAATCAATGATTGGACAACTTGGCAACCCTCATCTTACATCATCAGCGCCACATGGAGCCAAGTCATGTTAATCAAACTCTGCTGACCAATAGACACTTATCCTGCAGTTCAGAGTGCTGTGTGTGTTGATTTAAACTCTGGTGTAAAAAAAAAGCTTTCAAAAGAAATATATCTGCATTATTAGTCAAGAGTGACACATTATGGATAAGTTTATGAATAATCATGACCCAAACCATGACAGTAAAGAGATGAATTATACCATCATAGAGATGATAAGGCCAAATCCCAGTGTCTACCCTAAAGCTCCAGACTTGAGCCCTCCAGAATAAGACTCACTATCATCACATCACACATTTCCTGGAGACAGGATTACCCAGGTCAATATCCAAAATGTTAATATACATCTTGATTTAAGGCATAATGACAAGATAGGCTCTCATGTTAATCCTTTCCAAATATCTGACCCTGTAGTTCAACCCTACACTAACAAGTTCACAAGAAACTCTAATGGAGTCCCAAAGGAAAGTGATTAGCTGCACTTTTATGAAAAGAAGAGTAGTTAATATTTCTATTATCTTAGGCCAAAAGGCCAAAATGTTGCAGCACAACCCTGATGAAGGCCACAAGCAACAGTGGTCCACAGTCTTCTTCTGGGAAGATTTAATGTTTGATGTGTGCGCGAACCCTTTAAGAACCTGAACCTCGTAACATCCCTGATCAAAACTAACATGCGCTTGTCAAAACAGCCTGATCATGTACTCAAAATACAGCTCAAACTTCAGTTCAGTGGAGAATGGGATTGATCTGACTTTGGTTGTCATTTTGTTTATTCCCTACAGTGTCTGTATGTGAAACCTTTGCTACTAAATGACATGCAGACACAGAATGCAAACAACTAAACCAGTTCACCTGCACGAGAAATTCCACTTCGTTTTGTTTCCTGAAGGTAGATTTAAACGACATCTAAGTTTATAGTAAAAGCACATGTATGTGTGTGCATATTTACTCATTTTTACACCAGAATCCACATAAAGGTGGACTAAGACGTCCATCTCTGCGTTTAGTGTGTAACTGTATTTCACATCAGGGAAATGCTTAAAATCGATTTGTTACAGAACAAAAACAGCCTCCGTTGTCTGTCTTCTCAACTACGGCATTAGAATTAAATTGCATGAAAAGGATTTATTAGATTATACAGATCAGTTTGTATAAGTCCTGCACCTGTTTGATTTAGTCACTCTGTACTGCTGAAAAATTCTTGTCATAATAATCATGATGCAAATCCTGATCCTTCTTTGCCCAAACACCAGCTCTGCCTGCGAGCTCTATATCTGGTGGATGTTGTGTCTGTGTGTTCGTGTCAGATGTTTCCTTCCTTCTGCACTCACACTAAGCAACTTTGCTTCCTTTAACTTCAATTCCCAAGCTGGCTATACCCTCCGTGGTCAGAGCAGGTGGCGGATCAATGGGCTTAGTGAGTGACAGAGACAAAGACACACACACACAGAGCTTCATGCTTGCAGTTCTGCTTACAGCTCTCCCTTAGTGACCACTGCATCAGTGTTTCTGACCGGCAGCACAATCACTCAGTGGGACAAACACCACAAAGAGGTTTATCGCTCCCTTGTTTTGACACATAGAACTCACACACTGACATTAGAGAGAACCCTGATCCACAAGACTTTGATATTGCTTTCCTTCCTGTTCTTTCACATTGTAAGTGCTTCGGCTTCCTTTGTTTAAGCTTTTTCTCATCATAGAGGACAAAAAAAAACTGATGAAAATTTTTCTGAATGTGTGAAACCGGCTGTAAAATAGATACTACATTGTTTCAGTGATTGCAATCTTTGGAAAATCTCCCAGATTTTCCTCAGATGCATGAAGAAAGGTTTTCAAATCTGTTAACTTCCTGCCAGGAAGCAGAAACATTAAAATTCAAGCACATGCAGAAAATGTAAAAATGGTTTCATAAATGCTAAACTGCTGCACAGGCAGGTATGAATATGCAAAAATCCAGCTTTTACAAAGGGCTCATCACACACACACACACACACATACACACACATACACACACACACAGAGTCAGGACCAAACACGCTCCTCGCCCACACTGTCTTATTAAGAAAGATCGCCGAAGCAGCTAAACTGCTTTAGTCACTTTTAATGGCAGGAGAGTAGATGCCAGGGCAAAAACCAGCACTGTATAAACACTTAGTCAACTCTAGTTAAAGTGAGGGGTGATTATCTCACAGTGACGACAATCAGCGGTTCTACAGCCCATCATCTCATTAAATGGGGAAAAGAGGAAACCACCAACATCGCTCAGACGCATGGCAGCCAGAAGTACAGATGAATGAATGAAGTGTAGCCAGTGAAATATGTTTGGGTCTGAACACTCCTTCACTCCCATCGACTCAACTCTTCAAATATACTGGAGCTGTTTAGTCAGTGACCCCATGCTTCAAAATAAAGATTTGATGAGCTCTCGAGCAATGACGAACACTTTCTGCTTTGGACCAATGGTGTAAAAAGTTGATTTCAACACGGAAGCATAAACCAGTTAAAGGCATTTTTTATGTTTTCACAGGTAACACCTGCTTGTTATATATGACTAGTAAAAGAAGTATTTAGTTTGAAAACATTTACAAATGCAGAGAACAATAAGAGCAAAGAGATGAGCAGCAAAAACTGAAAGCTCCTCGCAGCAGCGTTAAAGTATTTCAAAACATGCAGATGTAAGTAAGGTGCCTGTTTAACATAGAATATAAATATCACCCTGAGAAATATCAGCCAAAAAAAAAGAAAAAAAATCAGCCAAATCCAATTAAGTTTTACTGACTTACAGAGTTTTTACTGAACAAGCGTTAACAAGTATATTAGTGTAAACCTGCAAAAAAATGTGGTCTTATCTTCCTGTTTTTAAAATACTAAAATATAACTATTATGATATTACGTAGTTTTCCTCAGTGAAGTTTACTTCTATCAGATGTTTCAAGTCATGAAATCTTCAGTGTAGCTAAGCAGAAAAAAAATAAAGGTGTTCTAAAGGTGTTTCTAAAAAATTAGCATAAAAATTATAGCATAAAAAAGCTACTTAGACTGGAAAGCACACAAATCTGAATGAGAGACCTGCCCGTGGTGGCTCTCACTCGACTTCCTCTGAATGTTAGCGCTCTCCATCATAATGTACTTTAAATGATAAACAATTTATCTTCTATTCCTGAAAAGCAGAATTTATCAGCTTCTTCTCCTCATGACATAAACCAAAACAGGACATTAACAAAAGCCAAAAGGAATTATACCCGTGTTCTGTTTTCAGCAGCGTTGAACAGGTGATAAAATGAAGCTCATTCAATCAGAGGTTTATAGTATCAACAATAAAACAGAAAATAAAGTGTCTGTAACAGAGCGGTACTTTAATATAATATAATACAATTTTTTTTTTTTACTCAGGAGTTTATTTGGCTGTTTCTCTCTGTTAGCTCCAGTAAATTGATAAAACTCAACGTGAAACTTAATTACAGCCTCATAGTAAAGCAGTCTGAAGTCAACTCTTCTGCATAACAAACATAAATCCTTCCTGTGCAACTGTGCGTGAAAGGACAGATGAAGATGAATATTAATGTCAGGCTGTAACACTCACCATTTGCGACTGGCTCCTGGGGCTGCCATTGATATCCTCTACTTTCTCATTTGCTGTGTGAGAAAAGGAAATGGAGAGTTTTACTGTCTGAACCCAAACATTTCCTCATCCAGTCACTTCTCAGTTCAGGTGCAGAAATCCAGCAGAGAAACCTCCAGTGTCTGAGGTGAACTCAGTAGAGTAGAGTAGAGAGTGTGTGTGTGTGTGTGTGTGTGTGTGTGTGTGTGTGTGTGTGTGTGTGTGTGTGCGTATACATGCACGCGCAAACGCATGCATGTGTGTATGTAGTCTGTGTTGTGTGTTGAGGTGCAGAGCGATGCAGGAAAGGTCTGGAAAGCAAAGCTGCCTAATTCGTCAGCTGCCGCCAGAGAATTACTGACAGGCCGGCTTGGCCTCATTGTCTGTTGGGGCGGGCAGGGAGGGTAAAGTTTCAATAGGAGAGAGAGAGAGGGAGAGAGAGAGAGAGAGAAGAAGAAGAAGAAGAAGAAGAAGAAGAAGAAGAAGAAGAAGAAGAAGAAGAAGAAGAAGAAGTAGTTTAAAGAAAAGCTGAGACTTTTGGAACAGACAGCATCAGTAAAAAAAAAAAAAGCAGCATTTGTAATTGGGAGGAAAGAAGAGTGTTTCAGTCTGCGTGTGTGTGTTTGAGTCTATGTGTGATAAAGAGAGGGAGCGAGCGTCTCAGAGAATGAAAAGTTAACAACAGAGACGAATAACAGAGACAAGAAAGCAGGAGAGAGAGTGAGAGAGTGAGAGCAAAGACAGTAAATGTCAGATGACGAAAAGAGAGCGGGTGAAAGAAATGCGGCTGAAAGAACAAAAATCTTCAGTCAAAATGACAGAAGAGCTCAAGTTACAGCAAGAACCTCGTCAACTCCTCCTGACATTGCTGTGATGTTATTACAGGATTTATCAAACCCTCAGTAAAGAGATGTTCACTGACCTTTAATGGCTAGCTCAAGCTGTGTCACTGAGGAACGACACAGCAGCTCCCCGAAACTTCACCGCAAACATTTAGAGCTCCCCCTGCTGACTGATAACTAAATTAAACTGACTAAACTGCTAAAGGTGAGTAAAAAAAAGTAAACATCCTTGGGCTACTGTATGAAAACACTCAAAGCTTGTTGGAACCACAGTCGACTTGTTCGGACTCTCTGATGAAGACCTCTGGCAGAGACTCGCTCATCTGTGCACTACATCATTTACAGCCCATTAAGCGACTTCAGAAACAGACGTGTTTGGATTTAAAGCAAAGAAAAATTAGCCTCTCAGAATATATCACATAAGTTCATTCCTTATTCTTTTGTTCTTGGTTTAATACATGAAGATGAGACTGATTCATCCGTTTCTGGTGAGTCTCAGTTTAACTGTAAATACTAACAGAGGTCACACTTCAGCTCGTGGTACGAGTCTGAAAAAGAAACTTTCTTGTGATTTACTTTCTTTAAGGAGGTCTTGAGTTCACTGAAACAAAAAAACAAACGAAAGAAAAAAGAAAAATAATAATAAAAAATTGGAAAAAATAGGAATGCAAGCTTGATCATGTCTTTTACCACTTTTTGGTGTTTTGTCGTCCAACTTTTTATTAAAACCTCTTACGGCATCAGATTTAAAATAATCATATATTTCATTTTAATCGACAATTTTCAGTCTCAAAATTTGAAATGTTTTCTTTGCTCTATTTCAGTTAAATGGAGGCTTTAAACTCATTTACATACCATTTAATTCTGAATCACAACTTGAAAGAATAAGGTGTTACATAAAACTTTGTTGAATATCTGGAGATGGGAACTGCGATGTCGTTGCACAAACTGTGTTTCACCTGCTTTTTACACTCCATAAGGACAATTAACAAACACTGAAGAAGATTAAAAGTCCCTGCATTGAATGTAGAATCTACAAATAGAGATTACTAGAAGACGTATATTTTCTTTTTTTTACAGTGTAAGACAGCTGCTCTGTCCTAATTGGGCTGCTGAACTGGCTAACACAGTAAGAAAGTTTTACAGTGATTAGTAATTGTTAATGTGATTACTGCTTTTCCACTGTAATCCCTAAACTACTCTTTCTAAGAATGGGTTTTACATTGTCGTAAAGGGCCAATAAGATGCTGCTGCACTTCACTAAGAACAATCAGGAGAGGAGTGAAAGAAAAGGAAAGAGAAGTGGAGGTATGAAGGCTAAATGAGACACAGAGAGAAAAACAGAGAAGGGGGAGTGACAGTCAGAGGGAAACACCAGAGCAAAGATGGAGCACAGAAAGAAGAGGAGATGCATGAACATAGAGGGCAAGACAGATATAAAGAGTGGGGTTCAATGGGTGACACACGTCTCTGCTGCACCCCTGGGTGTCCCACCAATAGATCTCTACCCCTGCAGCTCACCCAGCACCCAAAACAAGAGAGAAGTGCTGTGATTTGGCCCAAATTCTGCATCAGACCGAGAAGCCGCATCCCTTCAACTCACCACAAGAAAGACAGAATTAAAATGTGTGTTTGAGTGTGTGTGTGTGTGTGTGTGGGGGGGGGGGGGGGGGGGGGGGGGGGTTTGGTTGTTTCATCTACCAGACAGAATGAGTTAAAGACTCATGCAGCCTTTTACTTTTTTAAATCAACTTTGATTTCCTTGAGTCACAAAAAAATTCACTGTAGCAGAAACAGAAGTCCCACTTTCTGTTCTGTTACGATCTCTCTCTCTCTCTCTCTCTCTCTCTCTCTCTCTCTTTCTCACTCTCTTTCTCACTCTCTCTGTGCGTGTGTGGACACTTGCCTATGATCTGGATGATCTGTGCCAGCAGGACTCCATCGGTGACGTCCTGGCTCAGGTCCTTGATGAGGCGCTGACAGCCAGACTTGGCCAGGTAGTGATTTGCCCAGTCTGTGTAGATCTGTGGGGTCAGAATGAACATCCTGTTAGCATCAGTGTGTGTCGGTGGGAGAAACCCATCCAGGGTTCCTTTTTGTTTTTTTACAAAGCAACAACTTAATCCAAGTATTCACAGTCGATCTCAATTAAGTCCTGAAATAGTTGCACAGAAAATAAAGACAGAAAATAAAGAGCACTGCTGTGGGCTGAATGCTTGACACAGAAAAATGAAAAGAACAAATAATAATTTGATGATTTTCAAGAAGCCTGAACACAGTGCAGCTCCCATCGGAAGCTCTTTAGCTGCTTTGCTCAGAAGCCTGTCATCTAACAAGGTCTAAATCGAAGGGATGTTTCCAAACTCATTTGTGTCTTTATCTTCCTGTGTGCACTATTTTTTTTTTTTTTTGTTTCACTGTTGTCACTAAAGCGATGCTGAGAGTTCAAGTGTCCAATAAGTGAGTCATGTTGTGACACAGCAGCTGTTTGGTTGTGATGGGATTGAAACACACCTTATTGTCCCCTGCACAGGGGATATGTGTCTTGAATGACAGTACAATGCAAAGCCGCAATCACAGTCTGTATGACGATCTCATCATGACTCAAAATAATAAATGAGACGAAAAAAGTCATAGAGCAGTCTACACCACGGTGAAATTTTCAAAAATTGAGATTTTGAGAACGTAGCTGTGATGTTGCAAGGAAAGCACTTATCAAGAAGAAGATAAACTGAAAGATGTTAATGATCAGGTGGTTTGTTCAGCTGAGCTACAGGTGTTTGGAGGAAGGACAGCTCAGAGCATTTACTTTTAAATCTGCTGGCTCGGTAGCGTCTCTCTGAAGGTAACACTTTGAATTTTTTGTAAAAGATATAAAAAGAGTTCTTTGAAACTCTTTGTGCCTCATTAACGATGATTCTCTCAAAGCAGTTTCGCCACTTTTGCTATCTTTGATTCGCTCTCAACACTGAGGGTGCCTAACTACCATCTTTTACTGTGAGTGATCAGATTCTACAGCACAGCTGAAAAGGATGCAGCCGTAAACGTTGTACTCACACCTGCAGAGAAAGTCTTGGAAAATCTTTGAGCCAGTTTAGCACATAAAAGTCAGGCTGAGCCACAAACTCCCTAAATATTGTCTTCATCACATCTGTGAGATCTCATCGGTTCTTCTTTGCTCTTGAAAATTAAAAGCTACTTTCACAGTCATCTCTAAGCCTGCCCTGGCTTCTTCTGCATGCTGCTCATTGTAACAACACACAGCTCTGCACCGAAGTGTTTAAATGTCCTGCCAGGGAGCGCTGTCCAAACACTCACACTCCCCGCACATCTACACAAAACACAAATATTTCATCAAGCTTTGGCACTAGAAATCTCACAGAGAGCTACGCTGTTTAATATCCTTTTCAATTGGTGTCTAATGATCCCTGTAGTGATGTGTCATGCTCAAAAGATGCTCCTCTCAGAGACACGATGCTTTGTAGTGAATCCGAAGAGCCGACTCCCAACTTTTTCCTTTCGTTGCTCAGTTCTGTTCAAAGCAGAACTTTGTTTTGACTGACAGCATGGCAGCCATGCATGAGAGGATATAGGATCATACCATTATGTGATAGCAGAGAGGGGGACACTTGTAAGGTAAGGCATTTTGTTCCAATTCAGTGAGTCAGAGCAGACAATGATTAGGAGAGTGTGTCGTAGAAACACGTAAATATGAGTGACACCAAAAACACAGCAGCATCTGGATCAGCATCTTTTCTTTTTTTTCTTTTAATTGGTACAAAATAAATAAAAAAAAAAAAAAACGAATTAATTTCTACTTTTAAAACAAAAGTAAGAATGCAAGCTTTTGTGACAGAGCAAATGAACAAAATGAGGCAATAAAAACACTGAATGCAAAAAGGGTTTATCAATACACAAATCATTCATATTTACCAGGTTAGCCTAAAATATGAGGCTACAAATAATAGAAAATTCAAGCAGCAACCGCTGGTCAGAAAATATGAGACAATGCGGAAGAGCTAAAATCTGCAGTTTGTACAAGTGTCCACTTGAGTCTGGCTCCGGAAGTAACGGAAGTCACGTACACACCATTTCACTAACGGCGCAAACTGTACAGGGGGGGGAATATTTTTCTAACTCGGCAGTTTAGACAATATTAAGATCGCCAGTTCGTCCAATCAGAGGCGCAGCTCAGCTCACGCGACTGCCGGGCGTCCTATGGCTGTTACTGTGGAGACTCACAGCCTGCCTCATTTCCAATATGGCCACGTCGGCCGTTTTGCCTCAAAAAGTCAGTTTCAGAAACAGACGGGTGACGTCGCAAAGACTACGTCCTTTAATTATACAATCTATGAGTCAATTAGGAGCTGTTCGGGAGCCAAAAGAACCGGCTCTTTGAAAAGAGACAAACTTCCCATCACTAGATCCTGGTAGGAGAAACAATCACAATCTTGGATTGACTTTTTATCTAAGCTTCCTTTTTGATTATTTTTTAAAGAAGTAGGTTGAGAGATGTTTAAAAAAAAAAAAAAAAAAAAAAAAAAAAAAGTAGGAGACTATTTCACCACAAGCATCATACATCAGAGTGAGCCTGAATGTGAACAACTTTTATTTTGAGTCAACTCTTAACTGAGACATTTGATCTGGAGCAGCATGTTGGATAATCTTTTGTATTGTCACCTAAACCTCTTAACGACTGCTTTGTCTTTCATTAGAGCCCATAAGCTGCTTGATAAGGGAAGCTTTTGTCCGACCACTGACAGACTGACCTCGACAGCTGCTGTGGTTTCACTGGGCTCTGAGAGGACGAAAGACGTGAGTCACGTTTGGCCTCCGGGGGGCTCAGCCGCAGACATTTTCTGGTTAGAGCATCCCAAAAGTTTCACTTACTGTGCATTTCACACAAACTTTCTGTCAGTCGCTGACATTTCCAAAATATCCTCCAACATTTCTCACCGAGACTGAGGCAGCACCTGAGACACTGCAACAAAACTACAGAAGAGATCCTGTTACCTCAGCTGTGCCAAGGGTGTGTTTGATTTAAATTTCCACAGACAGCCATGAAGGAACATCTTCCCTCCTGCTAAGCCTGAATTGAGATTTTGGGAACAGAAAAAAAAAAGAAAAACCTACCGGCCCACATGAAGACAGTAAATGCTGCACTGTTGCATTAAACTTTTCCTGTTATCCCAGGGTTTAAGAAAAAACAGCAGTACAGGCTTGGGCAGCAGCTGGAAGCAAGGACTGGAGAAAATCCTTTCAGACATGCAAAGTGATCCCTGAGTGTGCTGTGTGACCTTGTGTTTCTGTGCCTTTGGCTTTCTGCAGATGAAGTTTTAACAAAGCTTCATGGCATCTCAAATAAGAGACATGTAACAAGGAATCCCCTCATAAAACATCTTAAATCTTGATGAAATATCAACGTTTCCTATTTACCTCACACATGCAGCGCTCTAAATTAAAAGCAACCCTTTTTTCCCGCTCTTTTTCCATTGATTCCAGACTTATGATTCTTTCAAAGAAGCCGCCTCTAAGAATTTTGTATCTGTTGTGGTTTTCATCAGACTTCTCCACGATGAAGGCTTGTAAAGCACTAACTTTGGAAAAAAAAAAAAAGGAGACTCAACACACACTGGGACACACAAAGCTGCTAAAACTGTGCTTGAAAAGAGGCATGTGCACAAACATATGGCTCCTACACATTCACGGGAAAAAAAATGCACACCGCAAATCCAAACCACATCCCGTCAGGGGGCAAGTAAACAAACAGGAGCGCAGGAAGACGAATGATGGTGTGTGAGAGAGAAACTTGAAGTGTTTGATTCTCCTGCAGCCACATCACACTGAAAGAATGTCTATCGAAGTTTGAACTCAAGCTGCCGGACCGTTCGGTTCATCGGAGACAAGAAGCTACCTCACATCGTCATACATCTGTCCCTTTCTCTCCCCCGCACACACACACTCTTAACAAAGGAGCAGGGGTAGAGGATTAACACTTCTGCAGAGAGAGCAGAGACTTAGCGTCAGAGTGAAGGGTCCCCTGTCAGCAAAAGTGAGGCCTCCTTCCTAATTTAGCTGAAATGCCTCAAAAGAAAAAAAAAATCCAAATTAATTTCCATCCGCTACTGTTCTGTGACTGAAAAGAGTCGAGTGTGTTGAGATGAATGGCTCTAAGAGCTGGTTTTTAACTTAAGGAAAGGCCATAAACGGCAATCAAGCACCAAATTCAGTGGAAGTGATGGAAATGTGAGTTCGTGGACAGGATTGCTTTTTTGAAACATTTTGTTAGTAATCTTTCTTTTGGTGCTGAAAAGCTGAAAATTGATCGATTGCACAAAAAGGCACATGTTAAAAACAGTTTATGGCGAAACAAAAAGGTCTTTGAACCACAGCATCAGTACCCAGAGCTGCTTAAAACTGAGGTAAGAAGAGAGGAAGAAGTCCGTTCTATCTAGAAGAAGAAATGATACCCAATGGATGAATCCAATTTGGGTGAATTTGTTACCAAAATAGCTTTCTGCCTCCACATCTGCTGCAGCTCCTGGGGGAATACGATTCAATAAACACATCTTCAGGGCTCGACGCTACCCGTGAAGGTCAAACTGTATTTGCTTCTGATTTGGAAAGTTTGTTTTGTGCTGCATCGAGCAGTGAAACAGCAGCATTTACCACAGTGACACAATCCAGCTTCACAGGTAGCCTGACAATAAAAAGTGCAACCTGCCCTGTACAAACAGCTTTACGTGTGCAGACAGCGGTTCTTAAACCTCCATGTATGTGTAAGGCAGTTGCTTAAATAGGCCAACAGGTGGCGCTGTTCTGCTGTCTACACCCTCAGGCTGTACAGATTATTGCTGCTCCTCCTTTTATGTTTTTGCTCAGTGTTCGTTTATGGTTTGAAAGGTATGTACTGTGGTTCATTCTTCACACTGTAGTCAAATATTTTAAAGAATGAACAATTATTGTGCTGTTTTGTTTAAATGTTTTGTTTATTAAGATGTTTGATCAACATCTGATGAAGTTTGAGGAGTTTGTAACTTGTTTTTGTATGAGTATGACCGACGGGATTTCTGCTAACTTTTTAGCTGTGTGTTAGCCTCCCGGGATACGATCTGCTATTTTTCTACCCGTGGGTTTTCTGTCATGCCATGTTTTGAGCCTAAACCTTGCTTTAAGAGTGTTTAGTAGTTGTGAAAGAGCAGTACTATATTTGAAAACTGTGCAAGTGTTGTTATCGGACTTATCCTGGCACTCAGTGTTCATTTATGGTTGGAAAGAGTTTTAGAGGAAGCCGTCAGCATCGAAGCTCAATAAACACTGCAGTCTCAGCCACGATCTTGACCAGTGTGACTCGTCCCTCATTGAGCGCCCCAACAACAACAGAACTGTTAACACAACGTAGAGTCTCCGGGTGTAGAGAAGCGCAACATCACTAAAGCTGCAACATTTAATCAAATAATCGATTATTAATCGATTACTAAATTAATCGGCAACTATTTTGATAATTGATTAAGTCATTTAGGTAATTATTTTAGAAAAAAAGTCCAAATTCTCTAATTTCAGCTTCATAAATGTGAATATTTTCTTCTTTCTTTGCTTCTCTATGGCACTTCTGAATATCTTTGGTTTGCAAACCAGACATTTGATTGATGTCATCTTGGAATCCAAAAAATCATTGACATTTTTCACCATTTTCTGAAATTTTATGGACCAAACAACTACTCGATTAATCGAGAAAAAAATCGAAAGATTAATCGATTATGAAAATAATCGTTAGTTGCAGCCCTAAACATCACACGGGCTGGGTTACATATTAAAAATTTAAAAAAGTCTAATTTGATTTAAAATGTATCAAACACCAGCGATGTGCCTTGTTTCGGCTGTTTAACGGAAGCCTCAGGATGTAATGAATGAGCTGAGTGAGCTGCAGTGAGGGGGGGTTGCAAAGCAGTCTGGACATCTGAGAAATCTGGGCAGGATGCCCCATCAAGGCAAGATACACCAGTGGCTTACAAATCTGCTTATGTGACAGTCTCAGTAATACCTACAAACACAGCAGGATTGATAACAGCCAAATGGATAGAAACCATTCTCAAGACTCTTACAAAACAGACAATTTTTGTTTCCCTGCATGGCAGCGAGTGAGTTACCTGAGAAGTTCTTTAACACTCATTCTGAAAAGCCACAGTAGCTAGACAGTGTTCATTCTGCAGAGAACAGCCTACAATAACAGCCACTGTGTAAGCTTATTTTGATCCAACATGCCCACTTTGGAACAGCATGTGCTCCATAATTCAGCACAAAAATAAAAAAAAAAAACAAGCTAACTTGTGGCAGCAGAAGCACATAAAGAGGAACTGAATAAAGTTTCAAGTCAGAATCCTGCTGCTTTGTTTCAGTGCTGTCGAAGCATAAATCTGTCCACATGAAAACTGGACCTCATCACAAACCTCTTGGAAGAAAATTTGAAGCTTTCTACGCAATAAGTCATAAGCAGTACAGATTTGCTCCTTAAACTCCTCAATCGAGGTCATTTTAACCCTCCTCTCTCAGCAAATCAGTTTGAAATACTACATTAACCAACCTCAAAAGAGGTCAGAAACATCTGGATACCAACACAGTAGATACAGAGAGAGTTTAAGGTCAGAGAGGTAGGATCCACAGGCTGCACCCTCCAAGGTTCAGGTGTGAGCTGGAACCTCAGTCACTTGTCCCCCTCCTCTTCCTGATTACACACAAACATCAAAGTATCATTTTGAAAGAAGCCTGCCTCCTGTCTCTGCACGAGCACCAACTCGCTGATCCACTCACTTCACGACTCTCCTGGTTGGCGCTCAGAGTACAGCCTGGCAGCCTCCTGCACTCGTTAGCCTCTCCTCCCAGAATCCCAATCGCTGTGAGGAGCAGAGCCACGGCTACAGCAGAGCCAAAACATCAGCAGTAACGCCACCTTAAGTGGTGCTGACTGAGACCACTGACATCATAGTGACACACATGCTGGATGAGACAACAAGCGCACACACACAAACACACACACACACACACACTGCTCTGGAACAAATCCCCAGTCACTAATACAAAAGCAAACAAACACACACTCAACCCCCCCCCTCCTCTCGCCCACCCTCTTTCCTCTTCCTCTCTTTCAGCAGCCAGCATCAATCAGCAGAAGTCCCGTCTCTGTGGTGATGTTATCCTCCCTGATGTCTCATGAAGTATCTTTCTCCTCTTTCTCCTCTCTCTTTCTCTCCACCTGCTCTGCAGATCTCTCCACTCAGAACCAGGGATCCCGAAACGGCACCAGCCAAACACGCAGCTCTTACCCCAGAGCGGATAAACTGCCTTCAACAGTCCTGATCACAATGCAGTGACTACAGCTACGCAGGTATAATTGGCAGAAGCTGCAGTGAAGCTGTTCCTCCTCCGGGGGGAGCCGGGTAAAAGGAGAAAGGAGCTGTAGGAGTGAGAGAAGACGGGGCAGAGTGGAAGTCAAAGTGCTGTATTTATTCATCCACTGTTATTGAATGGATGTTAATATATGAGCTCTTTAATCAGGGCATCATTCCAACACTGTCGAGTAAATAAAACACTTAATTGTGTGAGAGGGCTCTGAGTGTATATACAATCACTTGGTGGACGTTTAGCTGTGTAATGCTGTTTGAAACAGACTAACAGGCAGAGACATCTCCTCTGTGACTGAGCTGGCTCCAAACCTCAACTTGGCACCGGTGCTGCTCCCGCATGGCTCCTAAATGTAATTAAACACAACATAAAGCTGCATTAACTAAACGAGCGATGAGCCGATGGAGTGGCTGTGATGGAGCGCCCTCCATGATTCTCTGACTTGTCTCTGTCTCTGGGTCATGTCAGGCAAGGAGTGATGGAGGGATGGGAACAGGATCAGACAGCAGCATCTCTGTCAGGAAAGTTTATGGAGCGCGATGGATGAAAGGAGATGCAAACAGAAACTGAAACTCGCACACTGTTTGCGTTGTTCTTTAGACGGGTAAACTAAAAAACATAGTTTTCTGGTGATTTTTCTTTGTGTTATTGAACATTTATTCTATTGTGACTTTTAACGTTGTGGGAAAATGGTTGGACCTTGTCACAGTACCTCCATGTGTTGTGTCCTAACCCTAACCCTGTTAAGATTCTATTTTACATAACCAAGATACATTATCCATGATACATGAATTTGCAACTTTTTCTCACTTTAAAAGCTGACCTTCCAAACTTAGATCACTCCCATTTCATTAACTAAATGGCTGCCATTGATGTCTACTACATCAATTGGATTACAACCATTGACTGTGTCTATAGATGTCAATTATGTGTTTCAACAGGTGGTGGTGTCTGGCAGAGCTCATCTATCAACATCAGGCTTGTAAACTACTGTAGGTGGCAGCAGTGTTCTTTTTGGATGAGAGATCAGCATAGATATGAGAATACGAAAATGACAGAGACATGGCGAGATGTTGAAAGTTGGAAAAGTTCAAGCAGGTCACACTTGAACGGAAGGTGTTCTGGTAGTTCGGAGAGAGAGAGTGTTTCGCGATCGTGAGAAAAAACAATGGAGATCACGGAGAGGATTAATGGATGGAGCTTCAAAGATGAGCGCTTTCTAAAAAGCGAGTTTTCTCTATTTTTTGTTGTTGTTGTTGTTGTTAAAAAAGAACAGGAAGAGAGATGAAAGAAGAGAGTTTACTCTCTTTTTTGGTAGTTTTAGAGTTTACATATTCATAGAGCACAATATCCTGAGAGATTGATTTTAGTGCTCTGAAAATGGCTGGCAGCAAATTAGTTAAGAAGTACATCTGATTATAGTTTTTGTATGTAAATTGGGAAAGCGGCCACTGGTCACCTGCTTAAGGGTTAGCCCCATGAGGTGCTGAACTAATTGCTAGGCCATACTGGCACCCCACTAATAAATTTTGTCCACTACAAAATGGCCACACAACCTACTTTTGGATCCTTATCAAGCAATTGAAAACCAAGGCAACCAAGGGTGCACTGATACCTGAGTGTGGGATACTGATGTGGTTATCAGGTTCCACTGTCCAGTGCTCTAACTTTGTCAAATTTCTTCCTCTAAAACTAAAAGTGGCATCAGGCCAAAATTCAAAACTTAAGCCTTCACATATCCAATAATGTCCTGGCTCCATTCAACAGAACAGACAACAGTTAACACGGACAAACATACCCTACTCCTCCTCGCTAAAGTTAACCTGATGTGCTGAAGACTTTATGATGTTTAATTCACAGTGTTTTTGTAACTAAAGGTTTTTGTGGTACTGTGTAAACTGGTTTTGGAGAGACAGTGAAGAAAGCAGCAGTAATCAGATCATTCAGACTGCTGGGACTTTTCCATCAATACAGCTGGACAGCTGCGCATCCACCAGCTCTTTTTTTAAAGACAAGCAAACTCAAAATCAATTTTCCTTTGGTCTGTAAAAAAGATGAATTTCATGATCCCAGAGATATCAAACTCTGAACATCTGCTGCTTTCAGAGCTTCCAATGAAAAGAGATCCATTTTAAAGATAACTATGAGACTTCTAGCTAATTCCTTTCGGGACAGGCACAACTGTCTGTGTCCAGCTACATCAACAAAGCACCTGGAAGCCATTTTCACAATTTAAACCCTCCTGATGTTTTTTGGAATATGTCTGACCCATCTCTTCTCCCTCTGAAACACTCATTATCTTGTCCAGAGAGCTGAATAGAGAGGCCCTCCTTCAAACCAACCTAATCCAGGGGTAATAGCAGCGGGCAGCTTTCCAGCATGGCTTTGCTCCAATCTAGCAAAACACCCAAGTGGAGAGTTTACACAGACAATAAACAAATCATAAACTCAAAGTTTCCCTGTGGTCTGGTGCTTGTGATGGGGAATCAAAATAATAACCCTTTTTACATGACAGTGTTTCCCACAAACGGAGTTCAAGCCAAAGGATGAGCAGGAAGCACCTTTGTTGCTGTGCCAGCGGCCAATCAGTTAAAGACTGTGGGGTAAGGGGAGATCTGTTCAGTTGTATTTAACAGATGGATGAAGCAGCTCAACACACAGTGATGAAACCCAAAGGAAATGCAACAACAGATGTAAAACAAAGGACTTAATTATAATAATCAATTTCTGCATGTCAGACTAAAAAAAGCAACTTTAGAAAACATTCATTCCAACTCCTGCCAGAAGAATGCAGCTTCCGCTCCCTAAGCCAGAATCTTACTCAACATTTCCTTGAAGCCAGCTGAGTGTGCATCAATGTTTGTGCTGGGCCAAGGAAATCTGCTTAAGCATGTATGATGCACTCAAGGTTGAGCTGCGTATCCAGCCAGCTGCATACATTTAAATCATTAATACATCAATGAGTAGCTCCAACCAAGACGTTACTACTTAAAGGTGACCTACTCCTGTTTGTATATCAAATGGAAAAGTAAACAAAGGGCATTTACATATAACAGGCAAAGATCATGAAAAGAAAAAAGAAGAATGAGGGTTCCTCAAAAAATGTGATGTAAAGTGTACCTTGAAACAGAATGTAACAGGAACTTAGAAAGTGATGGGGCATCTTAAAGGGTCTGTGAGGACTATCCGTTTGAAGTGGATTACAGCGACACCTTTGGTCAGAATCGTGCTCAAGTTATGGCGATGACATGACTCTTAACTGGATACAACACAACAAGGTAAGGTATTAATCAACAGTTACGTAGAGCTATTGTTTGAGACGTGACAACAAGCAAACTTAGTTTAGTAGCCGGAGATCTGAGATGTATCCGTAAGCTAACGTACAACCTTTGCGAATCCTCGTTCAGTGCTAAGCTACCAAGCAGAGCTAACGTTAGCAACGGATTCTCAAATTTGAACAGATCACTACAGTATAACTGCTGCATGTTGGAAAGAACATCATCACAAACAGTTTAGCCGATGTTTTAGCCTTTAGCTTGTGTTTTAGGCTTTAGCCTGTGCCCTTTCACTCTCTTGTTTAGCTCTCTTCTGCTTTTCTTCCTATTTCTTAACCCTAGAACACTAACGTTAAAATAGTAACACCATCACTAACGCTGGGTATATTTTACCCGAGATAATATCCCGGATAAAAAAACAGTTTTCATCAATTTATGTAAAAGTACAGCACTGTATGCCAAATTGTAGTACTCTACAATGACACACACTGAAAATCACATGACAAGAATTGTGTGGGTGAAAATCACCAGACGTTAGTGTTCTAGGGTTAATGCCAGTCAAGCTCCAGTGTCCACCATCACTACAAAAGTAATCCAAGAAACAGTTTTCAGCAGAGAAAATCAGATCTCTCTTCTCACTACTAAACCTTTGCAGCTGGCGTGGTGTTGTCATAGAGACTTTAATGTGTCTTAAATTAATGAAATCCTGTCTGACCTGATCAGGAAGCTAAGAATTTGCATTGAGAAACAACCCATATTGGTGCGGATCTAACAAAACAAAAAAATGGAAAAGATACCAATAACAGATGTACAAAGGTGTCATAAAAAATTCTAAAAGGATCCGGAGGGAAGTGGTAAGGGTACCAAAAAACAGACACTTCACTGTACCTTTGCATTCTCTGAGACAGAGGCTTCTTTTTATATTGCTGTTTGGCACACATAATTCTGCATCATACAAAAGCTGTTAAAGAATAGTTGCAGGGGCTGCAGCCAAGAAAATTTAGACTGATAAACTCAAACAAGCACTGACTAACTTCTAGGCTGGCACAGGCCACGTAAATCCACTGAAAGCAGCAGATAACAGGAGAGAAGCGCATGCTGAAAACTGAGGCATTCAGTCATCATTTTCTCATGCCTGGATCTGCCAAACCACTTTATCATTTCAGGGGAAATCATAGGCAGAAAATGACATAATTGCATGGCTGGAAGAAGTTTGGACACACAGCCCACGTTGGATGCACTCGCACATGTCAGTCAGAGCAGATCGCTTGTAGCCCAGCAGGAACTGGAGGCCAAAGAGTGGAGAGAGAGGAAAGAGAGGATGGTAAGGGGGAAAAATGACAGCTTGAAGACACATGAACATGCAGAATTTAGAGATATAAAGCATCAAGCTGACAAGAATTAAAGACAGACTGATGTTTGTGTTGACCAATTTGACAAACTGCCTGTGGTGAGGAGAGTGTTGCAGGCAATGATTTGCCAAAGCAGCAACATTTTAAGATAGCACAGAGGGGAACTATTACATCGAGTAGCTTTCCATTCTTTCATGCCAGGAAAAAATGCTAAAATATCTGTTATCATTCAGTTTTATAAGCCAGCCTGGCACATGGAGGAAACATCTAAATCATGGCTACCCACTAACTGTTAAAAACAAAGAAAAATGTAACTCGGTGACTGTATGAATGCATCAATTTCCAGCCAAACTCAATCCCCATAATAAAAAATGTATGAAGGAGACATTGCTGCACGAGAGATTCTCTGAACTTCACCCACAGTAAACCAAAGACCACTTTATTTCATCAACTTTCTCATGTTTATGCGATGTAAAACCATCAGAGGAAGTAGGAGTCATTTTGTACATCCTCCAAACACACATCCTAAAACACAAACACCCTTCCTCTCTTAGGCAGCAGCCTTGACCTTTAAACCAGAAGACCGAGGACCGCTGGATTTATAACAGCTCCACATTCATTGAGTTTGCACAGCAATAAAACACAGAGGTGAAGAGGTGAAAACTAAAACGAAGCCATAAAATACTAAAATAAGACACAGGAGGGAACAAAGGAAGGGTTTCATAGACTCTCAGTGTAAAAATATGTAAAAGAAACCCATGGGATTTGGAGTGCAACTTTGAAAGAATACGCTTTAAAATATGATATATCCTGTTTTGTTCGCACTCAGCTGAAACTCTTTTTGTTTGTTTTTCTAAGAATTTCCCTCCAGAATCTGTATCCTTCCCTCTCTTCTCTGTACATTTAGAAAGTAAACTCAAGAAATTTCAAATTCAAGTTATTGTTTCAAGCTCCCAAATCTCTGCAGCTTGCACAGCTCCAAGCAAATCTTGTGACTATATGTCCATATATACTTCTGAATACTGAATCAAACAAAGAGGGCAGTAAACTTATTCCAATGAAGAACTGTACCCTCTCCATAAACTACTTAATGTATGAAAACACATGAAGACATTTCTGTCGATGACAAAGGGCAGGTTTGAAAGATATCATGTTAATGTCTGGTGACCGAAGAAACTTCAATTAAGTTTAGGATTAACTTTATGTCTCCTACAATTCAACAATTGTACAGTTTCATTTAGCAGATGTTTTTCCAAATCGACTTTCAACACAAGCAAGAATTTAAACTAGGAGGAAAAATCTTAGTAAGTGCGAAGAAAAGCTTCAAGCTAGTTGGGCCACAGGTGCTCGATATCGCCCATGCAATATCGTTCAGCATTCAGTAACAATCAATATTTTTTCATTTGTTAAGCTCAGTCTGAGACCTTCTGATTCATTTAACCCCTGAGGACAAAGAGGAGAAGGGTCAGATTAGGTGCCAAAGTGTTTCCTGAACAGGTGAGTCTTCAGACCTCTCTTAAAAGTAGAAAGGGACTCTGTAGATCGATACACATCAGAAACCAGGCTAAGTCATGAGTAGGTTGACATGGTTGCTGTCCTCCCTGTCACTCATAAAATGTTAGATTTTCATGGCAGTGATCCTTTCATTAGCCTGATTACATCAACAAAGATTTTATGATTATGTCAGTTCAATGCTTTTATTTTGAAGGAATAAAGTCATTTTGTATTCATATATATGAACTGAGATGTGATGGTTTATTTCTTTTCAAATCATTTGCTTTTATCACTCTTATTAACCATCATCCTCTCTGCAGCATGTTTAATAAATGATATTAAAAAAAATAATAATAAAAACAATTTAAATCTCATAAATACACTGATCCAAAGCAGTGTGTTCAAGTTATCATCTCTACTCTGAAAGTATAGCCTTCAACAGATGCTGAAGTGGTCACAAACACTTGCACGCATGCATACAAACATAAACACCCACTGCATCCATAGAGCAAGGTCTTAAAGACTTTGAAACCTCAGACAGATGCAGAATCTCACCAAACCCTGGTGACCACAGCATGTGAAGCGGCGTCTGGCTCGCTGTGCTCTGTGGCCTGAGAGCCAGACGCTGACAGACACCATGATGCCGGAGGAGGATGCACACAAACATACACATACGGTGGCAGCCACGAACAATGTCACAAACATGCTGGCTCTTAAAGGTTAGCTAAACAGCTGACAATTAATGTAACTGGAAATATGAAGGGTTTGTTTCAGACTGCAGCTTTGACAAATATGAAGTGCATAATCTCAGCAAGACACGATATATATTTTTTAACTCCAGGTATAATTTCACTGGTTGAGATAAAGAAGAGAACACCCACACATAGCTCAAACAGTGAAGAGAGTTGAGTTCCTTCAATAGGGTAAAAATCACTGTATAATACAGACACTGGTGTGGTTTACAGGCTAAATTGACAGCCTGCACTGAAAAAAAACCCTGTCCTGCTCAGAGACAGCAGCAGATCACGGCCCTGACAAGCATCCTGAGGCTCCCTCCTGACACCCGTCTATTCTGGGAGGCAGCAGGGCCATGCAATCATTCCGTAAGACATATGCTGGCTCCGCCCACCCCAAAACACACAAACAAATCAGAGGGAGGCCAGCGGTGTCATTAGCCATCTCTGCTGTAGCCAGAAGCCAAGAATATATGCTTCCAGCTGCACATAACACATCCTTATTGTTTCCCCAGAGGGTCTGAATTGTTCTCCAAAGTGATTCCAAGAAAACCAAAGCAGGGGGAGATGATCTGTGATGGTGTGACTCACTGCTAGCCTGTAGGGATTAGTCACACTTCCTCGCAGCATCTGACAGGCTTACTGTTCATTATCTCAAGATGACTCAGCAGAGTTGTGCTAGATGTGGTTGGTTGAGATTACGGATCCAAATTGGGCCTGATTTAGAAACAACTTTTATTCACAGCAAATGTTGCCACTGCAAGCAACAACCGCCCCTTGGACAAGTAATGGAGATAAAAATGAATTCTAAACATCAAAGTGAACACAGGAATGATCAGACACAGAGATTGTAATCAGGACTGTGTGGATGGGAGGTCAGAAGGTTGGAGTTTTGTAGATAAATACACACATTTACATCCTTAAGCTTATGGTAAACAGTGTTTTAAACCCACAAAGCTATCAGCGCTCCACAAGCTGCTAATATCACAATCAGGTATTGGCCCCACCGGACATATACGGTCTTTGTTTTTGGTTTAAAAAAGCCCATTTATATTCAGTACATAACACATGTCTGTTTGCTTTCAATCGGGACTGCCATCTGCTTGTTTGAGAAACAAATTAATGTAGATCGCTAGATTAATGGGTTTTTGATTGGGTGCCGGCCAGACTGCCAGGAGCCTGGGCCGCTTTTTATTAACAGGCCTCTCAGAGGATGGGGACAGGGCAACGACACTACACCCAGCCACTTAGCAAGGCGGTCCGACTGCGAATGGATGACTGTTTTGTACACAATTGACTCTTTAAATATCAGCTAAGTCCCCTGCTCCAGTAATATGACATGACGGTGCTCAATGAGGAGAGGGGATTGTCAGTTTGAGAAGCATGTTTTTGTGGAGAAAACTCTCTTTTTCGTTTTGATTGACTTTTTAGATTTTGCCTTCTTGTTCGATTATTAACCAACACAAAAGAAATGGTTTTCATTCAGACACCACCTGAGTGCTCACACTGAGCATCATGAACTGAGACAGAGCTTTGACTAATCGTCATGAAGCTCTCCACTTAAGTTGAAAATGAACTAACTTTATAAAAACTAGGTTATTAATGTTTAAGTGAAGTCACATTGGTGTGATGTTATCTCATTACTTATTTTCTTATTCCATATGAGTGTTGTTACCAGCCAGCCCTGCCCCTTTAAGACGGTGGCCGTGCGTGTGGGCGTGTGTGACGTTGTATGCAAGAGAATGACTGGGAATGAATGAGAGACGGCCCATGTGCAGGTGTTTATGGAGTACTGAGTTACGAAGTCAGTCTGGCACATTGGAGTTATTTAGCAGTGTCCAGATAGCATTCCGGCCCCACATTAAGTGAAGTGTTGTGCAGTTGTGAAGAGATAAAATAAAACGTGCCGTTCGCACAAAGAGAGCATCGCTTCGTCTCCCTTCTCTCCCTCACTTGGCCCGGACTCCTTGACGCCGGTTACCAGCAACGAGCCAAAGCAACCACAAAATCAGCCAGCTCTCCCAACTACGGTTCGGAGGTATTTCTGGAGGTTAAAAAGGTAACACTGGGGGCTCGTCCGGGATTAAAGTCTTCCAAGAACGACGAAAGAGGGAGAAAGGAGCCGCGGAGGAAAGAATAAAATGGCGGCGCACGGAGGTAACTCTAATGTTGCTATGAAGAGACACATGAAGCTACATAGCCCCAATGTTAGCATGAATCCGTTTTTAACGGACATCGATGAGACTGTTCGAGCTGATAAGGATCCTGTGGGGGGCAGACACGCGGGTGGAAGAGAGAGCAGCAATCCTTTCGTGGTTAGCAGGGAGCTAACCACCGGAGCTACGGAGCTAGCCGCTGGTGGAGCCGCGGCCTACCCTCAGATACCGCCGTTCGACGGAGAATGGCCGCCGACCCCGCCGTTTTCAGTGCCAACAAACCCCTTCCTGACACCGATGAGGCGGGAGAGCGCAGCGAGCAGTGAGTCTATGTTTCTCCCTAAATACGACGGGGGCAGCCCCGCAAATATAGTCTCTACCCCAGCTGCAGCTATGCATTACGGTGTGAACAATAGCTTTGACCAAAGTATGGATTGCCAGTCTGCTAATGCCCCAGTTACTCTGGCCCACGCATCATTCATACAACCTGCTGTGTCCCCTTTTATGCCACATAGGTCTCAGTCTGTGAAAGATAGTGAAGCGAACCAGGCACAGGTTTACTATTCGACTCCTCATAGTGATGCACAGCCCTCCGGAGTTAGAAAATGTGACCCTTGTGTATGTGGACAGTCTAGCTGGAAAAGTGCTAAACCTGTACCTCGACCTTTACCCTGTGGCACTGTGCGGGGCGGCGGTTGTATAGACAGTAGTGATGATGAACAGCATGAGCGAACAGAGAGAATCCCCACATTACGGCCGGGTCGGTTTGATGGATCAAGCTCATGGAAAGACTTTCTGTACATGTTTGAAAGCTGTGCACAGGCTAACCACTGGTCGGAGAAGACTATGGCTGTGCAGCTCAGATTCAGCCTGACTGGTGCGGCTGGTGCTATTATCCACAAAAACCCCAGATCTGCTCAATGGAGTTACCAGCGGATTGTGGATGAAGTGGACGCCGCTTACGGACCGCGTTCTGAGCATGCAGCCGCCATCGGCATTGAACTGAGGCAGAGAGTGAGAGGACCAAGTGAAGCCCTACACTGTCTGAGAGATGATATTCTCGAAAAGGTTTCCATAGTGTATGCTGATCGTACTGAGCGGGAGCAGGATGCCATCAGCGTGGAAATTTTCACAAATGCCTTGGCTGATGCTGAGCTGGTTCAAAGACTCTTGGAGGAGCAGCCTCGTACCTTGGCCAGAGCATACGAAGTAGCACACAGGTATGAGACCACCAGAAGGGCTGCCAGAGCAGTCACACGGCTGATGCAACCAGGCCAGGGAAGTACAGCAGAGCGGAGAGCCAAACCAGCTACGGTACGTGGAAATACAATTATGATGATGTGTGACGAGCCAGTGGGGGTAGCTGTTGGGTCCACCAATCCTCCTAGCAGAAAACCAAGACCCCACCAGCAGCAGCAGCACGGGAAAAGTAGATATGCCGAAAGGAACTCAGCAGAGGTTGTATGTCACAACTGTTCTGGTCTGGGGCATCTACAGAGGAACTGCCCTTCTCCTCGTCGACCCAAACAACGCACCCCAAGCATTCACCCAACTCCAGCTCCCGACCCAGGTGCAGTGGTCACCTGCACCAAGAGCCAGGAAAGTGAGATGAGTGTTAAGATAATGATACATGGACTAGCAATGTGTGCTCTGTTGGACTCAGGTGCACGCAGAAATGTGCTGCCTCTTCACCACTTCGACTCCATTCCTGTCGAGTCCAGACCTCCGATACAGCCGTCTACTGCGCAGGTTCTACAAGGTATCGGACCTGAAGGCTTGGCAGTCATTGGGGAAGTCACTCTGCCAGTACATGTAGGAAGCAGAGTTACCAATGTGAACTTCATCATGGCTGACACAGCTGAGAGCACCGAAGTTATTCTGGGACACCCTTTTCTTCGGCAGGCCCATGCTCACTTGGATTACGGCCGCAGAGAGATAACCCTGTTTGGTGAAAAGATTCCCCGTTTTAACCCAAATGACCAGCCTGAGGCATACATTGTCAGAGTGGCTCGCACCACCATGTTGGAGTCGGGCCAGGAGTATGTAGTGCCTGGCACTACCCGTTTCCACCGTAAAGCTTACGGAGACCTGATGCTGAGTCCCACCAAAGGCTTCATAGAAAGACACCATGTGTTAGTGGCTCGCATTGTTGTTCAGACACAGCAGTCTGCCAACATTCCCATCAGAGTCTTCAATCCTGGCCCTGTACCTGTCCTCCTGAAGAAAGGGGCTGTGGCTGGGCTTCTTCAGCCAGCAAAAGTTATGGGAGAAGTCAAACCCCAGTCACCAGATGTTTCAACAGTGTCAGGGCATGTTAATCCTGTCTCTGTTTCTGTTCCCAGCCACCTGCAGTCCCTGTATGCTGAGAGCTGTGCTAGTCTGCCAAAGAGTGACCATAGTCAGATGGCCCACCTGCTGCAGTCATACAGCGATGTCTTCTCCACAGGGCCCACTGACCTTGGCCGCACGAACCTCGTGCAGCACGATATCCTGACCACCCCAGGGCCGCCTGTAAAACAGCCCCCACGCCGGATGACCAACGATAAGCAGCTAGCAGCAGACGAACAAGTGCAGCAGAGCCTAGAGAGTGGTGTAGCACAACCCAGCAACAGCAGCTGGGCTGCACCAATAGTAATGGTCAAGAAGAAAGACCAGAGCCCACGATTATGTGTGGATTACAGGCCCTTAAATGAACGGACCATTAAGGATGCTTATCCACTGCCACGCATACAGGACACTTTAGACACACTCTCCACTGCAAAGTACTTCAGCACACTGGATTTAACATCAGGCTACTGGCAGGTGGAGATGACACCGAGGGCGCGCAAGGCTGCTGCATTCTGCACCCGGAAAGGACTTTTCGAATGGAATGTAATGCCGTTTGGACTTTGTAATGCGCCAGCCACGTTCCAAAGGCTCATGGATCGTGTTCTTGCTGGGCTGCAGTGGGAGACGTGCTTAGTGTACCTCGATGATATTATCGTTCTGGGACGGGATGCTACTGAAATGATGGAGCGTCTCAGTCAAGTGTTCACCAGGCTGCGTGAAGCCAACCTCAAGCTGAAGCCTTCCAAATGCTGCCTTTTCCGAGAGCAAGTGGTTTATCTCGGACACATTGTCTCCGCCAGGGGCATTGCCACCGACCCCGAAAAGATACAGAAAGTGGTTGAGTGGCCGACACCCAAAAACATCTCAGAGGTGCGTCAGTTTGTCGGCTTGGCTTCCTATTACAGACGCTTCGTGCAGGATTTTGCCACCCTCGCCAAGCCTCTCCATGAACTCACCAAAAAGTATGCCCGTTTCAACTGGACAGATGAGTGCCAGGAGGCATTCGAGGTACTTAAAAGCAGACTAACATCAGCGCCTGTGTTAGGCTACCCCCTCGATAGTGGCGAGTTGTTTCTCGACACCGACGCAAGTGATTGTGGAATCGGAGCAGTCCTCTCCCAAATGCAAGGGGGCGAGGAGAGAGTTCTAGCCTATGGGAGCAGGCGACTGTCAGCTACGGAGCAAAACTACTGCACCACCAGACGTGAGCTCTTAGCAGCGGTGGAGTTCATATCCCACTTCAGACAGTATCTTCTGGGCAGGCCGTTCACCCTCCGGACTGACCACAGCAGCCTGCGCTGGTTGACCAGGCTAAAAGGGCCAGAGGGCCAGCTTGCTCGCTGGTTGGAGAAATTGGCAGAATACGACTTCCAGGTGATCCATCGGCCAGGGAGACACCACCAAAATGCTGACGCACTTTCCAGGAGACCGTGCAGAGAGTCTTGTCCATGCAAGGTACCAGAGTCAAATCTAAGTGTGCAGTATCAGGATAAGGCAGTGCAGTGCAACCTTGATTACGTTTCAGCCGAAGAAGTTGCCACAGCAACCTGTACACAGCACCGACCAGTGGGGGTAGTGGAGCCTGATGATTGTGGTGGGAGCTGTTTAACATCTGAGCCAGAGTCTCCCCTTGTGGGGGTCGAGGACACCTCCAGTGTTGACAGTTGCAGCCGTACTCTCACCCATCTGAGCATCCACAGGGTTAGTGAACCATCCCACACCAACCTGTTCAGTGGTTGGACCCAAGAACAGTTGAACAACGCCCAGTTAACTGACCCAGACATAGCGCCAGTGAAGGGGTGGATAGACACAGGGGACCGACCATCGTGGGCTGAGGTAGCACCCTGCAGTCCAGCTACCAAAGCTTACTGGGCACAATGGAAAAGACTTTATCAGAAAGAAGGAGTTTTGCTGAGGAAATTCTACTGCAAAGAAGGCGAAGTGTTTTACCCCCAGATCTTGCTGCCCCGCCAGTACCGTTACGCTGTAATGGAACAGATGCACGATGGCCCTGTGGGTGGTCACTTTGGGGTGGAAAGGACTCTTGCACGCCTTAAGACCAGGTATTTCTGGTACAACATGAAAGATGATGTGACACTGTGGTGCCGCACCTGCACCAGCTGTGCTGCCAAGGCCCGGCCAAAGAAGACTCTCCAGGCTGCTATGGGCTCAGTGCGGGTCGGCGCTCCCATGGAGAGGATCGCAGTTGATCTTATGGGGCCCCTAAATGAGACTGAAAGGCATAATCGCTACATCCTAGTGGTGCAGGACTATTTCAGCAAGTGGGTAGAGGCCTACCCTGTCCCCAACGAGCAGGCATCAACAGTGGCTGAAAAGATCGCCTCAGAGTGGGTATGTAGATATGGAGCCCCACAGTGCCTGCACAGCGACCAGGGCACGAACTTTGAATCAGCTGTCTTCCAGGGGATGTGTGAGCTACTGGGGATCGATAAAACACGGACAACACCATTCCACCCTCAGTCTGATGGCCAGGTGGAGCGCTTTAATGCCACTCTACAGACAATCTTAGCCACCACCGCCGAGCGTTGCCATTGGGATTGGGATGTCATGATTCCTTATGCAGTGATGGCATATCGAGCAACTAAACATAGCTCCACAAGTTTGACTCCCAACATGATGCTCTTCGGGAGAGAAATAACTGAGCCAATGGACCTGGTTGCCGGCCTGCCCCCTGATACTGAGAACTCAAACTCCCACCCACAGTATGTACAGAAGCTCAGGGAACGCCTGGAGCTCTCACACCAGCTGGCACGGGAGACATTGGGAAAATCTGTTGAACGGGCAAAGAGATAATACGACAAAAACATCTGTCAAGTCCAACACAAAGTCGGCGATGCAGTTTGGCACCTGATAAAGGGCACCAAGAGAGTGAGAAACAGAGTGCGGAAGTTTTTACCTTCCTATGAGGGTCCTTATTTCGTCGTGGGATTGCTGGACGACTTGGTCTACAGGATTAAAAAGAGTCCAAGAGCGAAAGCCAAAGTAGTCCACCATGACAAGCTCAAGCCTTACTATTCCCGGGCTCCACTGGACAACAGTTGGGTCTTCCAAGATGCTGACACCTGGACACCAGTGGAGATGCTGCCACCTTCACCAGACTCCGGTTCCTCCACTTCAGACATCAGGCCCTGCAACCCTGGGGACACCTCATCAGACACCGAGGATGCAGCCCTGGAGGCCCTTCAAGGTCTTTATTCTCCATCACCAGAACAGCCCGGCTGCAACCAGGTTCCTGACCTTCCCCTGCAGCATCAACTGGATGGAGTTGGGATCCAGCCTCCGACCGAAGGACAAAGTCATCAGCCTCTTCCGAGCTTTACACCTCTTCAGAGACCCCAGCGACATCGCAGACCACCGGACCCGTTTGGTGACTGGGTTAGTCACTGAACACCGTGGAAAAGGAATTTACCCTGAGGTAGGGTGTAGGCGGATCGCTGCCCTCCTCAGATGAAAAAAAAATAAAAAATAAAAAAAAAAAAAAGAAAAGAGTTCCAGAAATGTTTCATATTGTAAATGTTTGATAAAGGTTGTACATTTCTGCATATTTTATTGTCTTATGGGCCTATTTAGTTAGCAAGTTGACTGACGTCGTTAATTCAACTGTTTTACTGTGCATTATGGTTTTATTATCCTGCATATTTAAGTTAACTGTTGGGGAGAATTTAATTTGTTTACATGCCTGAATAAGATGTTACCCAGATTTCCTCCTTAGAATCTGATACCTAAGAGTAATATCGCATTAAGTTCAATTTAAGGTGGTCTAACTGAAGGCATCATTCCTTTTTCAGCTATGCCATAGATATTATGCATATGTTGGGTTGCAGTTTTGCGGGTAGAATGTGTGGCATGTTTCCATGGACAGTATGAGGACTTTATTTTCACCTGAAATTGTTTTGCACATTAGGAGGATTCATTCAGAGACCGTGGGAAACAAGGGTTGTTATACGACATGTTTAATTTGTAATGCCTAATGTTTACTTTCTGTAGGGTTAGCATGCTGGATTGATGTTAAAGCTTTAATCATCATCCAGAGTGGGGGTAGTGTTACCAGCCAGCCCTGCCCCTTTAAGACGGTGGCCGTGCGTGTGGGCGTGTGTGACGTTGTATGCAAGAGAATGACTGGGAATGAATGAGAGACGGCCCATGTGCAGGTGTTTATGGAGTACTGAGTTACGAAGTCAGTCTGGCACATTGGAGTTATTTAGCAGTGTCCAGATAGCATTCCGGCCCCACATTAAGTGAAGTGTTGTGCAGTTGTGAAGAGATAAAATAAAACGTGCCGTTCGCACAAAGAGAGCATCGCTTCGTCTCCCTTCTCTCCCTCACTTGGCCCGGACTCCTTGACGCCGGTTACCAGCAACGAGCCAAAGCAACCACAAAATCAGCCAGCTCTCCCAACTACGGTTCGGAGGTATTTCTGGAGGTTAAAAAGGTAACAGTGTTTAAGGCTACATGAACACATTTACAGATGTTTCTAAATTCAGTCACTTCAACCTTACCAAGCCCGGTTGTACGGCTCTACTCTTTTATACATGAACAAAATAGTTGCCTCCATTAACCTTTACTGTTGTTTTGGAAAATAAAAGAAAACAGGAGAAAAGTATAGCCTGCATGTCTCCACATGTCTCGAAGCAAAGCAAAAAAGAGTGGGCACTGCTTGATGATGCTGCTGCTAGGCAACACAATATAGACCTTGTTAAAGGGACATATCATAAACTGGACTGTTACAATATGATAACTTAAAACAGTTGAAAACAAGCACACATGGCCCATAAGGAGGTAAGAATGTGTCATAAGCAGTTTTGGGAATAATGGCGTTACTAATGTTGTTACTGTTTTCCAGTAGTGGGTCATCTAATTAATTGCTTTTTCAAATTTTGCAACACTGAGACCATTACCAACGGTGAAATATGGCGCGTTACTAATATCCAACAGCTGTTATCCGGTCTGGCTCACTCAGCCAGCCAGGCATGGGATAGGAGCTAAAAAAAAATGAAATGCTTTTTGTTTTGTTTTTTTTTTCTGATTGTTCTTCTTTGGTGAGGGGGGGTGGGTGACAGACACATGAGCAATGATGATTGGCTAAACGTTGAGTACATTTTCATGGTAAGCCAATCAGAGCCAGAGTCCAAGTAGGTGGGTGTTGCTGAAACCTCAACTCGTCACAAACAGCCTCACAAAAGAACCAGATGCAACAGCAGTGAGTCTGGAGTTTTTAGGATGGAAGTACAGACACTTCTTTAGCATCACTGATGTAAAAGGTAAGAACAGACATGTGAAGTGTACATATTGCCTCTGAGCAAAGTGTCCATGTCCATTGTAACTAATCTCATGAAACATCTCTGAACAGCACACGCCACTACAAAGCACCAAAAACACAGATAACACCGCTAATGACGCCCGCATTTCAGAACAAGAACACAACACTGAATTCCCCTTGTAACTTATTATATCTATGAAGGAGTAATGTACTAATAACTCAATTACATTTTGGGGAAAGTAACTGATGACTGAACACATTAAACATCAAAGTTAGGTGCGTTTCCCACACCTCTTTGTTTTGCTGACAAAACCAGAGCTTTTAAATGACTAAAAACTGCATTAAATTGTGAACCTGTGGACAAAACAAAGCAAAACAACATATTCAAAATTCAGTTTTATTATCTACTTTGTTTTAACAGAGTTTAGAGCGTTTTTTTTACACTGACTCTATAGTACGCTCATGTTTTTGTATTATTATTGCATCTCTTTAACTAGCACCTGGGTTCCCAATTTACTTCTTTTGTGCGGGAAGATGCTGTAAAGTGACAGTAAATCTTGTTTAATCCTGGATGAGCTCAGGAGAAATCATAAAGTAAAAACTAGTTTCTTAAATCAAACTAAAACTTTGAAACTTAATTTGCAAACTGGAGGATTAAGATATAAAAAGCAAAGCATGCACTAGATCTGAAAAGATGTTTCAGTCTTCTCTCAGACTGATCGTTATTATTGAAGTTAGCCACCCTTTAGTTTTAATTATCAAGGACAAAAAAAGGGAAAATGAGCAAAATTATATATTTTTTAACAAACTTCCTTTGACAAGAGTACCCTCTGATCTTGGTGAATTTCAATTTAATTCTAAAAGATACTAAATTTTAAATGAGAGGTACTCTTAGATTATTTTGAAGTTGAGGTGAAAATTAATTAAAATCCACTCCAGATCTAAGAGGAGGCAGCAGCCAGTTTTGAAGAGGTTTATTAGCCTCAAAGCAACAAAGGCACAGGCTAAAATTAACCTCCACTACTTGTTGATCCTCAGTGAGGAAAAGGCTTTCCACACAGAGACCAGCAGAGGGCTCCACTGCACTAACACTCAGCCTCTTCACCGGGCTGCAGAAAGAACAGAATGAGTCTTTTGAGGAGCTGAAAGAAGGTTTGGGGTCTGTGTGAATGAATTTAATGAGTCATTCAAGGATCATCTGTGAATCTCAGCTCAAGAGTAAAAGCCAGACTGGCTGACCACTTCAAATGCAGGGTGGCTTTGGCTCTTTGGTTAGAAATGAGGCATGTTTCCCTGTGTTCACTGGAAGCCATACCATTTAAAGCAGATAGATCCCCAACTCATGGATTGATAAGTAGAGACAACCAGAACACACAAAACACCCTTCTGTAGACCCTGAGAAATAAAACTTATGAGGCAGAATGAAACATCTTTTCTACAATAAAATCAATACACTGTAAGACAAACAACCATCCTCTAAATATACAGTTTTAACACCATACATATACAGCCATGAGCAAAAGAAAACTGAATACTATATAAAGAGAACTTTGAAAATGCAAGTATCTTTAAACTTATCTAGCAATGGGGTTAATATTCACAGTAAAGAGTTGGGTTATATAGGAACAAAAAAACTAATAAAAAGAGCATTTACAGTCCCAACAGGTTTACAGAAAAGATTCTTTATCGTAGACCAAAAACTGATCTGTACTTTCTAAATATTTCACTCACAAGTGTCCTAACTTTACCAAAGTGAAATATAAAGCCTCTGTAGATTTTTTAGACTTACTATCTTCACTGTATCATCAAACCAACCAAACTCTATCAGCTTTTTCTGCTGAATTGCAGCAAAAGGCAGAACAAAGGTCAGAAATGTTTACCAAAACAAAACGTGACATTCGTAGACAGTTGTACTAACTGTTTTGATCACTAAGTGTTGCCGCAGTTGAACTTGTAGTTGTTTAGTTGCCAGCAGTAAGTAAACAAACACTCACTCTGCCAGGGCATCAGTTTCCAGTTCAGTGCCGGCTCCAGTAGAGGGACCTGCACACCAGTATGATTAATGTGGATCATGAAATGACTCGTTCCTGTGACAGTGCCATTACTGGTGTTAACAGTGAATCAGGGTCACAAACATATTTATCATGATTCAGAAATTTGCTGTCACTGACTTTGACAGGGACCGAATTGGCGGTGATTCATGTGGTTGCTCCGGGCTAGCAGGGTGTATATCGTCTCAGTGTTGTGTAACCAAACTTGAAGTTTCAGTAAAGACTCAAGTCCTCCGAGTTCACGTCTGGCTGTTTACAAAAGTTGAGTTGCTAATTGTGAATAATGAGGAGTTAGACTCATTGTCTCTGCTGCCTGCCAATCAAAAATACCTGAAACCTTCCAAAAAAAAAAAAAAAAATGAACTCACTCAGTGGTTGAGTCACCATAGCTGAGGCTGAGGAGGCCTGTATCTCTAACGTTTGAGACTGAGACACTACTTCTTACAGGAACTCATCATCATTTGACTTTAACTCACTTCCAAACTCAGTGACAGCAGTTCACCTCAGACTCACCCTCAGACTTGGTGTTCCAGTAACAGTCCAGCTTATGCAACAGAGACATGGAAGAGTTACACCAACTCAGAGTGAAAACATGGGTTAAACAACACTGCGGTGAGCTTGGCTACTTTGACCAGTCAGCCCTGACGTTTACAGTAAACGCAGAGTGGATGTGCTACACATCTGGAGCCCTGGGGCTGTGACTGGGGCCTGATTCACAGGTGAGCGGCTGCTGAGTCACAGGATCAGAGTGTGTGTTTTCACTCTCTGGATGTGTTTTCCTCCTTCTACTATGAGTCGCTCATTCTTGCCATCAGAGTCACTGAAGCCGTTAGTCCTCTGTTTTCCTTCTCCTGTCTTTTTTTGTCTGTTGACTGATTGTGTCGATGTACGCGCTGATTGTTTTTCGTGTTTTGATGACAAAGGGATTTAAAGCTAGGCTATCCATCATGCACTACTTCTGTTTCATCCACTTTGACTTCTGCTGCAACAAGAGCTGCAAATATTTATCCAAGAGATTTATCCATTCTCCATTCAGTCAGTTCATCTTTTAGAGTGAAAAACTGTCAGAAGACACAGCAATCATTGCTTCATTATATAACATCAGTTTTCACTCTTGTTTTCATTCTTTTCATGGCGGGCTGTAACATGCAGCTGTTATAACAAGGGTCAGAGTTCACGCTGTCAGGATTTCCTCCTTTTGCTTTTTTGAAAGAAGTGACCCAAGTAGCTGCTCCAGCCGAGAGAGAAAGAGGCCGATCCTGACAGATGCATGGAGGACGAACATGACCAGAAACACACTTTTACCATCTCTGTTTTTGATGACTTTTAACATAAACACACACGCACACACACACACAGCTTTAGCTTTCCAGTCAGTACACACAGCTACAAAAACAAAGCCCGGAGACAGGAAAGGGAGTGTGTGTGTATTGGTGAAAAAAATAGTGTGTTTAAGTGGAAATAACGAGGCAATAGGTGACCAAACGGCTGCACCTGTGAGCATGAAAGTGTTTTTGCACACCAGTCACAATCCTATTATGAAAATATGAAACATTAAAGAGAAAAATACAAATCCATGCTCTATAATTCAGCAGAACTGAGCAAAAACAAATCCAAAGTCTGACTCAAGACAAACACCTGCTGTCTGACAGACCACTGTGTTGTGCCAGGAGCAGAACCAAATGAAGGGGAACGAAAGGAAACAGAGGAAAGTGTGTGTTTTCACGGGTGAACCTGCCGCACTTCCAGCCAGGGCAAAAAGAAAACATGAACATCTATTTTTGACACGACTCAGGTCTGACAAACGACCCGGACTTTCCAGGTCTTTGCGGTTGTCGTTCCTTGTGTTTCTGGAGGCCATTGTTTGGAAGAGACAAAAGAATAAAAAAAGAAAGAAAGTAGGAAGAGGAATTAAAAACGTAAAACAGACATTGCTGTGGGCACACTGGCCAAAGAGAGCCGAGCCTGTTGCTCACTTCCAAGAGTGTTCAAAGGAGCTGAGCGTTGAGGAGCAGCTTTGTACCCTGGAAGAAAACAACGTCTCACTTGTCAAGATCAGTGACCAGTTTTTTTTCTCTTCTTGCCCTGCAGCCACCTTTTTTGGGCAGTGATATTTGAGACGCTACAGCAAAAAAAAAGTGTTAAAGCTGATGTTTAATGAGTGCCTTCAAAGATCTTTAGCAGCTCTTTTTGAACTAAAAAAGAATTCAAGTATCCCTCCCCTCCGCTGCTGCCCTGTTTAAAATCTGGGCCCATTAGCCTCCCTAATTACTACAGATCTACAACAGAGCGGAGAGATGGATGGAACCCAATGGGTGAGGGACTGTGTGATCCAGTTACAAGAAGCCAGTGGCTGACAACATTATTTATGACCCATTCCTAATGGATCTGTAGTGACAGCAGTTTCAGTCCACCAGCAGGGTCAAAGGCAGAGACAACAGAACACTAATGCCCATGACGACGACAGACAGCTTTGTAACTGACCCCTCTCATGTTAGGGGAGGGTGACGATGGCGGAAGATTGGAAAAGAAGTGAAAAAGAGGGGACGAGGGTCAGGGGAGAAACTTTTCTTCTCTCTTGGGAGTGAGCGTGATGGAGAGAGATGTGTCTGGGATGAGACAGCGAGCGTTTTTCCAGTCTATTTGCCCTGCGTCTAGACCCAGAGTCAACGGGACAGGCCCAATAAAAAAAGGCTTGGATAGAGCAAAGCGGGGCCTGAGCGAGACAGGGTCCAAAAATACTGATGAAAGGCTGCACTGTGGAGCAGCTGAGGACACTAAACTCCAGTGACAGTCATCACGGTAACTCCCTTGGACTGAATCTGTCTTCTACAGACAGCCCACTTTTAGGGCTGAATCAGATTCTTCCAGCCGTGCTTACAGTAAACCTGGGATTAACTGGGGGAAAAAAAGCATTATGGAGCCATGAATTTGCTGGTATTTAAAATATCTAGTTTTGAATTTGTTGCAAAAAGCCCTTTCTAGTTTTGAGGGTCTTCAGAGCAAACATCAGCAACCGCTCACCCTGACAGTTTTAATGCCTCACTTTGCTCTCTCAACTCCAAGAGGAGGAGTTGAAGACAGTCGCACATCTAACGGTTAGATGTGCGACTGTCTTCAACTCCTCCTCTTGGAGTTGAGAGAGCAAAGTGAGGCATTAAAACTGTCAGGGTGAGCGGTTTTGATTTACATCCAGGCATGCTTAACGTCTATGCAGTGCTTACAACATAAAGATTCCCCCAAAACATTGATGAAGCCAGTTTTAAGAGCTTTTTAACATCATATGCAGAATAAAGCATAATGTGAGAACACTGTCAGTAAATACAAAAAAAAAAAAAAATCCATCCCAGAAAAAGGTCACACTTTGAGAAGTGTTCAGAAAGTCGTCTTTCCAGCTGATTATCAATCTGTTGCTTGTACAGCCATTAGAAAAGCACTCTGTCCAGAATATATGCATGTTTTGTTTTTTTGTTTTTTTATTTCAAAGAGCCTTTTTAAAAATCAACTTTCAGCAAACAGTTCACTTCTCAGACGTGGTTGGTATTCAGAGGTGAGAGATAAAGACTTCAAAGAAGAGCAACAGAAATGTGTGAAAGCCTTTGCTCTTATAAAACATTAACATTGTACATTTGTGATTCATTTATGCTCCGTTTGAAAACCTCGCCGAACCAGAAGACAATATTTTACTGTGATAGAAAACTTTTGAAATGGCATCCGTGAAGAATCTTAATTTCCTGGACTTGATGTGGAATTTTCTGGCTTTATTTGACCCCTAAAAGATTTAAACACAAAGGAGTGATGAGAGAATGAAGGGATGAGAGGAGGACGGATAAAGATAAGGAGAGGAGACAATGAATCCTTTATCTATACTCTCATCTTCACGGACAGAGCAGGGGAGGGACGCTGAGAGACAGTGAGAAGGATCTAGTTAAATGGCGCTACCTGTGATGAATAACAAGCAGGTGATCAGTCCTATCAATAGAAACATCCAATGAGTTCCTGTTCTGGAGTAATAACCTGCAGCTCAGCAGATAAAGTGTGTGACTCAGGAGGGATCCAGGAGTAGAAGCAATCATTATTATCTGTAGTTCATCACCGAGTCAAGATAAAGATATCTGGTAGCTGGTGCAGGATGACTGTGTCCACTTTTAAAGCTTGTCAGTTAACTTTTAGTCCCTTAGAGTAAAAAAATAAAATAAATAATAACCAGAGCTAATCTTACCAAAGACAGTTATTTGCATGTAATAAGTTTTATCTGGCAAAAGACGTCTTTCTGGGGACTCTCTACCCTTCCAAAGCCTGAGGTTTGAGGGGAGCACACCTCGCCAGGGAGAGCAGCAGCAAAGACCCTCTGGGGTCATCAGGGACAACCTGGATAAAATCAGAAACAGCACAAAAGGTGGAGCAGGGCTGGAGGTGGGTTGCAAAGCGGTTTGGATGAGGAGCAGGAAGAGCAGACAGGCTAAAGCAGTTTGAAGAGCTATTTGTCAATTGCTCACTTCAGTGTAACGTCAGTTTATGAGCTCAGCCCGCCGTGTTACAGCATAATCTCTGTCTGATAATGACCCACCCTCAACGCCTTCAGTGATTTAAGAACTGTCCCTTAAATTGCTGTCTTAACTGCAAAGACATTCAGATTTATTCTTGGCTACAAAGCTCTGGAGGAATGATGTGGTGAGTAGGCAAACGATGATATGAAGTGTTGTCCTACAAAGGCAGTGGGTGTTGTTCTAAAAGGCCTCCTCACCAGCCATGCTTTGATCGACAGGTGATTTCTGGGATATGCACTGCAGACAACTAAAACCCACTCAGCACCCAAGATGTTTGAGGAAAACCGACTTCAAAAGAAGACAAAGAGATGCAACCTTAAGTGTCTGTCTAAGGATCGCAGCTCTTTAAAGGCACACAGGGGGAACCGAGCAGAATGAAGCAGAGAAATGTTTCTAAAATATACTGTAACTTTATATCCATGCTGCAGCAAAATGCTGCAGAAGCCTCTTTGATCTTGTTCCATTTCAAGGGCCTCTCCCTCTCTGCTTTCAACATCCACTGCGGGCTGCTAAAATCCTCCCTCTCTCACCCCTTATCTCAACCTTTTCATACGTCTTATTCTGCCTCCACCTCTCATACAGTGTCCCCCTCATATTCACCTTCCTCCTCATTTTCTGCACTCTTTTCCTCTCATTATCACTGCACCGTCATCCTCTGTATTCCCTTCATTTTTACCATCCTCTCCATCATTCCCTCGTAAAGTGATCACACAGCCATGCGTGAACTCTTTTGGGACAGAGAGGGAGGAAGAGAAGTCTAGTCTCGCCTATGAGACGGAGGGGGATGATGAGAGAATCAGGTGCTTCGTCTGGATGACATAACGAGGCTGAATAAGCAAGGGTCACAGCCGGGCCCTGGCCTCTCTCCACAGTTCTCAGTGTCGCTTCTATTTTCCTTCTTGTCGCTATTTTTTTTTAGACTCTCTTTCCCATTTCATAACCACTCTTCTTCGTCCTCGTTCAGTCCTCGCAGAGGGCACACTTTAGATGTGGTCATTACTAAGAATGTTATTATCTCAAATGTGGACGTCATTGATGTTGCTTTATCTGATCATTTCTGTGTTTTCTTCGACCTGTCTGTTACACCCAAACCAGCACTTGGGTCTGCAGTTGTTCGAGGAAGACTCATAAATGACAACACAAGGGCACAGTTCAAGGAAATGATAAGGTTTGAAAATACTCCATGTTCTAATGTTGATGATCTGTTGAGCTCCTACACATCAAGTGTTTTGAATGTTTTGGATACCATTGCTCCTGTCAAGGCTAGAATGGTTAAAAATAGGCAAAAGGCGCCATGGAGAAATGAAGACTCGGTCAGGGCACAGAAAAGGGAGTGCCGGAGAGCCGAACGGAAATGGCGCAAGTCAAAGCTCCAGGTTCACTATGAGATTTACAAAGAAAAGTTATGTGTGTTCAACCAGACTTTGCGTAGAACAAGGGAGAGTTATTTTTCTGAAATTATCAAAAACTACAGTAACAACTCTCGTGTCCTGTTTGCTACAGTAAACAGATTAACAAACCCTCCAGTTTCACTGCCCTTAGAACTAGTGTCTACATCTAAGTGCAATGAGTTTGCAAAATTCTTTAATGACAAAGTTCAAGGCATTAAAAATGCAATAATTTCCACATCACAAATAACCACTCTGCAGCCAGCTAGACATCTAGAGCTGACACATTTCACACCAGTTACTGACAAAACAGTCGAAGATATCATCTGCAGTCTGAGTCCATCATCGTGCTGCCTTGATGAGTTACCCACTAGATTTCTAAAGTCTGTGGTGAGCAGTTTGTCACCACAACTCACTGATTTAGTCAACTTCTCACTTCAGACTGGGACATTTCCAAAGGCCTTAAAAACTGCTGTCATTAAGCCTCTCCTGAAGAAGAGCAGTCTTGATGCCACAGTACTGAACAACTACCGGCCTATATCGAACCTACCATTCTTAGGTAAAGTCCTGGAAAAAGTGGTATACCAACAGCTTACTGACTTTCTTCTGTCTAACAATACCTTTGATACTTTCCAATCAGGCTTTAGGCCCCACCACAGCACTGAGACAGCTCTGATCAAGGTGACAAATGATATCCGCCTGAACACAGATGCAGGCAAAGTTTCAGTCTTAGTTCTGCTGGACCTGAGTGCTGCCTTTGACACAGTTGACCATGTGATCTTATTACAGAGGTTAGAAAACTGGGCAGGAATTTCTGGTACTGCTTTGAACTGGTTAAAGTCCTATCTTGAGGACAGGATGTTCTTTGTTGAAATTGGTAACTGTGTCTCGGACCAAATGGCTATGACCTGTGGGGTTCCCCAGGGGTCAATCCTGGGACCCCTATTGTTCAATCTGTACATGTTGCCATTAGGCCAGCTAATACGCAGCTTTAAAGTTTCCTATCACAACTATGCAGATGACACTCAGATCTATGTGTCCCTGAGAGCAGGTGAACATGGGCCTGTAGATTCACTTTGTCACTGCATCAAACAGATCAGTGTGTGGATGCAAAACAATTTTCTCCAGCTAAACTCAGACAAAACTGAAATCATTGTCTTTGGTCCACAGAAACAAAGAGAAAGTGTTATCAGTCACCTTGAGACTCTCTCTCTAAAGGGTAATAGTCAGGTTAGAAATCTAGGGGTAATACTGGACTCAGACCTCAACTTAAACAGCCATGTTAAATCAATAACATCAGCGGCTTTTTACCATCTGAAAAACATCGCCAGAATCAGAGGAATACTGTCTAAACCTGACTTAGAGAGACTCATCCATGCGTTTGTCTCCAGCAGGTTAGATTACTGTAACGGCCTGCTCACTGGGGTTTCTAAGCGAGCTCTAAGACAGCTGCAGTACATCCAGAATGCTGCTGCTCGAGTCCTGACCAGAACCAGGAAATACGACCATATTAGTCCTGTGCTCAGGTCTCTGCACTGGCTTCCTGTCACCCAAAGAATAGACTTTAAAACAGCTCTGCTTGTCTACAAGTCTCTTCATGGTTTAGCACCAAAGTACATCTCTGACATGTTAGAGCCATATGAACCAACTCGGACTCTGAGAACCACAGGGAGGGGTCTCCTTCTGGTGCCCAGAGTCAGGACTAAACATGGTGAAGCTGCGTTTCAGTTTTATGCTCCTAAAATCTGGAACAGTCTTCCAGAAGATGTGAGACAGGCCTCAACTCTGATGATGTTCAAATCCAGGCTGAAAACAGTTCTGTTTAGCTTTGCATACAACTGAAAGTATTTTATCTGCACTCCTCATTTTTAAATTAATTATTTTAATGTTTTAATGTTTTATTTTATTCTTTCATTTATTTTCTAATCTTGTGATTTTATGTTGCTGTAAAGCACTTTGAGTTGCCTTGTGTATGAATTGTGCTCTACAAATAAACTTGCCTTGCCTTGCCTTGCCTCTCTTTTTGCCTACATCTCTTCCTTCGCTCAGCGCTCAGGGTACAATAAATGAAGAAGTAATTCTGATCACAAGGTTCAGTTTCAGAACCTCAGAAAATCTGAACCCAACAATAACTCAACAGGGGAGATCCCAAGGTGTGTTTCTGATTTACCTCCTCCAATATAAAGCAGCAGCCTCACAGACCAGGCAAGCTGAGGCTTCTGGGAACAGTTAGCAATTCCTTTAATTCACGGATGGATTCTCAATCGAGACCCTGGGCTCCCCTTGCTGCAGCTGTTGAATTGACATTTAAATATACAGTATAGATTATGCCATTTCTTGGAGGCTATAACCCAAAATGCTTTTCCATATGGAAGGTGGGGATTCAAGGAATATCACCCCCCCCCCCCCCCCATCACCCCAAGCCCTGTAAATCAGCAAGTGGTTTTGATTTCTCAAAATGAAACCAAGTTGCTCATAAACCCCTGGCTTTGCTCAGTTTGTTTTAAGGAGCAAGATGGAAAATTAGAGCTGATGAGAGCTTGTGATAACAGGGAGAGCACAGATGATTCCTATCAGATCACTTAATGTGGTTGTGTAAGAGAATCAGTCTCAGTTTATATGCATGAAATATCTTTAAATCTGCAAGAACTGCCGTCTATACCTCTTTATCCACCTCTGTCTTTCTGCAGCTTCCTTCTTTCTCAGCTGAGGAGGTTTTAATGTTTTTCACCAATGACTTTAATTCTCCTCAAGGTTATAAAGGAGTTTTGCTTTGGTCACAGTGGATTACTGTTGACAAAAAAAGCTGCAGGCTTTACATTATGTATGGGTAGTAGAACATTTTACTGTGTTGATGTCTATTTTCTTTTCTCTTGACTATCAATCAGACCAAAGCCATCACTACGCCTTCACTCTGTTCCAGCATGCCCTGAATGGCTTAGTATTCACGTCTTAGTGTTATTTCACATAGTATGATGGTTTTGCGGAAGCACGAGAGGTACTGTGTGAAAAAAAAAAAACACTGCAAGGGCATCGCATACACACAAATGCTCATTACGCCTCAATACGTTACACACTGCAGACGATGGATAACAATAAACATCCCGACCTTAAACTGCAGGATGAAAGAGACGAATGTTCAGGCTTCAAAAATCATTCTGTGTAGCAAATGGAAACGGCACTTTAGTCATGAGGCCTGCTGTTGTTTTTTGGAAAATCCAGACACCCCCTTCAAATTTAATGTGGATTAAGAGTTGTATGTTACATTTAAAATTTTGGACCAAACTATTGGAAGCAAAAATAAAAAAGAAAAATAATACAGGTCAGAAGAAGTCCCTGCTGACCTTACCTGACTCCCAATTTCTTGGTTTGGTAATTTTAATTTAAATAACAAAGAGTCCCTATTTTAGAGAAATGCTATTTTAAGTTGTATTCACACCTGGCTTGTTTGGGGCAGTTGTTCCGAAACTAACCTAAAGTCCAGTTCATTTGAGCATATGTGAACACAGCTATCGCACTTGGATGCCGGACAAAACAAGCGGGTCGGGATCGCCAAAATAGGGTGGTCTTGGCTCACTTCCATTCGAGCCCTGGAGCTGTTCCTTTGCAGGGAGAACACAATCACCTCAGCAACCAGCACAAGTGACTCATAACTGTGGTTCCCACTGCAGTAGTCAGGGGGCAATAATGCAATCAGTTGCCAACTGTTCAGTCAAAACAATAGAAGAAGAAGGAGTCTTTGAATCAGCAACAGCACAAGAAGAAGAAGAGGAGAAGGTGATATAGCAATGGTTACCGTACCATAAGACAATCCTGGATACAAGACGACCCCATTTTCTAAGACAGATTTCTGAAAAAAAGGCTCTTTGATGGCAATATCTTTTTTTAGCACGAAGAACATTCACGTGTTCACAACTCTCCTCTGCTCTCTGTATCGCGCACAGCAGAGTTCCGCCCTGATTTCTGACCACTAAGTGAAAAAATTTGATCGAAAGTGCCATTTTTTTACAACTGTGGACCACAAGAGACTTTTGCAGTGTGAACACAAACGAACCAACTGACAACTGCAGCAACTGTATCATTTCTGCCGCTGAATCAGAACAAAGCAAACGAGCCACAGGTGTGAATACACCCTTAGTTAAGATTTAGCACTACTTAAAAAAACCAAAAACATACAGGTTAGCGTACAGTATTTACAAAAAGTACCCATGAACCTCTGGACACCTCATGGTTTCTTTGACTGCACTCTGCTGCATCACCTCCTTGCCTTCAGTCACTGCAGTGTGTGAACATCAGCACAATGCGTCTGTGCCTCACTGAATGTGGGTGGAAATAGGATGATGTGTGTAAGTGTATGTGTGTAAGACCAAGTCTCTGCAGTGTCTGGCGTCCCAGCAGTTAATCCTAACAGCCATGGTGTGTGTGCCAGTCACTTGCAATTTAGAGTGAGTGGCTTCATGCGCTATAGCAGCAGGCTTTGTAGCAGACTGGATTATGTAAATGCAAAACTTTTCAAGGCTTAATCAACGACCTGCACATCAGTGATTTGGGGCCACAATAGATTTAAACATGAGTTGGGGCGACACATCTGTTTTAGATTTTTTTTTCTCTCATTATTTCCACTTATTTGTCCACTCCAAATGAAATATCTGGATTTTGAGGAGCCTGCTTTCTTTTATGAGCCCATTTCCGTCCTTGTCCTTCTATTCTTCGCTGTGCCTTTTCCATGCCATCCATCATCCATTGAGGTCAGCACAACCTTTCAACTGAAATATTTTTGGCATCATAAAGTAAAAAAAAAAATCATCAGGACAAATACTGGACTGGCTTTGATGGGTATAAGAAACGAAGGAAAATCTGCTTTTGCAAAACCGTGATGATTTTTTTTTTTTTTTCTTGAAGAAAGTGGGCAACCCCCTAATTATCGCTAAAACCCAAAGTTTTCCACATGGCTTTGAGGCCACGTGACGTCAAGTGGTGTCTCTCTTTAAAATGAGACTAAATCCTCAAAAAAACAGTGAGTCATTTTCACCAATAAAATCTGCTATTTGAGGGAAGGCTTTGTAAACGATACGCTGCGCTCAGATGCAGGGTTTTGAATATGTGGGCCCCTGAAACCTTAGACCCCAGGCCACTTGGTTTTTGTGGTGCGTGTCAGTAATTGATCCCCCCAACAGTGAGAAAGTGATATTTTTCAGCCACGGGGGGAACTGCTTCCATCACCACAAACCTCATCTTGCTACCCTAATATCAGTGGTGGAAGAAGTGCTCAGACTCCAGAAGAATACTGATCCACTGGTGTAGAAGTGCTCCATTACGATAGCTGTGTTTCCATTACACTTTTTCACTAAATAAAAACGACACTTCTGAAGTTTCAAGAAAGTACAACTGCGCTTTAACGGTGTTTCCATTTCAACTAGAATTGCGCATAGTGACTAAAATCTCGTCCCGCTAGATTCAAGAAAGCAGTGTTACGACCACATGTAGCATTACCCTTGATGTGCTCCTTCCCCAAACCGCTGATCTATTTAACGCAAATGTACTTCACATCACTCCTGCAACACTCAAAATTGTTTCCTAAGCTGTCATATGCAGCAGAGCTTTCCTCATACCACCCGCAGCTAGAACGAGAGCTCAGTATTATTTGGCACCAGAAACAACACAAGGTTCATTTCTGCAGTGGTTACATCACTCCTCCTCTTCATTGTCTACAGGTTGCTGTTTGAACACAAACTACACAGTCTTTTTATGAGATGTGCTTGTTTGAGGAAGGGAAGCAGTGTTGAGATTTTGAGGGGATGGTGGAAAATTTAGACAAATGCATGAAGCTCTCTAGCTGCATTTCCAGTACACTTTTTTTTTTTTTTCGCAAAATGAAAGCAATATTTCTGAAGTTTAGATAAAGTACAATTGCGCCTTGCCGGTGTTTCCATTACGACTAGAAGTGCACATAACGGTTAAAATCTCATCCCCTGAGATTCAAATGTGGAAGAAGGAGTAACCATTATTATCACAAACATTTTAAGAGCCAGAGATGTCTTTTTGGTGGGCATTACTTATTTTGTCCACAGACGAAGGCAGAGGACATTTAACTATAAACGCCAGGGTTGGTATGTGTGGCAGCGGCCTTTTGGGACAGGATCGTAGCCAAGGTGTTCACAGAGGAGTTGTGGATCCAAAACTTCAGGATGACCCGGCCTACATTTGACACATTGTGTAATTCATTTGAGGATCTAATTGCACCAGACCCATTATCCCCTCAGGAGCCAGTACCGACAAGAAGCAAGTGGCCATAGTCCTGTATAAGCTGGCAACCTGCGCCGAGTACGTCCGGCGAGGTGTTGTGAAAAAGGTGTTTCCAATGCACTTTTGCAATTAACTTCAATACTGAAAACCAACTCATGAGAGTGTAAATTTTTTTTTATCAAAATCTGAGAGGTTTGTCAAAATTTTGGTGTTCCCATTACCATTTTTTTATATGCAATAAAGAGGTTTTGCGCAATTCTAGGTGCAATGGAAATGCAGCTATGGATACATCTCTGGTGCTCTCTATATGTGAACCTTTTGTTTCCCTCTTCATATTTATAAAACAAAGAAAAAAAAAAGTTAATGTGCCAGGTTACTTAGAAATGTTTTTAGGAGTGCATGGTCTCCACCAAGTGTAGACAGGTAGAAGTTTCAAGCAGCATAAATTTAAGCTGTCCACAAATGATTTGAAACAAAACTCTGCAAACAGAATTGCAGCGTTACACCACATTAAGCAACTCCTCTTCAAGGGCTGCTCCCAGACGAGTTTGTCTGTTTGAAGATAAACAGGGACAACAGAACAGACTTCTGCATGAGCAATCTCACACACTCAAGACTTGTTAGCTGTAATTTTCAAGCAGCTCCCTGCCCCTTTGTAGATTTCCAGCCGGGTCAGTAGTTCTTCTAATGGAGGGGAATTGGAGGCACGTGGCTCTATCGGGTGCCTGGTATCCTGCTGGAAGTCACATCTGGCAGGATTGGTTCTAACCTTGGATGCCCGGTTCTTTTCAGTCTTGTTTCGCTCAGAAACAAAACTTCTGGAATAACTGCACCTGCACATACTGATAATTTCTCAAATGTTTTTTTTTTTTTGTCCTGAAATCAACATCAGTACTTCCAAATTTACACCCATCTGTTCAAAGAGCATTAACTGACAGAACCTCAGTGTTGAGTGAGTGAAAGTGTAACTAAGACCATCACAGCACGACAAGCTCAGGCATTTCATTCACACAGCAAACCATTAGTTATGGTTCACGGCTTCAAAGCACACATGCTACCTTTCCCTTAATTCCTCTGGGAAATGAGATATACAGGAATGTGTCACCTTCAGGTCCTTCAGTATCTAGCTGATGGTGCAAGTGACTGCCAGAGATCTCAGTCTGGTCAGGTAAACACCAACTGACCCTTGGTAAACAAAGGCTGATGTCGTATAACTGAAAGCTTGCCAGTGCTCCCCTCCTCTTTCTTTAGAAAATGTTACCCTAAAAAAAGAAAAAAAGTATCCTCAAATTGCACATCTTGCATCATCACAGTGACTTTTTACAGCTATAGCCATATCTATTCAACTGTTCCAAACTTTAAATTCATTTATCTGAGAAAGAAAGGCTACATAGTCATCTCTGGAAACCAGACAGCTCCTCTTTGTCAAAATGAGAGAGACTGACATTTTAGAATACCTTGTCTTCTCATAAACAGCTGACAGGAATTTTTTTATGTATTTTTTTTTTCTGAAAGCGTCTCATCCAAAGCTACATTTTCAACCCAAAGCATCAATCATCTTTTACTGCTCGATTCCTCAGCTCCTGGAATCAGCTGTCAGTTTTCTACAGTTAAAGTTCCCCATCCATCACCACACAGACTTGCTCTCTGTCAGAAATTCGTCAGACAGTTTTTTCTTTTCCGCTTTCTTGATCAGTTCCCGTGTGCAGTCCTGAGGGTCGACCCTTAGCCCGGGCTATTTGTCAAACAAACACATAGTTCAATGGGGCTGGAAACATACCTCACCTCACCCCGAGCTCTAGAGGAATGCGGCGGCCAGCATGGTGGGAGGGGTTGTGCAACAGTGAGGAACATCAAAAGCTGATATGGTCGATTAGTCTTGTAAAGCCTGCGGGGTGCTGGGCTTTTACATTTGAAGCTCATGTGTTAACTCACAAACATTTAATGCCTCTGTGTTAGTGTTAACTAAAGAAAAGTACAACTAAAGCTGACTGGTCGCACTAAAGCCAGTATACCTGCAGTGGCACAATAGGACTGTAAAATATTTGCTGGGCGCTAAAGAGACAGTTGATCGATACCAATGGTGCAGTGATTTAAAAGTGTTGTTGGTGGACATTGGTGCAAATCCAGAGTTAGTAGCTCAGTGTAAGATCCCCAACTACAGCCAGTCAGATAAGGCTTCATCACTGTTGTTGCTCACACAATACAGTGTTTGATCTGTTTTCATCTATAAGACAATGAGGAAATGAAGATGACTCTTACAAACATTCATTAATAGAGAGACAATTTATATTGAATTATTTTTCTTCTTAAAGCGAGGTTGTACCAGGCACTCTTATTTCCCATCAGGGATACCAGTCAGCACAATGTTTGAGAAACTGTCCAGAGCATCAGCATGGAGGCGATGCCATACATCACAAGAGACAGGGCCGTTTGTTCCAGGAACATGCTGGTAAACCCGTTTCTCAGGTCAAGCCCCAAGGACAAGGTTTGCACTTGCACTAATGCTTTGGATCACATTGTTTAGGATAGCAAAGTATGTGGTACTGCTACGGTTGATAGCACAGCTTCCATGTCTTTACTCTGCCAACCAGTTTCTCCTGAAAAGTGGCATCTTTTCACTTTGTCATGAGGCTTAAACCACCAGCTGGAGAACTACTGCTGCCTCTTTGAGACAAGCAGAACCTCTTGTCTGCATACGACTGAGGGGAAGCTGCACACAGGGCTCTGTGATGCTGGTAAACACAATTAGCATGCCATAAAAGATGAATGGTGAGTCTGCGTAATTGTCTACATGAATTATGCGCCTTGAACAAGCAGGAAAAATTTCATCTTTGCAGAGGGAACGCTGTCGAAAAAATTATGCTTTTACAACACTTATCCTGATTTCTTTCCCCTTTCTTGCATAATGAACAAAGCAGAGGCAAGGTTAAGCACGTTTGTTACACATCATTAGGTGCTGTATCATGTTACATCGACACTAATGCTCTGAGACTAATCTCCTTTCCTCCAATGTCACCGATAAGCTCTCTCCATCTCTTATCTCTTATCTTGACTGTGTAACAGAATCAAATATTTGCCTGCTATCCGCTCATTAGGATATCAAAGTCTTATTAAAGGTTGTTTATCTCCTCTGTGTCAGACCCAGCTAATTGAATTCAGAGTGAGATAGCAATCTAGGAAGTGTGTCAGTGGATTTGTAGGGTCTGTCACCACAGTAACCCTGAAGGAGAAAGAGGGGGGCTTTGTTTCCTCTTACACTGCAGAGCGTCCTCGTAATAGCACTTCCTTCCTTCAGTGAGTGTCTTCATCATCTCCGTCGATCTGTGCCATGCAGGAAATTCGACCAGGCGTAATTGACAGTTGTTGCAAAGCAGTTGAAAAGACCACCCCTTATTTTGATTTCTTTATTAAAGACATTTTTCATCCCCAGCTTCGACTCTACCGTTTCCTCTCCTGGTTTGCCATATTCATCCCTCACTCCTCTTGTTTATACATCCTCCATTGTTTTTCTTCCTATTATTTGCTCCTCCACTCTGGATCAGATGATGTGAAAGCAAAGCATCCTCCTCTCCCCGGTGGTTGCTGGCAGCCTCAGCTTGCCAGAGACCTTGAAATGTGGGGAGAGTAACTTTGACACAAAGTCATGTGGCCTGCGGAGATCGGGACCTTGAGAAATTGGGCTGTTGTGGTGAGACGCAACATGACCGCTCGTGGGCGTAGCTGATCCTGAGGTGGGGCAGCGGCCTTGCCTTAGCATATTGGCTTTCACTGACCACACCACCAATGTATGGTCAGAGTGACTGTCAATACAAAACACCCCATTAAAGAAAGAACGCAAATAAATAATGCAGAATGCAGATAACAGACGTATGATCCGCAGGCTTTTGGTTTGTGACTTCCTGTTGGTGCTCAGCATTAAACATTTAAGTTGCTGGAATCTAAGGTTTTAACAAAGTCATTGTTGTGTCATGGTAAAGTTGTACCATATTGTGAAAGAGATTCACACACATTTTGTTTGGATTGGTTGGATATGTCATTCTTTATAGACTGAGCCACACACCCCTGAAACAAAAAAAAAAAGACTGCAAGCCATCAAGACTCGCTTCTTCACCAGCTCTCTCTCTTCCCAACATTTCCTTTCTCATGAACTCTGACAGTGTCAACTCCTTCTTCTCCCAGGGGCATCTTCCTTTTTCTGCCTCCTCTTCCTTTCTCTTGTTCGAAATGGACTGAGAAGAGTTGCAACACAGAACTCCTGCTGGCTGAAACAATCCTTTCTGGATTTTGTCTTAGTGAGAGTCTGGTGGAAGTGCATCTTGGAAATGAGCTTAACGGCTCCCAGAGGGGGGTCTAGGCAGATAAGGAGGATAAGTAAAAGACTTATTTGCAGTAGTTAGGCTACAATGAGATTCTAATGCAACAAGGTGAAAGTATGTTCAATGGAAAGCCCCAATTAGTGATTGTTCTCTTTGTTCAAACAAAGAGATCTTTGAGTTGTGTATTAGCTCAGATAAATGTGCGGAGAGGGTCTGCAGCGATTCATCTTTTAATGCTTTTAACATCAGCTGGTGTGTTGAGCCACCAGGTGCCTCAGCTGTGATAAGTAGGCAACAATAAGGCTGGTTTGCCCAGAACTGAACTGGATACAGCACAAGAAATACATGAAAGGCAACAGTGGGGAGGTGATTTAAAAGAAGCCTGGAGGAGCTGGAGGGTTTTCAAACAGGTGCTACAGCACGGTTACCTTACAGGAGGCTGAGGGCAAGCATACAGTGTGTGTGTGTGTGACTTTGTGTGTGTGTATGTTTTACAGTTATTGTATTATCTTATACGCTTGGGGCCGGTCCTGATCTGTCACTTCCTGCCTGAGGGAAGGAGAAGGGACAGAGTTGGGAGTGATAAACCAGTCAAGATGACCATGTCTGTGTGTGTCTGTGTGTGTTGACAGAGCAGACACTTGTGTTTACAGAAAGACACAAGTGAGCCGAGAGTGTCCTTTTATTTCAGATCTTTTAGTATAGTTTTGTTTTTTGTAAGAAAAGTAAGAATACAAGCATCAACAAACTTTTTTTCTTTTAGGTGACAGAGTTCAACTAGATGACGGAGTTCTATTAAATGTAACACAGGGTGTTGACATGCACTGAGTATCCTTATCTGGAGTGGAATAAGGGTGTGTGGTTGCCTTTTACTTGTCGTAGACAACCTGACTGATCCAATCCCAAGCAGGAACAGTGCCTCAAATATGGCTATGCTACGACCACAGCCATAATTAGATTTCTCGTGTTTTTATTGTGTAATTGTTGATGGCGTAAGCTGAAGAAGTGAAGGCTCTGTCAACTCTAGAAGTTTGTCCTGAGCAGATGGAGATCAGTGGTCCTAACCAACAACAGTGTGGGTTCTCTCCGGGTACTCCGGCTTCCTCCCAGAGTCCAAAAACATGCTCACTAGGTCAATTGGAAGGTTGGAAGGTCTTTCTATGCGTCATCTCTTCGATTGACAGGTGATCAGTCCAGGGTATACCCTGTTTCTCGCCCTAAGTCAGCTGGGATAGGCTCCAGCCACCCAAGACCCAGAACAGGATAAGCGGTACAGAAGATGGATGGATTAATGGGTTTTGTATTTCAATTTAGAGGGTTTTTTTTGTCCTGTCCTGTGATTGTCTTTTTGTTCTGTTTCTTTAGGTCAGTTAAGATAAGGCTTTTAAAGAGAGCATGTTTGCATTGTTGTTTTAGGTTTAGGAGAATAGTTTCATCACACTTTTTTATTTCTGTTCTGTTCTCAGTTTGGGGACCAGGGAAGGGGAAATTTCTTAAACTCTCAAGTTACTCAACTAGACTCCCTAGATGTGTGCGTAACAGGCTAAAAATTCATTCTGTCAAGATTTTTTTTAATCTCCCTTTAGTTTCTTAAAAGCTAAATTCTCAAAAACAATCAAATCAGTTCTTCAGTTCAGTCTATTTCATGCATGAGTTAGAATTGAGCGTATAAAAAATGCAGGATGGGTATCTTATGAAAAGCTCTACCCCCTGATGGGTTTCAGGTGGGAATAAACACACACCAAAAACTCTCAATTACACACACACACACACACACACACACACACACACACACACACACACACACACACACACACACACACACACACACACACACACACACACACACACACACACACACACAGCTAGAGAAAATCACATTCTGACACTTCAAAGCTGCACTGAGGTGGTTTGGAGGTGGCGGTAGTGGATTGACAGGTATGGATGGGTCAGTTACTGTTGGAGGGCCTCTTGCTGAGTGCACAGGTGCGATTCTGAGGAACTAAAGCCGACCACTGGAGGAGACTTCAGAGGACGAGACTCAGAGGGGAATGTCAACATTGACAGTGTCACAGGCACACACACGCACACACACACACACTGTGATAACCACGAATGTTATGCTGGCCTTTGAGTTTTAACAGGATTCTTTGGTTGCAAACAGACACACACACTCAAACACACACACCGGTGATAACTCCATGAGTCAGGTTTGTCTTGGAGTTGTTTCTTATTTTGTCTTCCAGAGAAACACACACACACAAACACACACACATACACACAAACACACACACACTAGAACACAAAAATGCAATAAATCCAAGTGACACTGTTGTCTATGTGGAATATCTTATTTCACTTTTAAGCGCACACACAGCTCCGACTGCTGCGTCTGCCTTTGTTGCGGATCTTATTTCATGGAGATGTCTGAGAGGTGTACGATAGTATTTCATCGGGACTATACAGGCATGTACACACACACACACACACGCAAACTGCAGCTGCCTCTGGGACACAGCTTCATACTCTGTTTAAAAGACGGTGAAAAGTATTTCTTAAGGGCTCTGGGATGAGAATAGCGGCTGTAAACTCTGCCGACATCACAGCCTCACTTCAAACTGAGACGTTAGACAGCTCTCTGTCTGTTTAGACTGAAGCTCCAGAGAAGAGATACTGACAGCAGTGCATCAGTAAGCACAAACACACACACATACAAATACACACACACAGATGAAGCAAAGAATGATAGTTATACAACTGTACTTTCTTTTACTTCTATATAAATGCTGGCTTCTCTCTTTTTCTTAATGGAATGAGTGAAAGAGTTGTGTTAAAACTTAACTAAACTAAAAAAAAAAAGGTCGGTCATTAGTGTGTGAGAACATTTTCTGTATGTGATGTTAATCCAAGAAAGCTACTGAAGTGTACCTCCTCCGTCCTCTCCTCCTCCTCTGTAACAGGAAGTTACGAGGTAACCTTTCAGCTTCTATCTTTCAGACAAATCTACTTGATAAGATAGTGAAGAGAAAGCATGTTTATTCCGACTCTTATCTGTGTTCTCTGTGAGTCTAGACAGACGATGACCCGACACACAGCCCTTCAAGCCAGCTGTCCTGCTCCTGTTGCCTCCAGCCAAACGGGCCTCGACCTCGCGACTTCAAAGCAGCGCTGAGCTCCCGTTCTGCTGGAGAAAAGCAACAGAGGGAAACCTACCAGCTCCCACACACACACACACACACACACACACACACACACACACTCACTAGATAAAGTCGAGATAAAGACTGATACAGAAACACACACTAACAGCTGTGTTTCACCAGCATGTCTTCATTGTTCAGTGATGGTTGGTAGCAGATGAAGGCAAAGGGAGTCACGCCACTTTTCCCGAGATGACAGACCAGCACTACTGGACAGCAGAGATCGGATAAGTTCTACTTGGCAGTTTAAAAACTTTATGAAAGGAACACAGCTCGGTCCAAAAAAAGAAAATGCTTTGCTTCGCTTTCTGCCTTTTGTTGCTTTTTGTTGTTTTCTTATCAGGAATTCGCACGTTGCTTTCCTCACCGACTTTTACAGTTTACACTGTGCAAGAAGCTCTCCAACAGTACAAAGCAGAGGCAGCAGTTAAACTGTGGTGAGATAAATGCAGAGGCAAAAGAGCATTCAATCCACCCCTCTGTCTTCAACTTCTGACTCTACCGTCCAATCCTCATTATAAAGACATTAAAGGCAGGTGGTGAAATCTAAAATAACTACTCAGAAATTGAATGAAGAGAAGTTTAGGCTGGTAGTTTCTTGAAAGGATAGAAAAAAATTATGAATTCATTTTCTGGTCTAAAAAATTACACAAAAAGTAAAATTGGTCTTAAAAGTTTTAGAAAAATAAACGCGAATCGAAACAAAAGAAATGAACAAAGGAAAAACTTTTCCTTTTTTTGATTTCTTATTCAGGCAACTCATGAAGGGAGCCATGAGCTATGAGAGTGCAATTTCACAGAGAGGAAAACACGACCGCACTACATTAAACAGGAGCCGTGCAGTAACTTAGAACTAAATAGGCTGCTATTATCATGATGAAATGCTGAGCATGGGAATCCCATAAGCTTGTGCAAATATCAACCACCAAACAGCACAGATACTGAGACGAGGTGGAAACTAGCTTAATTATACATTTTCAGTCCTCGCTCAGACAGTTTTAGGGAGTTAAGTTGCCGTCTTGACACTGACCAGAAAGGAATCTGCAGAGAGAAAAAAATGCTTCTTACCATCTGTGCATTAACTCTGTGCTATCCATCAACTAAAGAGGGCAAAGATTAGCTGAAACTTACTTAAAAATGACTAATGAAGCTTCAACAAGCTATCAACTAACCAGTGTCCCAACAGAGCCTTTGTTCATCTCAGTTTGTTCGCTCTTTTCTCATCACAATTTTCAGCAACATTAACCTGAATAAACAGGATATAAGGTTTCAAAGCTCAGGCTGTTCTAATACCTATTGTGCACCTTTTTCTATACCCACAAAAGGTAATGCCTTGTTACCCGGGTATAATGTATTTAAGGTAAATTTGATTCCATGCACTGCAATTTTACTTGATAATTGCAATTGATTGGGCCAGCCACAAAGTGGGGAAATGTTAATCAAGAAATCTGAAAAAGGTTTTTTTTTTGTCCTTTCCAATACCTAAAGAAACAGACCCTTTCATGGTCCTCACAATATGATTGTGTGTGTGTAGAAAAAGACAGTAAAGGTCCATTGAAGAGGCTCTCCTTACTAACAGAAGCTAATGGGTACCTGGGTACATTCACAAGACAGCAACCATATAGGGATTATTTGTTTGATTACACAAACAAAATGATGCACAGCATTTTGAATGATTTTTTGATTGATTTTGATTGATTTTTGTGCACTAAGATGCACAAAAATTCATATTACTAAGGTCAAGAATATAAAGTCAGAACTATAAGGGCGCGGTCACACTGGCCATCCAAACTGTGCCGTGCTCAAGCACAATTTTCCCCCAGCAGCGCTGCTCCCCAGCCGGCCAGTACTGCCCATGGTCACTACTCCAATATGAACCAGACTTTAGGCACATGCATGGCTCGCCTACTTCACCACACAGAACATGACAACAACTTAAGGTAAGTTGGTCTGACACAGACCTCTAACACAACCATTTTTGCTTAAAATGACCAACGAGATGAGCGGTCACGGCTACTATGTCTGCATGCTCGTGCTCATGCATGACATGTACCGCGAAGTGCATTCCTCTCCAAAGTGTGTCAAAGAGGAGAAGTTAACCGCGCCTGAGCATGGTATTACTCGTGCTCACACTGGCCAAATGGACTGGACTTTAGGGTTGAAGCATGCTTGAGCACAGTACGGTTGGACAGTGTGAACGCACCCCAAAATAAAGACCTCATGCAACTGCCTCAGTTATTTCAGGTGATGACGTTTACACTAGTCAAAAGTTGAACATCCCAACCTGCTCTCCTCACACTGAAGCAAAGTCAAAGTAAATGTTAACACTCTGCTGTAAAAGTATGTTTCCCCTGTGTGACTCCTTAACCTGGATATGAAGCCTCACCTTTACATGAGTATGTATTACCATAATGTTATGCATGGATGGGTGATGTTTTATTGCAATATAGCCAGCTTTTTATTCTCAATCTGCTCTTGTCAGCTTATGTTTGTAAGGCTCTTTGTCTTTAGCTCTTTTACCGGGCTTTTTATTAAATCGTATCTTCAGACTAATGTTCCTCATTGAGAACTGAACTGAACTGTGAAATTAATCAGACCTGGTCACAGGGCCAAGTTAAAAGCTGATTCCTCTCCGTGCAAGATATCAGCTCCCTAGCGAAGCCCTCTTACATTCCCACTATAAAAACTGACCACTGAAACAATTATGACCGCATCTAAATAGCCTCACTGCACCCTCCCTGAAAACACAATCCATCAGAAACCGTGAGGGAGAGCTGTGGTCTGCGTTTCCTCACTGCGTAATGAAAAGCTTGGACTCAGTCTGAAACAGCTCCAAGTTCTCATCGAAAAAAAAAGGGAAAGGCTATCAAACACAGGCCACTTTGCTTTGTGCAACTTCCTACAACAGTTTTTTTCCCCTCTCAGATGTGAAGAAAGGTTTTTCTTAGATATTCCAATTAAAATCACACAAATCAACTTCATGCAAATACAACAGGCCTTTGACAAACTCCCTTTTCACTCTTGTGCCATCTGCAGAGTCAAATACTGAACCATCTGTGTTTTGCCGCCTGATATAGGATCAAAAGTTAGTCAACACTGTTTCTGTTCATAATGGAGCTGTGAAGTTTCCAAGTGAGCACTGCGGGAAATGTGCCTCAGGGTGTGTTGACAAAGTTCAATGAGGTGGCGTATATCTTAGATAACCCGGAGAGTTGCGTAAGGACGTCTGCAAACATCCTCTTTGCTGCATTGAGCAGAAATTCAAAAGTTTAGAGTTCTGTTTGAAGATTTGTGAGATGGCATTCGGTCTGTATTTTATTTCATCGGGCTATCTTTTTGAGCACGGGTAAAGCCGGCACTGGAATTTGTTTTCAGAAATTTGGTCATAAACCAAACCATCACTAGTAGCTAAATATTTACTGCATGGTGGCGTGAAAAGAATTTCTATTTCGACTTCCAGCGTACAGACGATTGTCAGGCTGGGGGAAAAAGTGGACTGAGTTCACAAAGTCCCCATGTAAGGAGGCCCTGAAAGATAAATAAATGCACAACTATTAATGCAGAGATGTGTCCACAGAGAATACCTGTGTATAGGGCTTATCAGACGTCTCTCAGATGAAAGGTTAGGGGTTTGATCTCAGGCTTTGTCGTCCACGTCTCCCCGGTTTGATTTACCAACTGGAGTCCACACACATGTTCATACTGGTAGCTGAAATCAACAGAGCTTCTGTTCTAAAACATTCAGGGTCTGTTTGAAAACCATCCCAGACTGTGAGTACACAGCTTCCAGAATCCAGGAGAACTCCTGCTGAGCAGCATCTGTTTTGATGTTGAAAGAATGGGATTCCAACGGAATCTACGTGTAGAGCTTGTGTGTTTACAGCATGAGTGGAGTTTTGGGGCATGGTGCCAATCCTGATCAGACCACCCCTGCATCAGCCTCCCTTTATTGTTCAGATTATCTCCTTCACTCTTTCAACACTTTAAACTGCCTTTTCTTCCTAATATGTTAAACCCACTGAATTTAGTATGTACTTGATGTTTAATCTAAGTTTGAGCATCTTGTCTTGTTTGAAGCACTGGGATAGAAAAAAAAGATGAAATAAAACAGCCTCAAAGAGATGACTCAAGACAGAAACTGTCTTCACCCTGACTGTTCACAAAACTCATAACAGCACCCATACATGCTAAACTGTCCTATCCATTACATTTTCATACTACAAAAACAGCCATGCACTGCTTCATGCTGTTCAGTCTATCCCAAATATCATTGGCATAACGTTTTAGTGGTGGAGTCGGTTAACAAAGTTCTTGCAAGCATCTTTGTTTCCCTGCTCAGATTTCTGAATCGGTCTAATAGTATGTACAGAAGCTGCAATTATGTGCTCTGCGTGGATAATTTCCAGCTTCTGTCACAAATAAAAGGTAACAGGACACAGACCAGAGTCTTCTCTAATAAGTGAAGCACGCTCAGGATTAAGCAGCAGCGGCTGGTGGTGAGAGCTGTGAACAGGCACAGAGGAGATACCTTTGAGATAACTTGAGGAGTGGAGAACTGAACTTCAGGACTTTCAGCAGCTGACCAAAGTAAACAGTTCCTATCAGCTGAGCCGAGCCTGTCAGTACATGGGGCAGGCGACCACCCCTGAGTTTTCTATGATCCTCTGAGCATTTTAAGTTATTGGCGTTTGTGAAAAGACAAGAGTTTTCTGTTTTTGTCCCAGTGGCATTGGAGATAAAATTTAAAAATGGTGCAGAAAGAGGCAATAAAGGTTTATGATTTATGACAAAAACATGTTGCAATGTTAAAGGAGCCATTCGGACCTTGAGTGCGCAGTGGCTCGTGAGGCAGATTGGACCAAACTCTGGGCTTTGAAAGGTTTTATTCATCCAGAGAAGGTTGACTTAGCATGCATGCATTTGCAGCAGTGCTTCACTTCACAGTCCTAATGTTCCACACATCCGTGTCTGGAAGTCTTCATCTGTTGGCTGCTGTGCAGCTCCAGCAGCTCATGAAGAAGACTTGGAGGTCCGATGCCTTGCTCAAGGGCACTTACACAAGACTTAAAAGCTTTTTTATTTAAATTCTCCTTCCCAGATTGAAACCACACTGCCTCTGTGACCCCTGGACTGCCTTTCTCTTAAAGCTTCTGTGATTGAATAAAGGGACTAGCTGTGGAAAGTGTGCGTGTGTGTGGTGAAAGTTGCGTGGTGGAAACTGAAAGTTGAGCAAAGGGCAAACAGAAAAAAGCAGAAAATGCTCTCTTACAGTATACCATGATGTTGAAGATAAAGTTGATGGTCTTGATTGGATGTCAATGAGCAAATATAAGGGAAAGACCCACTCCAAGTGCTTTAGGGTAAGAAGAATTTGTAAAAAAAAAAAAAAAAATCTGCAAAAAGGATTGATATAGAGGATTGCACGGACACTTGATATCCAATGAAGAAGACGGAGGCTTTCTGCTAATGTTGTGAACTAAATGGGATGTCTCCTTAAGCAAGGGGGGCATAATTCCACATGTCACATAGCATTAATAAATATGTTCAAATATTTATACAGATTTTCCCTAATTGCAGCCCTGCTGACCTCTGGATGCAATGCTGCGTCTCGGCCAGCCATTTCAGGCTCGTGTTAAAACAACCGCAGATGTAATTCCTCACATTAGGAGCCCAACTCTGCCCGGGACGTTATTAGATGGTGTACCACTTGACATGGATGGCAGTGCTCAACAGCTATGCTGCCCCCTCCAAGGCAAACATACTTTTACCCAGTGTGGCTAATATTCCAGCCCCAAACATTAGCTTTAGTGCCTTATGCTGAGGACAGACAAAGTGCAGCCACTAAGTAAGCTAACTGCTGTCTCAGCTGGGTTCTGGGCTTGGCAGATTTGGATAGTGGAAAATGTACCCTTAATCCCATCTAAAGGGGCACTGCTTCTCTTAACGGTGACGGCACCTTTTATGAAAACACTTCAAAATGTTAAAATGCATTTTCAGGTAGTCCCATCACATGATGACTAATTGACTGATTTTGGGCTGTTTGAAGTTAAGAAGATTGAAGAATGTTAAAGCCTTGGTTGGAAACACCTGAAAAGAAAAAAAAACTTTAAATACTTTCATTCCTTTTAAGAAAAGACTCTAAAGATGTCAAAGTCCTAAAGATAAATAAAAATGGGCACAGAGCAGAGTCATGGTTTGGCTGCTGGAACACTGCAACAAAAACCACCATGCTGTAACACACTCATACACACACACTCATACACACACAAACCAAACTGATCAGTTTTTCCTTGACTTATTGTTTTCAGTCATGTTCCCGCTGTTCCGTTTGGAGCGGTTACCCCTCACCAGATGAAAGCTGAAGAGTGCGTGCAACTCTAGGGCCGCTGCTGCTGCAGCCAAATATTGGAAATGTCAAGTTCCTGGCAGGCATCCACCACCTTTAATCAACATTGTTACAGCACTTTCCTCTTTTCAGGTTTGGGCAGAACAACTGGAGTGTTGCTGAAGCTTTCGTGGCTGTTTGAAGCTGCTGTATTACTACAATGTGTACAGTCATTCATGCCCGGCAAGCTGTTGTGCAATGCTCTCAAGATTGAACCAATGAATTCCCTGTGGAGGTCACTCGGAGATTTCATGTTTAGGGTCACTACAGGGCCACCCGTGTCAGCGATAGCACATGCTTCCACAGAGCTGCAAGGTGATGATGCCTTTACTGAAACATCTGTACAAATGTGGAAACAAAATAAGATAATCCCCAAATCATGTGACATGGTCCCATCAAACTTTTCAGGGGTAACTCTAGTCCAAGTTTAGACACCAAGAGATCCAAGAAGCTGTTAGGATATACATGTGGGATGATGTACAACAGGCTGATCATTAGATAATAACAGCTTTAACATAAAGGTTTTCACTGTCAGTCAAAGAATACACTTTCCATGTCTTTTTGTTCATGTATGTGTAAGTGTGAGTAACACACTTGAATGTCACAACAGATAGCACTGAAGCTAAAGCCTTGCTGTGTTGTGCTGCCATGACCACCAGGGCAGTCACCACCTAAGGCCACTTCCTGGAACCTGACTCAATGAACCAGATTCACAAACAGCCACACTTTAAAATGTTGTTAAGTCTCTGCAACAACACAAGATGCTGCTCTGTTCATTTTTGTTGGTGCAATCTGCACGGAACAAAAACAATGTGACACGTAATACACTGTGCTTATAAAAAGGACATAATAATAATGATACACTTTATTTGTATCGTGCTTTTCAAAGTACTCAAAGACACTTTATAGATTGTGGAATATATATAAAAAAGACATTAAAACAAAACACAAAACTATCAAATCAGAGCATCAACAGTTCCAGAGGGAAGGGGCAGCAACGGAGAACGTTCTGTCACCACAGTTTCGGTGCTTGGTCCTATGTGGTGGGGAAAGGAGGTTACCCTCAGAGGTGCGAAGACACGCGGCAAGATATGGGAGTGAAGCAGGTCAGATAGAGAGGGTCCAGGTTATGGAGGGCTTTGAATGTCAGCAGAACGACTTTATCTGGATGCTAAAACATAGAAGCTAAGACACATTAGCTTTACAAGCAATGAAGCTTTGAACATGAAACGTGAAGTCCACAATTTGGGTACACCAAAAAATGATCAGGGATGATAGAATTCCTGTTTGCACGACATGCTTGGAAAAAACTAGCATGTGTTGTGCTGTGCATTGATGTAAAATGTGTAAACTTGAGGTAATTGCTAAAGCGCACCGTGCACTGTTTTGCAACCTGTTGAGTTTATAGAAGAAGCCGGGCTTTATGTTCAAGAGTTTGGCTGATCTTGCTTTCCAAATTTTGATTGCATAACCTGCAGTTATTATAAAAACACACACTCTCTGGAAGCATTGGCCCATAAAATCTGTTCGCAAGATGGTGTTGAGCATACTAAGCCGTAAAAACGTCTGCATGCTGTAATGCCAAAGGCAGAGGAACCCTCCCAAAATGAGGGTGAAGTAGGTTGGTACAAAGAGTAAACAACTGTGCTATTAAAGTGTTACAGCCAACGCTTTCAACGCCAGTGTTACTCTGGAGTGGAAACCTGGGAAAACAAGTCTCACACATATCCAGACGTAAAAGTCAGCCCTCCATGCTGTCTCTTTTCCACACGGAGTCTTCTCAGCGTGGAATGCACACGTACAAAAAAACAGCTGATACATTTTTTAACTTCAGTCCCATACAACACCGAACTGTGTGAATGCATTCATATTTATGGCATCCAGGGGGAAAAAACAAGTCTGAGTTCACTCATAGACATTTAACAAGGAGGAAGCCTACATCGACCACAAAGTTCCTGAAGCACATTAACTGAAGTGTTTTAGCATCATGTAAATTAAGGCCTCAGCTGAACTCAGCAACCGAAAGAGAGAGCTGAAAAAAATGTAAAAGGCAACAATGTAGAGAACAGAAATGGAAGTTGAGGCCTCTCAAACCCTCTTAGCGTCACTTCTAATGGGAGAGGCCCTCCAAAGAGTTATATCCTGTCGTATTACACCTGGTAGATGCTTCACAGTTCTTCTTCACGGTCACTTTTGGGCAATCACTAGTTGTTGTAAATAATGCTCAAAGCTAGGAGCTGTAATCTTTCTAAAGTTCACCAGGTCACTCCAAAGGGGCATTGGGGGCAGCTTTTTGGACAATTCAACATTAGACTCTTATTTTAAAACCCTCTTACATCAGGTCAGCAATGCAGAATGCATGGAGGCATAATGGTGGGAGCAAGATTTTTAATCACTGATTTGGAGGTGTTGATGGTGGGGGGTGCAGTGGCAATGGAGCAGTGCTATGTGTGCTAGTGTGTGTACACTCTAGAAAACCTGTATTTCACCATTTAGACTTCAGTGTTTTAGTACAAAGGTCTACTTTTGCTAATGTTTCCAACCACCTCTTTCCTGTTGGGTCAGTCTGAACTCCGTTTAAATTTTGCCTGTCTTGCACTTTTTCATGAACTCGGTCCTTTCTGCACACCCACCGGACTCCATGTGTTCCAACAAACCTTCATTCGTGGAGGTTAGAGGATGTGTGCTGGTGGGTGAGAGGTTAACCACTGCTGGACTCACCCGGATACCAGTCATCGAGTACAAGTTTGCTGGATTTGGATGAGAACATTACCTTTCGACCCATTGGCCCCATCTCATCTCACTTTCTCATGTGTGGACCACAGAAATGTTGTGAAGGATCAAGCAGCAGACAGCCAGAAGGCCCCCCGAGGCCAGTCCTTCCTCCTGCTGCTCATTCAACACATCTGCAGAGCAGCAAAGTGATCATGAGGAGAACTCAAACATCCTGGTGAGCAGCACAGTCAGCACAAAGAACAGACCCTATGGCTTCACTAAGTGTAGCCAGTCTGCCTCAGATCTGCTGCTACATAATTAAGGCTTTCCTCCTGGTGCTTTGTACAAATTACCCGTACAGATACTTAGGTTTAGTATAGAGCTCTGAAAAATACTCACACTATTTTTTTTTTAAGTGTTGGGAACTGATGCTTCCTTCTTCAGTGGGCATCAAGTCATGCAAGGCACAATCTTTCATTATCTGACAGTTTGCAAAGGGAACAGGCCAAAGAAGACATTTCATCTTTCACTTTCTCCTCATTCTCTCTCCCTCCGTCCCACTCCTCCTCTCTGTGGTCTGGAGATTGTGTAACACACACTTTACATCCTTACCCCCAAATGTTGTAACCCAACCCCCCTCCCAAAGACTAATGGCCCCTTCAAGCCCATGGAAATTAATAACAGTGTGCTTAGATCTGATGACAGCAGTGGAGGAAAGGGCAATGCATGCTGCTTCGCATACTTCCACAAACCTCCCCATACACGAACCGGTGGGAGTGGCTAACTACTTCTTGTCCTTGTAAACTGTAGAGGGGATTTTGATATCTCCAGATTTTACACCTAAGATGAGGATCTCAGTTGTAAAATGTTTATGTGCTAACATGGTACGGTCCAGAGTTCATCTCTGTTGGGTATTCTTGACGTGAAGCACCTGGCTCACAATTCACCCACCTCCCAATCCCAGAAGATAAGCCTGGCATATGTTTTAAGACCTCCACTTGCTATCCAGTTCCTCCCACCTCTACTTTCACACCCTTTTTAGCCTTATTCACATGGCTCGACTCCATCTGTAACCTACAGAGAAATTCAGAGCTCCTTAAATTACGGTACAAGGAAATAACTACCACTATTTTTTTCCACTCTCCTCAGGTTCACACTTTCACTTCCCACCCTCCCAATCTCCTTTCCTCTGCATCCTCAGGCCACCTCTCTCTAGGTAGCTTACCTTCAGCTGTGCTCTCCTCAAGGCCTGGAGGAAGGAGCCAGATGCGGAGAGAGATTAGGGTTTTAAATTTGAATGACGTGCCTGCATCTGCTTCCAATTCCAGGGCAAGTAAACTCCTACCATTCACATCTTCTCTGTGTAAATATAGCACTGTATTGCTCCCACTCTCCCTTTTCTGCTGATGTGTTTAACCTTTATGATTTGACTTGATGCATTTATGTCCGCTGTCATTTTTTTGTCTAGTATATTTCCTTGAAACAGATGAATGGTCAGCACCCATTCACTTGTTTCAAGTATTGCTAGATGTTAGTTTAACAAACAGATGTTTCACACTGGCTCACTTAAGTGTCATATTTTTGATCTAGGACATATTGTTGGCTTTCTGCATCACCAAATATATCTGCATGCCATGGCCCCTCAACCTTCAGTGGGCATTGATGCGTAATTCACCTCTTCTTCATCACACCATAAGGAAATATAAAGTCATTATAGAGTCATTATAGTCAAAGATTTTAATCAACAGAAGTAGAGACAAAGTTTTTCCTTGTTTTGCAGGTGGGTGGGGGGGGTCACAGGTTTAAAGACTCCCATTGGATGCAAGCTTCAGGATGGTACGGTCTTTATTGCATCTACAGTTCAGCAAATACATAGCTTGTTCAAGCAACAACAATCACGGCCGGTGGGTTTGGAGAGGAAATGAGCAGCGCTCCAAAAAAGCCTCTAAGGATACATCAACAAAAACCAAGGGTTGTTAAAGACAAGTACAAGGTTTCACATGGGAGCAACAACAGCAGCAGCAGCAGCCAGTAAATAAAACCAAAGTCCAATGTGTGTCAGGAGATGTGTCCTGTGAGAAAAGTTGCTCCAGCTCAAACAGCAGAGCTTTGTTGACCAGTAGAGAGAGAAGAAAAGGAGAGGTGATGTGAAACATTAGTGCCCTATCCCTTGAGACTGTGTCATGGGCTAGTAGTTTATGTTTAGCACTCATTAATGAGTTAACATACACAGAGGCATGGTGTGATGTTGAGGTTAAACAAGCTTTTTTTTTAATGGAGCATTGCTTCTCACATGTTTGGAGAAGAAGATCACCTGCTGCCCAGGTTAAGAACTGAGTGAGCCCAGTGAGTCAGCCCATGACCACATAAGATAATGGCATGCGGCCCAATCAGCGTACTCTTCCCTCACAAACTCGAGCAAGTCATCTCACTAAGTGTCAAGCATTGCAAATCTATGGTTATATTAGAAAAGCCTTGAACTGGAGAGGGAAACATTCTGCAAGCATCAAGGGTTTGCCCAAGCAAAGGCCACCAGTCCTAAAACGAGCATTCAAATGTGGCTCTAAAAGGAATTTTCAATAAAAATGTCCTCCAAATCCACACGAGAAAATCCCTCAAAGGGCTCTTCTGGTAAGAGTAAACATACAGAAATATATGAGGAAAAAGTAATGATTTCCATAAGACAGTTTATTTGCCTTTTATATGAAATTTGCACAGAAAAAAATTCAGCAAATAAACCAGTTACATATTTCAATTGGGGAAAATAGGTGAAAAAAGTTATGAGAGCATGAATGCTGTTAGTAGGTAATGATGAGTCTAAATATGAGGGTAAACCGCTCCAAAAGAAAACATGTGTGCTTGCTCTGTCCAGGGCCCTGTAAAAGCCTGTGGCATGGGTGGGTACAGCTAGAAACGCCACCCAGCATCCCACCAGAACAAGCTTTCCATCCAGCCATCTGCGTCTGCTGAGGGTTGACTTCTGTTTTCTATTTGTTTATCAAAAACATCCAACAGTCAAACCCTAAATGTAGCCCATGGGTGGATGACTGATGCTGTTTTTCATCAGTGTTCATTTCACAGTCAAACTGTAACAAACATTTACACCTAGAGAGAATAAACTGCAACCGAGTTTTCTCACTGAGAAGTCAGAGCATGTGGAGACATAGGCTGCAGAGGGATATTTAAAGTGTGGATGCAGTTATGTTTTAGGTTTGCCCTGTTTCACCACTTGAATGTGTCCAGAAAGGTAATACGCTCGATATGGACACACACTATTCTGCCAAAATAATGCTAATGCACAAATAAAACAAAACAGGTACAAACTGAGGTGTCTTAAATAATGTTGTTTTTAGTTGGTTTCAGTACGTCTTGGTTATCTTTTAAACAATGTGTTAAATTCATGTGTAAAACATGTCAAGTTCAGCCTCAGTTGCTTCGTTTCTAATTTTATAGTCCATGATGTGGTTAAACTTAATGGGGATGCAATGACGATGAGGTGCTGCGCTGACTGGCTGTCTGAGGGGAGAGGGCACAGATCAGTACATAGGCATGCAGAGGCGGAAAAACACCAAAACAAACATGGGGAACACTTAAAGAGAGACCATACGCTACATGTAAGACCTCAAACGGGATGAGGAAACTGTTGCATGCTTGTGCAAATAATTTCTGCCAATACAACAGGGGCAAAATCAAAGTTCCTGGTAGAAGCTTTGGTTTCATTGCAGTGGGCAACAGAAACAATGCAGAGGCTTTCAGTTTATCTAGAAAGTGACCAAGGAGCGCCTCCTTTTTCCTCAGGTACCTTTAAAGTGTCCAGAAAACAGTAATTATGTCACCAGTGACTGGTGTGCCACCACTGCTGTGTGAGTCAGTACCTCAGAGACCACTGACTCAACTCACAACATCAGAAATCCCTCTCCCTGCTTCATGACCCCTGTTAGCATGTGCTACAAGATATGAAAGGATGTTTGGTCCTTGGACTTAGTCCGTCTCTTTTGACACCGGTTGTTGTGGCTTCCCCAGATGTTTCCTCACAGCTGTCTGTGTCACGGTTAAACACACTGCAGAGTAAGAGATTAAACAGTGATTGAAGGTACAGAAGAAGAAAGGGGAAGAGTGACCTCTTCGTTCAGCAGAGGAAAGGTTATCTGTGACAGCTGGAGAGACAGAACTGGGCCAGGTGTGTGTGTGTTAACTCTCTACTGCTGCTGTTCCCATTATAAATATCACAGAGGAAGAGGTAGAGGTTGGAAAGGATGAAGGGGAATTGGGTAAAGTAAAGGAAAAATAGCAGTAAGTGAGTTGGAAGGTGTGGAATATGAGAAAGGCTGCAGTCATGCAAGGCAGAGAAATGGAGGCCAGAGGAGGACTCATGGAGGAATGCTGGGAATGGGCAGGAGCAGAGAGAGGGTGACAGGAGATGGAGTGGAAAAAAACGAGTTCTGGGAAGATGTGAAAAGAAGGGATTGAGGGGTAATAAAGGAAGGGAAGAAGATCATGCAAAGAAAACAGCAGACAGAGAGACCGCTGACAGACGGCTAAAGAGAGACAAATGAGAGTCTTAGTCTAAGGTGGAGGTAAAGATGTTCTGCCATTATACACACCTGAAACATCACGTGTGTGGGTTTGTGTGAATGAGTCTGTCAATGACCTCGAGGTGAACTGCAGTAAGCATCCTGCATGAGGATAGCTCAGATAGAGTATGGTATCAGGTAAGACAGTTGCAGTTGAAGGTAAATAATAAAATGAATATCAATGTTTCAAATCCTTTGGTGGTTGACTTATCAAAATGTGCGTTGGTGTGTGCATGATGGGGCAGTATGAAGACGGTAACATGGATGGATTGACCATTTGCCCATTAGTGCCTGTCAAAAATAAAGCTGTTGATTGTTCATCTACAAAACAAAAGTGAACAATGAATGCAAACCAATCCACACATTAAAGTAAGGATGCACAATATTATCAGCATGTTATCAGCTGATATTGCCTTTAAAATTACTGTCAACTGTGAAACTGGTCAAATTTGCCCTGGTAATGAGTATTGTTACAATTGTTTTAAGGAGAATATCATCCAAGTTTTAAGTAGGATGTGCCTTTTTGTATTATTTTGTTTGAAAGCACTTGTCATAAATAAACATGCAGTTTTAAGTATTAAGTATTTTCCTCATTCTGCACGAAAAAATGAACATTACATAATAAATGTGATTAGAGTATACACTATAATACTGTATACTACGTCCAATACTTGAGGGAGTTGATGTCAGAGTTGGCATCAGTGATCGGCTTAATGAGCTGTAAAATACCAACTTATCAGATATCGGCAAAAAGTCCAATACCATGCATCCTGACACAAAAGCTGAACTGTTTTCAGAAAGAAAAGTTTTTATATTCTATATGATCCTTCATTTGATGTGCCTTTAAGCTACTTCAAAGCTAAACCAGCTAAAGGCCTGGAGTTAATGTTTATATGTGCACTTGCTAATGGAAAAAGCTAAGTGACAGCTAGTCTTCCACATGGACATGCATTTTACTGTATCCAAACAGCACCAATATGATGCTCCCCCAACAGAGAAAAGGTTAAGTATAAAATGAGACAATAGCAGAACGGTTTGGGAAGCTTTGTTCACTTTAATCTCAGTTGTGTTTTGATGTTCAGGAACTCGGGCATGAAACAGTGCGCAAAGACCGAAAACCCCACATGTAGGCCGCAGTGAAAGCAAACATCCAGCCTGCCTCAGTGTGATTATGCCTTGACTGTTTGTAGTTTAAAGATGATTCTGGATCCTTCAAAGTCAGGATGGAGAAGATTTGCATCTTTACTGACGTGACAGTAATTGACTCACTTATACCTCTGTTTAACAACAATGGAGCCTCAGTCATTCGGTAAATCACAATCAAGTCAATCACAAAATGTCTCACTGCTGTACTCGTGTACTTGAACTTTTTTCCTGAACTGTTTTAAAATGACTGTACTTCCATGGGAGGGTATTTTTAACCAGTGTGGCTGTACTGTAAACACCAGCCGCTCTGTGTGTTCTCACTCCAAGCTTTAAACACCACAGCCGACAGCAGACTCCCTGCGGCAGGAAAGGCAATGAAAAACTGTGTGTGAGACAAAAAGTGCAGGGAGGGGGAGGAGGAGGGACAGAGCATTGGAAAGCATAATACTGGCTCAGATATTTCCCCAATTTGAACCCCAGGGGTCATTAAGGAATCTCAGCAGTGAAGGGGAATGTTACGGAAGTGGACAGACTAATGCAAACGACGTGAGTGAATCACATTAGTGGAAGTTATTCAGATCTAACATATGTTAAACTAATCTGATTTTTGTCTTATATTTCTTACTCTAATTTGATAATCCTATGGTTGAGAAATCCTGTGTGAGTCCAAAAAAAATCACTGCCATGTTTCCAATTTGGATCAAGTCAAGTGAGTCTGGTCTGACTCCCCTGTTAACACATTATTTCTGATTGGCTGAGCAGACCACTAACTGCTGACCTTCATGCTGTAAATGCCACTAAAGCTGCAAGGACAACTACCGCTGAGACGTAGCAGGAAGGTGGAGATTGTGACAAAACGGTTGTAACAAACTTGGAATGCATCTTTTATGGACGTCAGCAAAATAAAAATGCAGTTTAACGTCAATTTTTGTGACATTCGATATTGATGTTGGAGAAACTCGGATTCCCTGAAATAATTTAACAGCCACTTTGGTCTTATCAGGGTGTATTTTGAAGTGCACTTCCTGACCTCTCAGGCTGGAAGAGGTGCAAAAATAGCAGCACTGCTCGTCCTGCACGTTAGTGTTCACACCTCCATCATGAGGACAACTTCTCTTCCAGATATGGAGTTCAGCACACGGCGAGTCAGACCACCCATGACTAGGACACGTTCAGACACTTGCACAACCCATCTTCACCCCCCCCCCCCCCCTCCCCTGGAACAAGTTGGCCCCTCTGCATTGTCTCTGTTGTTTCAGCAGTGTCAGAGCAACAGCAGAGCCAAGAAAGAGAGTGAGAGCAACCCTGACCACTGATGTGCTGAAGAAACCATTCATGCAACAGTGCAAGACCCTGGTACAGATGATTTGTTGGCATATTATATCACAAGCCACAAGTTTCCTACATCTATTTCACCTCTGAACTCCTTTGATTGTGGTGTTACTGCTGATGCAGTGAGCGTGAGGAAATAATACGAAACAGTGGTTAAAATAGATAGTGGTGGCAGCACTTTGAAAATTAAGGCAAACTTCAATGTAAGAGATCTGTTTGCATTGGAAATATTACAGCCTACATGCAACTCTCTATGTTATCAGGCTGTGTGTATAAAGCCTTTTGTGCCAAGCAGCAACCTGAGAAGTTCTACAGAAATGCAGTTCCTCTCTTGTCCACTTCAGGCTGACTCCATAAAATTACCAGAAATCATGTACACACAAATTCCAATATGACAATCTTTACAGCGAAATTTAAAAAAAAAAATACAGCCTGATAATAAAAGAAAAAAAAAACATTTTGTGGTTTATTTTGAAGTAAGGAAGTAAGGAGCTGAATCAGAGCAAATAAAGACAAATGGGAAAATGTGTGAATGAGGGAGTTCTTTACCCAACAGTCACAGTCTGCAAAGAACTATCTTGATGTCCATATGGTTTCACGTCTTTCTGCAGTCAGTGTCAAGCAGAATCTCAAACTTGGAGCTAGCTTTTGCATGAGTAACTTTTTGCATGCAAGCTGTGTATTTCTTTCAGAGTATAAGCATAATGGGATGGCAATGACTTGTTCTGTTTAAGGTGTTTTTGCAAGATCTTTGAATGAAAATGGATTTATTACGGATTTCTCTGTGATTGATTTGTTGAGTTCTAGACAAGTTCAAACAACAGTTAGTACACAGATGCAGACTCCGCTCTAAAAGGGAGAAAGAAAGAGGACAAGAGAAACCGGCGGTGTCAGGCCCACCCAGAGGAAGAGATGGAAGGGAGCAAAGGTTTGTTTACATTCTACTCACTCACTCAAACTCACCAGACCCCGGCATTACTCCCTGAGGCACTCCACCTCACTTCCCTGCTTTGAACCCACCCAGGTTGTTGCTGAGACCAGTATCAGGCCAAAGCAGGATTATGCACCAGACAACAAAAATAGGCCCTGATTATTCTCCTTAATCCTCAGTGTACACAACACTCACTGTCTTTCTCTCTCACAAAAATACACACACCCACGCACGTTTACACACACTGAGAGAATCAACAGGATATGTTTTGTTCTCTAAGTGGGTGAGTGTGTCTGGCACAAGTCCACACTTCCGGCTAACGTTTGTGTTCTGATCTTCAAGGGGAAACATTCTGGGACGACATTTCACCCATATAAGAGACTAAAACAGCAGCCAGGTTCGGGCTGGCAATTAGCTGCATTTCTTCTGAGATTTGTTGGCCATTATGGCACTTTTTTATTGATGATACAAGAGGGCAAATCAGGAGTTGTTTCCACACATATAGGTTTAAAAATGCATGGATAGATTCAAGACATTTGGGTCTGATATTTAAAGAACTACAGGAATTTTCTCTGCCACATTCTTGCGACTCCAAATGCTCACTTTAGTGTAGCTTGAGGAACTATGTGGTCCCTTTAGCATGTGAAGGATGAGTTGTTTTCTGTACTAGGGTCTGTGTATGAGAATTAAAACAGAAAATAATACCCAGATAATTGAGGCAAACAGGCCTGCTGCACTCAGTCTGACTTCTTGCAAACATTTTACAAGGAGAGAAAGAGTCTTTGCATTTGCACAGATAGAGTTGGGGCACTTTTAGAACTGCAGGGCATGTGTGAGAAGTGCTCAGACTGAAAAACAGGTTAATGGTAAATTTATCCTATAAGCCTTTTTTTCTGGAACCAATTACTACTATCACCTTCCTGAGAGACGTGCAGCTGTAGGCATCATTCTTCTTCTCTCTTTGAATGTTTAAGCCCATGTTACCCACACATTTTGCCTCCAGAGAAGGGGGAATTTAGTCCATAAGAGAAATACTTCAGTTGGGACCTTAAGTGCTCAAGTAGGTAAAATCTGGAAGCAAACTTCCAAGCTGAAGTCCTCGTCCTAGTGGAAAGCTTGATTCAGTAATTGGCTGTGTGCTCTGGGTCAAGACCAAAAAAGGTCAGGAGTTTAGAGGAGTGAGCAGGTCATTAAATAAATATAACACTTCAAAGGAAGGCGCAAAGTAGTGTGTGTTGGAAAGCATGGAGGAGTACAAAGACACTGAACCTAAATGAATCCCATTGGCACTAACACATTTTTTCAAGGATGAATGAATCAAATCAACATAATGTGTTCCTCTGCCAGGGCATAGATTTAATATAAAAAAAATCTGATGCAATCTTAATTTCGAGCTCCAAAAGAACTCACTTAAAAAAGTCCCTGGGGATGTGAGGTTTGGACAGCTGCCAAAACTCGTGATGCACAAGATAATTCCCTATCAGTGGTGGCGGCGCTGACACTTCATTAAAGCTCAGTCGACTCAGATAAGCTCTTCATTCCAGCTCGTCATCCCCAGCGCCAGAGGCAGTGACTGATGTGTACTGTCAGCAGAGAGTGCAACAGGAAGAGCAAATGTCTTTCCTTGTTCTCATCTCAATCATGGAGGGAAAGTAAGACTCCTTGATGGGCTTAATTCTTAGACGGATTGAGATAGAAGGTCTCAGAAGACTTCAGATGTTGTCACTTCACCACTAAAGAAGGCAAGGCCTAAGCTGCCACCTGCTAATATTTGCAACAGCTAGCTAACATGAGTGCCTGTCAATTCAGTCGGGTGAGGAGCTTTTTAGCAGACAACAACCACAACAACAAAAGTGAAATAATGCAAAGTGATGTGATGTAACATGATGTCTTACGTCTCAAATACACCAGATGCGTCTGTAGCCCAGCTCCGCTTTGCTGTGTGTTGACTGGGTTTGTCAACTCGCCACAACTGTGTGTTTAATGAACTAGTGAATTAATGCGTCATAGGTTCGACTGTGACGCAGGATGGCTGCAACATGCCAGACCAGCCACACAGCTGGACCGGAGCTTAACAGATCCTGTGTGAGTTGACACATTGTCTTGAATGGATACTGGACTTGAATCTGATCCGGTGCCATGACGGAGCGGAGACAGACTGAAGACGCATCTGGTCCGCTGTTAGCAAAAAAGACACATTGTGAGTGCAAAATTGGCGTCACTGTATGTCGTCATAATCATAGCACAGTATCATTTATAACTTCTATTTTGATTTGCCAGCAGGAATGTTCTCGTTACAAACAGGTTAGAAACACCTGGGCTCACACAGAAACTTTCAAATGCAGATATAACTTGTTGACACTCCTATGAAACTATGTGCAATCTGTTGTGCAGCAGATCCAGAGGAATTATCTACGAAATGATACAGACAGTATAAACACAGACAGTGTAAATACAGCTGAGATGAGCTGCAACTCATTCTGAACAGTGTCCAAAATGAACCTTGTCTGTGCAGCTTAGCTGTGAGTGGAACCAAAAGCACCTGCAGGACTTGTGTGTGATGTCTCCTGCAGATGGAGTTTTAACACAGTGATCACTCTGTGACAGTGACACTGCTGCTCTATCTGTCAAATATAAAAGCACCCAATCAGAGCACGGTGATGGTCCTTCAGGTTTGGTAAAAAAAACACATCAGGCCGTATGTCTGCTGCATACACAACACCAAAGATTAACACAAATCCCTTCTTCCTCTCTGCTGAGTGTTTACTTCCATTTATTTATTATTAACTAATTTAATGACTTTGATCAGATGTATTGCCAGTATGTCTCTGTATTGCACAGGCAGGTGGAGTTTCCATCGTTTACCAAGAAGCTGATATCTCCCAAGTTCCAACTTTAGCAAACAGCATCTAGGTGAGTATATCCTTGACCTCGGGCAAACAAGCCAACACACGCTGGTCTTTTTGTACGTACAGGGGGCTGCATGTGCACCAACAAGAACGTCGCCGTGCGCTATGAACCTGCACACACACTCAAACCCAATCCTACATTTGATCCTGCCTGATAATAGGACTCCTAAGTAAACAACAAGGAGTGCTGGTTAATGTGAAGGAGTAATGACAGTGTTTACTCCACCTTCTCTCCTTTTTTTCCCCTCTGAAAGCCCAGAGAGGAAAGCTCTTTAGGGACGACACAACACAATTAGACAGACTAATTACCCCCACTCCATACCACCAATTCCTCACTCACACCGACCGACAGGCTGGAGCAGGCATGAGATGTCTTCCTCTCTACAAGCTTTCCAAGAACAAGGACTAAAATTTACTTTTTAAGTCATTTAGTAGAGTCTCTATCAGATGGAAGCACTTGAAATCTTACAAACAAGAAGAAGGGCAAAGACCAGAGCCGAGGCACACCTATAGGACAGAATATCTTGCAGATATCTGAGGGCTTGATAGAAGCTGTAGCTTCATTGATAGAGCTCTAAGCTCCACTTTAATAAGTCTCAATCAGAGACTTGTTAATGTTAAGACTGCCAGTTGTGCTAACAAGCTGAAAGTCAAGCTGAAGTTGTCGGTTCAGCAGCAGGTTAATGACGAAGCAACAATAACCCCCCTTCCCCCGAAATTTGTAGTCACCCTGCAGGCGATTTGGACTCAGTCACAGGCACACAGGGTAGGATTTAGAGGCCGGAGCAGGCGCTGACCCATGCTTTGAAGTCTGCTGCCCACATTTCCTGCAGGTCACAAGGAACTACAGCTTTGTTCACAATCAACGGTCAAGGAAGTCAGAAAAGGATCCAGGTTAGGGACTTTTTTTTACTATTATAATTATTATTATCATTTGTTTCTGTTGAAAAGTCTTATGACGGTTGAAAAAGGCCTGCACAGCAGAGGAAGAGGGAGGGAGGGAGGTATGAGAGACCAACCGGCCAAACAGGAAAGTTTCAGTTTGTGCTCTGACAGCTCTGGATGTGGGACGGACTCCGGCACAACTGAAAGTACTTGGCGGGGAGTTTTGAAAACCTCTTCAGGACAGAGCGACCCGCCTTCCCTGCTGCAGCCTGAGAAACTGAGCCAAAATGTTTCTGCAAAGAGGAAGGGACTTGGCACAACTTGGGTTCAGTATGGGGAACCACTTAACAGTGATCTCTGCATCAATCGAAGCTACTGCAACATTTTGTCTCCAATCAGGGTATTATGAATATGCTCAGGGATCAAACAGGACAGGTCATTTACCTGAAATATTACCCTCACTAGAGGCTGAAAACCACTGACAAAGAGTCACACAAAGATCCTCTAATCTGTGGGGCCACTCAGGTAGCACTCATTACCCTTTGATTAGTTTCCCTCCCCACAGATGAGCAGACATCGTTCACTTCCCAGGTAGAGGTCTCATTTGTTCAGACTACAACACACAGTTGACCCCCTAAACTTCTCTAACGCACTGCAAAGTAGATGATTTGCAAAATTAATGGGCAGCAGGATGAGGTAATGCACTGACAGCAATACATTACTCATCTGTTTCCCCTTCAATGATGACCAAAAAAAAAAAAAAAAGCGTCTTCATCCCCCCAGCACACATGACTCATCACCGTATGCTGGGTCTCTGTTTCTGATCAAGTGAGACACCTGCTCGAGCCAAGAAGAGGAAAGACAGCATGACAGACACAGAAGCAAGAGAGCGAGCCCAAAAGAGCCAGACATAGGCTCATTCATCTCTGACACCTGTGGAGTGTCGCTTTACTTTCCAGCATGCACAAATGCGCAAAGCAGACACACACTGCCACAAACTAACCTTGCAGATCTTGCTCTCCTCAGTCTCCGCTCTGGACTTCCTCTCAGGTGTCCTCTCTCGCTGGTACTCAGATTTGACAGACAGCTGGCAGGAGAGCCCCGGGGCACCCTCACTTGCCCTGAGTTCCTGCTGCCGGGCCATGTAGCCCTGTGAGGTGGCCGCCCTGACTGCACTTGGGATGGGGAGAGCGGTATGCACTGGCTTGGTGCCCACGGCCGAGGGTTGCCTGAGCTTGGAGGCTACGCCAACAACTGGCATGGTACTTCCCAGGCACGAAAATAACAACACAGGAGTGTAAAAGAGGTCCCAGAGTACGGTGAGGGAAAAGAAACTTAACCTCCTATGAATCCCAGTGATGTCAGGCACTGAAAAGGTAAGAGTAACAGAAAAAAAGAGAAGAGGAAAGAAAAAACTGCAGGTTCCTCTCAGACTGAGAGGAAAGCAACTGCACTCATTCTGTGCCTTACAGCGAGCAGGACTCACAGAAACTGAGAAAGCGTCTCCTTCCTTCAGTTCATTCCCTCCTCCTTCTCCTCCCACAAGAAACACTCCTCCCTCCCTCCCATCCCCTTTCCTCACTCTCCCTCTCCCTCACTCACTCTCCCTCGCTGTCAGGAGTGTACAACAAAGTCAGCCAACACAGTTCAAGGGGGCACGGACTCCTCTGGTAGGTAAAACCACCAAAACGACAAAGCCTCTATTACTGTGTGTGTCTGTGCGAGAATGTGTGCAAGAATGTGTGTGTGTGTGTGTGTGTGTGTGTGTGTGTGTGTGTGTGTGTGTGTGTGTGTGTGTGTGTGTGTGTGTGTGTGAGTTCAGTGAACTACCAAACAGCTCCCTTTTTCTCTTTCTCTCTCCTCACGCGAACACTGAACACACCGTCCCTAAATAGACACACACACACACACACACACACACACACACTCTCTTAGCCCACATCTGGAGCTGCTCCTCCCTTTCAGGAGCAAAAAAGTTAAAGTAAAAACAGGTTGAAATTAAACTTAACAGAGGAATCTATAAATAAAATTTCAACAAAGGCTTTAGTTTAGATCTTTTTCTTCAGGAAAATTTCATTTTCAAAATTTTCTTCTACCAGTTTTTGTTGACGCTAAACTAGTTCCTCTCTTAAAATGTAATTTTCAGTGAGAATTTTATGCTTTCAGCAGAATCATATTCTCTCCTTAATAACTTAATATCAGCAGTTTTCTAACCCATATCAATATTATAAAGTTATTCTCAACAGTGTGTAAAGTAAGCCACTGTAGTGACGTTATATCTCAATGAAACCAATGAAGTCCACCTGAGCTGACAAGGCTGTTTTCAGATGGTATACTTACACCTGTACTACATATGCATTCCTGCTTAAGAGTGAGAGCAGGGCGTGCTGACATGCCTGACATCACTCTGACTAGCAGCACATGCATAGGACAATAGTGACATTTAACCCTTAAAACCCTGAAAAACCAAAAATTAGCTAGAAAATTGTAAATTTTTGGAATCGAGTTGTTAATGGACCTTTTAAGCAAAATCCACAAAAAGTATCGCTACATAATTTTGTTATGATATCTTTTTTTTTTGGGGGGGGGGGGTCATATTTGACACATCAGGTGGTTTTGGCAACTTTCCTTAGTAAAGTTTTTAGTAAAAATGCTTTTTGTCGATGCAGAAAATACTTAAAATAAGTAAGTAACAATTTAGATCAGAGGTCTCAAACTTGCGGCCTGTGGGCCAATTGCGGCCCCCAGAACAATATTTTGTGGCCCCCTGCCTGAAATCGAAGCTTTGTGTCAGTGCGGCTGACACAAAGTTCTTGTATTTTCTTGCGAGCTTCATTTTCTGACAGAACCTGCCAGTTTGCCATTGCTCAGCTGTCATGCCACAGAGAAAAAATTACAAAATCACCAGGTGGCTTAATTCTTTCTTTGTAACATACTGAACAACAAAACGATGTATCTGTGTGGTATTGCTACACATCCTACCTGATAAAAACTGCACTGGACTCTATCTAAGCTGAACTGCTGCTAACAAAAGAGTCGCATTTTGAAAAATAAAGTCAGTCAGGTAAGAAATGAAAAAACAAACAAAACAAGAAAACCTGAAAGTATCCAAAGTTTGAACGGGGACACTAAAAGTGGCCACAAAGTTACTCTTTGGTTGCGGTTCTGAAACTAGAAACAGAAACAGTTTCTTTTTTAAGTATTTTTCTGGCGCTTGCAGCAAAAAGTTGGAGGTACGCTAACAAATATGACAACAATATCCCCACCTTGTACACATCCTGGCTGTTGTGGTACTTACAAATATTTATTTTGATCAGGGAAGTTTTTAAAGCTTTAAAACCTGGAGTATTGAAGCCCAGTATTTTAATTTTGTGTATCTTTAAATAAAACAGAAGGGACAGCAAAGTTAATACAGCACAGACGGAAATCTTTAATGCATGATTTCTTCAAAGCTGTTACTACTCACTGCATGAGGAGCTGGTGAATATAATCCATCAAGTGTTCTGTTGGTTGGTTGAATTTGTACTACAATAAATGGACACAATAAGACATGTAGCTCCTTTTTTTCAGTATCATTTTCAAAGCGCTCCCTGCTCTGCACGAGACATAAAAGGGAGTGAAAGTTTTATACGGAAAGGCTCCATCTGGTTCAGTTTAGAGAGGCGAGGAGATGTGCTGGGGAGACAGAGGGGTACACTGCAGTGTCACGGCAAACCGGAACTTTTTAACACGCCACCGACCAATAAAAGGAGCAGAAGAGGGAGGAAAAGCAAACACCTGAAAAGTATTCCTCCTCATAAGGCTCCGGTTTGTTTCAGGGTTAGCCTGAACCCTGACTTCTCCAAGAAGGTCAAATGTTAAGGTAGAAAATCCCTTGTAGAAACCATTTAAGTGTACATGATTATGCTACATGCCACTGCTTCCTCTTTCGTTCTGCTTGAATGCCTTTAACATTTAATAGGCTTTACACAGACACTGCTTTCCCCCGACCCGGAATAGCACCAGCCACTCTGATGTGTTTTCAATCATGCACCAGGAGCTATCATGACAAGCCTAAAACAACAGGATACCACGTGAATGAGTGGCACAAGGCCAGCTTAACTTTGCTGCTGCTGCTACTGCCCGTGGAGCTGCACGAACTGGAGGCCATTGGCCGGGATCCAGCTTCCCAGGACCGTCTGGAACTACCAGGAAACCCGCCTCTGACGAGGGCCCATCCCTGGGGTGCTGACTTGAAACATGCTTACACCAAAACCTCAGAGAGATCTTTAGAAAACCTCTCACTTCCCCCCGCTTTTTCCCCTGATTTCTGGGATAATCATCTTACGCTGCAAAATATAACCCAGGGAGAATTAGGTGGTCTGCAGGTAAAAGCCCTCAGCTGTAATATGGAGCTGAAAGTTCCCGTTTAATAACACTGACGCACTCCAAAGTCAACACCAGCAAAGTGGATCTCAGGTTCATTTCTATCCTTACAAACGGAGCTGGGCGGGTCAGCTCGCCGCGTGTTTGGCTACCAGGTCCGACCACTTCTCTAAAAATAGCACTACAGCCGATTGTGTCACAACCAACTGTGTCACGGCTGAACTGCGAAAAGAAAGAGGGTGAGATGAAGAATAAAGAGGATATCAATGAAAGGATGACTGACAGTAGAAAATTAAAGTAAATGAATCAAGCTGCATGCTCAATGGCTCAGTATTGAGTAACAGAACAAAAACGAAATATGTCAGATGGTAAATAACCAGTGGAGCTGTTGCTCTTTCTCCTGTTGTTGCATGGATAACTTTTTTTTTTTGTGTGTTGCTAAGTGCCGCAGTGGCAGCTTGTTGCAGCAGCTCTCTCTCTTCATTGTTATTTTTTACTCCTTTTTCCCCTCATCTTTCCAGTTATCTTCGTATTGGAGCCTGTTGTTACTTTTTAGCTCATTTGTTGACCATTGACACCAAACTGGCTGCGTTTGCAGTGCTGTTTTTACCTTTTTTTGTTCCTTTTTTTATCTGGGGATCCTACATCTAACCATGGTTACATTGTTTACACAAGAGACTTCAGCTATTAGTTAGCAGCCCGTAGCATGTCGATGCTAACTGGTCCAAAGTTCCCTGTGAACTGAGGAGAGAAAAGGTGAGGACGACGTGCTGGTACTGCGGTGTGAGCTAAGAAGAGACATGGATCTGTCATTCCATCCATCGTTTTGGAGAATGTAAGATCTATCTACTATAAGACGGACGAGCTAGCTGTGCTAACCCATCACTTGGGGGAATGCTGATAGAGTAGCATCATGCTATTCACAGAGACATGGATAACGAAGCTAACCCCGGACACCACCGCCACATTGGAAGGATTTCACCTTCTGTGAGCAGACAGGATACAGGAGAACGAGACTGAACAGACTGGTGAAGAAGGCCAGATCAAATCTGGACCCTCTGGACCCTTTGGAGCCTGTTGATGTTGTGGCTGACACGAGACTTATGGCAAAGCAGTCGTCACTGATGGACATTCTTTTTTTCTAGTTGACATTTAATATGTTATCCTATTTATATATTATTGGAATCTTTGCACTGAATTTCCTTTTGGGGATCAATAAAGTACATTCTATTCTATTCCATTCTATTCTATTCTATTCTATTCTATTCTATTCTATTCTATTCTATTCTATTCTATTCTATTCTAAATAACTTACAAAGATCTATCAGGGCATGGCATGTCACTCTTGATCTGCCGCTTGCCCTTGTTGGATTTAACCTTACCTTATTTGTCTGTGACCTTCAAATGTGCAGCTGCTGACATGCTCGTGCAAGCAGCCGAATGAAAAGGACCAAAGTTAGAAAAACCCAAAGTGATGATGTCTTGATATCTTTATTCTTTCTCACAGGCGAGGTAACTACTAATGCCCTGCTCTTGACTTGAATGCAACCTTTTTAAAAAGACCTCACATTGAGCTTGAGACCAAACCAAACAGTATGGCCACATTTATGAGCACGTATGAGCAAGTTTGACACAAAGCTTTTCTTTACACAATCTAAAGGTAGCCTGTTGTTAGAATGCCTTAATCTTATTTTGGTATTGACATAAAAAGGACTAAATATAAGCTTTAGTCAGTGCTCCTGTGGAAGCCGCTCAGCAAAAACTTTTCTGGGTTTCCAGGAAAACCACCACTAAATATCTGGTGGTGCGCGAGCACATTCCTGCTGAAGGGAGGCAGAAGATGAAGGTGGCGTCAAGAAAGGGATGAAAAGCAGGGAGGTCGACAACATCTCCACTCACAGCTGGAGCCTTATTGTGTTATCACCCAAACTAGTGCTCTTGAAAGGTTGATGCTGATACAAGGACATAGAAGACTCTGTGCTTCAACCAAAACCAAACTTGCTTGAAGCATCAGTGAGTCTTTGTGCTAAGCAATGTCTCCCCTCAAACTGTGCTCGCCCTGGTTGAGCTTGGTGCCACTCTTGTGACATTCATTTCAGTGTCAAGGGGTTTGGTTGATAAGAATAACAGATATGTCTGCTCTACAGAATCAATACTGTCATGTGTTTATTATCTGTTCCAGGCAACAGCTGGATGGTTGGTAACCTGCACTTTAGGACGTGTGTGTGTGGTTTATATGAAAGATACCGCCCGGGGTCACTTGACGTCAGCACTGAGGTTGTGCTGTGGCTGTGAAAACAAACACGCTGGGGTGCCCGAGATAAGAGGGGTCAAACACCTCCCACCCTGCAAACACACACACAAAGACACACAATCTCACCCAGAGTCTAAACACATCCCTTGGGGAGGCTGGATAGATAGTCACGCACCTGGCCCTGTCAGCACTCTGAATGCTATCAGTCAACCACACGTCAGACAACATGGAAAATAAAACAAACACACACTCATGCCAGCACAAACACACACACACACACGGAGGCATGTACAGCGGCTCAGTGAACACAGGCATGTGCCATTAACATACATCAAGCATGAACTGGCTTTAAGGGGGGTGTAAACATACATTCACTTTCATCCTCTCTCTGTCTCAATGGTTGTGGATGCACAGAGGGATTCCTGCTTCTCAGTCAACCTTTGGCTTCTATGCAGTCAACCACCCACGCAGAAAACACGCTTTCAACCAGAAAAACTGGGAGCACTTCAAGAAATGTCTTTGCCTTTCCCACAACCTCTAGTTTGAATTGTAGATCTTTGTTTCTAATTGACCTATGGCTAAGTCCCTCCCTAAAAGCGATGAGCCAATCACAGTGCGTTTAGCAATACCATACACTCAGACATTCTCTGCTCGGACATCCATTGAAATGCATTGCAGAACATCAGTTTTCATTTGGTTTTATGAGATTTTTCTGAGATTTTACGTTTAAAAATGGTAACATGGCCTTCATGGGGTACATGCAACTCCATCACAAGGTACCCTGAGAGGATGGGTGACAGAGTGTATTTTTTACCCTTCCTTGAGCCACATCTTACCCGAGAAAAGTGTCTTCTTTGGATAATGTTTTGTAGTAAACCACAACATTAACTCAACATGGATAACAAGAATGTTTACGTCTGTTCTAAGGTAAGTCAACATCGTATTTTAAAAAACATGCTGTCACTTTGCTGGAAAGAAATACAGTTACCTTTATCACTAGAACCACCAGAGCAGTCTGATTGACTGTGGGATTTTCTCCAATGTTAGCTAATGTTAGCCTAACATTAGTTCCTAGCTGCATTGTTCATCATGTCTCTTTGTTTGTTGGGAGCCTATTTGGTTGTCCAAAAGGCTCTAGTTAAACTAACGTTAGCTTCTGGAGCTAAGCTTCATTAGCTTATTTGTAATAGCCTAAAGAACAAAGGATGGAAAACTTTCTGCTGAAGGTTCAATGTGAACACTGTAGCTAACTGAGACACTTGGTTAAAGAGGCTGATTGGCCTGACTGGCAGAGCCCACAACTTTAATGTCAGAGCATCATCTGTTATGATTGCCCCCCCCAGACTTTGTTTACTAATTAGCATCTATTGTTTACCACAATCAAATCATTTGCAAAAGAAATTTTAACGTCACTATTTTCATGGATGCTAAACGGGCATCATGTTGGGCCTGTTGGGTTTTTTTTTTGCATTTACATCTTTACTCACACATCCTCCCAGCTTTTAGCTTCAACACGTCCCAACCCTGTTGTGCAATCTACCCCCTGCTGCAAAGTAAAACACTGCTCAGTGGGTCAAAATTCAAATCAAAAATTCCTGGCAGGAATGTTGGGGGATGTTTTGTGAGTTTTTCATTATTTTGATTTTCAGCCAACTTTGCAAGAAACAAGAACTGTTCCTTCAAAGCAAGAGGACAAAAGGGAGGAGAAAGCAATGGCGATACATCTTTCTTACAGCTACACCCACACTGTCAGATGCTTTCAGTTATTCTATCTGCCCTCCTCTATTTCAATGACAGGCCTGGACTATAGAGAGAAAATCCCCTATGCAGAAAGCCATTTTATGACACTTTTAGCGGCAGAGAAGCCTCCAAGGTCAGCTCTTATAGATCATGACAACTGCTCCTTTTCCTGTCAAATTTAAACATTCTGCTCACCCTTTCATCATAAAAACATCACTGCATCGTCTCCTTTGTCAAAACTCTCCTCACTTCCTCACCCAGTTAAAAAGAAAATTGCACATTTACACTTGACAAATTGTAAAGGCCGATTGCTTCCATTTTTCATGCCTGAGATGGAATAAATCAATCCCATTTATGACCATCACATTCCTTTCTCTTGTGATTTGCTGCCGTCTTCCCCACATCAACCCCACATGTCTCTGTTTCGCCTCTTGTGAAAGAGTTGTGTTCCAGGCAAATCGTGGATTTCACAGCTGGAGTTGATAAAGTCCTGAAATGCTGAATGGGACTCTTCCCTCAAAAACAACAAGCAGGAGAGGGGATGTGGAGCTGTCCCAAAGTTAGGGGAAAATGGAAGCTTTGCTTGAGAGCTGCAAGGAGAGTCTGCTGCCCAACAGAGGGCACCACCCAAAAGCACATGGGAGAAAAATAACTTACCCTTTAGTAAAGTGGTCAATATATACAGCTTATACTGAATTCACTCTTTTAAAGACACCAAAGAAGAATGACAGCCATGAATCAATGGAAAAGTTGAATTGGTGGCACAGCTCTGGAGCTTATTACTCAGGAACCTACAATGTTAGCCAAATAATGAAATTAAACTACCATTAGAACAAAAAGAAAACAACATTAATATGTCAAGGACAGGCAGGGGACAGTTCGGTGAAATGACTCAAATAAACCCTACTGAGACAATGGGGCACCATCTGTTTATTGTTTTGGTTTAACTCCATCATGGAACAATGAGAAACTGACAAAAAATGTTGGAGTGCTCGTTTCTATTATTGGTGAAATTTAAATTTTTGTTTGCACAGGGGTCATCACACAATTCAAAACTTCCTAAACTCTCATGACAAAAGATAATGTGTCATTACTTCAATGTTTTAGGATTAGTAGGATATCCAACATGTCGTGAAGCAGTGATGGCATCATCAGCTGAAAGCAGCTCACACTTTATTATTCCAGTAATGGCTGAAATACACCAGATGTCTCTATAGTCCAGTTCTGCTACATCACAATGCCGGATCAGATAGGTTTCAGGTCGCAGCTAATATGCAACCATCCTATTTTCACTGGATGCCAGAGCTGTGACCAGTCAATTCACCGTAGGGAAGATCAAGCGGGACAGGAAGTAGTAAATGGAAACTTTCAAAACTTTCAAAATACAAAACAATGTCAAAAACAAGCTTGTATTTAGCTTGACTACAACAACAGAATGTCATAATGAGCGGAGACACGCCAGGAATCAACTGGTCAGAAGTTATCAAGGATAAATGGCGAAAAACATAGAGAAGCTCATCATTTAGGTGGAAAAACACTGAAGTAATAGAAGTTTCTATCAGATAACAGAACCCCAAACTTTCTAGGGGATGAATCAAAAGAAAATTGCTTTCTAAAAGATTCGTTCAATAAACTCACCCACGGTAGAAGCATAAAAAGACATGGAAAAGACACAGATACCAGCGAATCACTCTCCTTGAAATCACTCTGCAGGATCAACATACTCCCGTGTGTTTGTTTTTACCTTTGTATCACCGATATCACATCAGTTCTCAACAGGACGTGGCTCCATTAATCACTGAAAAAAACATCCTCATCCCGGAGGAGATGCTTGCTACACCTGGTGTGCTCCCCGACTGCCTGTCTACTCCACCTGCATCCACGGTTTTTGTATCAGTGTTACATAATGTGCTGAAAGGTAAACCTTTTCTGGAGGCTGAAGCAGAAATATTTATCTAAATTATGAAAGACAAGATGAGGACATACTGAACTCAAAGGTCACGGTCGTTGGCTCCTCTAGAGGCAGCCTACAGGAAGCTCTGCATCAAGCGGCAGGAAGCTCATTTCAACAGTCCCCTCAACACCTGTGTGATCTGGACTCATGAGAGAGAACCTTTCTTTCTCAGAGGGACACTGTAAGGGTCTTAAAGTAGAAATAGATAGAGATGGATCCTGCAATGTTAGAGGTTTGCAAAACACCTTCAAATTAAACACTAATTACAGTTGCATATTTCATCCATCATTGTACAAATATAAACAAAATTTATGTTTACATTTTAAATACAATAAAAAAACATGCAATCAGAAAATATTTGATGTTTTCAACATTTCTTTGTTGCGACAAGACCCCTGAGGTGTTTAAGCCAGAAAAACAACAGTATCAATGGTCAAACAATTTGTCTTTGTGAAAATATGAGCACACAGGTAATCTAATCTTCTAATGATCAGCTAAATTACATATATTGGGCTTTTTTTGTGTGCTTGTTGATTTGTTTCTTTTTTGGATTGGTCCATTTGTGTATTCCCATGGCAGGAACAAGCCGGTTTTCAGCACCACTATTTTGGGAGCCACCAGGCTGAGAAGTTTAGGACCAAATGTTCTAAATCACAATGCCTGGATCCATCTGAAAGAAAGGGGAACGTATCAATCCAAAAACTGCATTTAATTAATTAACTTGTTGCTGCATTAAGTGAGCCTGTACCTGGGCTGTATCTACTTTTTTTCCGGAGATTCTTTTGTTTTATAATTTTTTTATAACTGTGTATTGAAATAAAACTGGTTTATATTCAAATCCAGGTTCTTTCAACTTAACAAACTTAGCCTTGGCTGTCTTTGGCTAAAGCATGACACACTGTAGATCTTATGAAACAGCTTTTATCAAAACTCAGATCACTTATCACAGAAATAAACTCACACTACATAAATCACGTCAGTCAACACCTTTAGATTATCACACAGACAGCTTGCTTGAACTGCATAAGCTCTTCCAAAACAACAGTCAAGTGTTCTTCATCCCTTGAGTAACCAGATTAAGCCTCATTACTTTCAAACAAGTGCTAAGGCACACACAGCGTTTAACCTCCAACCCAGGGGCTGTAAATGGGGAACGCTTGTTGTTTGCTCATCTGATAAACACATATTGGTGTCATCTGTGGCTGGCCTGGGGTTGCTTTGACTTGGTCCCATTAGCGCTGAGGCTCATATAACAGCCGCTTTAACGCCGTCTGAGAGAGCAGACTGATTAGAGACGAGCTGCCCGGCTGCTTTTAAACATGCCCTTGAGAGCTGGCCTGCTGTCAACAGGTCCAGATGTGAGCTTGATACTGAGCACGTGCGCTCATAAATACAGTAAATGTGGTCACTTACATTAAGAAACACAACACTGCATGAAAAGCACGTACACATCAAAACAGTCGACAGTAAAAAAAACAAGGTAGACAACATCTCATTATGTTTAACGTCTACTGAACAGCACTGGCTTGTTTAAGATGTCTTAAACAGCCTACAGCGCTGAACTGTACTGTGTCTTGTAAACTACACACACTTATTACATAAGTTGGTGAGAAAAAACAGCTGGTGTGTGTGTCTGTTATGATTGATGATGTGATGAGGAGAGGGAGGGGAGGGAGAAGACAGTCATCTAATTGGTACACTCTGACCCATAGAACAAAAATTCAGAGTTTTTTTCGGAGCGATCCAGGCCGTCCTCTTTAAACTGAGACATGAGCAGGAAGCGTGTCCCATGACTGTCTGTGCGTGACAAGACACTGTTGGCAGTGGGAGTTCCTCTCTGACGAAAACGTGTCGGCTGTACATCCTGTTGACATGTTGGAGCAGGAGGGGCTAATGGGCCTCTTGCTTTAAGACTGCTGTGCTAACTTTATGCACGAAATGTGAGAGGATAATTTGACTGAACAGAAGCTTCATCATCCCACAATGAGCATCAATTTCACATGACAGAAGCTTTTTTTTGTTAAGAAGTTTTTAAGGAAAATTTAATGAATACCTGAAGCCTTATCTGGTGTTTAACAGCATTGAAATGTCCGATGCTTTTTCTCTGTGTTCTTTGGCAGGGAAGAAAACAAAAAAGAGATGTTGTTAAGTGCAGGGAAGTTTGTCCCAGAAAGTGTTTTGGACGGTAAAAATGTGACAAACTGAGGATGATACTCATCATTTGCCACAGGTGCTTCTTGTCCTTTGAGGCCACCATTGTTTCGATGAAAGAAGGGGTGAGCAAGGGAGTGTTTCAACCCTGAATGTGAACTTAGATATCGTTGTATAAACCAGGTCTACACATTCAACCTTCAAGTAATTGAAAAAAGAATCACATTTTCCCCATACTAGTCTCTTAGGGCTTCTGTAGCTCCTAATGAGAGTGTTGCTGAGTTTCAACCTGTTTGCTGCACACCTCTCAAGTGTGGTCTACACTGCAGTGATGCTGCAGTTACATCAACCTAGCTTGAAACAAGACAAAAGAACAGAGAGGAGGACTCGCATCATGCAGAGATGGACATTTTTGAACCAAAGACAGTGTTTCTGTACCAATCTGCCCGAAGCCATGACAGTCAAAGTATGAAGACTGCGTGTTTGGTTAATATTTAATATGCAAAGACACTATGATCCCTGCGCTTACAGGGTGGTTTGCTAAAACTCTGCATTTGTTCTTTGCTGATCTCTCCCCATTGTCTACATCAGCCAGTGAGATGCTGCCAAAGCCTGGGAGGCAAAAAAAGTGCAGAGAATGTGTGCATCTGATGAAGGAAAAGAGCGACACACTCTTCAGTGCGCAAACAAGTGAGACAGAGAAAAGAAATCCTGTATGTGTGGATTTCTGTAAGTGGGGAAGTGCCTGTAAGAGGGGAGAGGGGGTACAGCTAGAGAGCAGAGATAATAAGTGTGTCGCTTTAATGTGAACAAAAAGGAGAGGAGACAGTGGTATGTAAAGAGTGTTTACTCCCATGTTCACGTGTTTGAAGGTGTGTGTGTGGAACATCGGGTGGTCCAGTGACTGTGTTTACACTCTCTGTTGTGTTTGGAGACAGCTGCTGAAAGCTTAATAGTGCTCTGTCTTGGTGGAAGCTGGTAATTACAGGATTGTCTTACAGTAAAACTGTAACAAACACACACTGTTTGATTTGAGGAGCAGGTTAACAAACACAACTTGTGTGACTGACTGTGGAAAGTTCAGATCAGATTGGATTAAACTGGCTTGGATTACAAGTTTGAAATGTACCGCTGGGTTTAGAGGGAGTTAAATTTGTGCTGGTGGAGGAGTAACGTCAAAGCTTTCACAAGGTCAAATCAAACACTGTTGAGTCAAATAATCATTCTACACTGACCGATTTAAGGTTCACACTGTCACATGAATACACTTTGGATTATGTTTAAGCTTCAGTGGATAATCTAAAGTTTTGTTTGCTTGCTTGTTTGTTTTTAACTGCTTCAAATTGTAAAAAAAAAATGTTGATGTTCACCATTAATATTTTTTTTCCTGTATAAATTTGTTAAAAGGCTCACTCTGTGTTGATCAATGATCAGGTCTGGAACTAAACCATCTTTCTATCAAGTCCAGTCATTTAGATTATTCATCTTTAAGCTTTTCACAGCAATCTGAGACTAGTTTGAACTAAAAACAGATGGAAATGCCTTTTTTTCTCCTGTCCTTCAGATGAGAGAGGTGAGGAGAAGCTCAATCCATTTGGGAACTCATAGAAGAGACGGTGAATGTTTCACAGCCAAAAAGGACTCTTGTTGCACAAGCTTGTGCAATACGCTGATACATCAGTCTTCTACCCCAGATATTTTTTTTTGTCTTGTTGAAAAGAAATGATCAGCTTGAGTGAAAGTGATTGCAAAATTTCCACCTCCTGTATCTGTCTTGGATTCACCACTAAAACCAAATGGAAACAGACCCTCAGTGGGGGGCCGTGAGAGATTGTTCTTTGCATAATCCTGCTTGATTTGATTTAAAATACAGTCTTCATTTGTCTGGATCAACTGAGCGGCAGAATTCAAACGCTCCTGTCTTTTGCGTGATTATGTGAAACTTGTCACAGAGTATTCATCAGGAAATATGCAGGTAAAAGTGATGTGACTTGATCCCAAACTGGACAATATCATTGCATGACTAGCCGACTCACTACCTACAGTGTCCTGTAGTTCTGCAGGTATAACAGGACTACTTTAAGGAACTCTAGGGTATATATGAGCTCAAACACCTGCAGGTGACTAATGTACCAACAGCCTGAAGTGTTGCTCTGAATGTGCCATTGAGCAGATGTTTAAAGAGTATGAAAACAAAAAAAAACAAAAAACAAATGTGTATTCTGGGGATCGTGATTAATCATAAGCAACCAGGTGTAAGTATCATGAAATAGCTCTAAACTCTGTGTTGGAGTAACAGCAGAGAAGCCAGAGAGTCAAAGTGATATAACAGAGAAGGGCTCATGATTTAGCGCTGTAGTAGCCCCAACACCATCCCAAAGGCTACTGTGGGGAACCACGGGCAGAGAGGTATAGACGCTTAAACTACATAATCCTAGCAGTCACCTCTATGTAATAGTCATTTAGAGTACACTTACTGATTACTGTAATGTGATTAAAGGGCTAAATTGACTTTAAATTCAGTCCCCAGAGCTACACAGGCTTTATTTTTGTCTTGTAACAGTGGAACTAAATCAAATTGAGGAAGAAGGACGCAGGTTGCAGGGCTGCCAAAAACACCTAATTCCTTCCTACTTCCCATTCTTGGCTCCCTGCCTCCAGACACACTGAAATCACAGTGTGCAGATCTGTCGGTTTGGCTCTGACCGAGTTCAGACCTTGATAATCTTGGGATTTAAGAAGTACCTTTCAAAAAGGACGTATCTGAGGGTGCAATCAGCTTCCTCACATCCTCCCTCAGGTTGTGATTGGCAAGAATATGCTTGTGCAATCGAGGTTCGACAAACAGAGACTTGAGTCAGTTTACAGAAACTGATATCGACACACAAACTTTTTTTTTTTTTTTTAATCACATTTCCACATTTAAAGTGTACTGGCAGTAAAGAAGCTCCAACTACTGCAGACTTCGGTGGAACCAAAACCAACTTTACATCAGAGAAGTTAGTCCACCACTGCATGAGAACTTTATATAGCCAAGCAGAGTATAAACAGATCACAAACTTCAAACTGGACTGAGAGATCTTTGACATTTCAAAGGCAGGAAGTTAGTCCCGTGGCTCTAAAAACATCAGCACTCATTCAGGTGGTATTTCAGCCACACCTCTTTTTTTTCCCCCAATAAGAAAGATGGATGTACGTCTTCCTTATCAATATTCAGTGGGTGGTTTCATGAGGAGATTTTTGAATTAAGGTTGTTTTTTTATAAATTTGATCTTGCCACAAATATTTTAGGTTGGGGTAAATGGCCAAACAACATTTCAAAGAGGGTAAAATGATGAAAAAAACAGTCCATCATACACAGAAATCCACAGACTGGTCATTGAACTGGTTCAGTTGTGGGGATGAAGCTTCGGCCTCTGAGGCTGCATTCAGGCTTTTTCACTGAGTCGAACATGTGGCTAAGTGCTGAAAGCAGCTAGCATAAAACCCATTTCTCTTGCTCAAATGGCTTTGATGAAAACCAAACGGGGACTGAGAAAAGCCTGTAATTGGCCAGGAGTAGACACCCCCTCCCCAGCTCATGCACATTGTCCAATTAAGGTCTGCTACTGCAGCTCCGTGCCCAGGCAGACTGCCACAGACTGCCAAGCCCAAACAGCCTGCTCAGGGGAGTTAATCTCACTCTCTGGACCTGACAGGCTGCGGTGTGTGATGCCGTCCGCTCTGACACTTGAGCACCAGTGGGTGGGCACCGGCGCGTGGGCACAGGGCTATAAAAGGCCTGGAGGAGTCCGATCTATGCCCCCGTATCCCTCCTGCTGCTGTGTTTGGATCAACTGACGCTCCGCAGAGTGTGTGGATGTGTTTGGGTGTGTGTGCCTTGGAGCAGGCCGGCCAGACTTTACACTTGCTGCAGGATTGTGAGCAGAGTTATAACATATTGCAGTCTCCTGCCAGCGGACCGTAACACTGAGCCGTAACTTCACTTTAAATGAAATGTGACTGTGCTGTGAAAACGGCTGCGGCTAACAGGCTGGTTCGTTCTGCTGCTGCTGCATAATGTTACCGGAACTGGGCAGCTCTTTGGCTTCTCACTGACTTATGGGTCTGAAGCAATTCAACGGACAAAACCATGAATCAGCACATCGCTGAGTCTGCTCAGCATCAAGTTCTGTTATGAAGGCAACAAAGAAACTAAAGGATCTAAAATGCTCTTTTGTAAGAGTTGATTTCTAGTTACCTCGAAGGAGAAACCAGGAGCTGGGCTGTGCATGGTGCCCGTTATAGAAAAAGAAGAACAAGTGTTTTTTTTTTCTTGTCCTCTCCAGCTTTAGAGAGACATGAAAGTGCACAGACACGTGGCAGTTAGGTGGCACTCCAAAGTTTTCTGTCAACCTTCCAGCGACCTCAGAGTCACCTTAGTTGATGAAAGTGCAACACTTCACTTAACATCCATTTGATCCCATTTGACTGTCTTGAGAAATAGAAAATTAGCAATGAGTCATTTCACAGATGTGAAGCATACAAGTATGACTATGTGGGCTTCCCCTGAACTGCCAAATGGCACAGTGCATAATTTCAAATATGCACAAAAGAGGATCTTGGAAACTTGATTAGCATATAAACAAGCTGAGTTTCATTCCTGGACATTTAGAAAAACAAGATAATCCTCTGCAAAAAATGTCTTTGTAGAAGAAATAATGATCCAACCTCTGTTTCAGTTATCTAAAACTTCCACCAGACAGTAATAAATATTATCGATGTTTCTAAGCTTTGCATTCATGCCAATAAACTCCAAGTTGACAGCAGTGAAATCAGCTCTGCAGCAGTGTAGCTGGAAGATGTGCTGCTCACTTGCTGTGATTGATGCGGCTGTAGGGCTGACCAGAGGGAACAAATCACTCTTCCATTCTTCCCACAGACCGAATGCTCATGCTATCACAGCATCAGGAGACGAAGCCCCAGACAAAGTGCTCTGTTTGCAGATCACTCTGCAGTCGTATAGAAGATGAGTCCACCTGAAGAGCAAGATGATGATTGAGTGACCAGAGGAGGCAGGTTGGACTGCATGCCAAACTCTTGTCAATGTAGACGAGGTGATAACAACAACAACTGACTGGAGTCAATCAGTTTGTTAATGTGTTGTTGACAAAATACAGCTTCACTCTGGGCTCTCTCATTCTGAACCTGCAAATCCCACATTTAACCTCCGATACAGTGTGCTCAGTATCTGACATTCTGGTATTATGAGTTTCCTTGAAACCCTTACAGAAACCAGAAACCAGTCAGAGTGTCCAGAACAGGCCCAGGAGAGGAAGCAGAGGATGAAAGCCTCGGCCACAGGCTTGCTCCTCTTACGTCTGGGCTACCGCTGTCTTTTTGTATTGTTATCAAGAGAAACAGCGGTGCACTGCAGGAAAGACTTTTCCAGAAGTGACAGTGGTTACGTTGAGTTACAGTCGGCTGCTACAGTTTCCTACAGACACTGTAATTACATCATCAACAGAGATGACAACTAATAATATTATAATTTCCTTAATTATGTCCCAACCTTAAATACAGGTTTGGACTCCATATGGCCCAAGGAAGTCATTACTAGACTCTTAGCTGTCCCTAAAAGCTTCTGCTTTGATTTTATCCTTTCATATGCAGGAATATGGTGGAACAGGTTCTCCTCTAAGGTTTTGCAGTGGGTTTGGTTGGTGAGCATGCAGACTGTGGCGAGTTGACAGAAAGAATGGAAATGAATGGTGTTTGAGCTCAGTGGCTGCTCTGCTCCAGTGGTGAGCTCTATTTTTCCACCCAAACAAATAACGTCACAGCACCTGTCAGAATGCATCGCACGGAGCCGAAGGAGGGAGGAGTGCAGCCTGATACTCTTCACACTCAAAAAAACAAAGGCAGACTCAAGAAAGAGGAAGATAAGAAGAAGAAGAAGAAGCAAATAAGGTTTGTTTGCTGACAGGGTGATACAAACAATAAACGGCCTTCAACAACTTTGATAGAATCGTGGTTTTTGTCATTAAGCAAGAAGAGGAGTTAAAGTGATGAACATGTCATCTCATCATTTTTGGCAGTCTGCTGATGTAGTTTGAAAAATAATAAAAAAGAGTCCACTTTGAGTAATTTGGAAGCAATAGATGGCTCACTATGATGTTTTCTTGCCCTCAAAATAAACCCACTGGTTTATTGCATGCTATTTTTAACATTTAAACAGGCACTCTTTCATCCCCTGGCTACATGTGCTAATTGTTGTTAAATAATCACTTAATCCTGGATAGATATGAAAAAAAAAGACTGTCATTATGTAAAACTCTGTAAATTCTTGACTTAATCAACAGTTGAAGTGAACTTTAAGTAAAGTCCAAACATTCTTTATTTATCAGCTTTCTCTTTCTTACAGAGATGTACGAATTGTGCCTCTTTCATGATATTTGAAATAAAGTTGAAATGAAGAATAAAAACTCTTTTTCGAGTGACTGTTAATGATTTGTACGGAGGCTAAGTTTGTGAGGAGAAGTCTGATGTCTTTTTGGGGGATTTTCACATGCATTTTTATGTCTTTATTTGTGCAAACACAGGGACTTTTTTTTATTGTTTTATGTGCGGGTACTTACCAGTCCATGACCTTTAATGGTTTTGTCATGATTCTCTGACGTGTCACAGAAAGGAAAAAGTGTTGCAATCAAGCAGCTGTGAAGAGAGGGAGTAACACTTCCCATAAATCCTTAAGAAAGATGTAGTGTGAATGCAGCGTTGAGAAAGATCAAGATAGCAGTCAAACCTTGGCCAAAATGAATAGTTTGTCTGCTTCATAAAATGTAAGTCTGATTGTAGCTGTTGAGATTTTGCTTGGTGGCAGAGCTGCTTTAGAAGCAGAAATAATCTCATGAGTTGGACCCAAGGGGCAACATCCGGTAGAGAAAAATGATGTCTATGCTGAAGTGCTAAAAGTTGCTGTTCATTAAGAATCCACTAGGGACTGGCTGCAGAAAGACCAGAAGTCACAAACACATCAAGCTAAGAAAAAAAAAAAAAAAAAGACTTTTACAGCATATATATGTACACAAGAGAAGTGGCCAGCAGGGCAGGGTCACGAAGTCTGGATTCATCTACAGAACATGATGGTTCGAAAAAGAGCTACACATCTGCGTAGAAACTGCATGTTGCTGAAGACAGCGGGAGCCTTCACACAGTTACACCCTTTTCCATCAGGGAGCCCCATAATATGAGACTCAAAACTCATAATCTGGATTTTACAGTATGTCATCAAAGAAAAATACACAAATCTCTGATTGATCTTAAAAGAAAATGACCATTTATCACTCTGTCACTAAAGCTAAAGTGTACAACTTTGTGGGCAACAACTACCATTAAAAAATATGAATCACTTATCTCAGAAGAAATACTGCAAATATTGTTTTTAACAACTTTATAAAGTTTTACAGCCAAAAATGAGACTGTAATCTTAAAGTTACACATGAAAAGAAAATAAAAAAACAGATCAGTACTACGTACTCATTCTTCGATATGTTTACCAGGTTCAATATTGGGATAGTGTGGTGATTAATTATTTACTCTCCTCTTCATATATAAGCAGTTTGATAATCTGGCACTGAGTAGGGTATGTTATTCTCTAAAAAGTGGTCATAAGACTGCAAACGGTCCCACTATGAAAAGTAAGCAAAGGCACCAGCATCCTGCCCGCCCAGCTGGAGAGTTCTCCCACGACTACTGGACTGTGAAATTACCACAAACACAGCAAGAGAAAAAAAAAAAACTCTGAAAACACATATTTCACTGCTGTTATATTGAGTTCCAGGAATGCCAATTTCACAAACAAACCCCCCCTCCTCAGATTCTGCAGCACTGAGATTGGGGCATTAGGCGTTCTGTGGTTTCTGCAGAGGGACAGAAAACAAATAAACTCCCTGCCCATGAAAAATGAGTTAGCGAGGCCAATTAGAAAACACAGCTCCGGTTTGATGGAGATACCAGAGGCAGAAACCTGAGGTGGGAAGGTGTGAGGAGAAATCTGGCAGAGTCAGGAGCTGTCAGTCAGAATTAAGAAAAAACAAAGAGCGATGAATGAAAACGAGAGAGAGATAATTCAGTTTGTCATTAAGCAGAGCTGTGTGGAATAACCGCCAGCAGAAAACCGACTCAGCAACTGCAATTACATGCATGTCAGGCTCTTTATTCGCTCTTTCGGGAGTTTTTCAGCTCTTTTGTTTTTTTTGCTTCGTACTCCAAGACATATTCCTCACACGCCCACTTGAGCATGAGGTCAGGCAGTGAGAGAGGCCAGGTTTGGCTGAGGGTTTGGTGGGAAACCAGCTCTCTTCTCACTGATAATATCCACTGGAGCCTCTGTGCACAGCCACTGTGAAATAGGCCTAATAGGCCAGATGAATGGGGAGTAAAGGGGGGGTGGAGGAGGGGGCTATATGGATAAGAAGAGTGAAAGCTATTGGCCTGAAGCAGCGGGGGATAGGCTTCAGAATATTTGCAGAAATGGGTCTGCAGCACACCTACTCATTATGGTAATAGCCAGCTCTTAGAGGCTGACGTACGGACAAATGGCTGTGGTCAGACAGCGGCTGGATGGGCGAAGGTCACTGAGTGCTGATCTTTTAAATGTCCTGGTTTGACCTCTTTTTAACTCTTAAATTCTTGTTTGTTAGTTGTTTTGTCATTGATTTTGTCCCATTATACAATTTTTCAAACGACTGATTTCTGAGATTACTCCCCCACACCTTTGTTTACCTGAGTTGGGGTTGAGTTTGGCAGCAGGTCTTCAGGCATGAATAAAACTCAAATTGGTCGCTGTTGTTCAAGTCTTCCATCTCTCTCATCATTGCATAATACTAAAGAGGGCAGTGTTTGCACAAACAAAGACACGACTGAGTACACAGTTTATTCCATAAAGTTCAAAACACACTGGATAAAGAGGAAGAAAACAAAGAAGAAACAGAGAATGATTGCTAAGAAGCTCCAATTTAGAGAAGTTTCCGTTAGAAATCAAAATTGTATAACAACTGGAATACTTCTCAGGCACAATCTCAGCCAACAAGAAAAACCTGTCAGTGCAGCAGTGAAGAACAGAAGTCTCTTGGGTCTGTGTTAGCGGTCTGCTGAGGTGTCAAAGAAAAGTGAGATCAGCTGCTGGGGGACTGGAGGCCAGAGGCTGTCCAGAGGGACCCTCGGTGAAGTCCAGACATCAAAGTGAAGCGGCTGTAAGCAGCTTTTTTTTTTTTTAAAGTCACTCTGTCCCTCTGCTCTGTGGATTCTGTTCTCTTCTACTACCTTTCTCACTCCCTCACTTATTTTTTTTTCTTTTGAATTGAGCCGGAGAATGAAAACAAATAGAGAGAAAAGGAGAGGGTGAACATAAGCCAAGGAAGATCTTTCATTGATCAATGAAAGAGCTAAAAGGGAAGTTATGTACAAATCCCAAATGATATCACAACTCGATCTGTGATCATTTTGTTGCTCATGTATCTTTTTAGTCATTTGTGCTTGGTTCTAAATCTGCGTTTTGAATATTTTGACAGTGGTTACTTGGATTAGGCAGAGATAATATCCTCAGAAAGACGTTTCTCACACTTTTTAGAAAGGCTAATATGGAAGAATGAGTACAATAAACAAACATAACTGATCATTTCGACCAGATCAGGAAAGCAGTCAAAGTCACCCAAAGTGACCAGAAGGGACAAAGTGGAGAAAGGAAGTGGTCAATATGTACTGATTATTCAGAAACAAAACTCTCAGTCACGCTCATTGTCTGTGATTCTAAACCTCATTATTTTGCTTAGAACAACATCTTTCGTCCTTAGTTTCAGAGCTTCACTGATGGATCAGCTGACTCGAGCCGAAACGGAGCTTAGCAATGAATCAGTTTCATCAAATATTTTGGAGTCACGGTATTTGTGTCACAAAATATGGAAATGAGAAGTGTGTCCTCATTGGTAAATTGTTGTCAGATTTTCAGTGCCAGATCAGCAATCTGCTGCGTGTCGTCATATTGGTCGAAGGTCTGTGGCTTCCAAAAGGAGCATCTTAACCAATCTTGGAACACCATAACCTGTTGTTTCTGAGGACTTCTGGGCAAGTCTACTTTTTCCTTGTGTTAGCATTTTTAACAATCTGATGAGAAATGTCAGAAGCAAGATTGAAGTAGTTGTTAAGAAAGAACATTTGAGAGTTGATTGTCAGCTGATCTTTGATCTGTTTGACATGAACTGAAGCTAAATCATCGTAAGATGAGTTCTGGGATTCCACGACAGTGGACACTGGTCTGCGTGTTCACCACATGAAAACCAATGGTTGAGGAAACTATGCAGATCATACTAGTAAGACTTTCAGATTACAACTTGAAAAAGTGATGACTGAAAGGTCAAAGCTGAGTGGGTGTACGGCACTACCAGTAGAACAAGACTCCAGAAACTTGTTTGAATCCTTGAAGTCTCTTCACCTCTGAAAGGTTTCTTCAGTTCCAAACAGACCAGACCAAGACCAGCTGCCTTTTGGGATCAAGGTCTGAACTGTTCTGACCTGGATGACTGAGAACCTTTCCAGGAAGTCTTTTGGTGATTACTACAAGACAGAACATGTAGGCTAAATGAATTTAGCTTGTAAGTCACATTTCAACTCCACTTGCTGGCCTGTACCATCATGCAGAAGGGGGCGCAAAGGTGCTGCAGACAGAGTCAGTGTAAGTAGGGATGAGGACGAGGAGGGAAGATGGATTAGTCTCAGATGGATGCATTTGGATTACCATGTAATTCATTATTATGGAAGAAAAAAAATCATATATACATACATATATATATTAATTTATCCCACCACATGTCTGACACTGGTTATAAGCTATGCTGTAGTTCACTGGTTACACAACGTATTTTCAATCTCGTCATGGGACGGTGTCTTTGTATTATTCTTCAGTAATGAGCCAGAAACAAATTAGGAAGAAAATTTGATGCTGTGCTGCAATCCTGCTCTCCCCCTTCATTTACATTTCTATCACACACAAAGGAAAATACACTTTTTTTTTCTGCCCTCAAAGCAAAGTTAATTATCACTGACTGGGAGGGGATGAAGGGAATGACCTTTCAGCTGCAGCAGATCAGAGTGGAGCTGCACTTCACCATCTCTGTCCATCAGGCTGCTGATGTGTTGTCACGTCGAGGACGGTTAAAGACAACAGGGCCAAATTTTAAATGCATAAATCAGTCAGCCATAAGGCCTATTACAGCGTGCATTAGGCAAGAAAGAGAGAGAGAGAGACATGAATACAAGCTTACTGTGAATTCTGATGGTTTGGCCCCTGACTTTGGATCTCTTCTCTGAGTTTTTTTCTCTGACAGGAAAACGATCAGCCTGGTCACAAGAACATATAGATTAAATATTCAAGAAATTTTGATTTAAACTGAGCGAAGAGTGAATTGATTCTGTCATTCCCGAGCAGGGAATAAATAAGGCTGTCTCCAAGATTTTTTTCAAGTGGTCTCTTGACGTGAACCAGCCTCTTCATTTATCGCTGTTTATGATTGTTATTAGGGCTGTCACGTTTTCAAAAAATCAAGTTTGGAAGAATATAAAATGACCCGTTATTCGTTCGAATGAACAAAACACTGAAAAGACTTGAGGGAAGTCTGCCGACTCAACAAACACACATCAAGTGATGTCTTGTCAGCTGTTTGGGGGCAAAGCTATGCTTTCACTGAACAATCTCACATGGGCACAGAGTGAGTGAATCAGACAGAAAAGAAACAATTGTTTCTAGGAAACCAGAAAATCATTTTAGTTTGTCTTCTTCCATGGTTGACATTTTACAACCTAATATTCATCCTCCCGAAGCTCTAAATTTCTGAGGTCAAAGGTCATAAGCAGGGTTTAGATTGAGCGTCAACAAAAATAGACTTTCAAATGCTTTCAAATGACAGACAGCTCCTCAGCAGATCTGTCAGAGCGGGAGACAAAGCTGTAAGTGATTTTTCCCGTTCTCTGGCTCACTCCAGGAAGCTCTGTTCTGAGTATCTTTTAATGACCGGTTGGCCAACTTGTATATGATTCTGATTATGGTGCTTGGACTGCGCTCTGTGTTTTTCTGTTTATTCCAGCCAAACCTGTATGCGCCAGTTTAAATAATGTCCATTCTGGTTGAACAACACAGCATGAGAAAGTTTAGCGTTTCAACTCGGCATTGACTGATGTGTCTTCTGCTGGGTTTTTAAGTCTTCCTCTGGTCCTTGTCGCTCTACACTCTACATTTTTAAGCGCTGAGAGTTTGCTGACAGGCTTTTTCAGAGTGCATTGCAATAAAAATAAACTAAATTAAAGGGGATTTAAATTTTGCTGTTGCCTAAATCTTTGTGCTTGTGTCAACAATTTACACAACTTACGTCACACGGCTCTTGAACACCAGTTTTTTATGGATTTAGATTTTGTTTTGTTCAGAGGATGTCCTGATCCCAATTTCAACCATCACAACAGCTAATCAGGGCATTTTTTAAAGGAATTTAAGCAAATCATCTCACTCTGACTATTTACATCAGCCTTCATAAACTGAGCACAATTTATGGCAGAATGCAAATGAGTTCCAAATAAAACAGAAAAAAAAGGTTTAATGAAAATAAGTATGCAGTATGATCATTTTGGGAGACAGTAGCAGTTAGCTGCGTTCAATACACCAATTTAAAAGTTAAAAATGTTCTATAATACAGTGTGTTCATGAAGGCAGAATCTCCTCATGCTGTGCTGAAGTAATGAACTCTGGAACCCAAAGGAAGAATAAATCAGAGTCCCTAAAAATTTTTTCCAGGAGTTTTTCAGCTGCATCAATGAGAGAAAAACCTCACACTCGTTGAACGATATTTGCGACATTTCTCAATGTACAGTCGCTAGTTTTGTCTCTCAGAAAAGTCGCTAAATCTAGCGACTAAGTCAGTTGGAAGCACTGGGTTGCAGAATGGCTGTAAGCAGAAATGCGAATTTGATTGGCTGGTAGCGTCACTTCAGGCACTGCGTCGGCTAGAAGCAGAGCAGCATCGTACCTTAATGGTGCCCAGAAGATAAGGTGACATAGACATTTTTGTGCAAAACTTTTAACACGTTTGCTTTTTTTCTTTGTATTTTCCATGACTGGAAAATTGGTCAACCACTTTCCAGATTTTTCAGGTTTTCCAGGATGCATGGGAACCCTTTAAATATCCAAGTGAGAGAAGCAAAAAGGCCAAAACAATTCCAAAGAAAGTGGTTGTTTTAATTTTCATCTAATTGTTTAGCTAAACTTACATTTTGTTTGAAATCTGCATCACTGCTGGACTGTGTCTCTATTTTCATCTGTCGTCTTGCTCCATGACCTCAGCCGTTAACTTAGCATGAAGTAATTGCTCCTGAAGGGGACGATTAGAGGTGGAAAACAGAACTATCCTTATAGATCTGAGTTAGTTTAAGAGCTAAGCAACATTATCAGGAAGCTCCAAAGTGTCCCACTTAAAGAGAGCTAAAATACCTTTCATCAGCTCTTGAAGACCGAAGTGAATAAAAGGAGAGTTAACAGAGAGGTAAAGGTGTCTCGAGGTAGGGAACAAATTAAGGAAAGCACAGGAGGAGAATGTGGAGAGAAGAGATATGATTCTGCAGTGAGAGAGGGATGAAAGTAACCAGCCACTTTCTCACACACACTCTGAAGCTGGTCCACTAATCAAGCGGGAGTGAAGATATCACACACATGTGACTCTTCTGCAGGCTTCCAGCAGTGTGTTAACACACCAGTCAGGCGATTTTTTTTTTTCAGTAATGCCAAAAATAACACGTTGCATAACAACTTCTCTCCCTTCACTTTTTCTTTCTAATATCCAGCAGTCAGTCTCCCTCACTTTCAATCTTTATTTCAGACACCTGATGAGGGATTTGTTGCTTTTGCTGGCTCTGAATGTAGTGTTGATGTGCCATCTGTGACTGTGCTGGATATGTCAGATATATATGAGGATTTAAATTCTGTTGATTCTTCTAACAACAAGGACAAGAAAAAGAAGTCAGAGAACTGGGTTCTTCACCAAAACAGAGCTTAAAGGCCAAGAATTCAAGTTTCATACCAAAGAAAATTAAACGTGTCCTCAGGGAGAAATTTAGCATTACCATTGATGGCAGCAGAATATGATGGAGCATATCAGAGCCCATGGAAAAGCACTAGACTAAATCCAGGAAAGTTTTGGGTCCTTGGACCAAAATCGTGCACTAAACTTGCATCCACCTAGTTCATGTGAACTTGGCTGGGTTGGGTCAAAATTTTTTCAATTTCATTGAGAGTTACTCACTTCCCAAGACTCATTTTTGTTTTTAAACTCCCAACCAGTTATCCAATACTTCTTTAAAGAGAAAGTTGTTCTTCCTAACATCTAAACCCACAGACATGTCTTTTTTTTTCTCAAAATAAAGCAGGGAACACTTATAGCCTGGCAAACAAATTCACGTTTTCGTCCCACAAGGATTTTGGCACATTAAGGCTCTGATATTTTCATAAACTGCCTCTCACACATGGACCTCAGAGTGGCCTGTTACCAGTATTGGATATGCTGTTCTGGGGAGGGATAGGTTGGATGAGTAACTGGTGTAAGAGGAGGTGGTAATGGAGTCTGAAACTCAAATACTGGACAAAGAGACTTTTCTTAACATCAAAAATGAGTTTACACATGGCCTCTGTGTCAATGTCAGAGGTTAAATTGCCAGCAGGTGTGTTTTTTCTGCAGCCTATGAATGCATCAAATTTACAGGCTATCTGAAATGGACATCTGGTTGAATTGAGGACGAGAAACACAATTTCTAAAATCTAGTCTATGATGAAAGATGCCTATTACTGGGACATAATTTAAACCTGACCTGCTGTCATCGTTCCTCTTGACAAAAAGAGAAAAAAGAGAAAAAACAAGCCTGTGCGGAAGTACTAAAAGTTGCTGTTTATCAAGAATCAACTAGAGGCTGGCTCCAGAAAAAACAGAAGTCACGCACACACCAAGCCAAAAAACAAAACAAAACAGACTTTTACGGCATAAAAAAACATTTACAGCCTGGTTAAAAAACTGGCTCGGGTCAGAAACACTAATTTTGCTATCGGCCCACACTGTACAGGGAATAAAACTTTTTCTAATTCAGCGATTTAGACAATATTAGGATTAGGGTTAGTTTGTCCAATCAGAGGCTCAGCTCAGCTCACATGACTGACAGGCACCCTATAGCTGTTAGAAAGGAAGCTCAAAGTCTGTGTTGTATCCAAGATGCAATGATTGGCTTCATTTGACTGTATCAGGAACAAATTGGTGATGTAACGGAGCCTATGTCCATATTTTATAGTCTATGGTTCATGTTCAACACTGCAAGTAGACGGCTAAAGGAACGTGTCTGGCTTTATCTGTCAACACTAGAGGCTGCTGTTTGATTTTATTGTTGTTTTTTTTGTTTTTTTTTAGTGTGTATTCATGAGAGTGCAAATGTCTTCATGGTTGTTTCTGTCAAAAGTACAAGTGTACAGTGAGATGGTTCAAAGCATGGATAGGTCACATCAGCAGCACTGACGAGCCCAGAGGAGGTCAAACAGATAAACACAGAGAGGAAACTTCTTCACATGCAGCTGAGGACGGGGGGGCAAATGAAAGATAAAGTGATGTCAGAAGTAGAGGTTAATGGACAAGTCAATGGGGCTTTTAAGTGCAGAATCCGTCACTTCAGACAGAGAGAGAGAGAGATAGAGAGAGAGAGATAGAGAGAGAGAGAGAGAGAGAGAGAGAGAGAGAGAGAGAGAGAGAGAGAGAGAGTAGCACACTTAGGGACAAGTGAGAAAAGTGTTGGAGAGATGGCGACAGGAGAACTGGAGGACAATGAGCTTTCAGCATTACAGCAGTTGAGGAAACAGGATTGTGATGCACACTGTTGAGAGGATAAATCCATAGATCAATCAAAGTCTGCTCCTGGTTCAGAAAGAACAAACACTGATGTTAAATTGTCCACCCCAAGACTTGATATGATCCAATTTTCCATTCATACCACTAGAGAGAATACGGAGAAGGAAACAAGTGAGGCAAGAGAATTGGGAAAAGGAGGAGATAATGGGAACTGAGGCAGCAGACGGAGCGGTGGAGGAGCAGAGGCAGCGACACGCAATGAAGTGAAAAAGACAAGAGGGCGAGAGGGAGACGGAGTGAGAGAAGAAGCGATGGCAGATCTGAACTGAGCAAATGGAAACATTAGTTCGGGGTGATTTGAGCGGGTACCGAAAGAGTGACAGAATGAGCTGCAGCAGAGAGGAAGACCATCAGCAGAGAGTCATCCTGCAGCTACACATGTCCAATCCATGAGCTGACCTTCACAAAGCCTCTCATGCTTTTTTCATTTAAAGTCTAAAACCAATGCAGATTCAAGTCTCACATCATTTAAAGGATCATAATCTCCCCCATAATCTAGTCTCCTTTAATTTACTGGCTGGAGTAGAAAACTTTAACTATTGTACGTAAACCTATCTGATCTGGCGCCGTGGCGGAGCTGCAGACGCAGCCGGTATATTTCAGCCGTAAGCCGCCCGTAAAATTACAGTAACCTACTGGCAGCAGTTTTGTCATTCCTATACTGTAACTGTAGGCAGATTGCTAGTCAAACTTCACTTATTTCTGCAAATGACATATCTTATAATAAAAAAAACCCATCCGTCTGACAAATACAAAAGCACGCTGTTGTTCCTGAGAGGGTTACACTGAGAAAGGATCAAAAATGCAGTCTTAGACAAAAATATAAAGACACAGGTACATCACTTGCATACACTTTTCTCACGCAGGGCAAAACCTGAAACAATATCTTTACCTTTTACTTTAATTTTAATTTATTTACTTCTGTTGAACCTCGTTTTTTTCTACCCAAATTACCAAGACCTGAAATCCTATTCCTCCCCAAGCCAACAAAGCTCTGCACGCTGGATTTCACTCATTGAAACCTTTTGTTTGTCATTCAACTTTAGTCTGCCGTACAACTTTAAGTGTCAGGCTGTTAGCTTTGAGTCCCCAAATTCCCATTACCTGCTAATATGCGAGCTTGTGAAATATTGCTGTTTTTACCTCTCATTCAGCTTTCTGCTTCCTCTCTTGGGCATCATCCACATTTGTTTGAGAAAATCCACAACCTGACTCATGCACTCTTAGTTATGTTTTCAGACTGGAAAATTGGGGAACAACCTGCTCATCAATCACCGAGCTTTGGTCGCAGACATTTCTGTCATAAATACAAGGTAATTAAATATCACTCTGTCCTCATTATGCTCTATTAGACAGTGAGAGAACACACAAACTGTGGAATGCCAAAGTCTGAGGCAGGAAGAGCACACCTCCCCTCTCTTTCATTTGAATTCATGAAAAGCCAAGGCAGGGAGAGCAGCAGCGAAGACCCCCTGAGTACAGACAACATATGACATCCATATGACAACTGTAAAATCAGCACAGAAAGAGGAGCTGAGATGGATGTGGGTTGCTTAGCAGTTTCCAGGGGAAGCAGCTGGTTACAGCAGTTTAATCGAACGCCCTGACTGCTGTTTGTCATTTCAATTCACAGAGGAGCCATGCTTGACATTGTTGCCAGCCTGAACGAATGCTTTTCTCAATTTTTCCAAGAAATATTATTTGTCTAAGCGTTAGATAAGACTGCATTTTGACTTCCATCTTCTTTTTAGCTCAACTTTTGCACAAAGGATCTCGTGGCGATCATGTACATTGAGAAATAGTACACGAGTGGATAGCTATACGGATGACTTGCTTATCTTTTGATCAATCCTCACACCCAAAAAGAAACTCTCAGACAACAGATTCTTCTCATGCATTTCAGATCATTTGGTGCCATTTGAGAAAATGATTCCACTGAATTATCCAATAATTCCACAGTGTTAGCATTTTATCATCAAGAACAGAGGAAAGTGCTAGAATGAAAACACATAACTCACATCAAACGAAGTGATCAAAGGTTAAAAAAAGCATGTGAGGTAGAAAACAGACGGATATGAGTGAGTAAGAGCTGCAGATGAAGAAAACGCAGTTACACTGCATTTAGAGAGACTTGCAATACACTTCAGATCTACTCTGTAGCCATCACACACGCACACACACACCGAAAAGGACATTTTAGGGGTCACACATGGGAGTGTAATTACTTTGCTGCACGCCTCCTGCTGCTTCCTGAATGAAGCAATCCTCACTCATTAATATTCATGTCAAATTTCAGCGAGCAGCTTTCCCACTGTGTGTGCGTGTGTGTGTGTCACACTCTTGAGAAAAGAGTAAATGCAGCCACACAGGAGCTCTATCTCAAAGAAATTGTCGGCAAAGATTTTCAAGTGTATAAAACCCAACATCCGATGGAGCCTGACTGTCAGAGGGGGATCAAACAGCAGGGGCTTGTAGTGATACTGGGGGATAGTTGCAGGATCAGAGCAGCATGGGGTCAGGATGAAGGATTAATACTGCATTGTGTGTGTGCGTGTGTGTTTCCTCTCATAAACACAAATAAACATGACCCATTATTCTTCGGAGTTATTGCACATGTCCCCCCCCGTCAGATACGTCTGCAGCTTTAAGAGCTGAGGCTGAGAACATGAAGCTGATTGTGCTCTTAGTATGTTTGGGTGTAAGGAGACGAATCTGCATTTTTGTACTACAGAACATTGAAGCTTTGAATTTG